>OX637642.1:5604538-6245685 GCA_951802225.1 Euspilapteryx auroguttella | reverse complement strand
CCGTTTATCGTTATAGCTTGCATTCAGACTATTTACTCAAGTATTTTAATTTTTATGATTTTCTATTTAAAAAACGGGCCTCCTTGTTGCGTTATTCTTGTAAAAACTTAGAAATATTGCGAGACAAACAGATCCCGTTTTTGCTGACAAAAAAAAGTTATAAACACCAATAATTTTACGAGTTTGGTAGTATTGTTACGTTTTTATTGATAATCTGTGATATAAATATATCACTCCATAAAATAAATGTATGGATCATTTTAATTAAGACACGTTACTGCAGTAAAAATCATTATATTTTTATTTTTACAACTTGAAATATATTTTAGCGATAGTATCTGCAATATATGATATTGCATGGATTAAGGAGTAAACTTCTTAACTAATAATATGATATCAAATAAGATATTCTATTAGCTTAATATTCTTTGATTGTGCACGTTTAAAATGTGATTTATCCCACTATAATTGCAACAACATTAAAAAAAGCTTAAATTGCTATTAAATTGTAAATTATGGCTTCCAATGTTATCTTCATACTTCTATACATACAATAGAGGACCTTATTTTTTTAAAGAACAATTTGTGTATTTTTTTTTACTCAAAGTACTCCAGTAAATTAACTATTAGAAAACATAATAAACATTTATGTACTTAGTTGGGTTAGCGATTCTTAATGTCAATAGGCATGGTCATTCCATCGACATGGACACTATGGAGGTAGAGACTAGAGAGTGAGTATGTAGTCAACGTAGTTGCTTTCCCATAATAATCCGATTCACGCGACACATGACCACATCGTCTTAACAATGTCGAAGAACTGATGGTCACAAAAGGCTGAAAAGTTCTCGAGTGACGACCACGCACCAGACGACACAAAGTAGGCAGACCCCTCACAATATTGCGGTTGGGATGCAAGGATCGGTCGGCATTGCGATCTGTGGACCACGACGTCTGATCTATGTGCAGTGGGCGTCTTTCGGCTGAGGTGATGATGATAATAACTAGGGAAGGTTTAGGACTTCTGCATCCTAAGCATGCATACTTCGATTATTCCTAAACATGCATAGGGAGATAGTCATAAACTTTTTCACATAGTCAAATTTTCTCATAACACCAAATAGCGTCGTTCACTGATTAATCACAACTACTACCAGACATACGTGATCGAAGATTTAGTGGCAGATGCTACACATTGGGCGTAGGACGTCCACCGACCAGATGGACGGATGATCTGCGCAAGGCTGCGGGTCCACGCTGGATGCAGGCCACCTGCGATCGGTACAGATGGAGAGCCTTGAGGGAGGCCTATGTCCAGCAGTGGACGTCCTACGGCTGAAATGATGATGATGATGCTACACATTGAGAAGCGCAGAAAAATTTTGCTACGTTCATACCTTCGGACAAGGTTTAAAATCATCCAAGACCTAAAAAATAAGTTGCATTTAGTCCATTTTTTGTCATCTATATTGCAACATTGTAAGCTATCCGTTGTGAAAATTAGTTATTTTTCATCTAAAATGTGATAACTTGAGACAACCAACATCAAGACTAAACATTTTGTAGGCTCAAAATCACCAAGGTTGCAAATTTCTAAATTGGTTTTATGATAAAATAAATTTCAAGCTTTAGTAACGACTCTTAGTTTATACTGTTGCTAAACTTGTATATTTTAAAACTTTTTTAGGGCAGCGCTAGAAAGTTTATACTTTTCTTGTAATATGGCTCATAAGTGAATATGTCATAGCAAACTATCATTTCGGGAACGTTTTTGTAAATTTGATAAAATTTACAAAAAACAAATCGAAGTACGTAATTTAAGCTTTTTTTATATTATGGGTGTATTATGTATCTATATTAAATTACCAATAAATAAAATAATACATACAAAATCTTCTACAAGCAAAATACGTCAAAAAAATTAAGAAGTTGCAATTATCATGCATCTAATTTGTGATATTTCAAAATATTCAAAACTAATATAATCTAATTGACTTTACTGAAACAGAATGAAAGTTTTTTAATGTAATAAATTAAAGTTTTTAAACAAAAAAGCTTAATTTATGCGATTTTTTCTTAAATGTGTTAGTGTTCCCGGAATGACATAATGTTACCGAAATGATGATATTGATAACAAAAGATAAAGAAAGTAAGAAATATTTAAATAAAAAACGGATTTTTTAATTCTTTGTTTATTAATATTGCCGTATTGATTACAAACTAATCAATTTTATAAAATAATTCAGTTTTAACGTTATAATTAATATTGGTTTCATATTAGCTCATACCATACGGGATGTGCTTGGTGATCTAGATTATTATTGACTGCGTAGTTAACAAAAGCGTTGCGAATTAGAAAATTCCGGTTTCTCTTTCGAATTTTAGCAAAGGTCATAACTTTGTCTAAGAGAGCGCGTCTTTGTTTTTTAATACAATTAGATTTCACAGTCTCTTAGGACACAAGTCGACTTGCATCATTGTTGGAAGAATCAATGACTTTTTTGCAAACTTCTTGCTTCAAAACAATTAAGCGAGCTTTGGCATCAGACTCTAAAATTGATATAGTATCTCTCCTTTAGTCTGGCCTTTAGATTTTACCATCTTCTTGGTCACATGTACCATTCCGTATTTTGCTAAGTGCTTCCACTAATACGTATAAGAAGGACCTCTTTTTTGAGTTTTTTGTAATTGCATCAGCATTTTCTTGCAATTGCTCAGTCAATACTTCGCTATATAGAAGTCGTTTACGAAGTTCTCCTGAAGTACGAGGTACCGGAATATCCTTTATTAAAAGCATCAGTTTCTTGATGGGGCTTGGAACAGTTTTAATTTTAGCATCTCTTCTTTGTAGTTTATTCTTTAAAGATTGTATTTTCAGCTTCATTATAACTATAGTTTCATCCTGTTTTTTTTAATTTTCGGTATGCTTTTGCCTTATCTTTCCGATTTTCTACCTACTTGTCTTCTTTCTGGATCTGGAGGTTCATCTTTACAATCTCTTTTGCTACTCGCGTACGGTCATATCATTAATTTCCTTACTTTACTTTCTGGCTTTTCATTCTAATATTCCCTGTCCTTAGCCCGTTTAATTTCTTTCTTTTCTTCAGTCAATAAGATGAATAAAAATTTGGCTTTTTCTTAGGCGCAAATTAGCTGCACTATCCTTTTTAAGCTTTAAATGTTTATTTATTTTTCATTTTTTTCTTTATCAGGAGTTTTCATTACGCTATTATTAAAAAAACAACAATATTGTAAGAAAAATGTTAGTGGAGCGCCATTGAAAACGAAAATTATCATTCCGTGAACGTAACAGTCATTTCGGGAACGTGCCATCATGTCCAGGAATGTTCCCGAAATGACCGTTCACGAAATGACGATTTCAAGAATTGACGCGCTTTTTTCATTTGACGGCCATCTCAAATGCGATCTGACTTTGTCAATAGTAACATATTGTTGGTTACTTTGTTAATAAGATTCGTAAAAAATAACCTAATTAATAATTACATTTAATAAACACGTTCACGAAATGACGGTCTATTTATGTACGCTCTATAGAATAATGAATTGAAACGTACTTGCCACTTTACATTTATTTATTTGTCGAAAAATACACTGAAAGCCAGGTTAGGTATTATTTTCTTTATCAACTGACATTCCACACCGAATGGCTACCTTCACAAAAAAATATATATTTTTTGTTTATAGATGCGTTCACTGAAATGACTTGTGCGCTTCGGGACATTTTTCTTTTTACAATTTTATAATTATAATTAAATAATATAATGATATACTATCCAAAACTTGATTTTGTATAAAATAATACAGTTAAATGAGTTTAGACGGATGTTCATTACCTTACATTTTTCATTATAATTTTGGACTTGTTGTTAAAGATCTGACATGAGGACGCGTTCCCGAAATGATTTTTTATGCATTTAAATTGATTTAATTTAAAATTTAACTAATTAATGAATTTTATTGTTCGAGGTACGCATAAAACAGCTTATTTAAAGTATTTTATGATTTATAATTTCCCAAAAAAGTAATAATTTGATACATAAAATTTCTTACAAAGCAAATTTTGCACATTGGTGATTTTGAGCCTGTACCTTCATTATCAACTGTAACGGAACATCTGAACTTAACCAACGAAAATTTTAGTTTTTTTCAGCAACAACGGTACATCTCGATTTAAACCATAGCCTGCGATTAAAATTTTTACAACAAGAATGATTTAGATACAAATGTTCCGTTTAGCAGATATAATTAGTATAAAAATAAAATTATAGTGAGTTCGCCTTTTCATCAAAACCGTGACACTATGTCTAGTTACGGTCTTGTCGCTATCAGTCAGCATTTTTCTTTATAAACGAGCGGTGATACTGATGTAAACCGTTCTTGCAATAAACATATGGTCGAAAAGAGATGGCACTAAACCGGAGATCGCTGACCTTTTCCCTCATTGCTCAGTCATTTTTGGAGCTAGAAATATCGCGTTTTTGCAGCAAGTAGAGCACGATGCGGCGGATTTTACTGTATAATTACTGCAAAACGATATAGTTATGAAATATCACGTTCTTGCAGCACATGAGCGATATATAAAATTCAAAGGTGACTGACTGACTGACTGACTGACATAGTGATCTATCAACGCACAGCCCAAACCACTCGACGGATTGAGCTGAAATTTAGCATGGATTTCCCGAAATTCCCTCAGGAACGGGAATGACGGGACTTTTTAGTTAGTATGAAAAATTGACATTATTGTGTGTATCGACGTGAAATTTGGTGTACAGGTTCCTCAGTGAATGAAAGAGTGTTAAAAGAAAAGAATTTACATAATTCTCACGGGAACAGGAATTACGGGACTTTCTTAGTGAGAATGAAAAATCGACATCCTCGAGTATATCGACGTGAAATTTGGTGTACAGGTTCCTCAATAAATGTAGGAATGTTAAAAGAAAGTAATTTACAAAATTCCCACGGGAACGGGAATAACGGGACTTTTTTGTGAAAATGAAAAATTGACTTCCTTGTATGTATCGACGTGAAATTTGTGTACAGGTTCCTCAGTGGATGAAAGGGTTTTGAAGAAAGGAATTAACTGAATTCCCATGGGAACGGGTATAACCGAACTAATTATTTAGTATGAAATCGATTTCCTTGAGTACGTCAACGTGAAATTTGGTCTACAAGTGTCTCTGTGGATTTAGGGGTGTTGGAAGAAAGAAAAATACTAAATTCCCACGGGAACGTAAAACGGGACTCTTTAGTTAGTATTAAAACAATTTACCTATATATATTTCTTTATTTCGACGTAAAAATAGGAAAACGGGTTCTTCAGTGGGTGTAATTAGATTAAGAAAAGATTAACAAAATTCACATGTTAACGGAACATTCCCAAAAACAAAGCACCTAAAAAATCTTCATCTTTTTTTTACTCGAGTAGGTACATATATTAGGTATGTAGATACGTATATCCAACTACTTTTACCCAACCAGGTAAAAGAAATGTTAGAAGTTTCAGTGTCTGAATGGTGGATAGTAGAAAGGAATTTCTGGAGTTGCCACGGGAACTGAAATAAACATAATATTACTACTGTAAATAGGTAGATATGTTTAGGGGTATGGGTGCGATCAGAAATGATGTCACCAAAATCCTGAGTCGTAAATCAAGCAGTATTAGCAAATTTAACGAAAAAGCGCGTGCGAAGCAGCGGGCAAAAGCTAGTAGCCACATAAGTCTGAGCGGACTGGTGTCGCTACTGTATTCGTACTTGACCCGTTTTTCAAAACAAATAACTGATTAATAAATAATAATAATAATAACAAATCACACTCAGAGCCCCTAACTAGGAAGAACCTGTATCTAGGGCGCCCGAAACACACACAGAAACGAACATCACACCCAGACCGGAAACAAACATCGATATTCATCATATCAATATTCGTCCCGCCCAGGAATCGAACCCGGGTGCTCACGCTTACTCAGTCCACATCACTGCCAACTGAGCCACGGAGCAGTCTATGTGTAAATGTTTCCTATTTTCACCGCGCTTTATCTGGCACGCACTAGCTATTTCAATGAAATTTGGCATGGAGTTAGCTGACACCCTGGATTAACACATAGGCTATTTTTTACTGCGGTAATAAGCCGCAGGTAACACTGCTGGGCACAGCTGGTTGAAAATAATCATAAACTGCAGCCTGCAGCACTGTTTGACGTTGTAATAATAGGTCCTTGGTAATAATAGAGTAACCTGGTCGTGGGCGGCGCCGCAGCTGGCCACGGGCAGGCCCAGCCGCCGGCACACGCCGAGCAGCTGCTGCCGCACCGAGCTCGCGTAACTCAAGTTTTTATGGTGCAAGAAGTTCTCTTTACACCATTGCTGAAAATATAATATTTAAATGAAGATATCTTATCATAGTAATTTTCATAGGGTTTTTAAATTATATTTAAAACTACCTAAATTCTTAAATCATCATCATCATCATCATTTCAGCCGTAAGACGTCCACTGCTGGACATAGGCCTCCCTCAAGGCTCTCCATCTGTACCGATCGCAGGTGGCCTGCATCCAGCGTGGACCCGCAGCCTTGCGCAGATCATCCGTCCATCTGGTTGGTGGACGTCCTACGCTGCGCTTGCCGATCCGTGGTCTCCACTCGAGAACTTTTCGGCCCCAGCGGCCATCTGTTCTGCGGGCTATATGACCTGCCCATTGCCACTTCAACGAGCTTATCCGCTTGGCTATGTCGGTGACCCTGGTTTCTCTGCGTATGTCCTCATTTCTGATTCGATCCCGCAGAGAAATCTCGAGCATAGCCCGCTCCATGCCTCGTTGAGCTACTCGGAGCCTGTTCATAAGCCCTATAGTGAAGCACCACGTTTCAGAACCGTATGTCATCACTGGCAGCACACATTGGTTAAATACCTTCGTCTTCAGGCACTGAGGAATATTGGACGAGAAGACGTTGCGTAGTTTCCCGAACGCCGCCCATCCGAGCTGGATTCGGCGATTGACCTCCTTCTCGAAGTTGGACCTACCTAACTGGATGGTTTGTCCTAGGTATACGTACTCGTCGACAACTTCGAGAACCGAGTTCCCAACCATAACTGGTTTAGGCAGAACATGGACATTAGACATGACCTTCGTCTTGTCCATGTTCATTTTAAGGCCCACCTGTTGGGAGACTCGGTTGAGGCCTTCGAGCATCGTGCTGAGTTCCTCCATCGACCTTGCCATGACTACGATGTCGTCGGCAAACCGAAGGTGAGTGATGTATTCGCCGTTAATATTGATGCCCTGCCCTTTCCATTCTAGAAGTTTGAAGGCGTCTTCTAAAGTGGCGGTGAACAGTTTCGGAGATATAACATCTCCCTGTCTCACGCCTCTGTTCAAGGGAATAGCCTTCGAATTCTGTTCCTGTACTCGGACAGACATGGTGGCGTTGCTATACAAACACTTCAGCACTTCGATGTACCGATAGTCAATCCGGCATCGTTGGAGGGACTCTAGCACCGCCCATGTTTCGACCGAATCAAAGGCCTTCTCATAGTCCACAAACGCTAGACATAGCGGCAAGTTATACTCTTCGGTCTTCTGTATAACTTGCCGCAGCGTATGTATGTGGTCTATGGTACTAAAGCCTTTTCGGAAGCCGGCTTGTTCGGGAGGCTGGAAGTCATCAAACCTTCGTTCGAGACGATTGGCGATGATCCTGGAAAACAGCTTATAAACATGGCTCAAAAGCGAGATGGGCCTATAATTCTTCAAAAGGGTTTTATCGCCCTTCTTAAAGAAAAGCACCACCTCACTTCTGTTCCATGCTTCAGGCGTGGTCCCTTCGAGTAGGACATAATTAAAGAGCCTCTGAAGGACTTTGAGTACCGGTGTTCCACCCGCTTTCAGAAGCTCTGACGTGATTCCATCCTCACCCGGTGCCTTGTTGTTTTTAAGCAGTTTCAGGGCCATCCTTATCTCGTACAGGCTGATGTCCGGGATATCTTCGGTATAGTGTCGGGTTAGTTTGGCTCTAGGGTCGTTAGCCGCACTAGTAACAGGCTTAGTGACCGAATCGTATAGCTGTCCGTAGAACTTCTCGATTTCCCTCAAAATTTCCGCTTTCGTCGACGCTATACTGCCGTCATCCCTCTTCAGCTTGGTCATTTGGCTTTGCCCAACAGACATATCTCTTGCGAACACTTTGGAGCCTTTATTTAGCTCTATCGTATCCTTAATACGCGCAGTATTAAAGACACGGATATCGTGTCGCAAGGCCTTCGAGATCTGCCTATTGAGCCGCCTATATGACGCTGCATCATCGGGAGACTGCAGTCTAAGCAAGCGTCGTTCAGCCATAAGTTTGAGGGTGTCTTCAGAGAGTTTCTGAGTTCTAGCGGTACGGCGAGTCCTAAAGAATTTAGATCCGACCGTATGGACAGTTTTTACGAACCTGTTATTGATCTCGTCCACTGATGCGTCGTCTAGACAATCAAAGCGATTAGAGAGCTCGAGTTGAAAGCTCTCGGGGTTTTCGATCTGAGCGAGGGTAGGACGGAGCGTAGACTTCATCAGGCGGTACCGTTCAAAATTAACGTTCACATTCAATGTGCCTCTTACTATTCGGTGATCACTGCCGGTTTTTACCCTATGAATCACGGAGACATCATTGAATATCCGTTTCTTGTCGGTCAAGATGAAGTCTATCTCGTTCCTAGAACCACCAGGGCTCATCCAGGTCCATTTCCTATGAGGTGGCTTCTGGAAGAAAGAATTCATCATGAAGAGTCCTTCTTTCTCCATGAAATCGGCCAGCCTCTGACCTCTAGGGTTCCGTTGCCCATAACCGAAGTTCCCCACTCTCAACTCATGCTCGCTTCTCTTGCCTAGTTTCGCATTGAAGTCCCCCATAACAACATTGAAGTGAGTTTTATGCGTATGTATGGCCCGACTAATGTCCTCATACATAGACTCTACTTCGTCATCTGAGTGTGTCGAGGTCGGTGCATAGACCTGAACGACCTTCAGCAAATATCTTTTAGATATTCTGAGTGTTAGGTATGCGACCCTGCTCGACACACTGTCGATGGTAATAATGTTGCTAACGAGGGACTTGTGGACGAGAAACCCGACACCACCTTGGGACAGTTGGTCGCCCTCCCGGTGGAAGAGCAGGTTACCCGATTTCAGGGTTATCGTGTCCTGTCCTTGTCTACGGACTTCTGATAGCCCTAGAATATCCCACCGTAACCTGCTCATTTCCTCTTCCAGCGCAACAATCATATCGTCAGTCCTCAAAGTGCGGACGTTGTGTGTTGCCAGGGCCAGTTGTCGTTTAAAGGGGTGGTAGCCGACCGTCCGGGGATTCTTAGCACCCCTTGCCCCGCCGTTACCGTGACCGCTACCGTGGTCAGGAATAGCGGGGCTGCCGGGGACTAGGGGCACATGCTGACTATACATGCTGACTATTCATGAGGGGGGGGTTGCCATACTCGCCACGCTTGGCAGGCGGGTTGGCGAGCGCAGTATGGTGTTGTTTAAACCAGAAGACGCTGCTGCCCGTCTTCTGGTGCTGTCCCTCAGCCGGGTCCTACGGCTCCCACGGGAGGAGGGGAGGGCGACATTCTAACGCCGGCGCCCGCGGCATTCTTAAATAAAAAAGCTAAATTCATTACTTAGATTTCAGATATTTGAATGCATTGCGAAAAAACTTGAAGGTTTTTTTTTGCACCGTAATTTGTTCGATTTTAAAGAAACAAGCAAATTGAGAGCAGTAGCAAATAATTATTCAAAACAACGCAATATACTTGAAGTATCCGTCATCAATAGTGTGGCTACTGCAACTGCACATGTACTATATGTATGTATGTATGTATTGTATACGGTACAGTACAAGCAAGAATACCTTCTTGAGCTGCGCCTGGCAGAAGGCGTTGTAGACGTTGAGCAGGGTGACGTGGTCGCCGAGCGGCGAGGCGAACTTCTGCTTGAGCCGCAGCGCCTCGGCGCGCCGCCGCAGCGGGCTGTGGAACACGCCCTCGCTCGCCAGCAGCGACACCACGCTCAGCGCCTGCGCCAGGCACGCCATCAATCCTCCTGCCTCCTCACACTACTCGCCTCGCCAAGCTCCTCGGCGAAATACGAGGCCGAACTTGACTAAGTCCGCGAGCTACACTACACACGTTCTGCTTGCCCAAGGGCAAGGCTAAACAGCTCGCAGTGCCATCTCGTCGGGTATGACGTCACGATTAAATAAACGTCAATTGTTTCTACGCTTTTTCAAAGGAAAGCTATTTCTAGCGACATCATACCCGACGACGCCACTACACTGCGAGCTGTTTAGCCTTGCCTTTGGGCAAGCATAGTCCCTAAGCAAGATAGCGTAAGTCGCCCCATTCTTGGCCTCCTTGCTATTATGGCCATTATACACACCATACATACATTGTTTTTACTTTTATGCTATAAATAGCCAATATTTCTTACATTCAGCCTCAAAAAGGACACATCATAGTAAAGAGGGCCAGGAATGGGGCGGCTTACCTAAGGTCGAAATCACAAAACAAAAATTAGCTGTCCCGAATATTCGACCTCGCCAAACTGCTGAGCTGAATAGCTAATCAAACAAATGAACAACAGCTGATTTTTTTATTTGAGAACTCGACCTATGTAACTTTAGGAAGGATGGGAAGGCTTAATCACCACTTTAATTTATTACACACTTTCCAGAAACATTGATTATTATAAAGTATATTTTTAATAATACCTCTTCTAAACAGTTAAAATCCGGAGCGCTAAGCAGTATCTTAGAGTATTTCGGGTCTAATGGGAAGGCCGCCATCTTTTTCCCAAGCAAGGTCAACTTTGGGTTAGCTTCGTTATCAATAGCACCTGAAACAACATTTAATAAAACCTAGTGCCAATGCAATGCAACTCTCGCACCAACATTTTAATTTCGACGTCGTTTTAAAAATAACTAGAAAAATCGTTTACTGCCAAACACTATTTATCGTGCGTGTTTATGGGAAAGAAAACTGCCAATTTACCCCTTTAGTGTCGTTTGTACGGTCGACCCATAACAAACAAAGTTTTGTAAGTAATTTGCATTGGTTGTCCAATTATTTATCAAAAGAACTCACTATTTAGCTGTTGGGTGTAAGGAAAATTAAAATCTTATGTTTCTTAACAATTCCCGGCTAGGAAGCTATGAGGTTAAATAACTTCAAAGAAACCGAACGGATCGAGGTTATGTTTTCGACATTTTGAAGATTTCAACTACCGAGGTATGACTTTTACTACAGGTTTGTTTCTAATTATATATCTTATCGCTGCTTAGTGGGTCTGCAGTCCTCGCACAGGGTTTCTGATCCATGTTGAGATGACCTTTGATTGTTTTTAGGTTATATTTTGTTTTACTTGCAAAAGTCATTTATATTGGTTTATTCGTATGAATTTGTGTCCATACACCCTAGTAATAGTAATTAAATGTGAACTTGAGATAATGACAAGCAAATAGTGATCTTTGTACGAGGAATCTGTGGCGCCGACTCAAAATTACTTGGTATACCCTACATTACTTTAAGAACTTAGTAATTCGATTATTATTTTATGCTTTTCAGTTTTTTTTTCGGCGGTTTTATTTTTTGATAAAAAGTTTTATTTTATGCTTTTCAGTGCTTTTAGAGTTTTATTATTTTCTTCTCCCACAAGGTGTTCAGTGGTCACACCGCATAAGGTGATCAGACGACATGGTTTACAGGGACGACAAGACCGGTCGGTAGTGCGATTTGTGGGGGAGGCCTATGTCCAGCAGTGGACGTCTTTCGGCTGATTTTATTTCATTTCAAAAGATATTGTAAGTAGGTATCAAAATCTATAGTGTTACACGGAAATGCAACCTGTGAGTTGATAAATCGACCCGCCAACCAAAAAGTCACCCCTAATTTCCCACCCTTAGGGTGGGAATTTCATTTCCAAATTTTTATGGGACCAACTTCAAGGTATGCCCTGTCGATTAAAAAAAGAATTATCAAAATTGGACTACTCTCTAAAAAGTTATGCGTGATCATACATTAAAAAATATATATATATATATATATATACGTGTCGAATTGAGTACCTCCTCCTTTTTTTTTCGTCGGTCAAAAAGCGATCGACTCGTAATTGTCTTGTTAGCGACTTCATTAACCATTGCCGCTTTAACAAAGGCAATTTCTGTTGCACGCCCAAAGAAAACAGCAATAGTTAACAAAGTCGCTAACAAGACAATTACAAGTCGATCGCTTTAAGTTAAGAAACTTGACCTCCAGGTGTCAAGATATTGCGCGCGTGTTATACAATATACATACAGAAAAGTAGTTGCAAAGATTACTACTATTTAGTAATCTATGCTCCTACATCCAAACTAACAAAATTTGTAAGGAAAGTTGAAGTCATAACATTGTATTTAAAACATAGATTACCAAGTTCTCGTAAAAGAGCTAAGGAGGCAGCGATGGCGTCCGGCGGCGGAGCGTCGATGAAGGGGAAGGAGGCGGGAGCCGCGCCCAGCGCCACCAGCGCCAGCGCGGTCGGCGCCAGCGGGCACCTGCACGCCACACACGGACACACGGTAATAACATCTCTTTCTTTCTTACCTACTATTACCCTGTTATTCATAAAAAGTTAAAATGCATTTTAGTTATTTGACGTAAGCATGTCAATTTAGACTGGATGTCACGTAATTACCATACAACAAACCAGAGA
Source organism: Euspilapteryx auroguttella (assembly GCA_951802225.1). Lineage (NCBI taxonomy): Eukaryota > Metazoa > Arthropoda > Insecta > Lepidoptera > Gracillariidae > Euspilapteryx > Euspilapteryx auroguttella. The sequence goes on along the minus strand of OX637642.1, from coordinate 6,232,940 downwards.
AGTAGACTTTCAGTAAGGCTTCTTAAAATCTACTGTATCTTTATGAATAAAACGGTTAGAATATTAATTTAATGGCAGAGAAATGAAACTCAGACTTGCTTAGTTGAACACTATAGAACGAACAGTTTTATTGGTTAACTTGAAACCGGAAACACTTAGATAATAGACAATAGACCAACAAGTTTATTAGATGTTACCAAACTTAAATATTAATTTCTAACAAAAACAAATCAAAACGGAAAGAGATAATTAAACCATAACGTAATGTAGGTACTTTTCACTTTTCACTTTTCAGTGGCATATATGTAGATATGCATCCGACGGTCAAGTGCAAGTACGGGGGGGCAACGCAGGGAGACCACGAGTCTGTCGTGGATCAAAAGAATCCCACGGCCGGCGCGCTGCCACGTCGCCGCGGGAGCGAGGAGTGTGTGTGTGTGTGTGTGTGTGTGTGTGACTGACCGCATGATCTCTGGCGCGGTGTGGTCCGGGCGCGCGGCGAAGTCCCGCTGCGTGTAGAGGCGGTAGGCGCGGCCGGGCGCGTCGCGGCCCGCGCGGCCGGCGCGCTGCCACCTCGCCGCGGGAGCGAGGAGTGTGTGTGTGTGTGTGTGTGTGTGTGTGACTGACCGCATGATCTCGGGCGCGGTGTGGTCCGGGCGCGCGGCGAAGTCCCGCTGCGTGTAGAGGCGGTAGGCGCGGCCGGGCGCGTCGCGGCCCGCGCGGCCGGCGCGCTGCCACCTCGCCGCGGGAGCGAGGAGTGTGTGTGTGTGTGTGTGTGTGTGTGTGTGTGTGTGTGTGTGTGTGACTGACCGCATGATCTCGGGCGCGGTGTGGTCCGGGCGCGCGGCGAAATCCCGCTGCGTGTAGAGGCGGTAGGCGCGGCCGGGCGCGTCGCGGCCCGCGCGGCCGGCGCGCTGCCACGTCGCCGCGGGAGCGAGGAGTGTGTGTGTGTGTTTTTTTTTTTTTTTTGTGGGCGGTAGGCTGAGGGATCATCTGGCGGTTTCTTTCCTTTAGGGAGTAGGACCAGCCTCTGCTGCTTCCACTTCGAAGGAAAGACACCCTCTGTAAGGCAGGCATTGTAGAGCTCCAGGAACAGTGTCGGCACCGCTTTGATGGCTTCCTTCAACGCAACGTTAGGGATCCCATCCAGGCCCGGCGCTTTCCTATTTCCCACTCTGTCACACGCTGCCATCAACTGTTCTCCTGTGATAGGAGGTATTTCTTCTATGTCGTCGTATTGCTGCTCTTCCCAGTGCTGATGTTCTGGTTGCTGGGGGAACAACGTGGATACGATGACTTCTAGGAGTTTAGGACACGTGGGTGGTGGCATGGACTGATACTTTAGTCGGGTCATAACCACTTTATATGGTCTGCCCCAAGGATCGCCCTCTACCTCATTAATCAACTCAGCCCAGCATTGTCTCTTGCTTTCCTTGATGGCTTTGTTCAAATTCCGGCGTGCCTCTTTGTACTCCGCCACCAGTTCCTCCTTGTTCGGCTTCTTCCAGCCACGCTGCGATGCTCTTCTTTTAGCAATGCATTCTTTACGGAGGGCAGCGATGTGATCATTCCACCAGTGAACTGGTGGGAGATGATTCCTTCCGCGCTTTCGGGGCATGGTTGCATCACAGGCTTCTGTGACTCTCCCTATCACCTCCTTTGATTCTTTGTAGCGGTTCCTTCAACGATTGGGTTGCCATCCAAGGCTATCCTGAACGTGGAAGGGTCGAAGGTGCTCACCTTCCAACCAATCGCATTCGTTTTTCTGTGCACCTTTCTGGTGCTCCGACTTGTGGAAACTTCCCATAAAATAGCACAGTGATCACTGGCCGTGTATGTGTCCATTACCTCCCAAGCATAATTTCCCTTAACGAGGCTGCTGCTGACGAAAGTTAGATCTATGATAGACGTCGCTCCTCCCTTAATGTATGTCGGTTTATTACCGCAGTTGAGCAGGACCACGTCCAATGTTGACATGGCCTCCAGCAGAGCTTCTCCTCGTGCATTGGTCTCTTTGCTGCCCCAATCAGTTGCCCAGGAGTTAAAGTCTCCAGCAATTGCTACGTGGGGGTGTTGCTTTGCATCTTCTGTCAGTCTGTCTAGAAAAACTACGAAATCGTCGAAAGTAAGGCTGGGTGGAGCGTAACAGCTGTAGAAATAAATTCCTTCCAGCTTCGCCACCACAAAACCGGCTTCCGTAGAATTAACAACGCTCTGGAATGGGCACGTCCCACAGGACCAGATCACGGCTTTGCCGGTGCTGTCTGTTTCCCATGGTGCATTGCTGAGGTGTCTATACGGCTCCGAGATCAGAACAAGGTCTGGCTTCAGTTCACGCACGGTTTGCATGAGTAAATCATGAGCAGCTTCACAATGATTAAGATTAAGCTGTAATATATTCATAGTCGTTTTTTCTTTACCTTCTGTAGTGCCTCTTTAAAGACTGGGCATCTGCTGCTGCCGGCGATGTGGGCACAATTCTTCGTGGCACCTTTTTCGATGCACAGAGAGCAGCTAGCATCCTTTTTGCAAGTTGCCAGCTTATGTCCGTCACCTCCGCACTTGGAACAGCGATTGGATCGGTCCACTGCGCTCTTACATTTAGTGGCGAGATGTCCGTAATTCCAGCACCTGTAACATTTTGTTAGTTTCTCTACTCTTCTGACGCGGCAATTCACCCAGCCGATTCTGATCTTGCCATGTTCACCTACCACTTTGTCGACCATAGGTGTTGCCAATGTCACTACGGCTGTCTGGGTGCCCCCATAGGCCTTTCGCAGCGACTTAATGGCGTCTAACGAAATTTTATCAGTTTCTCCTACGACCTTTTGAAGAACTTCAAGTATTTCATCCTTTGTGGTCGTTTCTTCAAGATCTTGGATTTCAATATCATCCTGTGGTCCCTTGCAGATCACTTTGGCATCTTCTCCGAGGATGTCGTTAATGGTCTTTTGAAGACCGTGGCCTCTATCTGTGTTTTCCTTCGTAAGGATGATCAGCAGGTCTCCAGAAGCAGTCTTGCGGATCTTGTCGACTGACGTCCGTACCTGATCATTTGGGACATCCTTCTTGACCCTGCTGAGTATCTCCGCGTATGAGTGCTTATCCTTTGGGCGAATAATAAGTGCATTGGGCCTGGTCGCTGGTGAACGAGGCTTCTTTTGCAGCTTTTTCTCCTTTTTGGATAACACTACTTGCCAATCCGTCGCTGTCTTCTTCTTGTCTGGAGGCAGTGCGTCGTCCTTCAGGGCCGGAGCTGGTGCTGATTCCTTCTTCTTCTTCTTCTCATTAGTTTTTTCGGGCGATGGTCGCTGCTTCCGCTTTTCTTTGCGGATTTCGCGTATTTCGCCAGGTGCGATGTCTTCCTCGGTGTCCATTGTAGTTGTCGTCGTCGCCGTCGTCTCAGGAACAATTTTCTTCGCTGCTGCTGTTGCAGACTGAGCTGGGATAACAAGGATTTGGGAGGTGTGATGTGCGTCCTCCAGTGCTTTTAGTTTCTTGAAAGCACTACCAATGGTGGCAACTTTGGTCTTAATCTCCTTGTGAACATTTATTCTAGGCTGCACAAACTCATGAAGCTCCCTTATGAGCTTTTCCAGGTTGTCCCATGCTTGCGTCGTCTTCTTCTCCTTCTCACTCCCTGCCGAAGGTGTCAATTTGCTCCCCCCAGAATACGAGGAGCGGCCTGGGGCACAGGGGCTAGCCCGCGCGCCAGGGAGGGATTCTCCGGTGCCGGAGACACCGGTACCCTCCTGGGGTAATTTCTCTTTAATTGACTCCATGGTGCCTACTCGAAAAAAGTTATCGGCTGCGAAACCCGAGAGGGCATAGGCTCGCACACGCACTGTTTCGGAGCTTCTTTTCCAAGACTCCGGGCCACGTGAGTGACCCTAGGGTGGTTATACCGCCACGGTTCGGTAGTGATAATTGTTCATTGTGTGGTAAGAACATTCGAGCATTCGCCCGGTTGCAGTATCACTTCTGCGACCAGAACGCGCTGTATGTGTGAAGGGGGGGGAGAGTTAATATTGGAGTTTCGGTAGCTAGAAGAAATTAAGGTTAGGTGCTGGGTTGAGATGATCGTGGTCTGGAGGTGGGCCACGTTCAACCTTCCATTGTCCGGGTCACTATTGGATTACGGGCTATCCGCAACCTGCCCACCCGCTCGGTCGCTCTGGAAGTGAGCACATCGTCAAAGTGGAAGGGCCGGGCATGCGACCGGTGAAGCAAGATCCACACGCTCTGTGTGTGTGTGTGTGTGTGTGTGTGTGTGTGTGTGTGTGTGTGTGTGTGTGTGTGTGTGTGTGTGTGTGTGACTGACCGCATGATCTCGGGCGCGGTGTGGTCCGGGCGCGCGGCGAAGTCCCGCTGCGTGTAGAGGCGGTAGGCGCGGCCGGGCGCGTCGCGGCCCGCGCGGCCGGCGCGCTGCCACGTCGCCGCGGGAGCGAGGAGTGTGTGTGTGTGTGTGTGTGTGTGAGACTGACCGCATGATCTCGGGCGCGGTGTGGTCCGGGCGCGCGGCGAAGTCCCGCTGCGTGTAGAGGCGGTAGGCGCGGCCGGGCGCGTCGCGGCCCGCGCGGCCGGCGCGCTGCCACCTCGCCGCGGGAGCGAGGAGTGTGTGTGTGTGTGTGTGTGTGTGTGTGTGTGTGTGTGACTGACCGCATGATCTCGGGCGCGGTGTGGTCCGGGCGCGCGGCGAAGTCCCGCTGCGTGTAGAGGCGGTAGGCGCGGCCGGGCGCGTCGCGGCCCGCGCAGCCGGCGCGCTGCCACGTCGCCGCGGGAGCGAGGAGTGTGTGTGTGTGTGTGTGTGTGTGTGTGTGTGTGTGTGTGTGTGTGTGTGTGTGTGTGTGTGTGTGTGTGTGTGTGTGTGTGTGTGTGTGTGACTGACCGCATGATCTCGGGCGCGGTGTGGTCCGGGCGCGCGGCGAAGTCCCGCTGCGTGTAGAGGCGGTAGGCGCGGCCGGGCGCGTCGCGGCCCGCGCGGCCGGCGCGCTGCCACGTCGCCGCGGGAGCGAGGAGTGTGTGTGTGTGTGTGTGTGTGTGTGTGTGTGTGTGTGTGTGTGTGTGTGTGTGTGTGTGTGTGACTGACCGCATGATCTCGGGCGCGGTGTGGTCCGGGCGCGCGGCGAAGTCCCGCTGCGTGTAGAGGCGGTAGGCGCGGCCGGGCGCGTCGCGGCCCGCGCGGCCGGCGCGCTGCCACGCTGCCGCGCGCGAGCAGCGGCACACACGTAGCCGCTCCGCGCCCGTCGCGCCGCACCACGTCCTGCAGACAAACAGCTCAAGCAAGGTGCAGGGACATCGGTCTGAACACTCATTCATATTATCTACGTTTTTATATATGAATACATGGTAAGTAGTAATTGAATTTTTATAACTTTTTATATATGTCTCAGATCACTCTAATATACTAACCGTCTTATTCATAAAAAACCCCTAAAATGGCCTAAACGTTCAATTTAGTTAAAACGTTTGCTAACGCTAAAATACTGATTTCAAAATACATTATTCATAAACGCAATTTAGGCCTGCTATAACTACATGAGGCCAATAGTAGTTTTTTGCATTTTCAGGTTGTCGCACCAGGTCAATCCACGATCAATCATTTAACAAAAAAAATATGTCTATTTTTAAGGCCTTTGCCCAGCAGTTGCGCACCAAATTCTAGAGAAAAAAAAAACTTGTTATGATTGATTGACTCAGTCAGCTGAGGTGACTGATGATTTTTTGTTTTGTTCAGGCATACATAGGTACCTACCTAGTTAGTTACTGAGGTATAAAATTATTTAATTTTATTTACATAAGTAGGTATACTTCGTTTAGTATTTTGAGGGCATTTAGCAAGTTTGCAAAATGGAAAAGCAAAAGATATTACGCGCTGCGCTGGCCCGGCACTGGACACGGCCCGATCTAAGGAGAATCATCCCTAAGAGGCAAGTAACAACAAAAATATTTTCCGTGCGAACAAAACTTTATTTTACAATACGTTTTATAACTGTTTCAGATCACATCCAAGCCCAGAAAACTGCAAAACTTTCGTCGGAGCGACCCAAAAAAAGGAACAAAATCAATATAATTGGTATAGGTATATAAGAGTTAAGAAAATATTTATAAATTGAAAATTAATATTTTATGATCAATGTGTTTTTCTTTCTCTTCAAAAATAAGTTGTGCTTAAGTATTCAGATGAATACAAATAATTAAATTGGGCCTTCTTAATTGAGTAAGTAAGTATCTGTATTCTGGTTATCAAAGACAAAGATCCCATAGCCATGAGCGTTGCTAAAATAGTGTTATTCAGGTATTCAAAATGTAAAAAAGTATACACAATACATACTTCACGATATCCCCAACACCCTGCAATGATTTGTCACACACAATCCCTTGTGTCAAATTGCAAGACTTCCTGTACGAAAAAAAGATAATGTCCGTTTATTGTAGAGTGTTCGTACTTTATCGCGCAAAGAAATCAGGTCGTATAATGTACATTAGGTATATTCTTTTCGAAGTCAAGGAAGTGCGGAGGGTTTTGGTTTCCAACTAGCTCGCTAACATCCAAAGCTATCTATCTTCTATAGCTACCAGCGCTAGCATTTTCAAAATTCACTTCACATTCACATCATTCACGAGTCACGACACAATGACATCCTCGCGACCTCGCGATAAAATAACAAAAACAGCTGATCAGCAGGCGCCATCTTGGCAAAAATCAGTGTGTTAGTGCGTTAAAGTAGGGTCGGGCCTACTTTAACTTACGGAGGCATTATAACGACGTTTTAGTGCTAATGAGCGTTTATGAACTTTCCAACTTTTTTGACAACACGCCATTTTAGGCTAAACGTGTGGTTTAAGGCCATGTTATTTTTATATGAATAAGACGGTAATTATATATTAATTTTTATACTTAGTATCTATGTTTGCAATTTAAACGTAAACTTGCATTTGTATCTTTTGCATTATCACTGCTTCCGACCCTTGAATATATTTAATATCTTTATATTTATAACTAAGGGTCTTCCTGTTTAATTCTTAATACTGTAATCTTATTATTTATGACTCTTTGTTTCTCAATAAAAAAAATAATAATAAAATAAAACTTTTTATCAAAAAATAAAACCGCCTAAAAAAAACTGAAAAGCATAAAATAATAATCGAATTACTAAGTTCTTAAAGTAATGTAGGGTATACCAAGTAATTTTAAGTCGGCGCGCCACACAAGCAAATTCCTTAAAGTAAAGATTGATGCGCGGCAGCGCACGAATTTTGGTTATTTCTTTAAATTTAAGGTACCTAATTTAGTGATCTTTGTACGAGGAATCTGTGGCGCCGACTCAAAATTACTTGGTATACCCTACATTACTTTAAGAACTTAGTAATTCGATTATTATTTTATGCTTTTCAGTTTTTTTTTGGCGGTTCTATTTTTTGATACAAAGTTTTATTTTATGCTTTTCAGTTCTTTTAGCCTGCTGGGCACGGTTCCGACCAGTGGCGGCGATTTGAACGAAATATTTTACTTGTAGGTATGTTTTTTTTTTTAATTTTTTTTTTTTTTAGTTAACCGGAATTTTATACTGTAAATATGTAATATACTGTAAATATTTTTGTGTTCCTTTTAATAAATGAAAATGGGTATCCTATATTGAATAAAGAATTATTTGTTCTTTTAGGGTTTTATTATTTTCTTCTCTCACAAGGTGTTCAGTGGTCACACCGCATAAGGTGATCAGACGACATTGACAGGGACGACAAGACCGGTCGGTATAGCGATTTGTGGGGGAGGCCTATGTCCAGCAGTGGACGTCTTTCGGCTGATTTTATTTAATTTCAAAAGATATTGTAAGTAGGTATCAAAAGTTATAATGTATCACGGAAATGCAACCTGTGAGTGGATAAATCGACCCGCCGACCAAAAAGTCACCCCTATTTTCCCACCCTTAGGGTGGGAATTTTATTTCCAAATTTTTATGGGACCTACTTCAAGATATGCCCTGTCGATTAAAAAAAGAATTATCAAAATTGGACTACTTTGTAAAAAGTTATGCGTGATCATACATTAAAAAAAAAAAAAAGAAAAAAAATATATACGTGTCGAATTGAGTACCTCCTCCTTTTTTTTCGTCGGTCAAAAATAACAAACATAGACTCAACTTGCGGAATAAATTCAATGTGATAGCGGTGGGTCCAGTCTAACAATCTGCACTACTGTCGTGATAACGTTATGTTTTTTAACCCCCGAACGAAAAATTCAGAGAGGGGTGTTATAATTTTAACGTGTGTATCTGTCTGTCTGTCTATCTGTCTGTCTGTCTGTGTATCTGTCTGTGGCATCGTAGAGCCGTTTGGCTGAACCGATTTTCGTTTAGTTTTTTTTGTATCATAGATAATTTCAGGCCGAGTGTTCTTAGCCATGTCTGATGAAGATCTGATCAGCGGTTTGAAGATGATCAGCTCTTGAATAATGAATGAGAGGATCTAACTAGCTTCCTTATGTCTGATCGATTTGAAATTTGGTACCATGTTACTTGATGTTACATCTATGTTATAGAAAGTATTTGGTAAGGTAACCATGACCTGATCTGCCGTTTGAAGATGATCAGCTCTTGAATGATGGATGAGATGATCTCACTAGCTTCCTTATGTCCAATCGAGTTGAAATTTGGTACCATGTTACATCTATGATATAGAAAGTATTTGGTAAGGTAACCATGACCTGATCTGCCGTTTGAAGATGATCAGCTCTTGAATAATGGATGAGAGGATCTAACTAGTTCCTTATGTCCGATCGATTTGAAATTTGGTACCATGTTACATCTATGATATAGAAAGTATATGGTAAGGTTACTATTACCTGATCAGCCGTTTGAAGATGATCAGCTCTTGAATAATGGATGAGAGGATCTAACTAGCTTCCTTAGGTCCGATCGACTTGAAATTTGGTACCATGTTACATCTATGATATTGAAAGTATATTTTAAGGTAACCATGACCTGATCTGCCGTTTGAAGATGATCAGCTCTTGAATAATGGATGAGAGGATCTAACCACCTTCCATTTGTCCTATCAATTTAAAATTTGGTACAGTGTTACTAATGATATTGAAAGTATGTTATGGTAACCATGATATTTTTAAGATGATTAGCTCTAGTTCTACTTAAGTTGATGAGGGGTCTGACTGGGTCGGCGGTTTTTAAATTTTTAAATTTGAGTTATGTTTAAACAAATTGTAGCAAACTTACCTTTCCTTGACCATCCCTGAGTCAATGACGTATTTGATGCCGGGTATGGTGAGCGAGGCTTCGGCGACGTTGGTGGCCAGCACGAGCTTGCGCGCGCCGGGAGGCGGCGGGCGCCACGCCTGCAGCTGCCGCGCCGCGGGCAGCCCGGCGTACAGCGGGCACACGCGCAGCGCGCAGCCTCCCGCGCCCGCGCCCGCGCCCGCGCCCGCGCCCGTCTGCTCCTGCTCACACCACGCACCGTCACTCACACACATCGCACCCACACCGACCACACTATGCATAGGTATACCTCATGTTTCATAACTCATTTACTAAAAGAAAAATTTGTCATTCCCATTTCCCATGTAAACGTCAGGATATATTTTTTGTATATCGGAAAATAATACTGCTAAGGTATGGGACCGGGTTAATATTATTGCGGGTTATTTTTATACTGTAATAAAATAAACCATGTTTAAGTTTGATGGGTTGACTACGGAAATTTAAAGCATCCGACAAGTAATAAATGAATAATGGCATCAATACATAGAATAAAACAAAGTCGCTTCCCACGTCTGTCCCTCCCTATGTATGGTTATATAGGTATTTAAAACTTTGCTACGGATTTTTGTATTTTTTTTTTATAGATAGAGTGATTCAAGAGGATGGTTATAAGTATTTAATACATTAGCAACTTAGAGTAGTAGGTTAAGCTGTACAAAGGTCGCTGGGTCGACTAGTTTTTAATAAAAGCAGGTTTTGAGAAAATCGTCGTGAGACAATGCATATTCGATTAATTTCTTGCTTAGCACTACAATCCTCTTAATTTTTTTTTTTAATTGGTACCTAAAAACAGCCGAACTGTAAGACAGTTTGTTTTGAAGACTAGAAAAGCATTATGTATTTACCTAAGGTATTTACGTAGGTAGATATCAGTAAATTAAATTATAAATAGGTATTATGATAGGTAGGGACAGGACAACACCGATTCTTAATAAATAATTATTTTAACTACCTACATATAAGTATGTTTAGTATCTTACTTTTGCAATTTGTTTTATGTTGTACATGACTGTTTCAATCTCTTCTTGTCCTGTCAGGAAGACAAGGATATCATGACTGAAATATACAAAAAAAAATACTTTTAGGTACTTAGGTACATAAATATTTATACACTCAAAAATAATCACAATAAGCATCATAGAATCAACACAACAGAACATACTTTGCAGGAGCTGTAGCATGCAGTTGAAATATGGTGCAGATAGCTGCAAACTGATAATCATCATGGTCGGTCTTGGAGTGGTACACAGTGACTGGGTAGGTGCGGCCCTCCAGGTATACTACGGGACAGTTGTCAAAGTATGTGCTGAATGTGTCCACATCCATTGTTGCTGACATTATGATCACCTGAGAAACCAGATTTTATTATAAAAACAACATACTTTTAACAAAAGAAATGCAAAAATAAATAACAAGAATGTTATACCTTCAATGGAATAACTTTTTTTTCATTTCTCTCTTTCTGTGCTAGCTTGATAATGCCAAATAGTACATCAGTACTGACAGTCCTCTCGTGGGCTTCATCCAATATTACCACAGTGTACTTTTTAAGTAGCGGGTCAATTATAGCCTCTCTTAGCAACATGCCATCTGTAAGATATTTAATCTTTGTTCTTGGACTAGTGACATCTTCAAATCTGACACAATATCTGCCAAAAATAATTTTTATAACCTGAATTAAATAAATATATTATTTTAAGTTTATGAAAATCTATTGTTTTTTAATATTGAAAAAATTTATTAAGTAATCCATTATGTTAAGTCCATCAGCCAACAGGTATTTGAAAAAAAAATACTACCTGTGTAAGGATTCTTTTATTTTATTGACATGACCAAAATGTTACACATAACCACAGTATTGCATTTGCAATCCCCTACCATGGAAAAATCTGCAGACCAATAGACAAACATGAAAAAAAAAATTATGAGTTACTAGCATAAAATATAACATTTTCTCTCACCCAACAATTGATCCTAATTCAGTATTCATCTCTGCAGCGACACGAATGGCAATAGTAATAGCAGCTACACGGCGCGGCTGGGTGACTGCTATCATCCCAGATGACTCAAGTCGGCATCCGTGAATCAACTGTGGGATCTGGGTTGTCTTGCCACTACCTGTTTCACTTATAAATATCATTGTGTTATGTTTCCTAATTTCTTCTAGTAATCTAAAAATAATGAAGTATTTTGTAAGCACTTGACAAACACATTTAGCCCAAAATAAGTACACACATAGTTTTTAATCCAAAATACTAACCGTGACCTTACAGAATAAACAGGTAACTTATTTCTGGCTTCCTGAATATCATTATCAGCAACTATGCCGGCTACATTAGAAGACTTTTCCGCTTTTACATTTCTTGCCTTTTTTGATACCACATGGTTTTCAAGTAGAATTTTTATTTTCTTAGCCCCATTTTTATGGAAGTTATTGTCTTTTCTCTTAACATTTTTTACTTGAATTCTATTGCTGGTACCTACAGACGAGTATTTAGAGTCCATTGTGCTTCCTAGATAGCTTTCTGTCCGTAATAATGTTTAAATATTTAAAACAAACATTTAAAAATTACAAAGGTCACACTCACAAAGATATGATTTTTCGATTTTTCAGAGTTTTATAGGCTACCCAAGGCTACCAACGCACAGGCGGTTTTATTTCCGCGCGGTGTCAAACTATGTTATTTAATTTTCAACCTTATTCATAGGCCCCGATCGCACAAGCGTGTTTTTACGGTTTTTTATCCGCTGGTGCGCACACTTCCATATTCCATAGGATTCAATTTAATTATGTTACCTACCTACTTAGGTATAATCCGCCCGGCAAAAAACCGCCTGTGCGTTCGTAGCAGTGTTGCCAATGACTGTTTACCAGATTCCCCAAGATCACTGGTCAAATTCCCCAAATTTGGGGAGAAAAATATCCAGATTCCCCACAAATTCCCCTCACAATGAGATAGTGAACTATTTACGAAATAACTTTAAAAATCAACCATTTATTAATGACATACACTTGAAAAATCGCAATATCAATTAAAAAAAATCATCCGGTATATTATTATCCTCCTCAGGTTTTCTCTTATATTCAGGCCTAAAAGTAAAAACTTGGTTAAATATTATGTAAAACTGATGAAGTGTAAATTTAACTTAATCGAACAAAAACTTTTCCACTTAAAATAACCAAATATTTACATAGGTACATTAGCAAAGGCTGGGGATAACAAACTGACTGATTTTAAGGTGGGGTGATACATTTTCATTATTGTATTTCGCATTTATTCAGTAATTTAAACGAATAAGGTTAATAATCACTTCTCTAAAGATAAGTTTTAGCTTTTTTAACATTAAACCTCCTAAACTCCGAGCTCGGGTACTCCGTCGGCGACCACAGCTGCTGGCCACAGTGCCGGAGTTTCGCACTTTGCAAGGTCAAAACTCACCAACTCCTAGAGCAGTAAGACTAATTAATAAGTTGATTAATGTCTATCAACATGTGGATGTATTCTTTGACTCTGTACCTAAATTGGAAAACCAACTTGTACTACTAGTAAGTAATAATTAAATTGAAAACAATAAGTGCGCTTTGGTGTTTAACTGTAAGTCTTATTGTTAAATGAATAAAATAAATAAATAATTAAAATAAACAAAGGCAGTAATTTATATTTGAACATGGATGTTTTGGTTGTAAGTTTGTTTTGAATTGGTTAAATGCTAAATTCCCCGCATATTCCCCACACAGAGCCTCTCCCCACAAATTCCCCAATCGCTTTGGGATTCCCCGCAGTTTGGGGAATTCCCCACACATTGGCAACGCTGGTTCGTAGCCTTAGTCACAGACCAACTAGAGATTAGTTTTGACCTCAGAGAGTAAGGAAACCGCCGCTAGTTTTGACTGGTTCACAGACCAACTAGGGATATGGTTAATATTATTCGTTCCCTTAGATCTCAGCCTTAGATAGAGCATGTTCTAGTTGGTCTGTGGAGTATATGGGTAGTTCGCCAAAATTGATGAAAATTTTCTAATTTCCATGGACGATTTTTTTCTTTGGATTTTTCTAATTATGACTACGAAGAAAAATAATTTAAAAATAAACAAGTATTTATGTGTTAAAGGGGTTTCAATATTGCGATTATATTTAGAGATATGAGGTCCGAAAACTTTAAGTACCACGGAAATTAGCTCCGACCCACGGAAATTATATTTTTAACACATGGAAATTATGAAGTATCAAGGAAATTAGAAACAGTATGAAATTATTCTATGTATTCATACTAAAAAAAAACTATAATGCCTATGAATTAACCTACCAACAGTTTCCTTCACTCTTTCAGTTTCCTTTTCTTTAGATTTTAATTTTTGTTTAATGTTTGTCTTTTGCTCCAATTAAATTTACTGATTAATTTTTTTTGTATGCTACCTTGGGAAACCCTGTGGATCATACTAACAAAGTGATGAACTTGACCAATGCGATACGAGTCCCGAATACCTTCTTCTTCTTCTTCTTCTTCTTCTTCTTCTCTAGTGGGGGTTGATTAGTGCCTGCACTTAGCACGCGTAGTTGGAGCCATTGTACATATCCCCACATTTATTAGAGCCATCCGAAACGTGGATGCTCCCACAGCTCAGTCAGGTGGTCAGCTGGGCCGCTTTCATTGACTGAAGCCTTTATTTCTACCCTGGTGGGCTTTAGAGCCCGTGCAGACCCTTGAAGCACCAGAACCCTCTCGAACCCCAGTAATTACTCACGCAATGAAGGCTGATGGGACCCGCAGAGTCGCTTTGGAGCCGTTACAGACCCTTGCGGCTTTATTTTTCTTGGTCAAACATGAAATTTCTAATTTCCAAGGTATGTCCATGTCCATTACCCCTTTTTCTGCGTCTCAGAAGCCGTAACTTATTATTTTTGTTCTGAAATCCATTATTTGGCATTTTATATCAACTTAGATGTTGTCACCGGAAAATAAAAAAAAAAAACTTTATTTATCTTCCACAAAATACATAACGATACATAATAATAAAAAAGAACTATGACAATATTAATTTAGCAAGGTTGTAAAGAAAGCTTCTTAGGTTAAGTTGGTTAATTTAAAATTTTGTATAGTGGATGATCTGGTTGCCCAAGCTAGGTAAAACCTGTATTTTAGGCCACCAGGTCCCCCTCCAACATACTACAACAATAACAAAAAACCGTAAATTTAAAAATTTTCTAGGAAATTTATAAACTTTCGTAGGATTATAAACGAGAGATATATTGTATTATTTTACGCCTACATTTTCATAAATTGATAAACTTACTAAACTCACTCGTAAAATAATAAGTAACCAATAACCAAACGCCATGTATAATGAATTGAAATTTACCACAGAGCTACGAAAGTTTTATGGTAGCCATTACCAAAATGTTTTATTTTTGTAGAGTGAAATAGGGAACCCCCTTCTAGGTAGGTAGGTAGGTAGGTACCTATAATACAAGGTTACTTTTTGTATTATATCTGTCACCGTTATATTGCGAAATACGTTAATGTGCACTTTACCGGGCAATGTGAACATTAACTGTTTAGGTCAGTTAATGTGCGAAATTTTATGTGAAATATGGGGTATCCACACAATACCTAGATAAAGTGCGTATCACCGGATGTCTCGCCGATTAAGTGCGGAAAACAGAAAACTCCGACCGAAAATTCAAATCTAGGGCAAAATTGTAGGTTAGGTTAGGTTTGGCTTGTGGCGCCGCCGCAAGCCCTGCAGTATCGGGCCGAAGAATAGGACTAAGGTACCCCCTGCCTGTCGTAAGAGGCGACTAAAAGGGGACCCCGGGGTCGTTGGGTGCACGAGGCGAGGGCCTCGTGTAGTCATATAATGGCCCCGAGAAGGACGGCGGAACGCGGGTGTCCCGTTTCCGCCGTCGAGCGTAGGAAGAGCCATCCGCGCTCAGGGGGGACTACCACAACCTGTCCCCTCGTGAAGAGGCTACACATCCGATGCTGGGGGGGTCGCGGAGAATTCCTAAATTCTGGCTTTCCCGCGACCCTCCTGATATATCAGCCGAGAAGGACACCGGCGGCGGCGGGGTTTTAGTGGGTGCGAACCCCACATAACCCGCGGCTCCCCCCGGGGCTGCAGGGTACAAAAAAAAAGGTTTGACTTGTGATCTTTAACCAGCGTAGCGAGCGAAGCGAGCGGAGGTTGGGTTATAGCATCAAAGAGACTTCTGAAACAGATTTACTTAGCTCTTGTTCAATCAGTAATCTGTTATTGTATTCCCGTATGGGGTGGGGCTACTAAAACTAAATTTATAAATGTGGAGAGAGCACAACGTTGTCTGCTTAAGGTAATGTTATCACTACCGTTCCGTTTTTCTACGACTGCACTTTATGATACTTGCAATGTACTATCTGTTAGAAAGCTGTTTGTTCTTAATGCTATTCTTAGGATTCATAGAGAGATTCCAACTCGTTATAGTGTAATAAATATTAGTGTGAGACGTGTTCGCCCTGTATTTGATGTACCGATATTAAGAACAGTTTGTTCTAGCAGGCAATATTATGCTCGATCAAAGAAAATGTATAATTTGCTAAACAAAATTCAGAATATCGATACAATGACAGCGAGAGACGTCAAAAAATCTGTTACTGATTGGTTACAAAAGTTGGATTATGCGCAATTGGAGAATCTGAGGAGAATATCTTCTTTATTTAATCTAAATTTTAGGATCTCGAGACTACTAATAACAAACGGACAGACTACTTTTAAATTGAGTTTTGATTATGATTAATAATATAATGTTTAACTTAACATACTACTACATACTTACTATTAGATATATTTGTTTAACCACTGTTTAATGAATATCTTACACCTTACACACATTCTGATTTTACATTGAGGAAGAATGGGTCCCCTAATACAGGTTTATATACCTAAATGGAGACTCAGTGATTGTTATATTGTGTACAATTAATTGAAATAAACATTTATTTATTTATTTATTATTTATTAAGTTAAATTATGATAAGTACAGTGGCGGACTAGGAGGCCGTAACAGATTTGTCTATGGTTACGTCAGCCCTAGACTGTATTACCAAAGAACAAGAACTATTTTGCAATACGGAAAAACCGGATGTGTTACGGCGACCGTGTCCGCCACTGTACCTCCAATACGAAGAATGTCACATCACTAATTTCCGTACAAAATATTTAGTGAGTTGTAATTACTACGTATAGAGACGCTCGCTCTAACAAAAATCGTGTCCGCCCTTGTCCGCCTTTTCTCCCTCGCTCTTTCCCTCGCGTCTCATAGATTATGAGAGTGCAGAAGTGCACAGCTCAAACACAGCTATTAAACCTACGAAACTTAATTTGATTTATTGCATAATTATGACTTGGTAATAAAAAATTATAAATTGAAGAAGTAAATGAAAATTAATTATTTTGTAATAACTTAAAATAAAATTTGTTCAAAAATGAAAATGGTCAAAAATAAATTATTTAAGTAAGTGAAATAAAACTCCATAAATGGCATTTAGCATTACTTTTATAACTTACAAAAAAAAAAAAACAGATACTGACGCTCAGACAAAGTCAGACAAAAGAGGAAGTCACAGCCAACAATAAATACCTACGTGTCCTATCTGTACGATTTACTCTTTGTATTTTCTTACAAAATGGCGGAACCGTAGAATACACTAGAAAATAATCTAAAAAATTAGTTTTCATTGATATTTTGGATACTTACCGATAATAAGTCACACGGGTATCTTTTTTTACTCCAGTGGAGTGATTTGTGCATCCTTTTATTAAGCAAGACGGCATTTTCAAATTTTTTGTTTTTAGACGCGAAAGCGGGTGAACACCTCGAGCGTACGCGAGCGAATAAACGCGTTGGAGCTAACTAGCTCCAACGCACTGCGCAAGACCAAGTTCGGGAATGTCTTTTCCATACGCAAGTAATAAAAGTTCAATGATTGCTCTTTATTGAATTTTTTTGTTAATTAATTCCTTTGTGTTTGGCCACATCCAATTAAACTGCACGTTGGCATGTTGGATCATAAATAATTATACTTGGTCTTTTTTAGGTTTTCGCACTTATAATAAACGCAAAATGAAAAAATAACAATAAACTCCCACAAACAACACAGACTGACAGTGACAGATCACCTACCACAATATTATGACCATTCAAAATGGCGATGAGCTGGCCTAAAACTTTTACTGTCAGACCATGTTGAAGGAAAGAATAATAATGAGAGGTTTTCAATTTGAGAGCTCAGAAGAAAAAAACAAGTTTCACTAAGCTGCTACTAGATGGCGCTCTGCCAGGAGCAATAGGTCAAGATGAAATGAATAATTCAATAGCTCAAAATGAAACATAAAAATTAAAATTTAACTGAGGCAGTGACGGAGTAGGTGAAATTAAGATTTATACTTAGCAGAAAATGATCCAATCCAAAGATTCAGTCAATATTCGATTTCCCATTTCTCTTATATAGCTTTAGACACCGCCATCTACCGGCGTATTATGAAACTTTTTTTTTTCTTTTCTGTCACTTTGAAAACCCCTCATTGCAAATCCCAAATCCATACACTCAGAAATCTTTGCTCACTGGGCAACACTGTCACTGTCACTGTCACTTGCTTGAGGTTACTATTAGAGGTGAGAATAACTGCTATTTTTCAATCGCATGCGATCGCTGTTATGCTATTTTCAAACAACTGCGATCGCATTTTCGTTGCCGGATCGCATATCATGCAACGGCAACGAAAATGCGATCGGCAACGAGAATGCGATCGGCAACGAAAATGCGATCGGCAACGAGAATGCGATCGGAAACGAGAATGCGATCGGCAACAAAAATGCGATTGACAACGAAAACGCAGGATGTAACTAGAAATGCAAGTTTGCTCTAATATCAATGTTAATATGGATATTTTAATCGAAGTGCAGCAATTATCGATATTTCAAAACCTTATGCAAATTTTTTTCAGCAAAATGTATTTTTAGTACATTTCATATTAATTCGATGAGTGAGATCGCAATGCTTCAATGCGTTTCGTTGCTTTGCTAATCACAAGCTGTCATTGCTGACGGCAACGAGAATGAGATCGTTGCCGACGGCAACGAGAACGCGATCGTTGCCGGGCAACGAGAACGCGATCGTTGTCGGGCGACGAGAACGCGATCGTTGCCGACGGCAACGAAAACGCGATCGCATTTTACATTCGTTGTGTATAGCAATGCGATTCGTTGCCATGAAATAACGAGTGTTTTTAAATGCGATTGTAAATAACGACCACCTCTAGTTACTATTACTAGTGTTACCTATTATATTATTCATGGACATTAATAATACCTTCTCTCTATACATCTCGGCAGAGTATATATGTGTTCTCTGTGCTGTACATGCTCTCTGTACCCTGCCTACCACCCTACCACTGCTACCACAAAAAAACAAAAGTGTATACAAATTACCTACTGTTTCTGTTTATCCAGTTGAGTCTACCCTACAATGACTCTTTTTGGAACTGTATTACAAAGAAATTTCTTAGCTAACTCTGTTGCCGTTCGTAAACGTTGCTATTCACAGAATCCATTCCAGCGAACTTTCAACATAATCTCTCAAGATATTTCAGATTTCCTTGGGAAGAAAAACAAGGAATATAGTCCGGAGCACACTGATATTGTTATAATTGGTGGTGGTATCATTGGATCTTCAATAGCCTACTGGCTGAAGACTCGAGCCGGTGCAGGCCTTACCGTCACTGTTCTCGAAAAAGATCTTACAGTAAGCGGAAATTTTATTCAGTTAGTGTACATAAAACACCAAAAGCTATACCTCATGTTAATGTAAAGCTTCCTATAGCTATCATAACAAAATCCAAAATATTAGAATAATAATAAAATAATTGGTAACAGCCTATTTGAATTTCAAAAATTGGCTTGCATGCAAATTTTTGTTGCCACTAACTTGGTTTTTACTATATTCATGTTGTATCTCGGCAGGCATTAGCCTAGTATGCCAGCCATTGTTATCTAAAGTTGTGCTTTATAATGTGTTTTGTTTAGTGATGGCCTGAATGTGGTTCGAAATGAATACAAACTTTGGCCGAACATTCGGTTAAACTACAACATTTGGCCAAACTTCGGTAAATTTTTACAGAGAAATTTTTCCGAGAATGAAAATAGGTTATTGTTGTTGAGTATAAAATTGCTTCTTGAAATTAATGTTATGCTGCGTTTGCTAGATGAAATGCGTCGCACCCGAAACCAGACAGTAAAAAAAACTAATACACAAATAAACTCCACATTTCAACATTATTAAGTCTTAAGACGATATACAAAAAATAAATCAAACAACTGAATGAACAGAGATAGAGCTTCAATATAGCATACTGAGGGAAAGGGACAGTCATACGTCAGTCGCCCACATCAGTTTATTGGAAAAAGTAAAAAATATTGAATATCTTTTTAGGGGCATTCCATGCAACGTGACACCAGACAAGTCAAACATTAAAGTTAAAGAATAGTTTATTTATGCATTTAGAATAACAGTATACAGTCTTAAGTTTATGAAATTAATAAAAAAAAATCGAAAAAAACAGTTTTTTCTACTTTTTTGGTCAATATCAACACAGGTGTTAGTCAAGCTCACCACATACAGGTTATTGTGTATGATTTAAAAAAATAAAAACCCAGATATTATGAATGTGAATCAGCGTGTTGGGAACATAACCAATTAGTACATTACTTAAGATTTACTACGTAAAATATAAATTAAAACGGTTAGTTAGTTTCTATAATATTAAGCAATCATTGGCAACCAGAACTATGTCCCGACCGTCACATTTAAATTAACTTTTATTGATTTTTAGCTTTAAAATGCGTGTTTATGATAAAATGCGTGTATTGCAAGTAACAAATAAATAGAATCTGAGTGGTTTGCCATTTCTTAAAGTGGCTATGGGCTGTTGTTTTTTTTACACATTAATTTAAAGTTCTGTCCCGACCGTCACAGTCCCATCCAACCATCATAATTCCAAGTAGCAATTTTCTTGTATTTTTACAAATATCGCTTGCATTGGGCTTAAACAAGTCTATCCAAAATTATTTAATTTATTTGCTTGGTTTTATTGATTTTTTAGTATATATTTCGTAGCAAAATACTCGTATTTTTTAAATTTCGCTTGCTTAAGGCTTAAATAAGACTAAACATATTATAATAAATTTTAATTCCCTGAGTTTATTGGTTTTTTGATATATTATGAGACGTAACGTACTCGAGTGGCCCACCATTACCA
Organism: Euspilapteryx auroguttella; assembly: GCA_951802225.1. Taxonomy (NCBI): domain Eukaryota; kingdom Metazoa; phylum Arthropoda; class Insecta; order Lepidoptera; family Gracillariidae; genus Euspilapteryx; species Euspilapteryx auroguttella. The sequence continues at coordinate 6,212,366 of OX637642.1, read as the reverse complement.
AAAAAGGCCTATTGTCCAGCAGAAGACTATGAGTATGAGAGTATAATAATAATAACACATCACACTCAGAGCCCCTAACTAGGAAGAACCTGTATCTAGGGCGCCCGAAACACACACAGAGACGAACATCACACCCAGACCTGAAACAAACATCGATATTCATCATATCAATATTCGCCCCGCCCGGGAATCGAACCCGGGTGCTCACGCTTACTCAGTCTACATCACTGCCAACTGAGCCACGGAGCAGTCGAAAAGTATCACTACTTTTTTCTTACTCATTACTACATACTTCAAAGTATGAAGTAATGAGTAAGAAAAAAGTAGAATAAGAAAACTGAAAGCTAAGGAAAACCAATACAAAGTAACTATGCATAGAAAACCTCAGAAAGCAAAGATATCAAAGAAATTGTAAGAGTAAAAATATTAAGGGATCGCATTTTTTGACGTTTTAGCAATATATAGCTGATTTTGAAAAATAATTGTAAAAGTTAATGTAATAAAAACTTTAATTAAACTAAATAAAAGAATAAAAAAACATAATTTTTTGTTGATTTGTTACTCGTCCCGACCGTCACAATGACTTGTCCCGACCGTCACACTCATCAAATCGGAACTTTGTTAAAAAAAAATCATTTTTGTTACTTCAAATCTGTACATACTGAAAGCTTCACTATTCATAAATTTGCATAGAATGATTCGTATTCATATCATTAATAGTTTCTTACAAACTTTAAAATGTATGTGTAAATCTGGAGTAGACAAGAAAGTAAGGGTCCCGACCGTCACAATTTTCAAGACCTTTTTTTTCATAGTAAATTATTAAGTACATGCTTGAAATTTAGGGATGTTAAAGTTTAATGATTTAAGTTTATGTTGAAATCGCAGTTTTTATTTGGTGCTCTTAAATAACTGAAATAAATACAGAAGTACTTAGAAAAAGGAGTAAAATGTCCCGACCGTCACACTTGGAATGCCCCTTTAATTATTACTTTAGAATCAAATCTGAATTACCTGAATTTGATTTTGTTTATTATCATTATTCCTAGGTAGTTTTAACAACAACTCAAATTAAAAAAATATAAAAACCACCAACTCAGTCAGACCCCTCATCAACTTAACTAGATAGAACTAGAGCTAATCATCTTAAAAAGATCATGATTGCCTTACCATATACTTTCAATATTATTGAAGTAACACGGTACCAAATTTCAAATCGATAGGACATTATGGAAGGTAGTTAGACCCCCTCAGCCACTATTTAAGAGCTGATCATCTTCAAACGGCAGATCAGGTCATGGTTACTTTACCATATACTTTCAATATCATAGATGTAACATCGTACCAAATTTCAACTCAATCGGACATAAGGAAGCTAGTAAGATCCCCTCATCACCTAGAAAAGAGCTGATGATCTTCAAACCGCTGATCAGATCTTCATGAGAAATGGCTTAGAACACTCGGGCTGAAATTATGTATGATACAGAAAAAACTAAACGAAAATCGGTTCAGCTGTTTGGGCTCTACGATGCCACAGAAAGACATACTGACAGACAGACAGATACACAAGTTAAAATTATAACACCCCTCTCTGAATTTTCTTGAATTTTCTTTCTCTGAACTAGCAATTCTCGTTTTTTGGAAAGGGTATCTTTCTATATCACTAGTGTTTCTCCCCCACGCAGACTGCGTCAAGTATCTAGGAATGCATCTGGACCGACGACTCACCTGGCAAAACCACGTTAAGGCTAAGCGAGAGGAACTTAATATACGCTTCAGAGGCCTACACTGGCTTCTGGGAAGAAATTCTAAACTCTCCCTTGACAACAAGCTGCTAATCTATAAAGTAGTATTGAAGCCCACATGGACCTACGGAATTCAATTGTGGGAATGCGCCGCTAACTTACATATACAAAAAAATCAACGACACCAAAATATGGTTCTAAGAACTATTAGTAATGCTCCTTGGTTCATTAAAAACACCGAAATCCACCAACTTTTGAGAGTACCAACAGTCAACCAAGAGATAGCCACCTATTGCTCCAACTACAAAATTCGACTCAACAAGCATCCAAACCAGCTGGCCCAGGAATTGGTCCAGTCAAACCCCACCAAACGCCTTAAAAGGCACTCATTTCTAGAGCTGGATCGAAGAGGATCCTAAGCATATTATAGAGATCCATCTAATGTGATGGAGATGGATTCTGTTATATATCAAAAATGCTATATTAAAATTCCAGATCTTTACCTCCTATTATAGATTAAAGAGAATTACTGAATTAAAAAAAACCTTCAAAACTCATATAGCGTCTTAACATTTAGAAACAATAATAAACAGCAATAGGCCAAATATTTAAAAATAAAACTAAGTAGGTAACTGTTTTCAATCATTATAAAAATTTAAATTAAATAGGCAATGATCTCATTCATTAAAATTCGTGAAAATTACCCTTGCACATCGCGAGACCGTGTCTTTAGTTTAATCGTTTCAATCATGGCCTTAAACTTATATTCCTAACATTTCTATTAGCTGGTTGGGTAAAATTTTAGCTCGGTAGTTGGATTATGTTACCTACGCGAGTAAAAAAAGTTAAAGAATTTTAGGTGCTTTATGTATTTGGAAATGTTCCGTTAATATAACTCTGATCCTATGTTCTTCTTCTTTCTAGCTAGGTAATGTAATTTTAAACTTACAAAAATTTTTTAGATACCGGTCCCGTATTTTTTTTTGGAAAATCCATTATTATAGCACCCTTACTGAAGAAGCCGTTTCCCAATTTTATGTCGAAATAAAGAAATATGTTCCCGTGGTCATTGAGTATATATTTTTCTTCCAATACCCCTACATACACAGAGACACTTGTAAACCAAATTTCACGTTGAAATACTCAAGGAAATCGATTTTACATTCTAAATAATTAGTCCGGTAATCCCCGTTTCCATGAGAATTTCGTTAATTTCTTTATTTCAACACCCTTTCATCCACTGAGGAACCTGAACACAAATTTCACGTCGATACACTCAAGGAGGTCGATTTTTCATTCACACAAAAAGGTCCCGATGTTCTCATTACCGTGGGAATTTTGTAAATTACTTTCTTTCAACACTCCTACATTTACTGAGGAACCTGTGCACCGAATTTCACTTCGATACACTCAAGGATGTCGATTTTTCATTCTTACTAAAAAGCCCCGTAATTCCCGTCCCCGTGGGAATTTTGTAAATTCCTTTCTGTCAAACTCCTTCATTCACTGAGGAGCATGTTCACCAAATTTCACGTTGATATACTCAATAATGTCGATTTTTCATACTAACTAAAAAGTCCCGTGATTCCCGTTCCTGAGGGTATTTCGGTAGATCCTTAGCGGATACCTACGTCATAACATCTACCTGCATTCCAAATTTCAGCCAGATCCGTCTCGTAGTTTGTTCTGTGCGTTGATAAATCACTATGTCAGTCAGTCACCTTTGAGTTTTATATATTTATATCTACAGCTTGGCACAGATAACTAGAAAATAATGGGGGCGCCACTTTGTATGTGGACTAAATAATTTCTCCCTGAATAAAACACCATTTAAGGCAAAAGTTTGTCAAATCAAAAATTTACAAATTCATGATCTGTTTTTTTAATTAAAGTTATAATTTTTTGGGTTTTCCAACTTAAGATAAAAATGGTTCCGTGTCAAGACACCGGTGCCAAGCGGTAATCTGTTACCTTTTATTTATTGCACCAAAATTTTTTTGAACCCTTTATAAACCTAAAAATTTCATCTCTTTGCTGGTAATGAAAGGTTTTCGATTTGACAGCTCAGAAGAAAAAAACAAGTTTTATTACTCCGCTATCAAATGGCGATCTGCTAGGAGCATAGGTCTATAAATATAATATAATCTGCTAGAATAGGTCAATATGAATTAAATTATTGAATAGCTCAAAATAAAACGTAAAAAATAAAATTGAACTGAGGCAGTGACGGAGTAGGTAAAATTAAGATGAAAATGATTCAATCCAAAGAGTCAGTCAATACTCGATTTCCATTTCTATGATATTGCTGTAGACACCGCCATCTACGGGCGTATTATAAAATTTTTTTTCTCTTTTATTTCACTTTGAAAACCCCTCATTGATAGTACCTACTAATAATAAGCATCACACTCACACTTAAATAGGAAGAACCTGTATCTAGAGTGCCTGAAACACATATAGAGATGAACAATACACCCGGACGGGGAAACAAACATTGATATTCATCATACCTATGTTTACTCCTACCGGGAATCAAACCAGGTGCATTCGCATCTCAGTCCACATCTCTGCCAACTGAGCCGTCAACAAACTTACAAAATTCTCCACTTCATTATTTATGTACCATAATTATTTATATTTAATATTACAGTATAAACATTCCAGAAGGGATTTATCACTAGGCAGATTGAACCAGCATTTTTCTTTACCAGAAAATATCAATCTATCCCTGTACACGGCCGAATTTTTGCGTAACATCAATCAGCACCTGGAAAACAGTAATATTGATATTCAGTACAGACCAATTGGTAATCTAGTGTTGGCTAGTGAGAAATATGCTGAACAGCTTGAGCAGAATGTACATATTCAACAGGAATTTGGTATAAAAAATGAATTACTTATGCCAGATGCCATAAAGAAAAGATACCCATGGATTAACACAAGTGACATTGCCCTAGGTATAAATATTATTTATATTACTATTCGACCCGGCGAACTTCGTACTGCCTAACCTATTCAATTTTGTGCATGTATTTTATACTTATAAACCTTCCTCTTGAATCACTCTATGTATTTAGAAAAAATTAAGCATACATAGGAACAGATGCAGAAAGCAACTTTGTTTTATACTATGTATTGATGAATAGAAGTTTAAGATACTTAATATAATTATTGAGTTTATTTGCAAATAATTTTTTTTTACAGGTTCTATTGGCAGTGAGTGTGAGGGACATTTTAGCTCTTGGGCCTTACTTAAAGGTTTAGCTGAAAAAGCTCAAGATTTAGGTGCCACGTATGTCAATGCAGAAGTAACAGGTTTTGTTTTAAACAAACAAAAGGATTTGTTAATGGAGGGAGTAGCACCAGGAAGCTTTGAGAAACTAAACAAGCTCACATACAAAAATGCTGATGGTGAAGAACATCAACTTCAATTTGCCGGGTGTATTTTGGCAGCTGGCGAAGCTTCAGGAGATATTGCCAAGCTTGCAAAAATAGGAACAGACCCAGGATTACTGTCTGTTCCTTTACCAACAGAAACAAGGTAAAAATAATCTATACCAATATTATAAAGAGGAAAGATTTGTTTGTTTGTTTGTTTGTAACGAATAGGCTCTGGAAATACTGAACCGATTTGAAAAATTCTTTCACTGGTAGGAAGCTACATTAACCCCGAGTGTCATAGGCTATATTAGATTTTCAAAAAAATTAGGGATCCTTACCTAAACTCAAATAATATAACCCAAGGTGCAATATTTTTTCCGTTGTTTACATATTTTGACAGGTGGTTTGTTGTTGTTGTTTGTTTTTTATTCGGCCATTCTGGGCAGTCAAAAGAACATAGTCTATAGAGCCAAGTCTTTTGTAGTATCTTATATTCTATGGCGTAACGAAGTAAGCCGGGAAAGCTCGTAGGTAATAAAATATTATACAGTGTGTCCGGAAAAGGAATAATATCAACATCATCAATATCGCAGCCTCCCCCCCCCCCAGTATGTTTTTAATTATTTTTTTTGCAAAAGTCGACCCCGCCTACTTTTAAATTCACACTTAAAGATCTAAGGCTCACAGAACCTTCATTAAGGTCTTGATCGAAGGTTAAATAGTTAGGCTACTTAAGTTACTACCAAAATAACCAAGTATTGCTTTTACTTTTTTTTTTGTGGGTAAAACAAAAAAAAATTTTTTTTTTTGTGCATTTTCTACGGTTTTTCAAAGTTACCACAAAAAATGCAGATACTTTTTTTATTTTTTGTGTTTTATTGGTGTACTTCAAGCTGTTATCCTCATCTTTTAAATCTTCGCTAAAACAAATTTGAAAATGAAAATAATTAGTCATGAATTGATCCAAATTGGTCCACAAAGTAAAATAATTAGTCCACTTATACTTTAGAAGTTATAGCCAAATGTTTGTGAGGATTATGGCTTGACGTTCAAGCTGTAATCCTCATCTCTCGTCCAAGAAAACAGTAGGGCCTATCAACTTGGTTCAGGTCTAAATAATTAGTCCTCAATTGATCCACACGACATGCCAAATCTCAGAATTGGTCCTAAATAGGTTCCGGAGTTATAATTAAGAAGTCATCTTAGTGAGGATTATGGCTTGAACATTTGGCACCTTCAATTATCTCCGGAACGCCTATAGCTATTGGTTTGAAATTTTGCCAAAAATTAATCCTCAATTGGTCCACCAGAATTATAATCACTTCGAACTAGGTTTTCTTTGAAGAAGTACGTTAAAATCATTACTTTTACTTTTCCATACATTGCGATCTATTTACAGTTGTGCACAGAATAATTTCTCGAGTGGAGACCACGGATCGGCAAGCGCAGCGTAGGACGTCCACCGACCAGATGGACGGATGATTTGCGCAAGGCTGCAGCTCCACACTGGATGCAGGCCACCTGCGATCGGTACAGATGGAGAGCCTTGAGGGAGGCCTATGTCCAGCAGTGGACGTCCTACGGCTGAAATGATGATGACAGAATAATTGATCAACATTGTTAGTAACCGGTTACCTAACAGATATTTTAGAACATGAGGTTTTTCTTATGTATGTACAGTAGTGGTGTAAGACGGCGTAAAAGATTTGTCTATGGTCTCGTGCGCCCTAGACTGTATAACCAAAGAACAAGAGCTATTTTGCAATTCAAGGAAGTGTTAACACATACAGTACAGTGGAACAGTGGAAAGGACACCGAAAGCTGATCTTCACAAAAATACCGAGACGGCCACCAGGGGGTTTTAGAGGAAGCAAGAAAGATACTTAAATTAGGCCATTTTGTTGAATAGCTTGGATGTAAAAAACAACGTTTTCTGGCTTGGATAACCTCATTTTCTGAATCATTATCTAATCCTATTATATTATTCAGATTTTATGTAATATTAAATGTTCCAATCTTTTATTTGAAAAGGGATGTCATTTTCGATCAGCGCAACTAAAAAATGCCAGAAAATGCCAACCATCTTAAATAAACAAGAAACTTTAAAAACAATTTTATTTTTAATGCTATAATAAAGAAAAAAAAAAACCTATTTAATTTCTACTTTTAGCAATTGTCTTAATTGACTTAAACGACACCCACTTGGAGAAATAGTGTGTTGGTGGTGGTATTCAGTGCCACCAACACACGGCATGCGGCGTTCACTCACTTGTTGCCCGCTCTAAGTAATTATATTGTTAAGTAAAGAAACTTTTGCAAACTTTGAATTGTTATATACGAAAATATTAATGATACTGACAGTTTTTTTTTGCTCAAATATTTTGGTACAGTGACGGGACACGGACGGTATAACACTTCCAGTTTTTATTCTGTATTGCAATAGAAATATATTACAGCCTAGGGCGCAAGAAAACGTTAGAAAAAGTGTTATGCCCTCCGTTTCCGCAGATATTATTTATTTATACCTGCAATGCAGCCAGGGATCACAAACCCGTTGAAAATACAATCGGTGCTGTCTTAAACATAATTACATAACATACATAACAAAAACCTCTTTCACTGTTCGAAGGTATTAACCGGTTACCTACTCAAACAATTGATTAGGTAACCGGTTAATCCCAATGTTGATTAATTATTCTGTGCACAACTGTACAAAGATCGCAATGTATGGAAAAGTCAAACTGATGATTTTAACGTATTTCTTCAAAGGAAACCTAGTTCGAAGTGATTATAATTCTGGTGGACCAATTGAGGATTAATTTTTGGCAAAATTTTAAACCAATAGCTACAGGTGTTCCGGAGATAATTGAAGGTGCCAAATGTTCAAGCCATAATTCTCACTAAGATGCCCATAAAACTCCGGAACCTCTTGAGGACCTGAATTCTGAGATTTGGCATGTCGTGTGGATCAATTGAGGACTAATTATTTAGACCTGAACCAAGTTGATAGGCCCTGCCGTTTTCTTGGACGAGAGATGAGGATTACAGCTTGAACGTCAAGCCATAATCCTCACAAACATTTGGCTATAACTTTAAAAGTATAAGTAGACTAATTATTTTACTTTGTGGACCAATTTGGATCAATTCATGACTAATAACTTGCATTCTCAAAATTTGTTTTAGCGAAGATTTAAAACATGAGGATTACAGCCTAAAGCACACTTTTATTGTTAGCTTTTGATTTGTTCTCCAAAATAGTACTAGATTTATTTATCTGGGCCTTTCTCTACTAACTGGAAACTCGTCCATACAAAGTTGTCCAACTAATTTTTTCTTGAAAATTAAGAAATTTTGAATGCTAGTTGATAGTTAGTATTAAAATCAATGCATATATACAAAAAACCATTGCAAATTTTTCTTATTTATCGAGTTATAGGCGATTTTGTGAAAAAATGCGACAGAGGACTGTTTTTCCACCCAGAGGACCTAACAAATTATTGTTTTTTCTACTAAGAAAACAGCTTTTTCTAATGTTAATTAAAGAATTAAAAAAATTGACAAATTTTTATTGCTTAATATTTATCAAATATCATCAAATAAATTATTTTTTATCAATGAACACACTGTAGTATGACATACAGAATCGGAATACTTAAGTACATATTATTAATCTTGCAAGCCTAGCTCTTTAAGTAACAATTATATTTTCTTTAAAATTATAAATTACAAAACAAAACTTAATGCAGACCTATTTCTAATTAAAACTCGCCTTTAAAAAGCAACTTAAAACTTTTCATTGTGATTGTGAGCTTAGCAGCTTTATAAGCTTTGTCATCTCAGCCGAAATAAGCCACTGCTGGACATATGCTGAACTCCTACCTATCCTGAGAGACCCGCATCTAGTATAATATCTCAGACTTCTCCAGGTCTTCTGACCACCTGGTGGTTATCTGCCAACTCTGCAACTTCCGGTGCGCGTTCGCCACTCGGAAACTTTTCGGTCGCAGAATAACTTAAGTCACTGACATAACCCAAATAATTGCAAATCTTAAGTGGCAAAAAGTTTCGCAATTTTGCCACTTAAGTTTCGAAATTATTTGCGTTATGTCGGTGACTGTAGTTCTTCTGCAGATAGCATAATTTCTGATTCGATCACGCAGCCACAAGCATAGACCTTTTCATTGCTCTTTGAGTGACAATTAGCTATCGAATTAGGCCCATAAGCTAGAGTCATCACTGGCAACGCACATTATTCAAAGACTTTCGTCTTAAGGCAGAGTGGTAAAATGGACGAGAAGATGTAGAGAAACTTCCTAAATGCTGCCCATCCGAGTTTGATTCGACGATCGACCTCTTTCTCGAAGTTGAACCGACCTTGTTGGACTGTTAGTATACTAATATTGTCTCCAATCTTGACTGGAGTTGGTCTTACATGAGCGTTGAACATGGTTTTTTTTGAACATGTGTTCGTCGACAACTTCGAGTGAATATTCTCCGATCTTGACTGGAGTTGTTCTAAAATGGCCGATGAATGTTTTGTCCATGGCTAGATGCGGGCAGGCTGAAAAGCATAATAATAACGGACAAAGACGTTAAATTAAACAGTCCTCTGTCATGTAGAACAGTCCTCTGTAACATAAAATTCCAGAGGACTGGTGTACAGAGGACTGTTATTTTTACGTAAAAATGTCGTAGCTCAAAATAATATCAAATATAATTTAATAACACGGAAGCAGCTATAAATGATCGGTATGAGTAATTTTGTGTGAAATTAATATAATTTAAGCACTTAAAACTCAATTAAATTTACTTACCAGAGGATTGTTCATAAAACCTGTCCGGACGCCTGGCTCTCTTACATATGCTGAGTTACGGCTGAACAAAAAGGTGGCCACTTGTTTAGCTTTGGGTTCGCGTAAACTTTACACTGTTAAGGTTCCGATCCACCCGAAATGTAACCATAATAATGCTAAATAAGCTTGTAGCGCGATGGTCAAAATGAAACAGAGGACTGTTCAAAAAATTTATGGACAAAATTCGAGTACCAGTTTTCAGTATTAAAAAATACTATAAAATTTAAATAGATTTTTATTTACATGCATTCAGTATTCTTTATGTTTATGGTATAGTAGAATTTTACATTTTTCAATATAATTAATAAATATTTAACCGAATCCTAATTGATCCGGAAATGGGACATAACAGAGGACTGTTTTTAGTGGTGTTTAGACCGAATTTATAAAATAATTAAAATGTGTTATTATTAAATAACCTTGGCCCCTTATAGAAAAGGTTGTATTTTAAGTATTTTAATATAAAAAAATATAAATTTATAAAGCCAAAAACGTAAAAAATTAGCTTGGACTACGATTTTCCAGTTAGTAGAGAAAGGCCCATCTACGTCTATTACTTCAGAAATTATCAACTACCAAAACCAAAAAGATCCTTTGCTTTTACCTTTTAATTGTAGGTAGCTGCTCCGTAGCTCAGTTGGCAGTGATGTGGACTGAGTAAGCGTGAGCACCCGGGTTCGATTCCTGGGCGGGGCGAATATTGATATGATGAATATCGATGTTTTTTCCGGTCTGGGTGTGATGTTCGTCTCTGTGTGTGTTTCGGGCGCCCTAGATACAGGTTCTTCCTAGTTAGGGGCTCTGAGTGTAATGTGTTATTATTATTATTAATTTAAGATATCAGTTTAACCCACTTTTATTAAAAAATAAAGTCAATATTTAATTATTTGTTAGTTATTTAGATAACCTACATACTTAGCTTTCGATCAAGACCTAAATTAAGAGTCCTTTTACGCAAACAGTGGCGCCACTCTAGAAAACAAAATCCTAACAAAAACATAAATGTAAAAATGGTAGCCGAAAAATGTATGATATCTAAATGGGTGCCTCTCAGGGGTACCTACTTCTGTAGATAGGCCTGTTAAAAATGACTTGGCTAGTTTTACCAGCATCAAACAATATGCCAAACATAAGGTGTCTAGTAATTGAAAACTAGCCGAGTCATTTTTAACAGGCCTATCTACAGAAGTAGACGAGCGCTAGACGAAGAAGGGAAGCGATTTGACGAAGTTACTGACATGCTGGTCCGTATTCTAAGAGCAGACGCTAGCGATCCCAAGGTACTTTGCCTTCGGGACTACTATACTAACCGGTATTGAAGCTTCAGACTTTGTGCTAGTACGCGAAAGCGCGACTCGAGGCTGGGCCGCCTGTGTAGGATGTAAACACTTTGGGACTTAGCTATTTAAGTATTTGATTATTAGTAAAGGGTTAAATTCCTGAAATACCTTTAATTAATGTAACTTTTAATAATAAATACAGAGATTTGTATAGTCATATTGTCAATATTAGTTGAACTAATACAGTTAAATTTCGAATAGGTGAGAAAGAGGCTAATGTGCGGCCTTATCGCTAAAAAGCGATTTCTTCTAGGTAGCCCACGTACATTATGTAATCTCACTCACAAACCCACCAAGAACCACAAACACTAGCCGGTCACACAAACAATAAAGTTTTGTTGCTTTTATTATTTTTGCACTTTCCTTATAAAATCGAATGTTGAATTTTTTAACCCCCGACGAAGGAATTCAGAGACGGGTGTTATAATTTTAACGTGTGTATCTGTCTGTCTGTGTATATGTCTGTGGCATCGTAGAGCCCAAACGGCTGAACCGATTTTCGTTTAGTTTTTTTTGTATCATAGATAATTTCGGGCCGATTGTTCTTAGCCATGTCTGATGAAGATCTGATCAGCGGTTTGAAGATGATCAGCTCTTGAATAATGGATGAGAGGATCTAACTAGCTTCCTTATGTCCAATCGATTTGAAATTTGGTACCATGTTACATCTATGATATAGAAAGTATTTGTTAAGATAACCATGACCTGATCTTCCGTTTGAAGATAATCAGCTCTTGAATAATGGATGAGAGGATCTAACTAGCTTCCTTATGTCCGATCGATTTGAAATTTGGTACCATGTTACATCTATGATATAGAAAGTATTTGTTAAGGTAACCATGACCTGATCTTTCGTTTGAAGATGATCAGCTCTTGAATAATGGATGAGAGGATCTAACTAGCTTCCTTATGTCCGATCGATCTGAAATTAGGTACCATGTTACATCTATGATATAGAAAGTATTTGTTAAGGTAACCATGACCTGATCTTCCGTTTGAAGATGATCAGCTTTTTAATAATGGATGAGAGGATCTAACTAGCTTCCTTATGTCCGATCGATTTGAAATTTGGTAACATGTTACATCTATGATAAAGAAAGTATTTGTTAAGGTAACCATGACCTGATCTTCCGTTTGAAGATGATCAGCTCTTGAATAATGGATGAGAGGATCTAACTAGCTTCCTTATGTCCGATCGATTTGAAATTTGGTAACATGTTACATCTATGATATAGAAAGTATTTGTTAAGGTAACCATGACCTGATCTTCCGTTTGAAGATGATCAGCTCTTGAATAATGGATGAGAGGATCTAACTAGCTTCCTTATGTCCGATCGAGTTGAAATTTGGTACGGTGTTACTTCAATAATATTGAAAGTATATGTTAAGGTAACCATGCTCTTTTTAAGATGATCAGCTCTAGTTCTAGTTAAGTTGATGAGGGGTCTGACTGGGTCGGGGGTAGGGCTTGCAATTATTCGAAAAAATTTGGTATTCGAATATTCGGTTTTTTTCGGGCTACTATTCGAATTATTCGAATATTATTCGAATAATACAAAAAGACGCAAAAGGTTAAGGAAAATTAGTTTTTTTAAATTATAATTGGCCCCTTTATTCATTAATAACTTTTCCTCAAAGGAACGGTCAATAATATTGTCAAATACAATTATAATCTTGGCCATTGGCCAACTTAAATTTTAATTTGTCTACGAGATCCTCGATAGTTAGATAGTCCTGGCTAAGACGGTATCCCTATAGATGCCCTAAAAGCCTTCGCAGACTAATCAGCCGATGTCCTTCTGCCTTTGTTGGCAGCCATATGGGAAACTGAAGTAGTCCCTAACGACTGGAAAGAAGGAATAATCCTAAAACTTTCAAAGAAGGGGGATCATTCGCAATACTCTAACTGGCGGGGCATAAACATGCTCTCGCCCTGCACTAAAATCCTGACCAAAACTTTGCTGAACGGTATAGCAGGGGTGGTGGACGTGAAGTTGAGATAAGAGCAGTCTGGATTTCGTCCTGGAAGATCTTGCAGAGACCAACTGAACCTGCTGCGAATAATTCTGGAAAAATGCAACGAGATGCAGTGCGAACTATTCGCGCTATTTGTGGACTTCAAAAAGGCGTTCGACAGGGTTAGGTGGCCCAGCATTTGGCGAGTACTCCGCAGTAAAGGTATACCGGACAAGTTAATAAACCTGATACAAAACTTGTATGTGGGCATCACCTGCAGAGTAATTCACAAAGGCCAATTGACGCAATCCATTACGGTCACAGAAGGCCGGGAACAGGTATGCCTATTATCACTAATGCTGTTTTTGCTGGTTTTGGACGACGTGATGTGTATAGTCAACGGCAGAGGCTAGCGGGGTATTCCCTGGAACTCGCAGAAGTGTCTTGAGGACATAGACTTTGCAGAAGACCTTTGCCTTTTATCTACAACACTGAGCGACCTTCAAGCAAAGACAGACGATCTGGTGGTTGAAGCTGCAAAAGAGAGGCTTCGTATTAATACGGCTAAAACAAAAGAAATGCGCGTACACACCTGAGATCAGACAGGACCCTCTGAACATTACGGGTGAAGTAGTGGTGAGCCCTACAGGAGGTACGGAAGTTGAAATTGAAAACCGCATTAACAAAGCGCGGGCAGCGTTCGCACAACTAACACCACTGTGGAGCTCTGACGTTATCACCAGATGGACCAAGCTTCGGATCTTCGAGTCCAATGTAAAATCAGTGTTGCTATATGGGTGTGAGACATGATTTGTGCGAAAAGACCTGACCAATAAGCTCCAGGTATTCATAAACAAATGCCTGAGAAGGATACTAAAGATATTCTGGCCACAAACCATTACCAACACAGAGCTATGGCACCTGACAAAGCAAAGGCCAATTGAAATGGAAATTCGAACTAAAAAGTGGCGTTGGATAGGGCACTCGCTAAGAAGAGCAGATGGACGACCTTGCAGGGTAGCTCTGTTGTGCCAGCCCTCCGGAAGACGCAAAAGGGGTCGCCCGAAGGCAACCTGGCGCCGGTCCACGCTGCAAGAAGCAAATAGTGTGGGACTTAACTGGGAGGAGTTACCCGCTGTTACTCAAGACCGCTAAAATTGGAGAAAAATTCTTGAAGCCCTATGTTTCCGCTTAACAGGATAAGAAGAAGAATCCGCGATAGTTATGTATTGCAATCAAATAAATAAAAAAGGTAAGTAACAGATTTTTGACTGTAAGACCAGATAGATGGAATATCCTGGCTCAGATGTAATCAAGATTTTTTTGATTCCATTTTTTAAGTCTAAACAAGTGATGTCGTCTCGCCTAGCACGTAAACTTTAAAATTAGTCGTACAAAATATAGAATTTTAGGTAAAAACGAATATTCGAATATTCGTTTTTACTTTTCGAATATTCGATTAAATTTATTATTCGAATAATTCGAATATTCGAATATTCGATTGCAAGCCCTAGTCGGGGGTTTTTAAATTTTTAAATTTGAGTTATTTTTATCATTGAATGAAATTCTGTTTTCAGATTTTTCTCTTTATAAACGTACTATTTTCTAGCTGTATGCCAAATTTCAACTTCCTAGGTCATCTGGAAGTCTGATATAGTTTTGATCTATAGGTCATTAGTTTTTAAATATGTCAAATTTCAGACATTTATTTCTAAATAACCGTTTGAGGTCTAGGTATGAAATTTGGGGAAATTTATCAACTCGCCAGTCTCAACACAATCATGAGCTTATCGCATAAGTTCATGTGAAATAGGGTCAAAAGTGGCCTGAGATGTTTCGTGTAATATGACACACGGCGCGCGCTCTTTGTTACCTTTTCGGCTTGGCGCGCTACCGCGCGCCTAGATCTTCTAAAGTAAAGCCTTGTTTTAGTGCATGAAATCTTGGTCCCTATTATTATTTAAGTATTTTAAATAATATGTATGAATTACTGATTTTTGCTAAAAGTAGCTTCAAGTTCGTCGATGAAATTTATCATAGAATACACCCTTAAAATTATGTTATAACTTCCCCGGACACACTGTATATATTTTACTTTTTGTATGATCAAAAAGGTTATTTGGTTAAAAAGCATAAACTCGGCTAAACGTGGGTCCGGCTCTCAAGCTGGTGCCTCTGCCTAACCCTCCGGGGAATAAAAGGCGTGAGATTATGTATGTTATGTATGTATGATCACGCATAACTTTTTACTGTGTGGACCGATTTTAATAATTCTTTTATTTAATCGACAGGGTATACCTTGAAGTTGGTCCCATAAAAATTTGGAAATAAAATTCCAACCCTAAGGGTGGTAAAATAGGGGTGACTTTATTGTTCACTTACAGATTGTATTGCCGTGTTGTGATTTACATGAAAACTGCTAGGTATAATTATGAGTATTTTTAATATGAATGTTAATAATCATAATCTCAGCCGATAGACGTCCACTGCTGGACATAGGCCTCCCTCACAAATCGCCTCACCGACTTGTTAGTCCCTCAACCTTCACCAGGTTGTGTGGCCACCTTGTGGGGTGCGACCACCTTGTGAAGGGTGATTAGCTGGGTTCAAAAAAAAAATAAGCCCAAAAAAACTGAAAAGCCCAAAATAAAAACTTTTTATCAAAAAATTTAACCGCCGAAAAAACTGAAAAGCATTAAATAATAGGAATAAATTTTCTATTATGACTTAATTTACTCACTACTTAAAGTAATTTTGGTATACTTACCAAGAAATTTTGAGTCGGCGCAACACCACACAAGCAAATTCATTATCTACGTTAAGCACGACAAACAGTAATTCATCAAACAGTCTAAACCTAGATATTATTTAAAATTGTTAAATAATACTAGGGACCAAGATCTAATGCACTAGGGAGCCTCTTGAATCACTATCTTTTAAAAATATCTGCATTAAAATTCGTTGCAAAGTTTGAAAAATTTTAAGCATAGAGACAAGCAACAGACAGCGGAAGCGACTTTGTTTTATACTATGTATTGATTGATGTATAAATTAAATGGTACAAAACTTAAATTACTTACTTACCTACTTTTTGTTTTTACAGAAGATACAAAGTGCATACAATAAGCAAAAACGGATTTAGAATTGGTTTGGACGCGCCAATAATAGCAGACACTAGTGGCCTTTGGTTGCAAAGGAATGGACTTGGTGGTGACATCATTTGTGGGCATGTTCCACTTTCTGACTCAGACTCTGAAGAATTTTATAACAATTTTATAGAACCAGCTTTGGTCAACAGGGTGCCAGCTTTATCAGATGCCCAGGTATATGATTATAACATATTAAAATTTATAGAAATACAAGTGTCTATTACCCCAGCCGGAAAGTACATCGCATCAAAAAATTTTAAATGCCAATATTTAGTGCATCGGACGTAGTAAATGTGCGCCAAATTAGTGCATCCAGAGGTTTCGGAGTTATAGGCTAAAAACAAATTCTGCTGGGAGAACGTTCTCCTGAAAACACTTTTTTGAACCGCTGGGCCTAGGTCTTTGAAACTTGGCAGAAATGTAGCTTGTATTTGTGCCTAAATGTGCACTGAATCTGGAAAATGTGCATCTTAAGATAACAGAGTTATTCTTAATTCTGCTGGGGTAACGTTTACGGGTCTTTATATCTCGGAAACGGCTCACGCTAAAGAACTGAATTTTTTTATAAATAATATTCATTAGACATTGGTAACCTAGCACTAATTCGAGTATCATGCAATAAACATTTACTGAAAATTTCACGTTATATTCCGAAAAAGCGACCATTGCATACATTGCATCAACATTTGCAACATAACACCTCAAATATAAAATACGGCCTATAATTATTTTAATTTTTAAAAAGGCTCAAACTTATCTTTAGGGAAGTGATTATTTACCTTATTCGTTTAAATTACTGAATAATAGCGAAATACAATAGTGAAAATGTATCATCCCACCCTAAATCATTTAGTTGAAATTCCTTAGTATAGTCTTTGCTAATGACCTAGTTGATAGTCTTTGTTATGTTATGTATACCCACAGAACAAGGAAGATGCTCTCTCTCTCTAAATAGAAATCGCGAGTAGGCGGAGCCCGCGTGCCTATCATTAGCTCTGCAGTGCCTATTCGTAGTTTTTGACAGATTTGATAAGCTCAGTTGCTTTAAGCTTCTTGTAAACAAACCACCAGGAAAAATATGAAAAAAAACCCACTAAAATGCAATATTGTGCTGTGTTGGAATGCAAAAATTAAAGTCGGGGACTTAAAAGTACTAATTATGCCGTATCATTACATCGGTAAGTAATATTTCACTGTATTTTTAAATAAATTTGAAATTATACATGAACAAGAAAACAAAACCATAAGTGAGAAAATGAAAACACCCTAATTACGGAGCAGTAAAATTGAATTTTCATTGAAGCCTGTGAGTCCTGTGACTGTGACTGTACCTTCTTAGCGTTCTTCTTTATCTATGGTATTAGACTCATGACTTTTTCTAGAACATTTTGACAACAGTTTAATGGAAATCAGTTAGAGATTGCTCAACATGATGAAAATCTATCGATAATTTTCTATGATAAAAATCTATCGATAATAATAATTTTCAGTGAAAAAAAAAATAGGTATTCGCTTCGACTTGAAAACCTCTACCTTTTTTTCGGTTTAAAATGTGATTTACTTTAAAGTTAATTTCTTGAATACGAATGAAATTATATGAATCTCTCAACTTAGACTCTTGCGTATGAATGAAATTATATTAGCATCATCATCATATTACAATAATGTTGTAATATGTAAAAAATAAAGTCGCTTTCCGCATCAGTCCTTAGGTATGTTTTAATCTTTAAAAATACAGCGGATTTTAATGCGGATTTTTTTAATAGATAGAGTGATTCAAGAGGAAGGTTTATAAGTATAAAACATGCACGTTCTAATATTAGGTTAGGCGGTACGAAGTTTGCCGGGTCGACTAGTATTGTATAAAGACAAGTCGTCACTCTTATAGTGTGCTATATTTTATTTTTCTTTTCATTTATTTACAGCCTGTGTTACTGGATCACCTTGGGCCAAGCTCAGAACCTAATACACTTAAGCATAAACTTGAAGATGGAGCCATCATGAAAGCTTCTTAAGCTAAGAGGAGTTTCAATAAACAATACCTAGAGAAGAAAAAATGCTAAATATTATGTATTAAAAAAACCAAGATTAGTTAAGAGTTTAAGGCAAGTAATAAACAAGCAAGTACTTCGATATTAAATAAGATAAAATAATATAAATATAAAACCCATCTTGTTTTATTGGTCTATCTACCCATCCACCTAAATTGTTTACTTTGGTTAAAATAAAGCTTCATTTAAAGTACAGTACTTACTCCAAAATTAATAATGCGCATGCAGATTCGCTAATTGTCGATTTCACGGAAACACCTCAATCAAAAATCATAATTCTACTAAATTACGCATGCAGAAAATGCACTTAACCTCCTTAAATACATATCGTCTTACGTCGCTTGGGAATACGACCGTTGTCGAACAGTGACGAAGATTTCTATGCGCATTATAACTTTTGCAGTACTGTATTTTATAACTAAACACATTTTTATTTCTGAATCTTTATTTATGCGAAGCATAACTGTTGAATAAAAAACGACATTGGAAATAAATAAAAATTAAACTTTACACTAAAATAAACTTTGTTCTATGAGCGACTGGTTTTTTCATATGATAATACCAATACATCGCCAATCACCAAGAAGGCCGTTTGCGTAGAATACACATAGATTTTCGTAAAAAAAAGTAATTGTTACCTGTAGCCATATGAAAGAAAGTTGTATATCGATAGGTTTTTCTCATCGACAAACTTTCTCCCGCAATATGTACATCCCTAGCTTAGTTTTTCATTTTTCGACGTAGCCACCTAGTGTTTAGTAGCGGTAGTACAAAAGCTGTAGTTCCATCTAGCGTCGAATAGTAAAACTAGGAACAATGCGTGAGGATTTTAAAGCAAAGAGGATGTATAGCTTTCTACCATGTCTTTGGAAAAACCTAATTTCATTCTTTTAACATATGTATGTCATCATTATCTTAAGTATTTCATAATTGTTATTTGATTTTGATCTTTGTTTATTTGTCAAAAAGGTTCATAGTCTACTTCAAAGTTTTGTGATGTAGATCTTTTCGGCTTTGTCGTTAATCACCAATGGTAGCTTGGATTTCATAGTGAGCGTTTGGTTTATATGTGTGAGTTTGGACACACTGGTTTTAGTACTAAAATCTCATGATGCTATTTCTATTGTATTCTCTTGTTCTGTGTGTATACCTATGTATAAATATTTGTTTTTTTTAAGTAAATTAGAAAAGTTTTCTTTTTTTGGTTTTTGCTCGAGTAATTTAAATTTACACTTTATTAGTATAATATACTTACCGGATGATTTTTTTTAAAGTGATAATGCGATTTTTTCAGTGTTTGTCATTAATAAATGGTAGATTTTTTAACTTTTTTCGTAAATAGTTCACTATCTCATTGTGTGAGGATTTTGTGGGCAATAAGGATATTTTTCTCCCCAAATTTGGGGAATTTGACCAGTGATCTTGGGGAATCTGTTAAATAGCCATTGGCAGCACTGCAGTCGCTTTTCAAAGAACGCCGCTCGTTTTTAGGTGTGCTTCAAGCTGTAATCCTCATGTTTTAAATCTTCGCTAAAACAAATTTTGAGAAGGCAAGTAATTAGTCATGAATTGATCCAAATTGGTCCACAAAGTAAAATAATTAGTCCACTTATACTTTAGAAGTTATAGCCAAATGTTTGTGAGGATTATGGCTTGACGTTCAAGCTGTAATCCTCATCTCTCGTCCAAGAAAACGGTAGGGCCTATCGACTTGGTTCAGGTCTAAATAATTAGTCCTCAATTGATCCACACGACATGCCAAATCTCAAAATTGGTCCTCAAGAGGTTCCGCAGTTATAAGGTCATCTTAGTGAGGATTATGGCTTGAACATTTGGCACCTTCAATTATCTCCGGAACGCCTATAGCTATTGGTTTGAAATTTTGCCGAAAATTAATTCTCAATTGGTCCACCAGAATTATAATCACTTCGAACTAGGTTTCCTTTGAAGAAGTACGTTAAACTCATCAGTTTTACTTTTCCATACATTGCGATCTTTGTACAGTTGTGCACAGAATAATTAATCAACATTGGTATAAACCGGTTACCTAATCAATGGTTTGAGTAGGTAACCGGTTAATACCTTCGAATAGTGAAAGAGGTTTATGTTATGTAATTATGTTTAAGACAGCACCGATTGTATTTTTAACGGGTTTGTGATCCCTGGCTGCATTGCAGGTATAAATAAATAATATCTGCGGAAACGGAGGGCATGACACTTTTATCTAATTTTTTGCGCCCTAGGCTGTAATATATTTCTATTGCAATACAGAATCAAAACCGGAAGTGTTATGCCGTCCGTGTCCCGTCACTGTACCAAAATATTTGAGCAAAAAAAACCTGTCAGTATCATTAATATTTTCGTATATAACAATTAAAAGTTTGCAAAAGTTTATTTACTTAACAATATAATTACTTAGAGTGGGCAACAAGTGATTGAACGCCGCATGCCGTGTGTTGGTGGCACTGAATACCACCACAAACACACTATTCTCCCAGTGGGTGTCGTTAAAGTCAATTAAGACAATTTCTAAAAGTAGAAATTTAATAGGTTTTTTTTTTCTTTATTATAGCATTAAAAATAAACTTGTTTTTAAAGTTTTTTTTATATTTAAGATGGCGAAAGGGGACACAATTTTTAGGTATTCGATATATGGTTGGCATTTTCTAGTTCTTTAGTTGCGCTGATAGAAAATGACATCCCTTTTCAAATAAAAGATGGAATATTTAATTTTACATAAAATCTGAATAATTCAGTCGGATTAGATAATGATACAGAAAATGAGGTTATCCAAGCCAGGAAACGTTGTTTTTTACATCCAAGCTATTGAACAAAGTGGCCCAATTTAAGTATCTTTATCGGCAGCAAAAACAAAACTTGCTCCTGTCAAACAAGTGTCGCATTTCCATTCGCTCGGAGAAGCGACGAGAGTATGAGGGGCTTGCATCCTCTAAAACTATTATATATAGTAAAGAATAGAAAGTATCGATCAGCAAACAAAGCTGTTTAAGAACTGCATTTTAGTTCGCGGACACACTTAAAGAGTCAAATTCGGATTAAAAGTCGGTGTTATAAGCGCTTAAAAAGACCTTATAAACCCAAAAAGGGCCCACTTTTTACAGCTTTATGCGTTATTACAGCTGTATAATGTCTGTATAAGCAAGTAATAAACTGTATAAGAGCTGCTGTAGAGTTATTTTGGTGTGCATGTAAACTTTATAATTATTATCTTTAAAGTGTATTGTAAAGAATCGAGTACTTATCATTTTTTAATTTTAAAAGAATACGCGACGAATTAAAATGAACTATCTTAAATTTTGCACTCAAAGATGGGTGAAGCTTATTGAGAATATATGATCACTGTAATGGCGAATAAATCATAAACTTAAACGACATATTCATTTAATTTAGTGTTTGAGAGTTGTGTGGTTTAACTTAACAAGTGTGAAAGAAGTGGGAAGCAAATTTTATTGCAAAAAGCTATTAGTTTTACTTCTCAAAATCAACGCGCCACTAAAACAAGGAGAAAATAGCGATGTAAACAACTTAAAATACGGAGAGTTAGATTTTTTTAAGGTTATAATTCTGAAAAAAATATGAATAAAAAGCGTAAAACTCATAAAAGAGATTTTGATTTACAGAACCATTTCATTACCATTCATATCATATCTCTGAATTTTCGTTATTTATTAATAAACGTATTGCAAAATTTACTTTTCTCTTTTAAAAATGGCGAAAACTAAATTAACAGCCTTTACCATATTTGAGCAGAAAACCAGGAAAAAAGACTACACGCTATAGAGAGACAAGTAAGGAAAAATAATTTTGTTTTTTTCGGCATAGAAGAGAATGAAAAATCATACGATAACCTAGAAAGAAACTTCATAATATGGACGGAACAACATCTCTCTCTCAAAATAAACTACAATGATATCCAAGAAATAAAAAGAATAGGAAAGAGAGATGGTAAAGTGCGGCCGATAGTAGTGACCTTCACAACTTTAGGCATAAAAATAAAAATTTTGAAACAGAAAAGAGCATTAAAAGATACACATTATTACATAAAAGAAGATTATCCAAAGTACGTACTAGAGAAGAGAAAAGAGCTACAAGAACAACAGGAAAGAGAAAAGGGGAACATAGCTAAAATTAAATATGATAAACTTATTATTTCTAAAAATAATACTAAAAGGAAGCTGCCTTTGTCACCAGAGATTGCCACCGAAAACAATGCAGAGAAAAATATGCAAATAAATAAAAAGAACAAAACACAAAAAATCGTTGCATCGGTCAGGAGGTCCAGCAGCTTCTCTGAAGGAATATTAAAACAAGGAATACTAAATTACGTAGTGCAAAACTCAACGAACAAGAATTACAATCAAGCATAGCAATTGAGCGCCTCCTCCTCCGACAATAAACAAACAAATACACAATTAAAAACAAGAAACGAACAAACTAATCTTCCAATCCGGCCGGTCACCGTGGAAGAGTATGACCACAACCCTCCAAAAATAGATACTACAAAGACTAAGATTATAAACAAAGAAAAACCACAATACATACACATAGCAACTTACAATGTTAAAACTTTATCGTCATACGCACGCTTATTAGAATTAGAGGAAGCAATAAAAGAAATAAAATACGATGTTATAGGAATTTCCGAAACAAGAAGACTAGGTACCAACATAGAGGAGCATGCCAACTTCATATTTTGTTACGTGGGCCACACGCCCGGCCTATATGGAGTAGGCTTTATAGTAAATAAAGCACATAAAAACAATATAGAGAGCTTTACAGGCATGACGGAAAGAGTTGCTGTACTAAACATGAACTTTCAAGGCTTCTTAATCTCTATTATACAAGGGTATGCACCAACTGAATCTGCAAGCGAGAAAGAAATTGAAGAATTCTACAAAACGGTTGACAAAGCTCTAAACACGGCACACAAAAATGTTATACTTATGGGAGACTTCAATGCAAAAATCGGGCTTCCTAAGAAAGAAGAACATTTAGTAACAAAGCAATTTGGAAGCGGGAAGAGAAACGAAAGAGGACAGAGGCTAGTGGATTTCGCTTTGGAGCATAAACTAACTATAATAAACACATGTTTTAAAAAGAAACCAAGCAGAAGATGGACATGGAGATCTCCGGATGGAAAAACTAAAAATGAAATAGATTATATATTATCAAACCAACCGAGATTATTCCAAGCTCTTGGTACTATGAATTTGAACTTCCCCTCAGACCATAGAATAATCAGATCAAAAGTAATATTAACTAAACTAAAGAAAAGCAGAGTTAATTACAGTAGTAATTCAAACCAACTAAAATCTGAAGTAGAAATAGCTAAATACAGGGAATCCTTGTCAGGAATTATATCTAGACAATGTGATGACCACGGAAACGCCTCAGTACAAACGATTAACGATAACATCACAAATGCAATCACCACAAGTGTAAAATCAGCCCAAGTGACGGGTAAGGAACACAAACGACACAAGATTCTATCGGAACGTACTTCAGCTCTTTTACAAAGACGAAAGAAACTTCAAAAAGCTAAAAACAAATCGAGATCTATGAAAAACGAACTCTCCGCACTCTACAAGCTAGTCAATAAATATATAAGAAAGGACTATTCAACATATAGACAAAGTATTTTAGAAAAACATCTAAACCTCACAGGCAGCACAAAAAAGGCATACAAAGAACTCAGAACAAACAAAACCTGGATAGAAGGACTAAAAGACTTCGGCAAAGATCAAAACAATCGAAAAGACATCATTAACATAGCAACAAACTTCTACAAACATCTTTAAAGCAATAAAAATCAACTATCTACACTGAAAAATAAAAATACCATAAGCATGTATGAAGACCATAGTGATCAGATCAACGAAGACAACATAAAAATAAAAACAATTAACGAAAGTGAAGTCATAGAAGCAGTAAAAAAGCTAAAACTAGAAAAATCTCCTGGACAAGACTACATAAGAAACGAAGCTCTAAAGTCAGGTTACCATATACTGGCTACGCCACTTGCTGAACTATTCAATCTGATAATTAAAAGTTCTGATACGCCTGCACAGTGGTCCGAATCCAACATTATTTTAATATACAAGAAGGGAGACCCAAAAGATATAGGCAACTATAGACCGATAAGCCTACTACCAACTCTGTATAAACTTTTCTCAGCGATTATAAACTCGAGAATTAGTCCCGTAATCGAGGCAAAACAGCCTGTAGAACAGGCCGGTTTCCGTAAGGGTTTCTCTACGATAGACCATATACATACCTTAGAGTTAATTATAGAGAACTATCGGGAACAACAGAGACCACTCTATCTCGTATTTATCGACTACCAAAAGGCATTCGACACGGTTACACACGAAAACGTTTGGCAAAGCCTAATAGAACAGGGAGTCAGCGAAGTTTATATTAAAGTGGTGCAGAACATATATAAAAACAACAAGGGCAGAATAAAGCTGGACACACTGGGGCCGAGCTTTGCAATAAAGAGAGGTGTAAGACAAGGAGACCCCTTGTCGCCAAAAATATTTATAGCCATACTCGAGAGCATCATCAATAAACTGAACTGGAACAAAAAAGGAATCTACATACATGGATCTTTTCTGAGCCATTTGCGTTTTGCCGATGATATAGTAATTTTATCTGAGACAAACCCAGAAATACAGCTAATGATCAATGACTTACATTCAGCTAGCATAGAAGTAGGGCTTGAAATTAATCTCACTAAGACCATGGCAATGACTAACAGCCTCAAGAAACAGATAAAAGTTAATGGTTATCCATTAGAGTACACAGAAAAATATACATACCAAGGAAAAACAATCAGCTTTGATAAAGGAAACAACGAAATAGAGATCGAAAGAAGAGTACAGCGAACATGGAATAAATTCTGGAGTATGGAAGAAATTTTCAAAAGTAACATGCCAATAAAACTGAAAGCTAAGGTTATGAACTCTAGCCTCTTACCATGCTTGACATACGGATGTCAAACATGGAAATTTACATCCAGAGTTAAAGAAAAAATAACTTCCTGCCAGCGCGGAATGGAGAGAAGCATGCTTAAAATAAAAAAAAATAGATAAAGTTAGACACGTAAAGATAAGGGAAATAACGTGTAACGATCGTCTAGCGGTCGTTCCTGTTTTCGTACCTTTTATCATCAACTTAATCCTTGTATCATCATTTGTATCATCATTTTGGCTTTTAAACTCTGAAAATCACTAAAATTATCTTCGAAATTCTTCATTTTCATACTATTGTAATTTTATTTGTTTACATTTTGTTTGTTTATCTTTCTGTTTTTATTCTTTTTAGGCATAGATTCCTTGTAATTGTCTTTGAAAGGGGTTGCTCTCACATGGAAAATGTAGCATTACTGGCCACTGTTCAAGGACAACCTTTCATAAATTTGTAATCGACATATTCGAAATTCTTATTTTGATTGATAAAATTTTGATATATAAACAATTGTGGGCCTAATCCAGGATAGTCTGGGATTGAGCTTTGAGGAAACCGATTGAGAACCTACTACAAGTCTGATAAAAATTATATCCTGGAGTCTTTAAAACTATCAAGGACATCCTTCTGCTGGATTATTGGACCTACCGCTTGGCCCGACCTTGGCTGAGCGAGATTCTACGGATCTTTGGTGGCAACGAGTTTTTTGAGGGCCAGACCCTAAACCTGGCCCAACTCTCGGACTCCGGCAGCATCTTCGTTCCGTACACCTGCCGGAGCCATCTTACCTCGTGCTACCTACCACTTCGGGGGACCCCTTTTCTTTGAGGGCTGGAGGTCTTCTTCCTGACTCATTTCAACCTCCAGTAACTCTCTCTCCGTTCTTCAGGGTCCACCCACCACATCCGTACGCAGCCACGAGCAACTACCGCTCGTGCTAGCTGCCTACTCCAGCCGCAGCCAGCCTCTACAGCCAGACTCCAGCCAGTCCTCCAGACCGGCCGCCGCTTCTATCTGCAGGCGGGACCAGCCTGCCTATCTTTACCTTACCAGATAAGAAGTGCCAAGTAACTGTGTACCTTTTAGGGAAAATAAACTCACGTGTGTTACCGAACCCTTTTGAATAATTTCTGTAGGCCCTGGGATAAACTCTAAATTAACCTCCAGCTCTTA
The DNA here is from genome assembly GCA_951802225.1 of Euspilapteryx auroguttella. Lineage (NCBI taxonomy): Eukaryota > Metazoa > Arthropoda > Insecta > Lepidoptera > Gracillariidae > Euspilapteryx > Euspilapteryx auroguttella. Next base: position 6,185,731 of record OX637642.1, on the reverse strand, counting down.
CAAACGAAAGCAACTAATGCCTTAAAATATGCACAAAAATTAAAATGGAAATGGGCCGGTCACATAGCGAGACTTAGTGACAAGAGATGGACCTACAGCACTACCATATGGAGAGGACCTCAAGGAAAAAGAAAGAGAGGAAGGCCATTAACGCGCTGGAAGGACGAAATAAATAAAGTCGCTGGTTCAAAGTGGTGGCAAATGGCACAGGATAGAGAGAAGTGGTTATCGATGGAGGAGGCCTTTACCCAATCTGGGGACCTTGCTTAATAATTAAATTTAGTTCTATAGTTAAGAATTAGTAAGTAAGAAATAATTGTAGCAGGATCAAATAAAAGGCTTTTTTATTTTTATTTATTTATTATTTACCATATTTGAGAGGTTTTTTTAAATCAAAATGCTGTACAAAGGTATTTAGAAATTATTAAATACAGCTTTTGGTTTTATATCATAATGATAACGGTGACCATTTATACTACAGGCGTAAGAACTTACCCGCCCACCTAACTTGTAAACCTAAAAGTGTACTAACTTTAGGGTTCCGTATAAGATGTATGAACTCTTAACATGATAGTTAAACTGTATACTTTTTCATATTATTATTTACCATCCAGCTCCTACTCTTATAACGGAGATATAAAACAATCTTCAACCTTTCCGTACATTAAATATTTATTAATTTGGATATTTGGAATTAAATAAGTCAGTAATTGAAAATTCTGCTACGTGACCCACTGTGTTGGGCGTAGACGGCACTTGATTTTTCATTGCATTTGATATATCTCAGTTTCTAATAGCTAAATATTCTATCTTTATTCGCCTTTCACTGCACCGGATCTTTCCTTATCTTCCATAACATTATATTTTAACAGCAAATAAATTAAATTACAACAAAATACCAGTATCATACATTGTTTCTTCAGATAACAATGAAACGACTAATGCTGTATTACATTTCGTAAATATTCTTCAAGTAATTAGTACCTGCATCTAGACATACGTTTAAAAACTAAATTCTTTAAAATTCTCTTTTCTTTATTTAGGTACTCTATAAGAATAAGTTCTATGGCAGTGATATTTGATAACAATATAAAGCCTTACCCTCTTATTCATAAAAAGTTAAAGAGCATTTTAGTTATTTGACGTATGTCAATTTAAACTGGATGTCACGTATTTATCATACAACAAACCAGAGAAGTAGACCTCAGATAACGATACTTAAAATCTACTGTATCTTTATGAATAACACGGTAAATATTTAATGAAAGCAATAATGCAGCTCAAAAGCTGTAAAAAGGAATAACTCTCTCCTGTGTACAGCCATTATACAGCATCAAGGATATCTAACAGATTAAAGTGTTAAAAGAAACAAATAGTTTTAGTGTAGTGTTTAAATACGCAGATTTAATTCTTTCAGTTTACGGTGAGTATTTTATACAGTTGATATAAAGTTTTTGCTGTATAAAACCAAAAAAAGTAACCTTATAAAGTTATAATCATCACTTGATACTTTTGTACAGCTGTTTAAGGACCAATATCTTTAAATAAGTTGTATAAATGTTGCCACGGATTCTTAATTGCTGCTTGTGACTCATGATGAGTAGTATCGAAACAAAAGTATCGATACTTCAATGTATCTATCGAGTACTTCTCTGAGGCCCTATGATATAGTACTAACTTTTCTTACTTTTGGTAGGCACACAAATGTAATACAATAATTGGAAAAGTTATTAAAAAAAACAAGAAACAAAAGTATCGATACCCCGAAGCACTTTTCTTAGGGCCTGTTCTTACTTACTTAGGCTAGGCACACAAGTTTAATACAATAATAGAAAGTTCTTCAAAAAATAAAACAAGTTGGCGTTCCTATAACGATGAAAAATTAAAGTAACATGATCCATACAGAAGAATCTTCAGTAGGTAGTATAATAGGAATCGTGTAAATTCATATTTTAAGTTGGTAATTTTAATAAAAAATACCTTTGTAGCGGTGGCGTCTTGGATATTTAACTTTTCTTGCAGCATAGAAAGACGTTCATTTCCTTTTACCTATTCTTGCATTTTTTATAAATAGAATAAAAAGTTACTTTCCGAGCTTAACTCTTACTGGGTTGTTTTTTTAATACAACTCGCAAGCAGTTATTTATATAACTTTATAAAAACTTTTTATAAAAAAATTAAACCGCCGAAAAAACTGAAAAGCATTAAATAATAGGGAAACATTTTCTATTAGGCCTTAATTTACTCACTTCTTAAAGAAATTTTGGATTACCAAGAAATTTTAACGTTATTATGTTTTATTTAAATTTTTATGTTTGTAACGAATAGGTTTCGGAAATACTGAACCGATTTGAATAAAACTTTTTATCAAAAAATAAAACCGCCGAAAAAAAACTGAAAAGCATAAAATAATAATCGAATTACTAAGTTCTTAAAGTAATGTAGGGTATATACCAAGTAATTTTAAGTCGGCGCGCCACACAAGCAAATTTTGAATTTTGGTTATTTCTTTAAATTTAAGGTACCTAATTTAATGATCTTTGTACGAGGAATCTGTGGCGCCGACTCAAAATTACTTGGTATATACCCTACATTACTTTAAGAACTTAGTAATTCGATTATTATTTTATGCTTTTCAGTTTTTTTTTCGGCGGTTTTATTTTTTGATAAAAAGTTTTATTTTATGCTTTTCAGTTCTTTCAGGGTTTTATTATTTTCTTCTCCCACAAGTCACACCGCATAAGGTGATCAGACGACATGGTTGACAGGGACGACAAGAAGACCGGTCTGTATGGCGATTTGTGGGGGAGGCCTATATCCAGCAGTGGACGTCTTTCGGCAGAAATGATTATTATTTCATTCATTCATTTCAAAAGATATTTAAGTAAGTAAGTATCCAAAGTTATAATGTAAATACAGAACACGGCAATGCAACCTGTGAGTGCATAAAAGTCCCACTGACTTGACTGAAATTCTTTTTTTAATCGACAGGGTATACCTTGAAGTTGGTCCCATAAAAATTTGGACATAAAATTCCCACCCTAAGGGTGGGAAAATAGGGGTGACTTTTTGGTCGGCTGGTCGATTTATCCACTCACAGGTTGCATTTCCGTGTTACATTATAACTTTTGATACCTACTTACAATATCTTTGGAAATGAAATAAAATCAGCCAAAAGACGTCCACTGCTGGACATAGGCCTCCCTCACAAATCGCCTCACCGACCGGTCGTGATCGAACCTCATCCTGTTAGTCCCTCAACCTTCACCAGGTTGTGTGGCCACCTTGTGGGGTGCGACCATTCTGTGAAGGGTGATTAGCTGGGGTCAAAAAATTAGCCCAAACAAATCTGAAAAGCAAAAAATAAAAACTTTTTATAAAAAAATTAAACCGCCGAAAAAACTGAAAAGCATTAAATAATAGGAAAACATTTTCTATTAGGCCTTAATTTACTCACTTCTTAAAGTAATTTTGGATTACCAAGAAATTTTGAGTCGGTGCCACAGAATCAACGAATAAAGATCACTAAATTACCTGAAATTCAAAGAAATAACCGAAAAACGTATGCCGCTGCGCATCGCGCTTTACATAGATAATGAATTTGCTTGTGTGGTGTGGCGCCGACTTAAAATTTCTTGGTAATCCAAAATTACTTTAAGAAGTGAGTAAATTAAGGCCTAATAGAAAATGTTTCCCTATTATTTAATGCTTTTCAGTTTTTTCGGCAGTTTGATTTTTTTATAAAAAGTTTTTATTTAAAACCGTAATTTGGCACAAATTCAAAAAAGTGACGAATATTATTTATAAAAAAATTCAGTTCTTTAGCGTGAGTTGTTTCCGAGATATAAAGAACCGGTAAACGTTACCCCAGCAGGATTTAGAATAACTCTGTTATCTTAAGATGCACATTTTCCAGATTCAGTGCACATTTAGGCACAAATACAAGCTACATTTCTGCCAAGTTTCAAAGACCTAGGTCCAGCGGTTCAAAAAAGTGTTTCCAGGAGAACGTTCTCCCAGCAGAATTTGTTTTTAGACTATAACTCCAAAACCTCTTGATGCACAAATTCGACACTTGGCGCATTTTTACTACGTCCGATGCACTTAATATTGGCATTTTCAAAATTTCGATGCGATGTACTTTCCGGCTGGGGTTATTACAAATAACAGTAATTAGGAGGACAGTAAGTATAGCAACCTACGAACAACAATACTCAGGAAGTGTAACTCTCCCACAAAAAAACCGCTTCGATTTTGTTTCCACGCACACAAAGCACTCCTACATTCTCATAGACAAAGCTTTCGTCTGTCGTAAAGCGGGGAGCTAGCTCCTAGATCCCTCGCTCTTGGCTGGTACATACTATCGCTACTATATGGCGGGCAAGTGTTTTTTTTACAGAATATTTATTAAAATTCTTAATAGAGGTGATATTAGTATTTTTTTTTGTCTGTATGGCTTCTACAACTATTTATAATGCACGAAGGCATATTTGTAAACACAAAACACATTGTCAGAAATACCCAAAAACAGTAATATGCTCCCGCCCGAGGCTGCAGCCAAACGACTCAAGGTGCCACTATGGTGCGGCATGATGTCCGTCTCCTAGGCCCCGCCCACCGGTCGCGGAGTTGAACAAAACGATCGAAAGATCACCCGTGACCCCCTTGCCAACAGCCGAGATGGACACCGGCGGGGTTTTAGTGGGTGCGAACCCCACATAACCCTGAGACTCCCCCCGGGGTTGCAGGGTACTCGTTAGGAGTTTCCCCGCCTAAAAAAAAAAAAAAAGGCCCCGCCCACCGAGTAATCTTTTTAGTGTGAACATTTTATTGGGACTTTTTGAGTATTGTTGTTCGTAGATAGCAACGAAAGAATATTTAGATAAACTCATGCCGTCGCCCCCGCACCGCAAACGTGCGGAGAGACAGAGCTAATTTTTTGATGAAATTTGCGTTTCGGGGGAAATCTTTTCCACTACCTAAATCTTAGAAAATTTTGATTTTGATGCCCACCGCTTCAACGATTCAAGTTTTCCTTTTTTTTAAATATATATATTGCTTAACACATTCCGGGACACAAGTCAATCTTGAGATTTTGCGATGTGACACCTCTAAATCTCATATAAAATTTCTTACGTTCATAGCCGTTACGTCATATCATATAATATTTTCAATAGTAAGCTAAAAATCCACCAAGCCAACTAGGCTGACCGTGTTGTGACACCAAATTCTATTTGTTCTATTTTTGTATGACGTTTTTACGGCCACAGGCGGTCTGTCATATCATGTTTCTTTCGTAGCAAAGAAGACAAGAAAAAGTTGGTTACGACACCTATTAACACAGGGATGGGTGCGATACGACACCTGGTCACGTGCTTCATACTAATTGTATTGAAACTAAAACGGCTGTCGACGGTCTGTCCGCTAGGAGCACCTGAAGTCGACCGCCCAGAGCCGTACTGTCAATTTACACGCAACGGAGTGTCCCGGAAAGTGTTAAAAAAACAAATAACTTAATCCGACAAATTTTTTATAGCAAAAAAACTGTTTTTCAGGGGCTTAAAAGTCTGAAACCATTGCGAATTTTGGAAAAAATGAAACTTACTAGTCTTCTATAGTGTTACTAACATATACTACAATTTCATGGCGATTGGAAAATGATAAGTAGTGGGAAAAAGTTTTCTCTTTTTGTAAGGACGCGTATACGTGGAGTAATACTGTCGTCTTAAAAAATAAATATATCTTACGTTTTGGACATTTTTTTAAGGATAAATAATATTATTCGATTCTTACTTTTAATATAATAGTAAACAATTTCTATTGCAGGCTACTGAGGTAGCTGCAGAATGGCATGATTACAACTCATTTGATGACACTGGAATACTTGGGCCTCACCCATACCACAACAACATGTATATTGCCACCGGTTTTGGCAGCCTAAGTGAGTAGATACACCATCTATGACAATATCTTCAATATCAATACATAGTATAAAATAAAGTCGCTTTCCGCGTCTGTCCCTATGTATTCTCAAATCTTTAAAACTACCCAACGGATTTAGATGCGGTTTTTTTTAAATAAATAGAGTTATTCTATTCAAGAGGAAGGTTTATAAGTATAATACATGCATAAAATAGTAATAGGTTAAGCGGTAAGAAGTTCACCGGGTCTACTAGTATCTTAATAAACTTGAGTCAAATAATAATATTGCAAGGACGTGGAAAATATTAACTTAAATTTTTTGTCGACATTTAAGTATTTACTTTTAAATGGAACCTCTTAAAATGACCTCTCATGACCTTCTTGTCTTTTAATTACAATATTTGCCTTATCTTAATGGACTTGAGACAAGTATGAATATTGCAAGGGCGTGGAAAATACGTATAATACTTAATTTTTATCGACTTATATTTACTTTTAAATTGTACATCTTAACTTAATACCCTATGAACTTAAATATATATTCTTATTATTTATTTTCTGTTTTAGGCTACCAGCATGCACCAGGCATAGGGCGAGCAATAGCTGAACTACTCATAGATAGAAACTTCGACACAATTGATCTTACTAGATTTGGATTTGATAGACTATTAACAGCTCAACCATTAATTGAACATAATGTGTATTAGCTAGAATTTATGTTGGTAGGTACTATTTATATTAATAAAACGCTCGGGAACCATTGAATCACTCACTGCGTTTGGGTTTAAACATTGCTTATTGCATCACTTTTAACCTATGTTGTAAAATCTCAAATTCTTATAAATGCAATGACTCTCGTTGGGATACATTTTTTCGTATAAAAATACAACGCACCCTACCGCGTCGCTCACGCTACGCGCCTCCGTGTCCAGTGTGACTGCTTGTATGGGAGTCCATAGAACACAACGCGACCCGCGCCGCCCACGCGCTCAGTGGGTTCGAGCCTTATTCGGTATGAAAAAAGAACCAGCCTTATAATCTATCTGTCTTATTCATAAAGATACAGTAAATTTTAAGTAGCGTTACTGGAGGTCTACTTCTCTGGTTTGTTGTATGGTAAATACGTGTCACCCAGTCTAAATTGACATACGTCAAACAACTAAAATGCTCTTTAAGTTTTTATGAATAAGAGGGCATATCTATATACTTACTAGCTTTCGCCCGCAGCTTCGCAAGCTCTTTTTTTTTTTAAGAAAAGTAACTGATTAATCAATATATATATATTAAACTCTTCCGTTACTGACTGACTGACTGACAGACAACACAGAGCCGAAACTACTGAAAATTTGCACGTGGGTTCCTTGAGGAGTGTAGGGGAGCACTAAGTAGGGATTTCCCGAAATTCCCTCGGGAACGGGAAAAATCTGAATTTTTTTGTGTTTATGAGAAATCTGCGCGGGAAAAACCGCGGGGCAGCTTCTAGTCAATATATATAAAACTCTTCCGTTACTGACTGACTGACTGACAGACAACGCAGGGCCGAAACTACTGGGCGTAGCGGGCTGAAATTTTGCATGTAAGTACCTTAGGGAGTGTAGGTGAGCACTAAGAAAGGATTTCCCGAAATTCCCATACCTTAGGGAGTGTAGGTGAGCACTAAGAAAGGATATCCCGAAATTCCCATGGGAACGGGAATAAAACGGATTCTTGTGTTTATGAGAAATCTGCGCGAGTGAAACCGCGGGGCAGCCTATCGGAAAAACATTTCAAATCACACAAACTCCTAAAGAAATCTTTATCAAGCTGTTCCTCTTTTCTAGTTTCTGTACTTCCACAACCTTTTTTGTTTTTTACAATCTGTTATCTGAATTTGGTAACGGTCACAGTTTTGCATACAAACTTTAACACAACACCCTGTATTTAACTAATAAACGCAGTTATGATACCATTTTAACCGTCTTCAAAAAAGGAGGTAATAAGTTTAACCAGTATGTTGTTTTGTATTATATGTATGTTTGGCCGCGATTATCTCGAGTTTGGCTGAACCGATTTGCTGATGCGATTTTCATAGAAGTATTTGTTACATTTTGGAGGAGATTTTAGTACCTTTTTTAACCGACTTTAGAAATTTTTGTAAAAAATAAATTGTTATATTATAAGGAGCTTATATTGATCCTTTCACCTGTATAAGAACTTATGTTTTTAATGAGAATGTACAGTGTAAATTTCAACTTTCATATAAACTGTTACATCCTGTATATGGCGTCCCGTTTTTTTTAATGGAATTAGCGCCCCAGAAAAACTAGAAACATTACCCATTTTGATTTCTAAAAAAATTGGGACCGTTTTAATTTTTTCATACAAGCTTGAACACCCTGTATCAAAGCTTCCAGGACTAATAAACTCAGTTTTTATAACATAGTTTTGTTTTATTTGTTTGAAACAAAAATAAAAAACTACTACTGCTACTACAAAATGCATTTCAGTACATTCATAATTGACCAGATAAATAAAGAATGTATGGAAATTCATAACACGCGGGTGCAGACAGGACACACTATAAAGAGACAATTACGCCTTGAGAACACTAACAAAAAAGTGGACTTTTCGAGCAGGACAAAAACTTTATTTATTTATAAACATAACATTGCATAATCTCACGCCTTTTATTCCCCGAAGGGTTAGCAGAGGCACCAGCTCAAGAGCCAGCCGGACCCACGTTTAGCTGAGTTTATGTTTTATTACCAACGTGACATGGGGCCAGCTTGTCGCCGCGGTTATAACGACCACTACTGCGGCTATATCTTATTTTTTATTTACATAATACATTACTTTACGCTCTTGTAATATAATATACTATTATTGGATCTACACATTCACACACTGGTATAAATATTATATTATTCTAATTAAAAATAATTTCTAATTTTTAAACATTTTAATATAATCACTTAAACTGAGCAGGTGCAGCCCCAAACAGCGCTCCACCCTGCTTGGACGCGGCGCGCGACGGAGCAAAGCCAAGAAGCTTTTGAATATTTTGCCTGGAAATAAATATTAATTTTGTGTAAAATTAATACGTAGGTATTTAACTGGGTTGTTCCACAGATCCCCCTTGAAATTCCCCTTGGGGGGAAAACAGGAATGGAAAACTCAAAAGTTCAGAATTCCCCTCTGCTAATCTAAAACTGGAATGCAAAAAAATACACGGTTACTTTTTTATCGCGGCGGAAAATTTATTGCCGTTTCGACCGCGCAACCAAGTTCTGAAAATCGGGTTCTCCTTGTTTCGTTCGCGCGGACGCCATCAAACCTTAGTTACTATAATAAGTAGTATAAGAATATTATTCTACTGTCTATTGTGCAATGTCTGCATAGCTGTTTGTGTACTTATGAATAAATAAATAAACCTTCATAACTTCTTTATTTGTGCTTTGACAAATTCCTGCTTTTCTTCAGTTTTGACAAATATCGACAGAATCCTAGCGTAATATTTTTTTTGTTTCAGAACTTGGTTGCGCGGTCGAAACGGCAATGAAAATTTAACGCTCGGTACCTAGGCATAGTTATACAGGACAGCGGCGGTAGCATGACGGGCAATTTGTCGTATCTATCTGTCACTTTTGTAGATCGTCTCCATACATTTTCCCGCATTGAAATGTCAAAAGCGATTAAAAGTGACAGAAAGATTCGACAAATGGTCCGTCATGCTGCAGGGGCTGATTCCTGAAAACAAAATTGAAAAATAATGAACCGTGCTCACTTGAGGTACTTCGAAAGTTTTTGTAAAAAAAACTAGAAACGTTGTCTAGCATCAGAGCAATGACCTATGGTGGCTAAGCTGGTGCCAGACGAGTCAGGGGGTGGAGGGCAATGCGCAGGGGGGTAAACTAGGGGCCTTAAATAAGTTTTTTTTATTTAAAATTCAGTAATTTTCAGTAGTTATAATTTATTCGAGTCATATATCATGCAAAGACTTAGCCCTGAAAGTTTCCGCCACGATAAAAAAGGACCGTGTTTATGTCTAAAATCCCTTTGTAAGGTGGTAACTCTCGCTATGGCGCGAAATTCAAATTTTTTCGTGTTTTTTATTTATTCTGGCGAAAGTATACATTTTTAATAAAGTTTAAATGAATTCGCGTATGTAAAAAACCATCTCCCACATTGCAATACAACGTTTTTGGAAGACAGACCTACAGATTTTGTGTCTAAGGGGTAAAAGGCCAAAAAACAAGTTCCTTGAATATACACAAAATCGGTAACTCTGTCTTTCAAAAACGATATATCACAATGTGGGAAATAGGTTTTTACGTACGCGAATTCATTTAAACTTTATTAAAAATGAATACTTACTTTCGCCAAAATAATTAAAAAACGTGAAAAATTTTGAATTTCGCGCCATACCGTGAGTTACCGCCTCAGGATAGATATTTCATTATAGGTTAATCAATATATACAGGGTGTCCGGGGAAGTTATAACAATTTTTTTAAGGGTCTATTCTATGATCAATTTCATCGACGAAAACACCCCATATGGGGGGTCGCAGCCTCACCCCCCCTCAGTATGATGTTTTTAATTATTTTTTTTGCAAAAGTCATACCTGCCTTCTTTTAAATTTACAGTTAAGATCTAAGGCTCACAGAAGCTTCATTGCTTCATTCATGTGGCGCCACTGTTCGCTTAAAAGGTACCGTACCTAAATAACTAACACCATAATTAAATATTGACTTTATTTTTTACATAAAAGTAGGTTAAACTTTAATCTTAAAATAAAAGGTAAAAGCGAAGGGTCTTTTTGGTAGCCGATAATTTCTAAAGTAATAGACTTAGAGAAATAAATCTAGTACCATTTCGGAGAACAACTCAAAAGCTAACAATAATACACAAAAAATAAAAAAAATATCTGCATTATTTTGTGGTAACTTTAAAAAACCGTAGAAAATACAAAAAAAAGTAAAGGCAATACTTGGTTATTTTGTTAGAACTTAGGTAGCCTAATTACTTAGCCTTCGATCGAGACCTTAATGAAGCTTCTGTGATCCTTAGATCTTAAACTTCGAATTAAAAGTAGGCGAGGTCCACTTTTGCAAAAAAAAAAACATACTGAGGGGGGGGTGAGGCTGCGACCATATGGGGTGTGTTTAGTCGATGAAATTGATCATAGAATACACCCTTAAAATTATGTTATAACTTCCCCGGACACACTGTATAAAACTCTTCCGTTACTAACTGACTGACAGAACACGCAGAGCCGAAACTAATGGGCGTAGCGGGCTGAAATTTTGCACGCGGGTTCCTTGGGGAGTGTCGGGAGTAACAAATAATTTCTCGAAATTCCCATGGAAAGGGAAAAAAACAGGTTTTATGTGATTATGAGAAATCTACGACCGCGGGGCACCCTCTAGAAATTGAATTATTATTTCGGTTATTGTTATGAAATCGGTAATTGTAAACTGTTCTTTTCTTCTTGTTTTTTTTTTATATACTATTAACTCTACAATTGGTAAAAAAGTGGTGTTTGTTGCTTGTCGTTGTAGTGTTGGTTTATTTAAATGATATTGATAGTAACTTAGGCTATTGATAGTAAATTTTTCATCAACCAACACTTAAAACAATTTAAACACGTATTTTAGATACCCTCCCACTTTTATCAAAACCAACAACAACAAGCAAAAGAATTACAATAATTTACGTGTAACATAAAGAAACGGATGTCACCTACCATGTTTCAGTTATAGCACACCAACTCTGTTTTTTTGGGGTTTCGTTGTTAACTCAACTTTTAGATTTAAACACTCAAGTTTAAAGCTAATGGTCTACTCTTCACCTGTGGATTTTTTGATTTTTTATGTCACTTTTAAACATGCGGGAAATTGAATTGAGATGATGTCAAAAGAGGTCAAACAGAAAGATTCAACAAATGGTCGGTCATGCTACGGCCGCTGGTTAGTCGTTTAAAGAAAACAAAATATTTTATAATCTTTCTATCTTCTTTAAATTATAGGATTATAATTATAGTTTATCCGTCTTCTGGGTTAGCTCTGTGACCGTCTATGACTCTATCATGTCATTAGAGAAGATCAGTATTAAAAAAAAATGGCTTCAAGTTCTCGTGGTGTGCCAGCGCTAAATTAAATAGGTACCTATATAAAAAAACGGTAAGATTTATTAGAAATAAAGACTCGAGGGGGAATTTAGGATAAATGTTACACTCGTTTCCTATTTTCTCCCTTGGTTCAGAGGAAAAAGAAAAATTTTACCTGGGGGGATTTTCGGACATATTTTTAACAAGATTCCTGTTTTCCCCCTCAAGGGGGAATCACTCAGGGAGGATTTCTGGAATAATCTTGTTGATTTTGTTATTCTGTAGCAAATGCGTCGGTTAAGGTCCATAAAAACTTACCTAATGCTCATTGTGCAAAGAATATATAAGAATATGAAGGAGCAATCTGTGTTGTCTTCTCCAGGCAGGTTTCTGTGGCTTAGCCCCTGGACCAAAGACATGGGTTGGAATGGCAGCTTTGCAACTACTCTACCATCAAATCTGAAAATAAAATATTACAATATGATACAATACCTAGCATTTGCCCACACTTACTCGTGTGCGACAGTGGGGCCGAAAAAGTCACGGTATCGAAATTTTGAAAATGCCAATATTCAGTGCATCGAACAAAGGATTAGTGCGCGAAGTGTCGAATTTGTGCATCCAGAGGTTTTGGAGTTATAGGCGAAAAACTAATTCTGCTGGGATGACGTCATCCTGGAAACACTTTTTTGAACCGCTGGGCCTAGGTCTTTGAAACTTGGCAGAAATGTAGCTTATAAATGTGCCTAAATGTGCGCTGAATCTGGTAAATGTGCCTCTTCAGATAACAGAGTTATTCCATCTGTTGCTGGACTGACGTTTTGCCGGAAATCTATTTTATTAAATATTTCGGAAACTGCTGACGCTAGAGAACTGGATTTTTTCATAAGCATTACTAGTCACTTTCTTGAATTTGTGTCAATATGTCGGTTCAAAATAATTGTTAGTTTTCGTGAAAAAAAAATAAACAACAAAAAGAGAAATACCCTGAGCACTAATTAAGGACGATACTTGGAGACTTCAAAACTCTATAATCCCTTCCTTACCTTGTCCTTCACATTATTCTGAAGTTTTTATAACGCTAGGTCAAATACTTTTCGAGAAATAAAGCTTTAACTAAATGTTTGACCGCGCGTTAGGTTTAACAACCTTTCACGCAAAAACCAAAGCAGCGACGACATTGGTAACCTGGCACTAATGATGGGCGGTTGCCGGCAGTATTGGAAGTTTGCCGATAAGCTTGCCGGCAAGATTGCCGAGAGTGGAAATACTTGGGAATCAACCTTAATTTAAAGTCGTAAGATTTTTTTAGCTTTTTCATTGCAATAAAAATAACTTTTTAAAGCGCTTTATTCATGATTTATAAGTAAGGGTATTATATTTCCCTAAACTTCGAAAGTTGCCGGCAATGCTCCCGGAGAACTGCCAGAACTATTGCCACAGAGTAAGTTTGCCGGCAATATTGCAACATTAATACTGATGATATTTCCCGCATAGTTTATAAAAATTTACAAAGGTTGGTTCTCAAACTTTATTTTTGATTAAAATATTTTTTTTTTCGATTTATGGAATTCCAAGATTTCCTATTTTATTATTTGGCTAGATAGTTTAATGTTTGTAAAATCTTTCTTCTTTTAGCTTTGTTTCATATGTGTTGCCTATGGTGTAGGTCTGTCTTCCCCAAATCTGTTCTTGGGAAAAATAGCTGTCGCCATGACATAGGCGAAACTTTTGCTGCTGAAGACGACGACCAAATATACTATCTTTTAAAGATTGCTTCTAGCTTGGTACTGTGCTAATACATAAAAGACGTCTACTCTTTCACCCACACATTTTGAATAATCAAGAATAAATTGACACCCATCTAGATTTTCGTTGTCTGCCAAATGTACTCCCTGGTTGTTTAAGTTCAAAATAGCTGCGGCATAATGTACTGGCTTTAAGGAGTTAGCTTTTCTTTCATTAATCTTTGCGCGTATATCTTCACTTTCGTCTTTGAGAAAGTCTCGTATCATTAAGCTTAGCATTGTAGAGTTAAGCATTGTACAGTGACGGTCTAGGAGGCCGTAACAGATTTGTCTATGGTTTCGTCAGCCCTAGACTGTATTGGCAAAGAACAAGAGCTATTTTGCAATACAGAAAAACCGGAAGTGTTACACCGACCTAGCCCGCCACTGTACTAATGTCGGTAAGAGCTTGATGTATTGTCCCATAATCGCCCTCTAATTTTGTTGTCCATTCGATGATTGGTTTCAAAAGTTCGAAGTGCTTGTGGATATCTCTCCATACGCTTTCATCCAAAAGATCACTCTTGTGTTTCTGAAATTCAGTGTTTTCAGCCAATACTTGTAAAATAACTTTCGATTTGTTAAAGTTACGCAAACAGTTTAAATAACTGCCCCATCTTGTTTTAACAGGTAATAAAAGTGATACTGTTACTTATCGACTTTTCTCCCGCTAACTTCCTGAAATCTGCGCTGAGTATGTGGGAATTTGGATGCATTGCTCACACATTACACTTGCTGATTGGAGGCGTGCTCAAGATCAGCTACATAAAACAAGTTTTCGTTTTTGTAGTAGCTGTTGTCAATGACACAACACACGAATGTGTTATGAGTGCATAACACAAAAAAAAAAAAAATAAAGAGAGATAGAGTTGTCAAGTGTGACAACTCTATCTCTCTTTTCTAAAATCAGTCTTTACTTGCGCCGGTGATTTTTTGCACGTCACCAATTGCCGAGCGAACTTAGTTAAATTTTTATTTTCATAAGTCTTCTTCTTCTTCTTCCCCGCTCCCCGCACACCGCAAAAACTTTTGTTGCTTTCGTTTTACAGAAATCTAGAAAAACATTAACAAGAAACATATGCGCCAAATGCACCAACATTATAATAATAATAATAATAATAACACATCGCACTCAGAGCCCCTAACTAGGAAGAACCTGTATCTAGGGTGCCCGAAACACACACAGAGACGAACATCACAACCAGACCGGAAACAAACATTGATATTCATCATATCAATATTCGCCCCGCCCGGGAATCGAACCCGGGTGCACACGTTTACTCAGTCCACATTAGTGCATTTATTTGACTTGGTAAGACAAAATTAAAAGTAAAAAATTGGTACCTTAGTAGTTTAGACATTTATATAGGCGAATGTTTCTATAGGCAATATAAGAACATGGCAGAAACAAAAAAAATCACAGTTTGATCTGTGCCCTGTGCGTGCAGAGCATAGCGGACCGCCCCGCACTCCGCCGCCGCCCCGCGCCGCCAACCCCGTCATGCATATACTTAGTTACCTCAGTAGGTACTCTATATCTAGGCTAAACGCTAAACCCTAGCAAGAAATTTGATAAGAATACTTAGTGAATCGTCATTACCTAATGCCTAACTAACTAGATACTACTAATTATACATTATCTATGTACTTACTTACTTACTTAGATATTTAATACTTACGTCAAATAATGATAATATCTAGGTAGTTTAGCATTAGGTACTTACTCAAAAGATCATATAGGTACTAAGAGAAAGGAATTTCGTATTTTTTAACTTAGCCATGTACATATTGCAACCTCAAAATACACTTTTCAGCTAAAAGGTACACTATAATCCAACAAACTAGAAAATGTGGGCACACTGTATGCAATGGCCGCTTTTTAGTGGTCCATTTAATTTGGTCGGTTAGTTCTAAATTTAATGTTTTTCTTGAATAACTTCGGATTGTTTAAGAATATCACACTGAAATTTAAAGTAAATCTTTATTACATAATACTCGAATTAGTGCCAGGTTACCAATGTCGTCGCTGCTTTGGTTTTTGCGTGAAAGGTTGTTAAACCTAACGCGCGGTCAAACATTTAGTTAAAGCTTTATTTCTCGAAAAGTATTTGACCTAGCGTTATAAAAACTTCAGAATAACGTGAAGGACAAGGTAAGGAAGGGATTATAGAGTTTTGAAGTCTCCAAGTATCGTCCTTAATTAGTGCTCAGGGTATTTCTCTTTTTGTTGTTTATTTTTTTTTTCACGAAAACTAACAATTATTTTGAACCGACATATTGACACAAGTTCAAGAAAGTGACTAGTAATGCTTATGAAAAAATCCAGTTCTCTAGCGTCAGCAGTTTCCGAAATATTTAATAAAATAGATTTCCGGCAAAACGTCAGTCCAGCAACAGATGGAATAACTCTGTTATCTGAAGAGGCACATTTACCAGATTCAGCGCACATTTAGGCACATTTATAAGCTACATTTCTGCCAAGTTTCAAAGACCTAGGCCCAGCGGTTCAAAAAAGTGTTTCCAGGATGACGTTATGGCGCATCGTCAGCAATGAGGTTGTGCCAGGAGAAGACTGGCCATTCCATAGCAATCTGAAAAGTGTCACACGAAATTCCAAACTTGAGATTGAAAAGTCTTCGCTTCGACGTATGCCGATGTTTTCATTATTCAATTATTATTTTCCAAGCAGTCGAGTCGTTTTGATACCTATGTACTTTAAATAATTTTGTAAAATATTTTCTGTAAATATAAAATTTGAACAGTTGTTTTAAAATCGTTTAGTAATTAGTTAGCGGGGATCGCTCAAGCTAGGAGAAGAGTCAGATAGCCAGCTCTCCTACAACGTCATCCCAGCAGAATTAGTTTTTCGCCTATAACTCCAAAACCTCTGGATGCACAAATTCGACACTTCGCGCACTAATCCTTTGTTCGATGCACTGAATATTGGCATTTTCAAAATTTCGATACCGTGACTTTTTCGGCCCCACTGTCGCACACCACTTACTCTACTATAAGTACTGAAACTATAACTTTTGAAGATTTTAAACTTTGTCGAATATATGTCGTAGTAAGATTTGATAATACGGTTTTTTTTGCAAAAAAAACTGCTTTATGTCAGGATGATTGAAAAAAGTAATGCTTATCAAATTATCCGTGTTTTCGCAAAATCCCTAGTTTTTATGCAAAAAACCTAATTATCAAATCTTACTATACGACATATACATTTTACTTGGAATACATTTTTGTAACCGGCCATAAACCAGAACTTTACGATTAGAGAACAGTAACCATAAAGTCTTCTTTTCGAGCGGATTGGGTAAAAATTTTTTTTTTATGATAACAAACATTTTCTATGGTATTGGTTGATTTATTCCCAGTTCTTTCTTGACGGAACGTACTTACATACTGTTAAACATGCTCAGTAAGGCGGTGAAAGCAAACCCGATTGCAAACATTGACTTCATCTTGACTAGGGACAGGTCCCTGTTGTTGTTCTTAAGCCTTTCTTCTTCTCTTTCTATTTTTTTCTTTTGCTGTTTATCCAAGGAATCTCCGTGGGCCTCTTTGCGTTTTTCCACTTAAATCATAATTATAATTGACACTTTCAAAATGTTTGACAAAACAAAAAAAAAAGAAGATTTAAAGATTATAAAATAAACATCAAGCCGAAAAGGGTGCGCAGACGCAAAGAGCAGAGCGACGAAAGCTCGGGGCAGCACCGAGCAACATTGTATCTGGCTAGAGCTAATGCAATAAAACAAAAGCAAAACAGTTGGAACACAAACAGAATTGTAAGGGTGTTTCCTCAAGAAGCGATATCGCTCGCTCGATAAAAGTTCGATAGCCAATATGAATCGCTCGTACATCCGAATGATGCAATTCTGTATCGTCGCGATATCGAGCCCAGTCCCGTATGTAGTGGGGGCTGGGCAGGCCCGTGCCCCGGGCGCCAAGATCAGGGGGGCGCCAAATTCACACTACAGACGAATCAAATCATGTGTTTGATGTGTAAAATCAACGAGCGATCCTAGCGCAGCGTAAGGTTAGCGCTCCAGCGCGACGCTATAGCGCCGTCTTTTTGACAATTCTGGGTGACAAAGCATTTGAGTGAATTCTCAGCGAAATTCATCGAGTCAAAGAATGTATTATCCTGGCCCGTTTCTTGACACTAATGGATGGTCTGACATGACTGTTTTGACATATAAATGCGAAAAAATGTATTGAGATGAAGTCAAAAGAGGTCAAAAGTGACAGAAAAAATCGACAAATGGTCGGTCATGCTACGGCCGCTGATAGGTGAAATTATACACATAAAAAAGGTAAAATTTAATATAACTGGGCAGGGGGGGCGCCATTTTTCAGTTTTGCCCCGCCTAAAAAAAATTGGAGATCCGGGGCTGTATCGAGCGCGCTGTTTGTCAGACGAAAACGTCAATAAAACACTTTTGGGTACCTATAACCATACATAGAAAAAAAAACCTAGACACAACATATAAATAGAAAAAAAAAATTTTTACCTTTGCATCGAATAGGCTCCAAAACTACTGAACCAATTTGAAAAATTTTTTGACTGTTGGGAAGCTACATATTACTTTTTTTTTTAATGTGCTATACTAGCGCCACTTTGATAAATAATTAATATCTTATAAACCATGGCCGAAATAAAAAATATGCGTCTTTGACTCCCTAGATAATCTTGGTAATGATCTTAGAAATATTATTTTATTTGCCTAAAGTGGCTACTTTAGTTTCATAAAATAATGAAACTAAAGTAGCCACTTTAGGCAATAAACGGTTTATTTCTTAGATTATGAACCTGAAAGCTACACAACAGGACCTTAAAAACCTCTTAGCCAAGGATGCCTTAGGAGTCAAAGACCCATATTTTAACTTTTGCCATGGTTTAGAAAATATATTTTTTTTCGGAAGTGGCGCTAGTTTCGCACCGTGTAAGCCCTTAAACTAAAAAAAAATAACCCTACGTGTAAAAAATATTCTTACGTATTTTTTACATCGCGTACGCTGCGAAAAGTATTGATCTTAGTTATCGAATGTACTAATACGATATGTAAGAATATGTAAAATAATATAAGATAATGTAAGATAGGATATGGTAAAATAAGGTAGGTTATGATTATAAAGGCGCAGATGTTTATAAACATCTTGAACAAATTTTAAAATTGTAATCTGCTCCTCCGTCAATCCAAAACTACATCCAAAATAAACATATTTGTTTACCCGGTAAGTACCACAAAGTTCGAGCAGGAGCAGGCAACTGAATTGCTTATCGATTTTTGCGTATTTGACGTCGCTTGCAGGTCGAATCGATGTCGAGCGCTCGACCTGCCTTCATACTATTCAATCTGTATCGATGTCTATTACCCCAGCCAGAAAGTACATCGCATCGAAATTTTGAAAATGCCAATATTCAGTGCTTCGGACGTAGTAAATGTGCGCCAAGTGTCGAATTTGTGCATCCAGAGGTTTCGGAGTTATAGGCTAAAAACAAATTCTGCTGGGAGAACGTTCTCCTGGAAACACCTTTTTGAACCGCTGGGCCTAGGTCTTTGAAACTTGGCAGAAATGTAGCTTGTATTTGTGCCTAAATGTGCACTGAATCTGGAAAATGTGCATCTTAAGATAACAGAGTTATTCAAATTCCTGCTGGGGTAACGTTTAGCAGTTTTCTATATCTCGGAAACGGCTCACACTAAAGAACTGAAAATTTTTATAAATAATATTCGTCACTTTTTTGAATTTGTGTCAAATTACGGTTTTAAAATAATTGTTAGTTTTCGGGTAAAAAAATAAACAAAAAAAAGAGAAAACCCCTTAGCACAAATGAACCACGATACTTGAAGACTTGAAAACTATACAAACCCTTCCTTAACTTGCCTTTCACGTTATTCTTAAGTATCATAACGCTAGGTCAAATACTTTTCGAGAAATAAAGCTTTAACCAAATGTTTTACCGTGGGTTAGGTTTAACAACCTCTCACGCGAAAACCAATGCACCGACGACATTGGTAACCTAGCACTAATTCGAGTATCGTGCAATAAACATTTCCTGAAAATTTAAACGTTATATTCCAAGAAAACCCGAAGTTATTCAAGAAAAACTGAAAATTTACTACTAACCGACCAAATTAAATATACCACTAAAAAGCGACCATTGCATACATTGCGTCAACATTTCCTACTTTGTTGGATTATTATTGGAAAACTAACAAATATTTTAAAACCGTAATTTGACACAAATTCAAAAAAGTGACTAATATTATTTTAAGTTTTTAGCCTATAACTCCGAAACCTCTGGCTGCACAAATTCGACACTTGGCGCACATTTACTACGTCCGATGCACTGAATATTGGCATTTTCAAAATTTCGATGCGATGTACTTTCTGGCTGGGGTAATAGACACTCTGTATCGCGCGTCATGTGAATGTACGTGCGATTCGATATCGAGCGGTCGTGTGATTGATATCGTTCGCTCATGAGGACACACACGCGATTCTCCATATTATTTGTTAGGACTCGCGACGTTTTCGATATCGCACCGATATCGCCTATCGACGCAATTCTGTATCGAATCGCTGCATGAGGAAACACGCTTAGCGTGTTTCCTCATGTGTGACTCCTGTGGCGATATAATAATAATAACACATCACACTCAGGGCCCCTAACTAGGAAGAACCTGTATCTAGGGTGCCCGAAACACACAGAGACGAACATCACACCCAGACCGGAAACAAACATCGATATTCATCATACTATTCAATCTGTATCGATGTCTATTACCCCAGCCAGAAAGTACATCGCATCGAAATTTTGAAAATGCCAATATTCAGTGCTTCGGACGTAGTAAATGTGCGCCAAGTGTCGAATTTGTGCATCCAGAGGTTTCGGAGTTATAGGCTAAAAACAAATTCTGCTGGGAGAACGTTCTCCTGGAAACACCTTTTTGAACCGCTGGGCCTAGGTCTTTGAAACTTGGCAGAAATGTAGCTTGTATTTGTGCCTAAATGTGCACTGAATCTGGAAAATGTGCATCTTAAGATAACAGAGTTATTCAAATTCCTGCTGGGGTAACGTTTAGCAGTTTTCTATATCTCGGAAACGGCTCACACTAAAGAACTGAAAATTTTTATAAATAATATTCGTCACTTTTTTGAATTTGTGTCAAATTACGGTTTTAAAATAATTGTTAGTTTTCGGGTAAAAAAATAAACAAAAAAAAGAGAAAACCCCTTAGCACAAATGAACCACGATACTTGAAGACTTGAAAACTATACAAACCCTTCCTTAACTTGCCCTTCACGTTATTCTTAAGTATCATAACGCTAGGTCAAATACTTTTCGAGAAATAAAGCTTTAACCAAATGTTTTACCGTGGGTTAGGTTTAACAACCTCTCACGCGAAAACCAATGCACCGACGACATTGGTAACCTAGCACTAATTCGAGTATCGTGCAATAAACATTTCCTGAAAATTTAAACGTTATATTCCAAGAAAACCCGAAGTTATTCAAGAAAAACTGAAAATTTACTACTAACCGACCAAATTAAATATACCACTAAAAAGCGACCATTGCATACATTGCGTCAACATTTCCTACTTTGTTGGATTATTATTGGAAAACTAACAAATATTTTAAAACCGTAATTTGACACAAATTCAAAAAAGTGACTAATATTATTTTAAGTTTTTAGCCTATAACTCCGAAACCTCTGGCTGCACAAATTCGACACTTGGCGCACATTTACTACGTCCGATGCACTGAATATTGGCATTTTCAAAATTTCGATGCGATGTACTTTCTGGCTGGGGTAATAGACACTCTGTATCGCGCGTCATGTGAATGTACGTGCGATTCGATATCGAGCGGTCGTGTGATTGATATCGTTCGCTCATGAGGACACACACGCGATTCTCCATATTATTTGTTAGGACTCGCGACGTTTTCGATATCGCACCGATATCGCCTATCGACGCAATTCTGTATCGAATCGCTGCATGAGGAAACACGCTTAGCGTGTTTCCTCATGTGTGACTCCTGTGGCGATATAATAATAATAACACATCACACTCAGAGCCCCTAACTAGGAAGAACCTGTATCTAGGGTGCCCGAAACACACAGAGACGAACATCACACCCAGACCGGAAACAAACATCGATATTCATCATATCAATATTCGCCCCGCCCGGGAATCGAACCCGGGTGCACACGTTTACTCAGTTATCGGTCGCGCGATAGGGGTTCGACGGCCAATCAGGCAGGCTTCGTGGATGTACGAGCGATTTCTATTGGCTGTCGAGCCCCTATCGCGCGAGAGATATCGCCAAGCACTTGATAGGAAGTAGTCACAAGGTTCTCCCACCACGCCAAGCACTTGTCAGGAAGCAGCTTACATTTTTACATTTTATGACCCAACTATTATGTTCTAAAGAGAAAAATCCAATTGGATACTGTTCTTAAAGCCTCTATCAACGAATTCATGTTAACAGATGTTGTGAAAAGTTAATAAACTTAGCATAATAAGACAATAAACTTTAACCTTTTCGGCGCCGCAGGAATTAAACGAAGGTTGCTCCCCCACGCCAAGGCATTTTACCTTCAAAAACATTAGTGATTGCAAAATTCAATCGACACACAAAATCAACCAAAATTTTTATGTGAGATAAATAAACAATGGAGTGATTAATATACGAAAAGCTAAACATTTTCCCGTTTTTTAAACTTTTGTAATGCTAGAACCCAATTAGAATTTGCTTTTATGGAGTTTTGTCTGATTACTTTCAACTGAATTATGTAACAAACTAAAGCGGTGGCACGTCACTTACTACTTCATATCAAGTACTCGGCGCTGGAGAGACACAAAAACTGCGAAGTCGTTCGATCGTGCGATCTCGTTAAAGAGTTGTTAATCACAGAGTCGATAGTTTTTTTGTACTATATTTTTTTATCTTTTATTTAATCGTATTTAAATCTTTAAAATTATTCAACGGATTTCGATGCGGTTTTTTTTTTAATAGATAGAGTGATTCAAGAGGAAGGTTTATAAGTTTAATACGTGCACAAGATAGTTATAGGTTATAGGTAGGCGGTGCGAAGTTCGCCGGGTGGAATAGTTTTTAATAAAACAATTTATGTACCAATCAAAATAATCACACTCAAGTAACTTAATAATTTTAAGTTCATGAGTCACATGTCATGTGATGCATTTCTCGTTACAGTTTAAGGCACCATTTTTGTCATGAGCGTGGCGGGATATTTCATTGAATCATACCTGGACAATGGGCATGGAAACACACCTCAATTTATACTCCAAAAGCTATAGTTGTTGGTTAAAAAAACGTATAGTATTAGTATTATAAAGCTTATAATTCAAGCTTTATTAAATTGAGTTGTATTGGGACATGGAAGTTGTTGGGTAAATTTGTCTAACACTCGTAACAACAAAATAATGTTCCCTTGGTGTTTTCGCCACCATTAAAAAACGCTCCACTTTTGCGTTGGCAGGGGCCTTACATTATGGAGACAATATAAATGGGGCGGACGGAGCCTATAGTGTCGCGAGCGCATCTTTCCTTATCGTGCCCCTCCAGAGGGATCTAGGCTTCGCACCGACCGCACGCGCGTTCTTTCTATTTTTGTAGAAATACGTAATTAATTCTGGATAAAAAATATATAGTACCTATACTTAGTTTTCTTTTGGCAAATTATTTTTTTTTTAATTATTCTCTTTCGTCCTCAAATACAAATATGTACAAAATTAAAACTATACTTTCTATAAATTTAAAATCTAAAAATTAATATAATTTATGTTTGTAGCTGTTCGTCCCTCGACCATTGCCATAAATCAATCATAGATAACATCGTATCCAAAACGTCATTATAAAGAACTATGTAAAATCAAAGGTTGTTTTAATTTTGAGGACATAAATAACATTTAAATTAAAAATTACAAATAATTGTAAAATACTATAAAGTCTCTTTTTACAACCTCTACACTTCATCAAAGAGATTTTTTAATTTTCATCAGGAATTTTCTTAAGTATCTCAATTTACATACGTAAACAAATATATGTTGTAGAGTTTTTTTTAATGAACTCTTATCTAGTTCAAAAAAAACAACTTATGAGGTAAGGTCCCAATAGTTCTCTGCAAATCTGTATTCCAGTAGTAGAAGCCGTGGGAAAGAATAATTTTTAAGGTAAACAAAGTCATAAATCACATTTTTGTAAAGGGTTTTTTGCAGAGTATTCTTACCTGGAATCGACGCTTTTGTTTTAGCATAAACGCATAGGCGGGGTGGGGTGCCTATCCAACATACCTTACACACAAAGACAACATAATGCGACATCTATTTGTCTCTGAGCACTGCTACCTAAAGCTTTAGCAAACAAATCAAACCCATTTATGGAATTAATTGCCAATATTTTTTTTTTAGTTTTGCTGGGTATTTCCTATTACTTTGTGAATACCGTTTAAAATGTTGAAAGCTTTTTTTAAAAGACGTGATTTTGTTCTATAGTATAATATTCAATTCTATGGTGTTTATTTAAGCGTTTACCCAGCTATGTATGGATGTTTGTAAAAAATCTGTGATGACCATTTGTAGATCTAAGTGTACACGTTTCGAAGTAAACGTAGTATTAGTAGGTAGGTACTTTTACGACCAAATCCAAACTGACTTAATTAAATTCAACAATATTTTATTAGTTTCTAATTAGAACCATTGGAAAATGCGCAGCGCAATTCATCTGTAGATGTACTTTCACTATTTTTTACGCTGAGCGTACCAACAGTCTAGACACAATGTACCAAAATGTCCACTCTTTAGCACAGCACTAAAAAACTTGTCTTGCGTATGTGACGTCACAGCAGAACTTCACCTCAAGTGCTTGGCGTACGGGATATATCAAACAACTGATGAACGGGTTGCTACGCTAGAGCCGCCCGCCTACCTTATTAATTGTTGTCGACATTTTCAAAGGCGAGGATTTGTAATGTCTACAATAAAGGAATCAATAGTAAACTCTAATAGAAATTATATTATTCCAGTCCGCACTATGCGTACACGTTTTGAGATGGTTGAAAAAGTGTATAGTTATAATAATTTAAAAAATATATTTGTTAGAAATCATCGAAAATTCCGAGTAATGTCACAACACTAGACCACTTCCAGTAAAGTACTTGGCGTGGGAGAGCACACTATTTTTCATTTGAAAGTTTCTTAAAGTTTATCGTCTTATTATTCTAAGTTTATTAACTTTTCACAAAATCTGTTAACATGAATTACTTCATAGAAGCTTCAAGAACAGTATCCAATTGGATTTTTCTCTTTAGAACATATAGTTGGGTCATAAAATGTAAAAATGTAAGCTACTTCCAGAGAAGTGCTTGGCGTGGTGGGAGAACTTTGTGACTACTTCATATCAAGTGCTTGGCGGTTAAAAGGTTAAGAAACTTTTAATATGAAAAATAGTGTGCTTTCCCACACCAAGTACTTTACTGGAAGTGGTCTAGTGTTGTGACATTACTTGGAATTTTCAACGATTCCAACTTTTTCAACCATCTCATAACATGTACGCATAGTGCAGACTGGAAATATATAACTTCTATTAGAATTTACTATTGATTCCTCCAATATAGACATTACAAATCCTTGCCTTTGAAAATGTTGACAACAATTAATAAGGCAGGCGGGCGGCTTTAGCAAAGCCACCTGTTTATTAGTTGTTTGCTATATCCCGTACGCCGAGCACTTGAGGTAAAGTGCTGCTGTGACGCCACATAAGCAAAACAAGTTTTTTAGTGCCTTGCTAAGGAGTGGACTTTTTGGTACATTGTGTCTAGACTTTTGGTACCAGCGTAAAAATGAGTGAAATTAAAACTACAGATGAATTGAGCTGCATCCAATGGCTTTAAGTTTAAGTAGAAACTGACTTATAAAAAACTGCTGAATTAAATTAAGTCAGTTTGGATTTGGTTGTCAAAGTACCTACCTACTAATACTACGTATTCTTTGAAACGTGTACACCTAGATCTACAAATTGTTACAAACATCCATAGACTTGTGGCCCCCCGGGGGGCCAACGAGGAATTTCATACTATTGAAAGTATTTCACAGTGTGACACTTGGGAGTGTGACTGTTTGGTAACAAATGCATTAGGTATTACATAAATTTAGGGTGCAGACAAATTGAAATTACATTTGTTTTTTTTACTAAATTACTTACTAGGTACTTACTTACATTTTTTACTTTGTCGTTCAACTTCTACTTTCAGTTTCTGGTACTTTTCTGTACGGTAAACTAATATCCAAGTAAGTCCTGAAACGAAAATGATGTTTTCTCAAAATCTCAATTCTAAAATGAAAAATCTCAATCAATATATATAAAACTCTTCCGTTACTGACTGACTGACTGACTGACAGACAACGCAGAGCCGAAACTACTGGGCGTAGAAAGCTGAAATTTGGCACGTGGGTTCCTTGGGGAGTGTAGGTGAGCACTAAGAAGGGATTTCCCGAAATTCCCACGGGAACGGGAAAAACGGGTTTTTTGTGTTTATGTGAAATCTGCGCGGGTGAAACCGCGGGGCAGCCTCTAGTCAATCAATATATATAAAACTCTTCCGTTACTGACTGACTGACTGACAACGCAGAGCCGAAACTACTGGGCGTAGCGGGCTGAAATTTTGCATGTAGGTTCCTTAGGGAGTGTAGGTGAGCACTAAGAAAGGATTTCCCGAAATTCCCATGGGAACGGGAAAAAAATTTGGATTTTTGTGTTTATGAGAAATCTGCGCGAGTGAAACCGCGGGGCAGCCTCTAGTCCTATTTATACGACTCACCGACCAAAAAAATGGTAAATATTCACAAAAAGTAGGAAACAACACAATAGTGTGTGTTTGTGTTTTATGAAATGTAAAAATTGTATGAACCTTCTCCCAAAAGAGCCGTGCACACAGAAATGAACACAATTAGAAGAGAATCGCTCCACATGGCGATAATAGTGGTAAGTTGCTTTTTGCTCTGCTCACAGGCTTTGCTGTAGATCACAGACCAACTAGAGATACTACTGTAGATCACAGACCAACTAGAGATACAGATCACTGCAGAGAGAAGGTAAGGGTACGAACGCATAGGCGGTTTTTTGCCGCGCGGATTTTATGTAACATATTGAATCCTATGGAATTGTGCGCACCAGCACCAGCGGATAAAAAACCGTAAAAACACGATTGTGCGTTCGGGGTCTCTGAATAAGGTTGAAAATTAAATAACAAACTTTGACACCGCGCGGAAATAAAACCGCCTGTGCGTTCGTAGCCTAAATGGATCACTATTGATTTTCAAACAGGTCAATGATCTCAGAGTAAGGAAACCGGCGCTACTCTACAATAGAGTTAACCTATTTTTGTGTATTTGCCCTGTCCTGGTTACGCTTACAAAACTTACTATGTGATCAAAAAGGACAGAAGATGGGTTCGATTTTGAGCGGCATATCAAATAGGGTTGTATTGAATCCATTGACGAAATTGGTTCGATCAGCTGACGGGGTCAATGTACGGGACGGCTGATTTTTGTTTTGAGATTTCGACCCATGTTGCTTTGGGAAAGTTGTAAGGTGTGGTGAGCAGAATCCCTCCATTGATTTATTACCGCCTTGTCAGAAACACGCTGTAGATAGAATAAAACAATATAAAATTAATATACGAAAAAAAGATAAATAATAAAATATAATCATGAGAATATAAAAATTCAATAAAAATAAAATAGAACATGAATCCTATGAATACAACAACATAATTAATATAAATTTAAAATTAAAGCAAACATATAAATAGATAAAATAGAAATCGGATTAGTTGTAAAAAGAATGGCCATGTACAGTGGAGGACACGATCGGCGTAACACTTCCGGTTTTTCTGTATTGCAAAATAGCTCTTGTTCTTTGACAATACAGTCTAGGGCTGACGAAACCATAGACAAATCTGTTACGGCCTCCTAGTCCGTGACTGTACCTACATAATTTAATTACTTCGAGGCGCAGTATGCTATCCAGCTTCCTTCTGCAAATGGGTATGAAATTACTTTTTAAACGGTCTGTATTATTTAGTTTTTGGATGCTCATTAAAAATATTAAACTAGCAATTTATTACATAATGAAAGAGCTATTGACCGAAGATTTTGGCCAAACCGAAAGTCAAAATTTTGGTTTTGGCTGTTATAAATTAGTTAATAGTAAAGAAATTAAGAGGAAATTCAAAGTTGATATAGCCATTCAACTTATTCGTAGCATTCAACATATACATTTATAATCTCCTTATATAAAACCCTCAGTGCTCTTGAATTTCTCTCTTCACAAACAGAATAAAATAATGTTCTACTATCCTAATTTTATTATTGACTTACATAAAGGCTTGGAAAAAGAAGCAGGCCTTTGCCCAGCAGTGGGAAATATAGGGCTAAATAAAAAAAAAAAACAAATCACTCAACAAACAAATACTATAACTTTTTTTCAATTTTCATTGGTTACGAATCAAAATCATTCCAAAAATGGTTCAAAAATCAGATTCGGATTTGCAATCTTCACCACATCGTCTGTCCACCTTCTGAGGGGCCGCTCTGGGCTTTTCTGCGTCTTCCGGTGCGATTCTTCAAGCTATGTGTCCTCAGCCCCGGATCTAGGGGGGGCTGCTACGGGCCCGTGCCCCGGGCGCCAAGATCAGGGGGGCGCCAAATTCACACTACCGACGAATGTCAAAAGTTCAAAAATTATTTAATCGATATAGGATGAAATATATCACTTATTGAAGGTTAATTTTTTTTTTTTTTTAATTGGTATTGATACCTTATTTAGTAAAGTATTCTATGCTGTGTGAGGCGAGGTTGATCAGGGGTGCCCACCTAGAGGCTCAGGCAAACAAATGTTTGCCATGCCTTACGACAATGGTCGCCTGGAGACGTAATAATGGTTCATCATTCAACACATCATTTACTTAAACTTGACCAAGCACGGATTAAGTAATATTATGGCCCTATCAACTCGATCGATACCCAAAGGACACGGAGCTGACGACGGTCTGCACTAACTTTTTTTCGCAGGCGCGTACGCAAAGTTAAATTTACGCGCCACTCGCGCGCAGGAATCGCAGATCGCAGCAGCACGCGTCGGTTTGTTCTAATTCAGGTCATTCTGCCTCATCATGCCAGGAACCTTAAGGCTTTGTTAAACAGACGGCGCTGAAGTGGCTGTAGTGGCGCGCTAGGGCGCCAGCCTTGCGCAGTGCTATCATCGCGCTAGAGTCTTACGCGGCGCTAGAGCGTTGACTTGTAATGTAGGTACTATGATAGTTTTACTCTGTCACACAGAGCGACCGGAGCGATGCGCGCTAGAGCACCGCGTAATTCTAGCGCCGCGCTAGGACGCTCTGTCGCCGGGCCTACAGAATTTGTTTTAGCGTCGGCCTGAAACTCACGATACTTACTTGACTACTTCAAGCGAAACCAACATGCAAAAAATGGTGTATTTCTTACTCCCACTTATGTTGGTCTTGCCGTTTACTACCAAAATTTTTGTAATTCTTGGAGTTTAAGCTATACGCTGAACTATTTCGTGAGTGAGACAAACAATTAAAGTGGAAATAAACCTTCTTATGGCACTTTGTTTATTTCCTTTTTAAGATTCTATTAAAAATGGCTCATAATGTAATGCTATTTCAGTTAGACTGAACGTTGATATTCTTTTTATTGCTTTCTCCATTTATTGATGTCGTGAACCCATACTCTTTTTCTCTGTGATCACGATAAAGCGTATAAAAGTAGGTAGGTAACAATTCCTCCACATCTAACTTAATCGAAATCTCAATATCGAATGAACTTTCCGAAGACTAAGCGATCTGCTGCACTCACTGCGTGTAAATGCGTCGGTACGTTGCATAAAGGAGTGTGTGTGATATCAAATAGCGCTCTAACGCCGCGTAACGCCGGCGCTCCAGCGCAACGCTATAGCGTCATCTGTTTGACAAAGCCTGGGTGACAAAGCATTTGGGTGAATTCTCCGCGAAATCAATCGAGTTAAATAATATCCATGCCCATTTCTTGGCACTAATCTCACTCTAAAAGTTGCAAAAAATTAGACAAAATCCAATGGAATATTGTTTAAAAGAGGATGGAGCAGCTGCCAAAAAATGTAGTTTCCTATCCTGTGCTGCTGTGTTTATAATATTATTTCCAGGATTAGGTATGATCAAATACCTATCCTATAGGTAGGCATGTTCAAATGTCGATCAATAAGTGGACATCTGCGGCCGTAGCATGAACAGAGAGATGGGAGATTGCTACTGAGAATCATTGAGCATGACCGACCATTTGTCCAATCCTTGTCACTTTTGACATATAAAATGTATTGAGATAATGTCAAAAGAGGTCAAAAGTGACAGAAAAACTCGACAAATGGTCGGTCATGCTACGGCCGCTTATAGGTGAAATTATAGGCATTAAAAAAAAATTAAATTCAATATAACTGGGCAGGGGGGGGCGCCATTTTTCAGTTTTGCCCCGCCTAAAAAAAATTGAAGATCCGGGGCTGTGTGCCCTGCCTATTGCAACTTAAGTTTACATAATACTCCTTTGCTAATAGGTAGTCTTTTCCGGAGTTGCAAGCCCCTGAAAAAAAAATTGAAATGCATACATATTATGCTGAACTTAACACTAAATGTCTAATCGTATTATTCAATAAATATTTATACAGTTTGTTGTAAAATACGTGAAATTCATTATACATTGACATAATAGGTACGATTATAGGTACGTCAAATAACAATTTTTTTTTTCCTTAATGACAGTGTAAGTGTGAAGCTTAGATTTTTTTTTGGTAAGTATTTTTTTGTTCTTACCTAAGAAACTTCTGTTTCACTGAGAAAAAATAAAGTGGGCAATAAGTTGCAACCCTCAAAGCATTTCGGGCTTGAAGTTCCGAGTTCCAAAAATGTTTGTAATATACTTTTCCCTGCGATCAGTGGCAGTAAACCAGAGCATGCGGATGTTTTCAGTGTTCGGAAACCTGGAAGAAAATGTTTAGTTAATCATTCATCGACTTGATTATCGATAACATGTTTTGACTGCCCTAACAACCTCAATTAAGAATTGTTTTAATTCTACATTTTTGGGCTTATTTTTGTCCTAAAATGAATGAAATCACGTTGGATACTTATAATAAGCATTCAGAAGTATTGTCTCTAATTCTCATATCATTTTTAAGTTTATTTTGTAGGAATAATACTCACGCGTGAAAACCGATTCTTTCGTCCAAGTTTTCTTTATTTTCATAGAGTGATCTGCAATGAGGGGTTTTCAAAGTGACAGAAAAGAAAAAAAAAAGTTTCATAATATGCCGGTAGATGGCGGTGTCTAAAGCTATATAAGAGAAATGGGAAATCGAATATTGACTGAATCTTTGGATTGGATCATTTTCTGCTAAGTATAAATCTTAATTTCACCTACTCCGTCACTGCCTCAGTTAAATTTTAATTTTTATGTTTCATTTTGAGCTATTGAATCATTCATTTCATCTTGACCTATTGCTCCTGGCAGAGCGCCATCTAGTAGCAGCTTAATGAAACTTGTTTTTTTCTTCTGAGCTGTCAAATTGAATACCCCTCATTGCGCACCATGCAGTACATTCTCCTAATGATTGCTTTTCTTTGTTTAACATACACACACCATTCAATTACGAAATTAATTGAAAAAATTAAAATATTTGCCGATGTTTACCTTTGATAATGGCAGAAACGATAACGTACATAGATAGGATAGAGGATTGCTAAATGTTACCATCGTAGATTTTTAGTGACTCTTTAATTTTGTTGGATTATAATAAGGAATTATGATATCATTTGACAATTTCTTTACATTCACGTGACGTCACTAAGGTTTGATCTATTGGTATTCATTAATCTGAGTCAATGATTTTCACCACAGACCAACTAGAGATACTCGGCTCTACCACAAAAACAGTTAAACCTGGTCTAAATCTTTAGACTAGGTTTAAATCACTAATTCGTCATACAAATTGGCGATTTAGACCGGTCTAACTTTTTTGTGGTAAGGGGGACTACGTTTTCACTCTTAGAGTATACATATTACAGCTATAGAGGGAGTACATCGAAGTGGGAACAGTAGCCACAGGTGAGAGCAAAAAGGCGTTCCCGCCGCGAGCGTCTATAGTCTGTGATGATTGCTTGCACCGTGCGTTCCTGCAGAGACTTTGTTCGTATTTCGCCGTCACTATGGTGAAATGTGCAGTTGATTGTTGCAAAAATGATACCAGAAAACACACCAAATCGAAATCAAGTATTTTCACCGGTAAGTCTATTTTCATACTTATTTTTATAAAAACAATTCAATAATCGCGGGGTTGAAGGAGACATGAGAGGCGGGCACGCACAAGCTCGCCTCCACACCGCACCTCACCACACTCCCCACTGGCTCGCCACTCGAGATTTTAGTGATGTGCCCGACCAACGTTAGAGTCGATGTTTTTTTTATCAAATGTTTATAATCTGCACGGTATAGTAAAGTAATGTAACTATAACACTAAAATCTTATGATTATCTCCTATCTTCTATATCTACTATAAGATATAAAAATCAATCGGGGTTTGTTTTCTCGCTAAAACACAAGCCGGCCGGGCGGATTTAAGGTGGAAACTCTCGGTATGGCGCAAAATTTATAAATCTTTGGGTTTTTTATTTATTATGACGAAAGTATTCGTTTTTAACCGACTTCAAAAAAGGAGGTTATCAGTTTGACCTGTATCTATGTTTTTTGTATGTATGTATGTTTGTCTGCGATTATCTCGAGTTTGGCTGAACCGATTTTGATGCGGTTTTCACAAAAGTATTTGTTACATTCAGGAGAAGGTTTTAGTACCTATTTTATTGAAGGCGGGGGTCTCTTTTTGTAAAAAAGAAATTATTAAAAAATTTAAATGACTTTGCGTATGAAAAAAATCCATTTCCCACATTGGAACGTTGCAACGGTTTTGGAAGACAGACCTACTGATTTTGTGTATGTATTGTATAAGGTGAAAGACCAAATATCAAGTTTCTTGAATATATGTTAAGGTTAATGTGAATAATCGGTAATTATGCATAATTACCGGGAATTATGTATAATCACCAACGTACGCGGTAAATGTGATAAATTATTCACATTGACCGGTCATTATGCATAATTTCCATGCGACCATTTGTCGTAAGGCAAGACAAACATTTGTTTGCCTGAGCCAATTAGTGGGCACCCTGAACTACCTCGCCTCTATCAGTATAGGATACTTTACGAAATAAGGTATCAATATTAATTAGATTAGTCTAATTGACTTTCAATAAGCGATATCTTGTATCCTGTATTGAATAAATCATTTTTTTACTTTTTACTTTCCATGCAACAGAGGTTAATGTTGACAAAAGCTTTGAATAAACAAAATTTAAAATTTAAAAAACCTCCCGACCGAGTCAGATACCCTCATCAACTAAACTAGAAATAGAGCTGATCATTTTCAAAAGGTCATGGTTACCTTACCATTAACTTTCATATAATTGAAGTAACACGTTGACAAATTTAAAATCATTAGTACATATGGAAGGTAATTAGGTCCCCATCCACAAAATCGGTACCTAACTCTGTCTTTCAAAAACAATAATATATTAGAATGTGGGAGATGGTTTTTTACATACGCGAATTCTTTTAAACTTTTTTACATACCTACGCGGAAGGAAAGCGAGCTAAACAATCAGTACTGGCGAAGAATAATCTTTCATCAACAATAAACAAAATTTTGAACAAAATTTCATCTCAATTAACGTAACTCTCGGTATGGCGCGAAATTCAAATTTTTTTGCATTTTTTAATTATTCTGGCAAAAGTATTCATTTTTAAAAAAGTTAAAAAATTTGAATTTTGCGCCATACAGAGAGTTACCACCTTAAAGATATCTGCTTCAAAATTGAGTTGTAAGATTTCATCCGAACAATCATTCATACATACACTGCAATGCAATTTAAATAAATGCTTTTAAAAAACATAAATTGTTAATAAAAAAATTACTTAAACAAAACGTTTTTTTTTATTTTATAAATCAACTACTTAGCTTCCCCGCAAGATTTCTTCTGCCTAAAGTATTAGATGCAAAAAAAACCGGTAAGTATACTTATACTACCAATGCAAATAACTTATCGACATCTCGTTGATTGGCACGTAAGTAGTTGATAGTTACATCCCTAGCTGTCATACACATATCTCTATAGGTATGTATAGCACATCTGTCTACGCTGCGCACTGAGTGATTGACCGTATAGGCTTGTTCTTGTATTATTATTTTTCTGAGTTTTCACTAATTATGTAATTAATTATACCTATCATACCTATAGAGGTAGATAGTAGGTAGTAGGTAAGCCGCGCAAATAAAGAACAGATTTTAAAATGGCGGCCGAACGCATGCTATCTCGCGTATATTAGTATGACAGAAGAGTTCAGAAGAGAGACAGCCGAAAGCCCATGGAAAGCCCAGCCCTTCACCACAGGCAGGTTTACCTTTCTTTATGGGTAGGCCCTGAAAATAAGTAGCCTGATTCCCCTATTTTTTGTAGGCCTCCCCCACACATCGCCACACCGACGGGTCATGTTTCGAGTGACTCTCATCCAGAGTTATCCCGCAGTCTATAGCGGTCTTCTGACCACCTTGTGAAGGGTCTGCCTACTCTGCGTCTTTCGATGCGCGGTCGCCACAATGCGTGTCACTCGCTCCCCATAGGTACCAATGAATATTGCATGGTCTACGTACAAACTACAGGGTGGCCCATAAGTCCCTTGAAATGTAAAAAAAAATCATAAAAAAAAAACTAATTACAATATGAAAAAGGTTTTTATTTTAAAGTAATCTTAATAAAATGGGAATTATTTTTTGAAAATTACATCGTCTAAATGTAATCCGTTACGTTCGCGGCACTCCTGTAAGCGACGTCTAAAATTGTCCATCACTGCGCGGCGAGTAACTTCTGTAATGCTTGCCATTTCTCGTCGAATATTTTCTTTCAAGACATTGATTGACCGCAGGTTGGTTTCATACACTTTACTCTTAAGATAACCCCATAAGAAAAAGTCCATTGGGGTCAGATCCGGACTCCGGATCCGTGGTGGCCAGGCAATATCTTCTCTTCGAGAGATAACTTTACTAGGGAAAAGTTGACGAACGACGGGCATAGCGGTGTTAGAGGTATGGGCAGTTGCTCCATCCTGTTGAAACCAGGTCCGCGTATTGAAGCCTGGAAAATTCTGCAACTCTGGTGCAAAAAAGTTCTCGATCATTGCCTCATAGCGCTGCGAATTAACAGTAACCGCGCGACCTTTGCTGTCCTCAAAAAAGTAAGGGCCTATGATGCCATGCGCTGACATAGCCGCCCAAACTGTAACTTTAGGGCTATGTATTTTCGCACCTCCAGTAGCGACAATTCTGCTTTTTGACATGGCTATTAATGTGGAAGTGAGCCTCATTAGAGAATAACACGTTATTAAACGATGTACAGCGGTCAAACATTTCATTTGCAAAATTTAGTCTGTGCATAGGGTCAGTATCTTTTAATTCCTGTACTAATTGAATCTTGTAAGGGTGAAGAAGTAAATCTTTCTTTAAAATCCGCTGTAATGAAGTTCTGGATAAGTTTAATGCACTGGAACGCTTACGAGTAGACTGGGTAGGATTTTCACGAATTGAATGTTTCACTACGTCGATGTTTTCTTCCGTGCGTGATGTCCTTGGTCGACCTAACCGTTTTTTATCCAACGTAGAACCACTTTCCTCGAACTTAGTAACCCAGTTCTTAATCGTTTGAATACTTGGAGTGTCGTTAAAGTTGCGTACATTGTGATGTTCTCGAAATTTACGCCGCGCAACGGTAGCAGAATTATTGTTGCGATAAAACTCGCGCACACAAAAGCACGGTCCGCACCAGTGAAACGCTCCATGGCGACGGAATTCCCAAAGACCGTTAGTGCTTCCCCCGCACCCCGGGCGCCATTCTTGCGCACCGTTTGAATTTTATTCGAAATTTAAAATTTAAAGGACTTATGGGCCACCCTGTATCACGGGCTATTTCATTTAGATGTTGATGCTGTACACTACCCATACGATTAATATACAGTGTGTCCGGGGAAGTTATAACATAATTTTAAGGGTGTATTCTATGATCAATTTCATCGATGAAAACACCCCATATGGTGGGTCGCAGCCTCACCCCCCCCTCAGTATGATGTTTTTAATTTTTTTTTTGCAAAAGTCGACCCCGCCTATTTTTAAATTCACAGTTAAAGATCTAAGGCTCACAGAACCTTCATAGAGGTCTTGATCGAAGGCTAAGTAGTTAGGCTACCTAAGTTACTAACAAAATAACCAAGTATTGCTTTTAGTTTTTTTTTTTGAAGATGATAAACCAAAAAAAAAATATTTTTTTTTTTACATTTTTTACGGTTTTTCAAAGTTTTCACAAAAAAATGCAGATACTTTTTATTATTTTTTGTGTTTCATTGTTAGCTTTTGAGTTGTTCTCCGAATTGGTATTAGATTTATTTCTCTACGTCTATTACTTCAGAAATTATCAACTACAAAAAAGACCCTTCGCTTTTACCTTTTAATTTAAGATTTCAGTTAAACCCACTTTTATTAAACAATAAAGTCAATATTTAATTCTTTTGTTAGTTATTTTGGTAGCCTACCTACTTAGCCTTCGTACAAGACCTAAATTAAGATTCCTTTTACGCGAACAGTGGCGCTACTGTAGAAAAAAAATATTTTCTAAAGTAAGGCTTTTTTTCAGAAAAAAGTGCTCCCTTGTGCATAAAATCTTGGTCCCTAGTATTTTTTTAAGTATTTAAAATGATATCTAGGTTTAGAATGTTTATGGATTACTGTTTTTTGCTAAAAGTGGCCACTTTAGGTTTATACGGTTTCAGTATTACTGTTTGTTCCAAAAAGTAGCTAAAAGTGGCTACTTTTAGCAAAAAACAGTAATCCATAAACATTCTAAACCTAGATATTATTTAAAATACTTAAAAAAAATACTAGGGACCAAGATTTTATATTTCTAAAGTAAGGCTTTTTTTTCAGAAAAAAGTGCTCCCTTGTGCATAAAATCTTGGTCCATAGTATTTTTTTTAAGTATTTTAAATAATATCTAGGTTTAGAATGTTTATGGATTACTGTTTTTTGCTAAAAGTAGCCACTTTTAGCTACTTTTTGGAACAAACAGTAATACTGAAACCGTATAAACCTAAAGTGGCCACTTTTAGCAAAAAACAGTAATCCATAAACATTCTAAACCTAGATATTATTTAAAATACTTAAAAAAAATACTAGGGACCTAGATTTTATGCACAAGGGAGCACTTTTTTCTGAAAAAAAGCCTTACTTTAGAAAATATTTTTTTGTCTACAGTGGCGCCACTGTTCGCGTAAAAGGACTCTTAATTTAGGTCTTGTACGAAAGCTAAGTAGGTAGGCTACCAAAATAACTAACAAAAGAATAAAATATTGACTTTATTTTTTATTAAAAGTGGGTTAAACTGAAATCTTAAATTAAAAGGTAAAAGCGAATGGTATTTTTGGTAGTTGATAATTTCTGAAGTAATAGACGTAGAGAAATAAATCTAATACCAATTTGGAGAACAACTCAAAAGCTAACAATAAAACACAAAAAATAAAAAATAGTATCTGCATTTTTTTGTGGAAACTACTTAGCCTTCGATTAAGACCTTAATGAAGGTTCTGTGAGCCTTAGATATTTAACTGTGAATTTAAAAGTAGGCGGGGTCGACTTTTGCAAAAAAAAAATTAAAAACATCATACAGAGGGGCGGGTGAGGCTGCGACCCCCCATATGGGGTGTTTTCATCGATGAAATTGATCATAGAATACACCCTTAAAATTATGTTATAACTTCCCCGGACACACTGTATAATTTATGATTAAACGAACTTACCTGTACGTGAAGTTCTATCATAATTATACAAAGCGCTTCGTCCGAAGAGATTAGTACATACA
The DNA here is from genome assembly GCA_951802225.1 of Euspilapteryx auroguttella. NCBI lineage: Eukaryota > Metazoa > Arthropoda > Insecta > Lepidoptera > Gracillariidae > Euspilapteryx > Euspilapteryx auroguttella. Next base: position 6,147,830 of record OX637642.1, on the reverse strand, counting down.
TAAATATAATAAGTAGGTTAACACATGTAGTACCGCCTTAGGTCTCGCCACTTCTGCACTATATTTGAGATTTTTTTTTTTTTTTTGAAGGTAGTTTATAACTCTCCCGTTCCCCGGCGACCACGTCCCGCGCAGAGCCTCAGTTAGTTTAGAGTCAAGTCCTCAAAATGATATGACATATTTTCCTTGTAAATGGGAACTGAAGGTTTGGGACGGGCGGGAGATTTAGTACTAATCTCTTCGGACGAAGCGCTTTGTATAATTATGATAGAACTTCACGTACAGGTAAGTTCGTTTAATCATAAATTATACTTCGCGCTTCGTCCTCGAGATTAGTACATACATAAATATAATAAGTAGGTTAACACATGTAGACCTTGAGAGTAAAGGAAAATATGGTCGATTGTGTTTTTAACAAGAAATCTTCATATCATTTTCACAATTCCAAAATAATAATATTCATAAAGATAAAGTTTATTTTACAAGCCAAATCAAAAAATCTTTATTTTATCCGTATTTAACTAAAATACCCTTGCCTTTAGTTGCCCTTTATTTAATGGCTTAGGCAAGGCTTCAAGTAGCGAAAGTTTACCGCTACCTCTCCAGCTTGCCGTGTTCTTACAGTTTCCACACTAACGACGAACCAGAGTGCGCGCAGTGGAAAATAGACTAGTATCGTACACTGTCACCATGAGTATTTCCCCAACGGCTGCCGAGATTTCATCGAATTGAAATTAATTTTTGCTATTGCGAAAATCTTTAATTCTATAAAGCAATCAAACTTATAGCTCGCCAAATTTTTTTATTTTAAGAAAAAGTAAGTTTAACAAAGTCCTGAGTTTTTGTAAGTCTATGTCCATAAAACAATAATATTTGTATTAGAATAAACGAAAAACATTTACACTGTGTAAATTGCATGCTGAAAATAATTATAAAAGAGTAAGTTTTTCTAATGAGAGGTCTTCATTTTTAACTGGTTTAATATAAGGCTAAACCCTCTTAGTTTTGCTATAAGTATTACTATAATTTGATTTAATATTAATTAATAAAACTATATCTCTCTATATACGCAGGCGAAATACCCTTTCAGCGTAGTGCCATCATAGGAGTTTAACTAATTTTGTTATAGCATCGAAATCGTTATTCTAATGAAGGAGGCATTCCCTCCGTATCGTCAACGCTTCCCTGATAAGATGCCCGCCAGCAAGGTAATCGAAGGCTCTAGCTAGGTATTCGATGATTATTGGAATAAGTTTTTTTTTTTTTTTTTTGTAATAAAATTAAAAACCTTAGATACGAAAAGTTAAATAAAGATGAGATTCCATGATTGTCTAGACCAATCATGTACTACTAAAATACCTGTAGCTTAATCTGATTCTGTTTTTCACTCTACACCATAGTTCTAGGGTAACTCTTTAATAGATAGAACACGCTTTAGACTCTTTTGTCAGGCGACTAAAGATTTTCTATATGCACAATGTGATTTGAAAAGTCTATATCAAGGATGACCAAACGCGTTTGTTATAAAGATTAATGCCTACAATAGCCGTTTAGTTCCAAATTATTCGATGTCTAGAAGTTTTCTTCGCGATTCAGCATATCTGCAATAGTATAATCGTAGGATGTACATTTAAATTTATATTATAATAAATGAAAATTAAAATATCACGTTCTTGTTCTGAACATTACAAGGAAACAACATCTCAAGTCAATAGCACTAGCATGTTGTCAGGTGAGGGAATTGTATTACCTTCATACGATTCATATAAGAGATAGCAATCAAGTTATCGATGTGCATTATTATTTGGCAATCAACTAACTTTAAAGTTATACCTTTAAAGTAAGGAGCAGAGCTCTGGGTAAATGTGATGTGGTTTTATATGAGCACCAACCACTGGCTGTCTCGCCATCACGTGGTGCTTCTCCCCCGTAGTTGAGAGCTTTCAGGGAACATATTGCTGCCCTGAATAGTTATCGTTTCTAGAACGGCACTCAATTAGCAATTATTTTGTTAAGCTACCAATTTAATCAGAGCATAATAAAAAGTCAAGAATTTTTACAAATTAATGTGCCATCTTTTAGGTTTAGGGACAATAATAATAATAATAATAATAATAATAATAAATATTTATTTTCAGAAAACTAGTTCCACATTGTTAGTAAGCACACCTTAACCTAATGTTAATTAATTTATCTAAAAAGTACTATTTACAAAATAAAACCTATTAAAACAGACGAGGAGTCAACCGCACCGGTACATGAAGTCCAGAGCAGTGGTTCATATACGGGCAGTCGACTCTGTCTGAAATCATTTTAAGGACGCTGTTGGCGCTGCCTCTTACTCTGCGGACTAGGGACGCGCATCTCTTGCGCATTATAGCGTAGAAGTCGTCGATATGTGCCTGCGCAAACATATCCGACGCGCTGCAAAAGCGAGGCAGCCCCATCAGTGCCCTGAAAGCATTGTTGTATTGGATCCGCAGGGCACCGTACTGTTTTTGCGTATATGTCGCCCACAGACTGCTAGTGTAAAAGCTCGTGCAGTATGCTCTAAATAAAGTTATTTTCGCTTCTACAGAGCACCTATTAAATCTGCGGGCAATCATATTACAATAAACAATGCACTAGCACAATAAACCGGGTCGAATTTTCACGTAGATTCTCTATTTTGTTTAAAATATAATCGCTTTTTTTTTTTTTTTTTTAATAATATACTTATTTATTTATTTCAATGGCACACAATTATACATCATTTAATTTTTTTTTTGATTCGAAATCTTTTATTATCTCTGGGAAATATTACAACGAGATCATTGGAATCTATGATAACGCCCAAGAATTAATAAGGCATGAAAGGATAAAGCAAGATTTTTTCCCCGTTCAGGTATATTATTAGCAATATTTTGTAATTTGATTATTCTGGTAAAAACCTGAACGTCTCACCAAGGAAGTCATATATATACGGGAGGAGATAAAAAATCTGTGTTGCAATTTGATTAGATAATTTTAAAAGCTTCATCAGTTTTGTAATTATTTTCTAGATCTTACAGCATTGGTAAGGAATATGTGCGTTTCCAAAATCTAATAATGCAACATAGTACATTCTAAATAATAGTACTTTGGATCTAAATTTAAAGTTATGCGGAGGTCTATAAGCTGGAAGGCATAAATATTTATGAATATATCTTAAACTATATGAATATGTATTTATTTATTTTCAAGTGATAATAAATCTTTTTATTTTTGTTTGTTTTCAGTTTTAGATTACGTACGTATAATATATACCTACGTAGGTAAAATTGACAATGGCATGGTTGTAATAAAGAAATAGCATTTATGTGACTTTATTTAAATTTATTAATTTCATTGTATTTTAAAATTGTTTTTTGAGTGTTTTCTTTAGTATATTAATCGCGACCATGTGGTCAGACGACCTAATAAATACCGCAGGAGTGCACCGAATGATGGTCGAACAAGACCGGCCACCGTGGCGACCGTTGGGGGAGGCCCCGTCCAGCAGTGGACGCCTTCGAGCTGATATGACTGCCGTCCTTGTGATAACCACAGTAACTAGGGTTTTGGTCGAAATTGAGTTAGATACATATTCGGAATCAGCAATTTAAGATCTACAACTCTCTCGAACAAACTTTTCTTAATTCCTACGGGAACTAGTTTTTTAAAAAAATGCACAATAACGAAAAGCGCAGTAACTCGGCCTGAAATTTATAAATTACTAGTCATTATTTTAGTAACTATAGTTACTTTTTAGCTATTTGGACTACAACTACTCGAAACTTATTCATTCCTAACGATAACAACAGTAAGATGAAATACTATGGAGTGAGCACACAAAAAAATTAAGATAATGCTAATAATAAGCGCAGTAGTTTGAGATTTACTGTGCTTATGATTAGCAACTTTATAGTTTGCCCTTGAGATTTTGAATGTAAGTATTTGTAGTAACTTAAGACACCTTAAGTTCGGGTGTCTTGTGTCGGTGCTCCTGCGGGCCATCGGGAAGGTCCTAAGCTGCGGCTGACAGATACATCCGATGGTTGGCGCGATTCTTGATGCATGTAGCCTTGGAAGGGCCTTTTTGTTAGTAGGTCCTGTCAAATTTTTATAGTTTATCTTTTTAATATTGAAAACAAAAAGCTAATCGTATACTAATACTTTTATTTCATTTGTAGATAATGGGTGAAGGTTAGGATCTAATCAGGAAACAATAAACTAAAAGGAAAAGGAAAATAAAAATGTTTAAACTTTGACATAAGTTTTTTACACTGAAGTTACTGCGCTTATCATTAGGAAACTTGCATTTTTTTATAAAAAGGGCTTACAGTAGCGACTTTTCCTAACGATAAGTGAAGTATGTACGAGTTTTACTGCGCTTATGGTTAGGAAACAATAGTATTTTATTTACATATTCCTAAGCAAAAACACATTTTTGCGTTTTACGCCGTAATTTATGCAGTTTCTGCCATTTCTAGCAAATGAATAGGTTATGATTTTTAAGCTCTTTACGCTCATAAAAGATTCATATTGCTAGGTTGTTTATTTCAGGAGTTATTTCAAAAAACAAAATTTTGAACTTTGAGCTCAATTTTCTCGAAATGAACTCAAACATAGTTACTGTGGTTATCGCAAGGACGGCAGATGATAAATCGTGACTTGTGAAATAAAATAAACCATACGACCTGTGTACTATGTTCCTAGTAACAGCGCCGGCTGCAGTAATGCGGCGGCGGCAGATGGCCTGATGGTCACGTAGTGCGCGCGCTGCGGCGCGGCGGCGGCGGCGGCCGGTCCGGGGCGCGCGCGCCGGCTCATGATCCCGCCCGCTCGCTGGCGCAGGCTCGCTAGGCTGCGCTCGCGCGTCCGGCGCGCGTTGCATGCAGCCGCAGCGCCGGCGGCCTGCGGGCTGGAGAGCCCGCCGCCGGCGTAGTTACTACTAAATTATCTGAGACGTTAAAAACGAACTAGGTTTCTTTTGAGGTGCTATTACTTTAGTGACAGTTTTTACCACCGAATTTGCACAGACTAGCGTCTTGTGTATAGCTTTATCGACTATGAAGGTCCTTTACCTTGCTTGTCAGGTACTTATAATTTTTTGGCTTATTTAAAAGCAAAAACGTAAATTTCCATCGCTTTTTGTCATGCTTTGCATGATAAGGCACTGTCGATTTGTTATAGCTTGGCTTCGATGCCTCTGTCAATATAAGAATTATAATACCCGGATGTCTTTAAAATAAAGAGGAATCTGGATACGGATACACGTGGAGCTCCAATTTTTGTTGGCAATTAAAACTGCGGGTAGTTTTTTTTTTTTTTTTTACTAAATTACGTTGATATTTTGCTGAATTTTGTGATGACGTAATAAAACTTATTACAGACCTTGCTCCGGTCGTATTAGAGTTCTCCGTCTAATATATAGGTACAGTGTTTTCTTACCTTAGGAACCGCTGTGCTTATCCTGAACGCCCTCGGGCGTGTCTTAATTGTTTCACAACAATTTCGTAGTTCGAAGCTGAAGCCGGGGCTGCAGCGGAGGCAAGGTGGCCGCGAGGGCGGCGTTAAGTGGATCCCTGTCTGGGGATTCGAGCTGAAAAGCCGAGCCAGTACCGTACTGGCTACCGTACTAGGATCCGTAACGGATCCTGATACTTCTTCGGTGCTGAGACCCAATTGTAAAACTGGGCTGAGGTTTAGGCTGTATCTAATTCTAACCTGATTTACGGCACTGATCTGAATGCTATCGTTATAGATTGGTAAGTAAAGATTTCATATTTTATTATTATTAATAACGGCATGTGGCGAAGATGTCCTAACGACATTTCTGATACATGAATCACACACGGATGAACCCGTTCATCGGTAAGGAGCAAGTCATTCGGGTAAGGTTTGTGTCGAAAAATCTTAACCACCATTTCCGGTTACAAAACTTTTAAGACTATGTATTCACGTTAGGTGAAGTTATTTTGCGGATAGGTCCATCGACTTTCCTGAGTGTAAAAATAATTTATATACAGCGGATAAGTCCCAACGACTTTCCTGAGCGTAAAAATAATTTATATACAGCGGATAAGTCCCAACGACTTTCCTGAGCGTAAAAATAATTTAAGTACAGCGGATAGGTCCCAACGACTTTCCTGAGCTAGCGGATAAGTCCCAAAGACCGTCCTGGGCGTACAATTGATTTTTGGCACTGCGGATAACTCTACGTCAGGACGGACGTACAATTACTTTAGTAGGTACAGTGGATAAGCCCGAACGACTATCCTGAGCGTACAAAATAATAATTTCAAAAACATAGTTTTTAAATAGGTATATGCAGGAAGGATTACCTTGGATCCGCAGAGCTGGCCTATAGCAAAAGCTGGAGTTTCTTCAAAAGTTTATCACTATGTATTAATTTTATTTTAAACTTACACGTTTTGCACGTTACTGATTCACTTAAATCTTTAGAACGTCGTTTAGAAATTTTCCGAAAATATAATTTAATTTAATTATGTGAAAATAAAAGAGTGAACCGAGTGGCTCGAGCACTAAAATGCGACTGAGGCTCTGCGCGGGACGTGGTCGCCGGGGAACGGGAGAGTTATAAACTACCTTCAAAAAAAAAAAAAAAAATCTCAAATATAGTGCAGAAGTGGCGAGACCTAAGGCGGTACTACATGTGTTAACCTACTTATTATATTTATGTATGTACTAATCTCGAGGACGAAGCGCGAAGTATAATATAAATATAAACGTACACAGTAAACCGTAATCTAATACCTACGGTACAAAATAAAAGAAAATAGTTAGCTATGATAATATTTCCATAAAACAAAACCTCGTTCGAAGTTTCCCGCGCTCTAACGCGCTCTCTTTACTAAGTGCATTAACTATAGTTAGGTAGGTATAGGTACCTATTTCCAAAGTTCTTGCTCTGATTCAAACACAATCGACATCATGACAAATCGATTCTAAGTTTTCTATTTCACTTTTTTGTATGAAAACATTTCATTTGGTGTCTTATCTTCACATAGGTAGCTTCGACTAAGTTTTCACTATCGACGTAGACTTGAATCCCGCACGACGTTTTTTAGACCATAGACATGGCAAAAGCGGGCACAGACCAAACATTTCTCAATCGTTTGAACGATTGTTGGTCGTAACGACGCCGTCCTATTTACATTCTAAAAAAGATTAGTGTAGGTGTAGGTAGGTAATACCATTTTTGAACAGGATGGAAGTCGGACGATCAGCAATCGTTACGAGGCCGTAACGGCCTGAAAAAATATGGGAATCAGGGTAAGGAAAAAAAAAATTGTATGTAACATTAAAAAAAACGATTTTGTGTCCGCAATAAATATTCGATTAAGTAGTAACTATTCGATTAATCTTGAAAAAAAGAATCGATTCTTCAATAATTGTAAATATTTCCTAATTTTCACTAAATAAAAAAAAAAACATCATTAATTATTCAATAAATGTATAATTATCTTTACTTACTTTATATTATAAAGATGAAAAATTTCAAATCAAATCAAATAATTCTATTCAATATAGGATACAAGATATCACTTATTGAAAGTCAATGAGCGGTTTTCGAACTGTCACTTTTAGTTACTGAGATTGCCGTGCGATGGAACTGGCGTCCGGTCTAATGTCAAAAAAATATTGATTGAATTGATTGAAGACTGTTACTTGTGGTAAGGTGGTAATTGGGGTTGCCAGATTATAGCTATAAAATGGTATCTAGGTAATTTGAAAATTACCTGAACCTTAGATTAGATGAAGATTTATGGAAGAAGGTAGGTATTTCTTTGGTGTTTCCTTATATAATAATACAAACGTACCAAAAAAGAGTAGGAACTGCTTGAAACTAAAATAATGAATAATATATTTTGTTAATGTATTAAGTAATTTGGGTGACTTAGGGTTGACTTCATCTGGCAACACTTCCTGCGGCCTGCTCACAGCTGATGTTTTCTTTCGGTGTGTGAAGGTGTTTGATGTTTTCTCTCCTGTATTTGCGTTTTATTGTGATTCCCCCTGACGAACTCCTAAAACGACCCACCGACCCGAACTTTGCTTGCTCATACGGACCTAAATCTCTTAGATTGAACTAATTTCTCCGGCAACTTTTGCGGTACGGACCTTGAACCTAGCCTACCCGATCAACTTCGCTTCAACACTGGACCTCGATTTATCCTCCTTGGATTGTTTGTTACAAGCATGACGTGGTCACTCGCAGACCTTAAAAGCGAACTCAAGAAGCGTAGCGCTAAAGTTACTGGAAAAAAAACCCTGCTTGTTCAAAGGTAATTTTGATTTACTTATTTTTGATGAGGAAGTTTTACTGAGGTCACACTGAGGTATACCTACTTAATATTATTATTGACAATTGTTTCAGACTGGTGGATTATGACAAGCTGGCTGTCAAAGATCCAGAAATAACCTACAAGACTGTTCTACCCAGCCCGCAACATTTCTGCGATATTAACAGTTGATCTGAAAAGCCTTTAATAACCACAATGTGAACTGGAATCGTTCTGAAAGCTGAGTGGGAGGGAAAATATCACTCAATATGTATGCAGAAAATTTCGTTAATTCATGCCGCTCAGCAAAATTTAATCAAGAATATTATATTATGGGAGTGTGTTCCTCTGAAATGAGAAAAATATCACAATGTGACAGATAAAGTCAAACATAACACAATATTAGAAGCCCAGTGTGAGTGTGCTGCAGGTGCTGGACCATATGGTCAATGCAAACACATTATTGTATACCCTGTTGTGTATACCCTAAGTGATTATTGTATTGTAAAAGTTAAGAGAGATAATGACTTCATTAAAGAAATGTTAAAAAAATTAAAATAATTCTATGATACTTACTATAAACTGGCATTATTAGAGCGGTTTTTATACAATAAAATAATTTAAATTTTAATAAACAAGATGTCCTTTGATTTTATCATATTCTAACTATAAAAGTATGTAGATAGGTAAGTATGTACAGGGATATTATGTATTAGTGGTGTTGGGGTTTCTAATATCCTCCTACCTGCAACAGTATTAAGTGAACTGAAAGTCTGGTAGTTCTAGAAATTAAGCATTTTTATTTATTATATTTGATCTCAAATTGACCAGCATTATTATTACTAAAATAATATCACTTGCCAGTAAAATCTCAGTTTGGTTCATGGGTTGTGTTAGAATTTTATATGTCTTTAGCATTCCAATAACCCTCTCCACATGAACTCTCTTACTAGCAACCTTTCGGTTTCAGACTCAATTTGATTTCCTTTTTTTAAAAAAGCTGGCATTCTAACCTTAATCCCATAGGGTATTAACATATCTTTACACGACACCAAACTTTCAATACATTCTATAGTTTCATGCTCTTGAAGAGGAGGTGGTGGTGGTGATGTTTCAACACTGTTTATTTCATGGTCTGTTGAGGTTATTGGTACTATAATGTCTGTATCACTGTTTATTGGTATATCCAAGAGGTCTATGACTTCTTCCACTTTAGCATCACTTTGCAATATAGGTGGCAACTCAACAAATGTAACAGGAGGAGCTGTAACAAAACATTACATAAATCAGAACAATGAGTAGGTATGTTATTGCCTTTTAATATTATTAATTTAAAAGAACCATTAAATATTTGTGTGCATATAAAGCTCAGAGACAAGAGTTTCTCATAGTTATTAACTAGTCGACCCGGCGAACTTCGTACTGCCTAACCTATTACTAACTAGCAACATGTTCATGTATTATACTTATAACCCTTTCTCTTGAATCACTCTATCTATAAAAAAAAACCGCAACAAAATCCGTTGCATAGTTTTAAAGATTTAAGCATACATATGGACAGACGCTTGAAGCGACTTTGTTTTATACTATGTATTGATTGATAATCTATTTACTGTCGATTTTTGTGGGGTAGATACTGCGAGAATATGATGCTTGAACAATATTTCGATCGAACGTTGGCTCTGACTGCTGATGGGGCTGGTTAACTTGGCGACAAGCTTCATTCCATGGAAATATATAGTAGGTATTGCATTTTTTTAAGTACTTTTAGGCGACGAGCTGCAATCAAAGAACTATCTACTAAATCTCAAATCAATGTAGGCAGGGATCTGAGGTAGCTCTTAAAAGGCTAGGGCAAAGGTATTCCTATTTGCATGATAAAGGTACTACTTACCTTTCGGGGCTGTTGCTAAATGTGTTTGTAGAGAAGAAATCTTCTGGCGTAAAGTGAGTTGAACATAGATAGCTATATTTTCTTATGGGTAATCCGGGTTTTACGTGTTTGATAGCCTCTATCCATCTTGATCTCTGTGTTTCATCTTGAGGAAAACGGTGGGTGCCTATATTTTTACAAAATTGTACTACGCATGGGCTAGCCATGATTATATTTTGTGGTTGTAACCATTGCAAGGCACATAAATAATATTGAAAGTACAGACAGAAGTAAAGGTGAGGTATGTATAGGTACCTATTGTTATAAACAAACAAAAATAATGACCAACCAACCAAAGCAAAGTTTTGGAAAATTCAATTCAATCAGTCCGTCAGACTATTTAATTGCCGTTTCGACCGCGCAACCAAGTTCTGAAATAAAAAAAATGTTTACGCTCAGATTCTGTCGAAATTTGTCAAAACTGAATGGTGAAAACCAGGAATTTGTCAAAGCATAAATAAAGAAGTTATGAAGGTTTGATGGTGTCCGCGCGAACGAAACAAGGAGAACCGCGCGGACATTGAGATCTAGACTTCTGGAAGGTTTAGAGACCTGTTTTTTTTTGTCAAAGCAAGGTTCAATTTGTCAAAAAATGTCGAAGTAATAAAATTTGGGCTACCTCTAATACTTTACTAGATAATGACCCTTCAGTCCCATGGCCGCGCGAACCTCCAATTAAGATTCCTTTAGGTTCAATTATTTTCGTAACTATGCGTCCAAAACAGCCGGAATCGGTGTTCAGACCTTTATTTTAATTTGTCGAATCCTATGAAGGTCGAAAACCGCCGATGTCTGTTGTTAGTCACACAAAATCCCTGAAAAACTTAACCTTCTTTCCGCGCCAACGAAACGCTTCTTAATATGGTGATAACTAGTTAATTAAGCTAGACTAAGATATGTTTCATATATCAAATTATTTGACATTTAAGGCTCCTTCGAATGACACCTAGCTAGACCGCTCAAGCCCACTGCAGCGAGAGAAATTTAAAAAACTTTATCCTACTCAAAAAAGCCACCCTACTTAACAAATTTAGGAGGTAAAGTTTTTTAAATTTCTCTCGCCGCAGTGGGCTTGAGCGGTCTAGCTAGGTGTCATTCGAAGGAGCCTTAAATGTCAGGGAATTTGATATATGGAACATATCTTAGTCTAGCTTAGTTATTTAGTTATCACCATATTAAGAAGCGTTTCGTTGGCGCGGAAAGAAGGTTAAGTTTTTCAGGGATTTCGTGTGACTAACAACAGACATCGGCGGTTTTCGGCCTTCATAGGGTTCGACAAATTAAGATAAAGGTCTGAACACCGATTCCGGCTGTTTTGGACGCATAGTTACGAAAATAATTGAACCTAAAGGAATCTTAATTGGAGGTTCGCGCGGCCATGGGACTGAAGGGTCATTATCTGGTCAAGTATTAGAGGTAGCCAAAATTTTATTACTTCGACATTTTTTGACAAATTGAACCTTGCTTTGACAAAAAAAACCAGGTCTCTAAATCTTCCAGAAGTCTAGATCTCAATGTCCGCGCGGTTCTCCTTGTTTCGTTCGCGCGGACACCATCAAACCTTCATAACTTCTTTATTTATGCTTTGACAAATTCCTGGTTTTCACCATTCAGTTTTGACAAATTTCGACAGAATCTGAGCGTAATCATTTTTTTATTTCAGAACATGGTTGCGCGGTCGAAACGGCAATACTTTTTTTTGACGTTGACATTAGACCGAACATTAGTGCCATCTTTCATCATTAGAATGAATATATTAGAACTGTCAAAAAAGAAAACCGCTCATTATACTATATCTAATCTAATTGCTATTGATACCTTATTTGGTAAAGTTTCCTACACTGTAAGAGGCGAGGTAGTTCAGGGTGCCCACCAATTGGCTCAGGCATACAATGTTAGCCTTGCCTTACGAAAATAGTCGCCCTGAAAGGCACCCATTGTTTGCATCGAATAGATAATTATAAATTATCTATAATTCTTTCAACATAAATGATGATTATTATTATGTTTCTCAATACTCTTCGGTATCACGGGATGGAGCCCGGTCCTTTGAGAGGCGTGCGAGGGGACGAATCCAACTCGTAGAGGCCCTTTCGAGAGTTTTGCTATATTATATTTGGATCACCAACCAGGCAAAGCCACTAAATGCACAAATAGATCATGCACTCAGAGGCGGCACCCAGAACGTGATAGGAACTATTGTAAACTGGATGACAAGAAATGGTTTATGGGGGTGAACTGTTTAATGGAAATACCGGTACGCCTGCCTTTAATGCAACATTTCACTAATTATTATATTATTATTATTATGAGCCTGTGCTCTCCCACTGCTGGGCAAAGGCCTCTCTCCCCTTTTTCCATTCATCGCGTTCTTCTTCAACAATACCTTAAGGTGGTAACTCTCGCTATGGCGCGAAATTCAAATTTTTTCGTGTTTTTTATTTATTCTGGCGAAAGTATAGATTTTTAATAAAGTTTAAATAAATTGTCGTATGTAAAAAACTATCTCCCATATTGTAATACAACGTTTTTTGAAGACAGACCTACAGATTTTGTGTCTAAGGGGTAGAAGGCCAAAAAACAAGTTCCTTGAATATACACAAAATCGGTAATCGGTCTTTCATAAACGATATAACACAATGTGGGAAATAGGTTTTTACGTACGCGAATTCATTTAAACTTTATTTAAAATGAATAAGTACTTTCGCCAAAATAATTAAAAAACGTGAAAAAATTGAATTTCGCGCCATACCGTGAGTTACCGCCTAAAAGATAATATTTAGAATAGCGCATGGGCTTATATTGTAAATTGGTAGACGGTACGAAGTTCGCCGTGATAGCTAGTTAAAAATAATCAAAAGAAATATGTACCTACCCTAGTAAACTAAATTACATACTTACGTTTTTTAATTATTCAACAAAAATACATTCTTTTTCAAATTGTTTTCTGTCATTACGGTATGATCCTACAACGAAATTAAAATTGGTTATTTAGTAAGATGGTAAGGTCTACTTACAGTTCGTGTGTGATAATCCGAATAAATAAAAGAAGTATAACCTTTCACTATGTTTATTGTCACACACAGAATAAATTGTTCAAACACTAACACGATAAATAATTGGTTAGTATGAAAGTTCAGAAGAGTGAAACAAAGCAGAGTATAGCAAAAATAAATAGTATCAGCGTAAGCGCGTAATAAATAAAAGCAATTAGCAAGCGGTATGCAAATGCACGGCGTCGCGAAGAAAGGCTGGCTCGGGACTGGTAGGCGTCGGCGCAACAGGCATGCGCCTGCGCAGTGCACCATTGACGTCATCGGAACCGTGTCCATTATACCAATCCGATGCAGTTGTGAATTTGCAATAAACGTACACGATAATATTTATAACGTAAGTTTGTATATAGTATTAAATCGTTAGGTTTAGTTTTAGTTTAATTTAGTTTAGTTATAATCTTAATTGTAATTAGTATTAAATGTTTGTCTGTATGTTTGTTTATTTGTAAATATAATTATGTACGTAGTGAATAATAATAATTGATAAAAATATATTTTAGTTAGTACATATTAGTTACATAACAAAGTACAGTTTCGTTACGTAACATTAATGTTGTATTAACATGAATTGAAATTTAGCAAGTAAGTACATACTATAAATAAGGGAGTTCACCACAGTTATATCCTTAAGAGCCATAGCACAGCTAAAGTAGCGCCACTCGAGAAAAAAATAAATATCTTCTAAACTAAGGCAAATATCAAAAATGTGAAACAGCATTCCCCTAGATAATTCAGCCTAGTATTTTTAGGGCATTGTTGTATAGCTTTTAGGTTAAAGACCACAGTAAGAAACTGATTATTGCCAAAAGCGGCCGTTTTTAGCAACAATCAGTTTCTTTCTGTGGTCTCTAACTTATAAAAAATAATCTTTAAAAATTATATCTTAAAATCCAATAAAAAATAAAATTTGACCGGATTAACCACTGGTTACAATATAAATTGTTTTTTGCGATGAAAAAAAATCGAAAATAGTTGATAGGATAGTCAAAAATCGATTATTCATGATTCATGAATAAAAAATTATCGCGAATCGCGATAATTTTTTTGCATCCCTACCAGCGTTGCCAATGTGTGGGGAATTCCCCAAACTGCGGGGAATCCCAAAGCGATTGGGGAATTTTGTGGGGAGAGGCACTGTGTGGGGAATATGCGGGGAATTTAGCATTTTACAAATTCAAAAAACTTACAACCAAAATATCCATTGATCAAATATAAATTACTGCCTTTATTTATTTTTATTATAAAGAGGCTCAAACTTATCTTTAGGGAAGTGATTATTATCCTTATTCGTTTAAATTACTGAATATTATCGAAATACAATTATGAAAATGTATCACCCCACCCTTAAATCAGTCAGTTTGTTATCCCTAGTCTTTTCTAATGTACCTATATAAATATTTAAATAATAAATAGCGAAATACAATATCAGTTATTACATGTTTTGAACCTAGTTTATACTTTTAAGCATAAACATAAGAGAAAACCGGAGGAGGATTTTATATAATAAAGGTACCGGATGTTTTTTTTTAAGTGATATTGCGATTTTTTAAGTGTTTGTCAGTAACAAATGGTTGATTTTTAAAGTTATATTGTAAATAGTTCACTATCTCATTGTGAGGGGATTTTGTGGGGAATCAGGATATTTTTCTCCCCATATTTAGGGAATTTGACCAGTGATCTTGGGGAATCTAGTAAATAACCATTGGCAACACTGATCCCTACGCACCAGCGTTGCCAATGTGTGGGGAATTCCCCAAACTGCGGGGAATCCCAAAGCGATTAGGGAATTTGTGGGGAGAGGCTCTGTGTGGGGAATATGCGGGGAATTTAGCATTTAACCAATTCAAAACAAACTTACAACCAAAACATCCATGATCAAATATAAATTACTGCCTTTGTTTATTTTAATGTTAAAAAAGCTAAAACTTATCTTTAGAGTAGTGATTATTTACCTTATTCGTTTAAATTACTGAATAAATGCGAAATACAATCATGAAAATGTATCACCCCACCTTAAAATCAGTCAGTTTGTTATCCCCAGTCTTTGCTAATGTATGTACCTATGTAAATATTTGGTTATTTTAAGTGGAAAAGTTTTTGTTCGATTATGTTAAATTTACACTTCATCAGTTTTACATAATATTTAACCATGTTTTTACTTTTTGGCCTGAATATAAGAGAAAACCTGAAGAGGATAATAATATACCGGATGATTTTTTTAAATTGATATTGCGATTTTTCAAGTGTATGTCATTAATAAATGTTTGATTTTTAAAGTTATTTCGTAAATAGTTCACTATCTCATTGTGAGGGGATTTTGTGGGGAATCAGCATATTTTTCTCCCCAAATTTGGGGAATTTGACCAGTGATTTTGGGGAATCTGGTAAACAGTCATTGGCAACACTGCTACGCACAGACAGCATCAGTGTCAGTCAGTCACAGTCAGTGAATGATATCTTGCCTTCTCTTGTCTTCTCTCTGCATCAGCCTGCCTTCGCTTCGAGCCGCATCAGCAGCGCAGCCAGCGTATCATAACCATCGCATCAAAATCGGTGTTGTGTCAGCGTGACTGGCTGAGAGAAAACTTTGTCTATCTTGACTTTACGACCAGATTTTAGGAATTTCAAAAAACTAGGTGTAACTTCGACGTGGCACATAAGTTTGCCTGTTCGAAAATATTGTACATAATCGGATCCTTTGCACCTTAAAACTTCTTTGTGTTGAAAAATAAATTAATTTAGGTGTACTCAATTAGGTAGGGTACTTAATCTAAGTGTTGTGAAACGGACTATTTCCAAAATGGCGTCGCCATGATTGTTCTTTCTTCTGTAGGGCGTGGTCGCACGCCCGTTCGTCCCTGAATTCACACCAGAATCAGAAACTAGGTGAAATCAGTTACCAAGACATTGCAAATCTTCTCATCGTCCGATTGATCATGGTAAGTAAAACATCTACCTACTATGCCTAGGGCCTTTATTTTACAATTAACCTACCTAGCTATCAACCCATTTTAATACGGTGTTACGGATGACGCAACCTGCAACTGCGAAGGTAAATACCAAAAACCTACCTAGTAAAATTTGGGTCGCCTTTATTTTTCAATTAACCTACCTAGCTCTCAACCAATTTTAATACGGTGATACGGATGACGCAACCTGCAACTCTGCTTACTCTTGTTTACTAGAATTAATAAGTAGACTCCCGTACTCCATCCAACCATTCTTTTACTGATTGAACCCTAAAACGACCCACCGACCCTGTTATCCTATATCAGCATCCGCATAAACTAAGAGTACCTACGCCCATGATAATTATTCTTTATGTCATATTATGGGTTATTTCAAGTTTCTAGTGTGATTAGAAGAGTTTAGGGAAAAACCTGTTTAATCCTGTATAAGAACTCAGGGGCAAAATATAAAAGAACTAGAGGCTGCCCCGCGGTTTCACCCGCGCAGATTTCTCATAAACACAAAAATCCAGTTTTTCCCGTTCCCATGGGAATTTCGGGAAATCCTTTCTTAGTGCTCACCTACACTCCCTAAGGAACCTACATGCAAAATTTTAGCCCGCTACGCCCAGTAGATTCGGCTCTGTGTTGTCTGTAGGGCATGAATACCGGAATCTCGTAATATCGGAATCTGAAGAATTTTCCGATATTTTCAATTCCGATATTGAGAAAGCCAATATTGGAATCTCGTTACAAGACATTTATTTTTATTTGGATTGTTTTAAACATTCTGCATGGCTACAATATAAAAAGTACCCTGTAAATTCGTCAATTCTTACCTTTTTTAGTCAGAAACATTCTTTCAAAGCAGTTCACTTAGGTATTTGGTACTTTGTACTGGTACAATGAATCTTTGAATGGTACTCACTTAGTAAAAAAAATAATAGATCAATAAAGTAATATTTTTTTATATATAATTCAAAATCATTTACATATTCAAAAACTTTAGTTTTTTTTTGTTCTCATTAGTTGTATAAAAAACCTAGAAACAGATCATCTCAACTTGATTGCTGACTCCACAAATCATGTTATTCAAATAAAAAAAATTGTATATACAGTTACGATTTAAATATTAGTTTCTTGAGTAATTTTTATTGAGTTTTTACGATTCCGATATTAATATCGGAATTCCGGTATTGAGATAAAATGTCCGATATCAGTATCGGAATTGAAAACCTTCCGATATTACATGCCCTTATTGTCTGTCAGTCAGTCAGTAAAGGAAGAGTTTTATATATATTGATTGATTAAATTATACTTTATGATGTTTTTAATGCAAAGAGAATCTTCAGTAAAAATCAACTTTCTGAATACAGATGTTTAGGAGTTTCATGCACACTGTTACACCCTGTATACGGCGCCCCTTTCTTTTTCGTAATTAGCGCCCCCAACAAACCCTCGTCTAGAAACTTCACCCATTTCAATTTCTAAGAAAAACAAATGAGCGGTTTCGGTTTATTATACAAACTTTAACATCCTGTATCACAGTTTCAGTAATATCATAATTGTAATATTATAAGGAGCTTATATAAAAAAAATTCAAGTCTCTTGTGTCATTAGTTTAGATTTTAGCAAAAAACATGTTTCACACTGTATTTAAGAACTCAGAGGTAAAATATAAAAAAAAATTAAATGATTTATGAAGTTGGTGATGCAAAAAGAATCCACTGTTTAAATTTAAACTTTCTAAACCCAGTAGTTTAAGAGTTTCATACAAACTGTTACACCCTGTATACAGGTATACGGCGTACCGGTTAAGTTATCCCAAAATCCCGTTTAAGTGAGTGCCTACAAAGTGCCCTAAGCTTACATAGGGATGGTCGCTAGAAGCGACCATTTTATACTATACTAGCTGTCCCAGCGAACTTCATATCACAATTCGCGCCTTAAAAATTTTATGTGTAAAATATTCATTAAATTTGTTGTTTCACTAACTTCCCTTAAAATTTTCCATATTTTCTCACCTTTTAAACCTTCCCTGGACTACTACAAACTCTAAATCGGCCCAGCCATACTTTAGTTTTAGCTGGACTATGAACCACGATTCATTTTTATATATATGTCATAGGAAGATATGATAATTTGGTTTTTTGCAAAAAAAAAACTAGGGTTTTTGCAAAAACCTGGATAATTTGATATAACAATAAATTTTTTTTGCAACCTTTCATAACTCTGATTGGCTAGATTCTAGCTAGATCCAGCTGCTAGATTATATTGCTTGCTGTCCAACTTTTATTCTATTTGATTCTCTATAGCGTCAAAGATAAACGAACCAATCAGAATGAGAGTTAACTAGCCAGCAATATTATAGCCAGTCAGAGTTATGAAAGGTTTAAAAAATTTTTAATTATACTAGGTTTTTGCAAAAAAAAACTGCTTTTTGTCAGGATGATTAGAAAAAATAATTGTCAGATCAAATTATCCGGGTTTTTGCAAAATCCCTAGTTTTTTTTTGCAAAAAACCTGATTATCAAATCTTCCTACGACATATATTTATACTAGAAGTAGATAGTAGACAACCTTTGACCTGAATGTATGTTTGTATGTATGTTTGTCCGCGATTATCTCACGTTCAAAATAACCAAGTATTGCTTTTACTTTTTTTTTTAAAGATGATAAACCAAAAAATAAATTTTTTTTTTGGAAATTTACGGTTTTTCAAAGTTTCCACAAAAAAATGCAGATACTTTTTTTATTTTTTGTGTTTTATTGTTAGCTTTTGAGTTGTTCTCCAAATTTGTATTAGATTTATTTCTCTACGTCTATTACTTCAGAAATTATCAACTACCAAACAGACCCTTCGCTTTTACCTTTTAATTTAAGATTTCAGTTTAACCCACTTTTATTAAAAAATAAAGTCATATTTAATTATTTTGTTAGTTATTTTGGTAGCCTACCTACTTAGCCTTCGTACAAGACCTAAATTAAGAGTCCTTTTACGCGAACAGTGGCGCCACTCTAGAAAAAAAAATATTCTCTAAAGTAAGGCTTTTTTTCAGAACAAAGTGCTCCCTTGTTCATAAAATCTTGGTCCCTAGTATTTTTTTAAGTATTTAAAATGATATCTAGGTTTAGAATGTTTATGGATTACTGTGTTTTGCTAAAAGTAGCCACTTTTAGCAACTTTTAGGAACAAACAGTAATACATGAAACAGTATAAACCTAAAGTGGCCACTTTTAGTAACAAACAGTAAAAAAAATTATTCTAATCCTAGATATTATTTTAAATACTAAAAAAATACTAGGGAACAAGATTTTATGCACAAGGGAGCACTTTTTTCTTAAAAAAGGCTTACTTTAGAAAAAAAAATTTTTTTCAAGAGTGGCTCCACTGTTCGCGTAAAAGGACTCTTAATTTAGGTCTTGTACGAAGGCTAAGTAGGCAGGCTACAAAAATAACTAACAAAAGAATTAAATATTGACTTTATTTTTCAATAAAAGTGGGTTAAACTGAAATCTTAAATTAAAAAGTAAAAGCGAAGGGTCTTTTTGGTAGTTGATAATTTCTGAAGTAATAGACGTAGATAAATAAATCTAATACCAATTTGGAGAACAACTCAAAAGCTAACAATAAAACACAAAAATTAAAAAAAGTATCTGCATTTTTTTGTGGAAACTTTGAAAAACCGTAAAAAATGAACAAAATAAAAACTTTTTATAAAAAAATTAAACCGCCGAAAAAACTGAAAAGCATTAAATAATAGGGAAACATTTTCTATTAGGCCTTAATTTACTCACTTCTTAAAGTAATTTTGGATTAACAAGAAATTTTAAGTCGGCGCCACACCACACAAGCAAATTCATTATCTATAGGCATACGTTTTTCGGTTTCTTCTTTGAATTTCAGGTAATTTAGTGATCTTTATTCGTTGATTCTGTGGCACCGACTCAAAATTTCTTGTTAATCCAAAATTACTTTAAGAAGTGAGTAAATTAAGGCCTAATAGAAAATGTTTCCCTATTATTTAATGCTTTTCAGTTTTTTCGGCGGTTTAATTTTTTTATAAAAAGTTTTTATTTTTGGCTTTTCAGTTTTTTTTTGGGCTAATTTTTTGACCCCAGCTAATCATACTTCTCCGGGTGGTCGCACCCCACAAGGTGGCCACACAACCTGGTGAAGGTTGAGGAACTAACAGGATGAGGTTCGATCACGACCGGTCGGTGAGGCGATTTGTGAGGGAGGCCTATGTCCAGCAGTGGACGTCTTTTGGCTGATTTTATTTCATTTCCAAAGATATTGTAAGTAGGGATCAAAAGTTATAATGTAACACGGAAATGCAACCTGTGAGTGGATAAATCGACCCGCCGACCAAAATGTCACCCCTATTTTCCCACCCTTAGGGTGGGAATTTTATTTCCAAATTTTTATGGGACCAACTTCATGGTATACCCTGTCGATTAAAAAAAGAATTATCAAAATCGGTCCACACAGTAAAAAGTTATGCGTGATCATACATAAAAAAAAAATATATATATATATACGCGACGAATTGAGAACCTCCTCCTTTTTGTTATTTCGTCGGTTAAAAAATAATTTTTTTTTGGTTTATCATCTTTAAAAAAAAAAGTAAAAGCAATACTTGGCTATTTTGTTAGTAACTTAGGTAGCCTAACTACTTAGCCTTCGATCAAGACCTCAATGAAGGTTCTGTGAGCCTTAGATCTTTAACTGTGAATTTAAAAGTAGGCGGGGTCGACTTTTGCAAAAACAAAATAAAAAACATCATACTGAGGGGGGGGGGTGAGGCTGCGACCCCCCATATGGGGTGTATTCATCGATGAAATTGATCATAGAATACACCCTTAAAAAAAATGTTATAACTTCCCCGGACACACTGTATAGAAGATTGTACTGAAGGCGATTTTCCGTGAAGTTCATCTTCATTATTCAATAAAATCAAGCTCAAAGCTGTTCAAATGTTGATTTTCAACAACTTTCACTATACTCAAGGTTTACAATATCTGATATTAATGGACTTCCGGCATAGACGGACTTTCCGATTTTTACTAGACGGACTTCCCAACTTTTATATTTTAAATGTTATGATTCTTTTGGGATGAGAAATTTGTTTAAAACAAGTGATTTTATCAAATCTATTGTAAGAAAAACAAAAAAGTATAATTAAATTAGCTATGTAGAAACAGGAAATGAAAAACCGTAAAAAATGAACAAAATAAAAACTTTTTATAAAAAAATTAAACCGCCGAAAAAACTGAAAAGCATTAAATAATAGGGAAACATTTTCTATTAGGCCTTAATTTACTCACTTCTTAAAGTAATTTTGGATTAACAAGAAATTTTAAGTCGGCGCCACACCACACAAGCAAATTCATTATCTATAGGCATACGTTTTTCGGTTTCTTCTTTGAATTTCAGGTAATTTAGTGATCTTTATTCGTTGATTCTGTGGCACCGACTCAAAATTTCTTGTTAATCCAAAATTACTTTAAGAAGTGAGTAAATTAAGGCCTAATAGAAAATGTTTCCCTATTATTTAATGCTTTTCAGTTTTTTCGGCGGTTTAATTTTTTTATAAAAAGTTTTTATTTTTGGCTTTTCAGTTTTTTTTTGGGCTAATTTTTTGACCCCAGCTAATCATACTTCTCCGGGTGGTCGCACCCCACAAGGTGGCCACACAACCTGGTGAAGGTTGAGGAACTAACAGGATGAGGTTCGATCACGACCGGTCGGTGAGGCGATTTGTGAGGGAGGCCTATGTCCAGCAGTGGACGTCTTTTGGCTGATTTTATTTCATTTCCAAAGATATTGTAAGTAGGGATCAAAAGTTATAATGTAACACGGAAATGCAACCTGTGAGTGGATAAATCGACCCGCCGACCAAAATGTCACCCCTATTTTCCCACCCTTAGGGTGGGAATTTTATTTCCAAATTTTTATGGGACCAACTTCATGGTATACCCTGTCGATTAAAAAAAGAATTATCAAAATCGGTCCACACAGTAAAAAGTTATGCGTGATCATACATAAAAAAAAAATATATATATATATACGCGACGAATTGAGAACCTCCTCCTTTTTGTTATTTCGTCGGTTAAAAAATAATTTTTTTTTGGTTTATCATCTTTAAAAAAAAAAGTAAAAGCAATACTTGGCTATTTTGTTAGTAACTTAGGTAGCCTAACTACTTAGCCTTCGATCAAGACCTCAATGAAGGTTCTGTGAGCCTTAGATCTTTAACTGTGAATTTAAAAGTAGGCGGGGTCGACTTTTGCAAAAACAAAATAAAAAACATCATACTGAGGGGGGGGGGTGAGGCTGCGACCCCCCATATGGGGTGTATTCATCGATGAAATTGATCATAGAATACACCCTTAAAAAAAATGTTATAACTTCCCCGGACACACTGTATAGAAGATTGTACTGAAGGCGATTTTCCGTGAAGTTCATCTTCATTATTCAATAAAATCAAGCTCAAAGCTGTTCAAATGTTGATTTTCAACAACTTTCACTATACTCAAGGTTTACAATATCTGATATTAATGGACTTCCGGCATAGACGGACTTTCCGATTTTTACTAGACGGACTTCCCAACTTTTATATTTTAAATGTTATGATTCTTTTGGGATGAGAAATTTGTTTAAAACAAGTGATTTTATCAAATCTATTGTAAGAAAAACAAAAAAGTATAATTA
The DNA here is from genome assembly GCA_951802225.1 of Euspilapteryx auroguttella. Lineage (NCBI taxonomy): Eukaryota > Metazoa > Arthropoda > Insecta > Lepidoptera > Gracillariidae > Euspilapteryx > Euspilapteryx auroguttella. Next base: position 6,124,872 of record OX637642.1, on the reverse strand, counting down.
AATTAGCTATGTAGAAACAGGAAATGGTAAATCACTTTCAATTTTCATTTTTTCTAAAAATATTTCGAAAGTACGTCACCGCTACAATTCAAGTTCAAATATGCAAAAAAAAAGTTTGCCAAATTTCTCCTAAGATAAAAGCTTCTAGCAACATCTATCTATGATAATGATCTGAGAAGTAATATATAGATCAGGGACTCTAGTCTCTTAAACTTACGATTATACTTCTATTCTAATAATATTCTACTATTACTCTATTACGATTGTGTCAAAAATTGCGAGTCTCGTAACTTTGATCGATCATTATAGTATAGCAATAGAATATGAATAGCAAGCTATAGAATAATATGGGATTTTTTTACCTAAATAGTGAATCCGGTTTTTTTAGACGAAATTGAAACGGGCGTAGTGCAACTGTCACTTAATATCAATCATTATTGACATATATAATGTCAGTCGAACGTAATCATAACATTATTTCATTATGGAGCAGACTACCCTTTTTGGTCAATTCCAATCTGTTGCGATACTACTGCTATAGTTAAAGCTAAATTGATTACGAGACTACCAAATGTGTATTTTGTTGCGATTAACGTACTGTTTCTACTCTACTTTTATTCGATAGTTACGTTTTGCGCGATGAGACTAAGGACCCTGCTTTACCGATCGAATCGTAACCGCTAAATTCCTTTTAGAACGGAAGTTATTGCTGCTAGATGGACTTACCTCCCAGACGGACTTCCGGACCGTACATAAATATCTGGTTGATTTGTTATTGGGAAATATCAATAAATCATTTCTGATCACACATATATGTGTTTATATACCCCTAAATTTATTCTATTAAAATCATTAAGTAAATTTCAATTAAATGCATCAACAGCGAAAATTTCAAGAGTAAATACAAATTTTTTACACCCTTACATCTGATCCAAAACAATGTATCCTAAAATCTCATCTCAGTGGGTGCTAATATTTTAATAGGTTTCGACTGGGCGATGATGAGTATAAAAATCTGATACGGATTATAAGATTTTGTACAAAAACGCGACTTGCCGTTTCGACCGCGCAACCAAGTTCTGAAACAAAAAATTATAACGCTAGGACAGAAGATCAACAGAAGTCGATATTTGTCAAAACTGAATGGTGAAAAGCAGGAATTTGTCAAAGCACAAATAAAGAAGTTATGAAGGTTTGATGGTATCCGCGCAAACGAAACAAGGAGAACCGCGCGGACATTGAGATCTAGACTTCTGGAAGGTTTAGAGACCTGTTTTTTTTTTTGTCAAAGCAAGGTTCAATTTGTCAAAAAATGTCAAAGTAATAAAATTTTGACTAGCTCTATTACTTGACCAGATAATGAACCTTCAGTCCCATGGCCGCGCGAACCTCCAAATAAGATTCCTTCAGCTTTAATCATTTTCGTAACTGCATACAAAACAGCAAGAATTGGTGCTCAATGCTTTATCTTAATTTGTCGAATCCTATGAAGGCCGAAAACCGCCGATGTCTGTGTTGTTAGTCACACAAAATCCCTGAAAAACTTAACCTTCCTTTCGCGCCAACGAAACGCTTCTTTATATTATGCTGATTAATAGTTAACTAAGCTAGACTAAGATATGTTTCATATATCAAATTCTTTGACATTTAAGGCTCCTTATAATGACACCTAGCTAGACCGCTAAAGCCCACTGCAGCGATAGAAGTTTAAAAAACTTATCTCCTAAATTTGCTGAGTAGGGTGGCTTTTTTGAGTAGGATACCTGATAGCACACAACCTGGTGAAGGTTGAAAGACTAAACAGGATGAGGGGCCCTCACGACCGGTCGGTCAGGCGATTTGTGAGGGAGGCCTATGTCCAGCAGTGGACGTCTATGGACTGAGATTATAATTATTTATATTCATTTATATAAGACTCATAATTATACCTATAGCAGTTTTCATGTAATTCACACACAACACGGCAATACAATCTGCAAGTGAACAATAAAGTCATCCCTATTTTACAACCCTTAGGGTTGGAATTTTATTTCCAAATTTTTATGGGACCAACTTCAAGGTAACCCTGTCGATTAAAAAAATAATTATCAAAATCGGTCAAATAAGGAATGGGTACTTTTTCCTATCACCAACATTGTTTGCCTCGTATTTCTCTTTTTTAACCCCCGAACGAAAAATTCAGAGAGGGTTGTTATAATTTTAACGTGTGTATCTGTCTGTTTGTCTGTCTGTCTGTGTATCTGTCTGTGGATTCGTAGAGCCCAAACGGCTGAACCGATTTTCGTTTAGTTTTTTTTATCATAGATAATTTCAGGCCGAGTGTTCTTATTCTTAGCCATGTCTGATGAAGATCTGATCAGCGGTTTGAAGATGATCAGCTCTTGAACAATGGATGAGAGGATCTAACTAGCTTCCTTATGTCCGATCGATTTGAAATTTGGTACCATGTTCCATCTATGTTATAGAAAGTATTTGGTAAGGTAACCATGACCTGATCTGCCGTTTAAAGATGATCAGCTCTTGAATAATGGATAAGAGGATCTAACTAGCTTCCTTATGTCCGATCGAGTTGAAATTTGGTACCATGTTACATCTATGATATTGAAAGTATATGTTAAGGTAACCATGACCTGATCTGCCGTTTGAAGATGATCAGCTCTTGAATAATGGATGAGAGGATCTAACTAGCTTCCTTATGTGCGATCGATTTGAAATTTGGTACCATGTTACATCTATGATATAGAAAGTATATGGTAAGGTAACCATTACCTGATCAGCCGTTTGAAGATGATCAGCTCTTGAATAATGGATGAGAGGATCTAACTAGCTTCCTTATGTCCGATCGAGTAGAAATTTGGTATCATGTTACATCTATGATATTTAAAGTATATGTTAAGGTAACCATGACCTGATCTGCCGTTTGAAGATGATCAGCTCTTGAATAATGGATGAGAGGATCTAACTAGCTTCCTTATGACCGATCGATTTGAAATTTGGTACCATGTTACATCTATGATATAGAAAGTATATGGTAAGGTAACCATTACCTGATCAGCCGTTTGAAGATGATCAGCTCTTGAATAATGGATGAGAGGATCTAACTAGCTTCCTCATGTCCGATCGAGTTGAAATTTGGTACCATGTTACATCTATGATATTGAAAGTATATTTTAAGGTAACCATGACCTGATCTGCCGTTTGAAGATGATCAGCTCTTGAATAATGGATGAGAGGATCAAACCACCTTCCATTCGTCCTATCAATCAAAAATTTGGTACAGTGTTTCTAATGATATTGAAAGTATATATATGTTAAGGTAACCATGATATTTTTAAGATGATTAGCTTTAGTTCTAGTAAAGTTGATGAGGGGTCTGACTGGGTCGGGGGTTTGAAATTTTTAAATTTGAGTTATTAGAACGAATTTGTCTGATGATATTTGTAGTTATAATGTGTGGAACATTTATAGGTACATCTACATCTGTTACCAGAAACGAATGTGAATACATTACATAACTACTTTAAAAGCTGTTTCTCTATTGTTTCAGCCTCGCATAGATCCAATTCAGCTACTTAAGTGCCTAGGTGTACTCTTGTCACCTAGTGGTGGCATTAAAAGTGGTGATGAAGTGAGACGGCTAGCAAGGTAAGAAATAAAAAACTTTAAAGCATAAAATAATAATATACATTTCATAAAGTAATGTAATACCAAGTAATTTTACTTATGACAGATTCAACTTATGAAGGATTCTACATAATATGTAGAATCCGTCATATTATGACGGATTCTGCTTTTGACAGATTTCCCCCTAAAAATAAATATAATCATTTAAAAGTTTTGTTGTTTGACATTGTTGTTTTGTTACTGTTATGTGAAAAATCACTGTGGGAAAATTTTGTTTAACTGAACAATGGATTTACTTTATTATAAGTAACTAGTCGACCCGGGTGTGCGTCAGTGGGGCCGAAAAAGTCACGGTATCGAAATTTTGAAAATGCCAATATTCAGTGCATCGAACGAAGGATTAGTGCGCGAAGTGTCGAATTTGTGCATCCTGAGGTTCTGGAGTTATAGGCGAAAAACTAATTCTGCTGGGATGACGTCATCCTGGAAACACTTTTTTGAACCGCTGGGCCTAGGTCTTTGAAACTTGGCAGAAATGTAGCTTATAAATGTGCGCTGATTCTGGTAAATGTGCCTCTTCAGATAACAGAGTTATTCCATCTGTTGCTGGACTGACGTTTTGCCGGAAATCTATTTTATTAAATATTTCGGAAACTGCTGACGCTAGAGAACTGGATTTTTTCATAAGCATTACTAGTCACTTTCTTGAATTTGTGTCAATATGTCGGTTCAAAATAATTGTTAGTTTTAGTGAAAAAAAAATAAACAACAAAAAGAGAAATAACCTGAGCACTAATTAAGGACGATACTTGGAGACTTCAAAACTCTATAATCCCTTCCTTACCTTGTCCTTCACGTTATTCTGAAGTTTTTATAACGCTAGGTCAAATACTTTTCGAGAAATAAAGCTTTAACTAAATGTTTGACCGCGCGTTAGGTTTAACAACCTTTCACGCAAAAACCAAAGCAGCGACGACATTGGTAACCTGGCACTAATTCGAGTATTATGTAATAAAGTTTTACTTTAAATTTCAGTGTGATATTCTTAAACAATCCGAAGTTATTCAAGAAAAACATTAAATTTAGAACTAACCGACCAAAACTCTGTCTTGTCACGCTCGGTCAACGACTCGATGCACCTTGCGCGTCGCGGAATTTGCGTTGTCAGCGATAAGGGCTGCATGCCATTCCGGGGACACTGACCTCAGCTAACATTATGATCTAAAGACTACCAGATATGTGCCCTGTGCGTGCAGAGCATAGCGGACCGCCCCGCGCTCCGCCGCCGCCCCGCGCCGCATAGTTTTAAAGATTTAAGCATAAATAGCGACAGACGCGGAAAGGCGACTGTTTTATACCATGTATGATGATGAAGCTAAAAAAATAAGATTGTGCGCCTGGCCCGGCCACCACTCCAATGGCTTTGGGACCATTTACATTCGATAGAGCTCATCTTCCCGATCATAAATATGTACCGCATTCATTTCATATGTACCTCTCTAGTTGCAGAAAAAAACGCAAATCGGTGTGCCCGGGCTGAAATCGTTTCGCTAGCCCGGCCACCCAATACCTCTCTAACAACGCAACTTATTAGTTATATTTTTAAATTAAACTTATGTTCCACAGTCGAATAGCATATGTACCCCGTTACGATCACAAAATTCGCCATTGATAGTAAGTTACAAGTGCGTCTTGGTGGCCGGGCTGAACGGATTTAAATCTACAAATTACTGCAAAATTATGTATGGAAGCTTGGGGCAACACCTACCAAAAACAAAATATATTCTGCATCAGATTATATGTACCTCTTTAAATTTCTTGAAATAACTCTTTGTTTTTTAGTTTACAGCGTCATTTACGTTTTTCAGCCCGGCCACCTATATATATGCTTATATTTTTGGTAAACATAGCTCTATTTACGTCACACCAATGCATTTATTTTTCAAACACCTGTTATACTTACGTCATTATTGGTATATTAAATGTGAGTACCTATTATAAATTATTGTTTCATTGAGTTCGCCTTTTATTAATAACTAGTCGACCCGGCGAACTTCGTACCGCCTAACCTATTACTATCTTCTGCATGTATTTTACTCCTAAACCTTCCGCTTGAATCACTCTATCTCTTAAAAAAGACCGCATCAACATTCGTAGCATAATTTTAAAGATTTAAGCATACATAGGGACAGACGCGGGAAACGACTTTATTTTATATTTATTTTATACTATGTGTTGATATTGACAATACCAATTCCCTTTATTCGCACCGTAAATTATGGACACCCTATTCGTTTTAACGAGAAAGATTTTGATTGCCGTTTCGACCGCGCAACCAAGTTCTGAAATAAAAAAATGATTACGCTCAGATTCTGTCGAAATTTGTCAAAACTGAATGGTGATAACCAGGAATTTGTCAAAGCATAAATAAAGAAGTTATGAAGGTTTGATGGTGTCCGCGCGAACGAAACAAGGAGAACCGCGCGGACATTGAGATCTAGACTTCTGGAAGGTTTAGAGACCTGGTTTTTTTGTCAAAGCAAGGTTGAATTTGTCAAAAAATGTCGAAGTAATAAAATTTTGGCTACCTCTAATACTTGACCAGATAATGACCCTTCAGTCCCATGGCCGCGCGAACCTCCAATTAAGATTCCTTTAGGTTCAATTATTTTCGTAACTATGCGTCCAAAACAGCCGGAATTGGTGTTCAGACCTTTATCTTAATTTGTCGAACCCTATGAAGGCCGAAAACCGCCAATGTCTGTTGTTAGTCACACAAAATCGCTGAAAAACTTAACCTTCTTTCCGCGCCAACGAAACGCTTCTTAATATGGTGATAACTAGTTAACTAAGCTAGACTAAGATATGTTTCATATATCAAATTCTTTGACATTTAAGGCTCCTTCGAATGACACCTAGCTAGACCGCTCAAGCCCACTGCAGCGAGAGAAATTTAAAAAACTTTATCCTACTCAAAAAAGCCACCCTACTTAACAAATTTAGGAGGTAAAGTTTTTTTAAATTTCTCTCGCTGCAGTGGGCTTGAGCGGTCTAGCTAGGTTTCATTCGAAGGAGCCTTAAATGTCAAAGAATTTGATATATGAAACATATCTTAGTCTAGCTTAGTTAACTAGTTATCACCATATTAAGAAGCGTTTCGTTGGCGCGGAAAGAAGGTTAAGTTTTTCAGAGATTTTGTGTGACTAACAACAGACATCAGCGGTTTTCGGCCTTCATAGGGTTCGACAAATTAAGATAAAGGTCTGAACACCGATTCCGGCTGTTTTGGACCCATAGTTACGAAAATAATTGAACCTAAAGGAATCTTAATTGGAGGTTCGCGCGGCCATGGGACTGAAGGGTCATTATCTGGTCAGGTATAAGAGGTAGCCAAAATTTTATTACTTCGACATTTTTTGACAAATTCAACCTTGCTTTGACAAAAAAAACCAGGTCTCTAAACCTTCCAGAAGTCTAGATCTCAATGTCCGCGCGGTTCTCCTTGTTTCGTTCGCGCGGACACCATCAAACCTTCATAACTTCTTTATTTATGCTTTGACAAATTCCTGGTTTTCACCATTCAGTTTTGACAAATTTCGACAGAATCTGAGCGTAATCATTTTTTTATTTCAGAACTTGGTTGCGCGGTCGAAACGGCAATAGATTTTGATGTGGATTATTTTTTGAAAGATTGATCCTGGAGTAAAACAACAAAACTAGATCGAAAGTACTGTCGTTCTGATCGTTTAAACGACGTAAGAGCTATGTTTACCAAAAATATAAGCATACTAGAGGCTGCCCCGCGGTTTTTCCCGCGCTGATTTCTCATAAACACAAAAATCCCGTTTTTTCCCGTTCCCATAGGAATTTCGGAAAATCCTTTCTTAGTGCTCACCAACACTTCCTAAGAAACCTACATGCAAAATTTCAGCCCGCTGCGCCCAGTAGTTTCGGCTGTGCGTTGTCTGTCAGTCAGTCAGTCAGTAACGAAAGAGTTTTATATATATTGATATAGGTGGCCGGGCTGAAAAACATTAACGACGCTGAAAAATAAAAAACAAAGTTATTTCAAGAAATTTAAGAAGTACATCTGTTACGGAATCTCTTTTGTTTTTGGTAGGTGTTGGCCCAAGCTTACATACATAATTTTGCAGTAATTTGTAGATTTGAATCCGTTCAGCCCGGCCACCAAGACGCACTTGTAACTTACTATCAATGGCGAATTTTGTGATCGTAACGGGGTACATATGCTATTCGACTGTGGTAAATAAGTTTAACTTAAAAATATAACTTATAAGTTACCTGGTTAGAGAGGTATCTGGTGGCCGGGCTAGCGAAACGGTTTCAGCCCGGCCACACCAATTTGCGTTATTTTCTGCAACTAGAGAGAAAGAATGCGGTGCATATGATCGGGAAGATGAGCTCTGTCGTATGTAAATGGTCCCAATCTTATTCTATTTCGTTCTCTATAGCGTCAAAGGTCCCAAAGCCATTGGAGTTGTTGCCGGGCCAGGCGTATGATCATAAAAAAATAGTGATAATCCTGAAATAAAAAATAGTAAATTATTATTACAAGGGCGTAAAGTGATGTATTATGTATGAGGGTTTCAAGTGTCGAACCCGAGTTCTGTGAGAGTTTCAGGGAATAATGGCTTGTAACTTGAGGGTTATAACGAAACCAGAAGCGGAATATCTTTACGCCAGAGTATAATATTCTACTTTTCATTCCATCCGACGAGAACATTTTTCCTTATAAAGCAGAAACCTAGTTACCTACCTAATTCTGTTGAAATAATCAGTCAACTTATTTTTAAAGCCACTTCACTTCAATCACTTATTTTGTAACAATAACTATTAAACAAAGTAAAATCAAAGTAATTGCATGCTCATATTAGTAGGTATATTAAAAAACACTTAAACAAAAACAATGATTTTGCCGCCTTTTTTTGGCCATGGAGCTAGTTTATTAGCTAAATTTCTTTGGTTTAGGCACAGATGCACAGATTTAATAACTTTATTTTTGTTTTCTTTGTTTGAAACAAAAAAATTTTTTTTTTTTGCTGTTACTTCAAAATGAATTTCATTCAGTACATTCTGATTGTATGGAAATTCATATTCAACCAGCTGTAAGCCAAAAGTCAATAAAGTGACACTTTTTAAATGTATACACGTATTTAAAAAGTGGTATGAAAAAGTAGTGTTTTCGAGACGGTGGAATGAAAAAAAAAATACTGTAATAGTGGGGAGTGGAGTGGAGTGGGAGTCCTTGATTAGTGTTTGAAAAAAAACCCGTAATAGAACAATCTCATTCTATCTAGACGTAATAAAAAAAAAACTAGAAAAACGGCCTTTAAATCGTTTAGTCTACATTTGACACATTCTGCTTTTGACACCATGGTTTTGTATGGACAGATTCTACATACGACAGATTCTACTTATGACAGATTCTAAATATGACGGATTCTACTTATGACTGATTCTCGTTTTGACAGATTCTACATATGACGGATTCTGTTTATGACAGATTTCCTCCCTTATGAAAAATAATGAAAAGTTTTAGTTTTTTAGCATTCTTGTCTCTTCCTTCTCATTGGAAAATACCTTGCTTGCGAAAGTGAGACCAATGTTGTATAACTGAACTATTGATTTTTTGAAGAGACAAGAATGCTAAAAAACTAAAAACTTTTGATTAACAATATATATAAAACTCTTCCGTTACTGACTGACTGACTGACTGACTGACTGACTGACTGACTGACTGACTGACTGACTGACTGACTGACTGACTGACTGACTGACTGACAGACAACGCAGAGCCGAAACTACTGGGCGTAGCGGGCAAAAATTTTGCATGTAAGTTCCTTAGGGAGTGTAGGTGTGCACTAAGAAAGATTTTCTCGAAATTACCATGGAAACGGAAAAAAAAGAACAGCCTCTAGTTTTTCACAAGAAAGGAAATCTGTCAAAGGCAGAATCCGTCATATTTAGAATCTGTCAATCGAGAATCTGTCATAAATAGAATCCGTCATAAGTAGAATCTGTCGTATGTAGAATCTGTCCATACAAAACCATGGTGTCAAAAGCAGAATCTGTCAAATGTAGACTAAACGGTTCTTTGGTATTACAGTCAACGGCGGCGCACGAGACCGTAGACAAAAGTGTTACGGGGCGTCCGTGATAAGATAGTGTAGGTACCTTAAATGCTTGCTTAAATAATGTCCCGTAATGTTAACGCCATTATAGTAGAAATTTGATTCTTCTTTGCTATATATGCAGCAGTAGACCTTGTTTGCTGTACTTTAATATAAAAATAGCGTAGTCTGAAACGACCTTTATGTACGATTCAAATCGAAAAATTATACAGGGTTACTGGTAAGTAGACCCGACCATTTCAGGAGGTGACAGTAGGGGTCATTACCAATCATTTTAGCCCTCAGGTACCCAGGTCAAAACCCAACCGTTTTCGAGATATTGAACTTTTTAGTTTTTTTCATAAAATCGTCGACTTGAGAACATTTTTTTCAATTAAATTTAAATGTTCAAGTATTAGGGTGTTTCTTTTAATGCTAATCTAATCCTAAATAAATTATTTAAATGAAAAATACTTAAATTGAAAAAAACATTTAACAATATGAGTTTTATAGCCCTCTCAACTGCAATTTTATTTTTAATTTTAATTAACGTATTTTTTTCACTGGCATTTTTTTAAGAAATTCGCCTAAGATTTTTATCGGCAGATTATTCAAAAAACATCTACGTCTTCTAAGCTATCCAAAATGCTAGCATAGTTCGGTCAAACATCCATTATCTTCTGAGTAAATCTACACCAAAGTGGTCAGGTCGTAGAATTCGGATTAGAGAAATTTCATTATTTGATTAATAAAAAGTTATAAATCAATTGAAATATCTTGTAAATGAAAAAAAAAAGTATTTTCTATTGATGCTCCTCATGACCACCTTAATTCCTGGCACACACCCTCATTCTTCATCACCAACCAGCTTTCCTCCGAAACAAATTAGTTTTTTTTTTAAGACTGGCTAGTTGCCCTTAGGAAGGGTCATTGTGCTACCAGTACGATGGCTGCGCAGCTTACTTCAGTTCTAACCAACACATCCCTTGTGTTCATGAATGGTTGGACCAAAATTATTCTAACAAATTGATCAAAAAGGGCTGTCCCACCCCATGACCAAGAAGCTCGGACTTGACTCCTATTGACTTTTACGTTTGGGGTCACATGTAGAGCCTGGTTTACCAAGAAACCTGCCCCTTAAAGACTAGTTGGGCAGCCGACGTGCTGGTAGCACATGACCCTCCTATGGGCAACTAGCCAGTCTTCAAAAATATTTTTCAATTATTTTCTGAGGAAAGCTGGTTTGTGATGAAGAATGAGGGTGTGTGCCAGGAAACAAGGTGGTCATGTGGAACATCAATAGAAAATACTTTTTTTTTTTCATTTACAAGATATTTCAATTGATTTATAATTTTTTATTAATCAAATAATGAAATTTCTCTAATCCGAATTCTACGACCTGACCCCTTAGGTGTAGATTTACTCAGAAGATAATGGATGTTTGACCCAACTATGCTAGCATTTTGGATAGCTTAGAAGACGTAGATGTTTTTTGAATATTCTGCCGATAAAAATCCTAGGCGAATTTCATAAAAAAATGCCACTGAAAAAAATACGTTAATTAAAATTAAAAATAAAATTGCAGTTGAGAGGGATATAAAACTCATATTGTTAAATGTTTTTTTCAATTTAAGTATTTTTCATTTAAATAATTTATTTAGGATTAGATTAGCATTAAAAGAAACATCCTAATACTTGAACATTTAAATTTAATTTAAAAAGATGTTCTCAAGGTGACGATATTATGAAAAAAACTAAAAAGTTCAATAACTCAAAAACTGTTGGGTTTTGACCTGGGTACCTGAGGACTAAAATGATTGGTTATGACCCCTACTATCACCTCCTGAAATGGTCGGGTCTACTTACCAGTAACCCTGTATTATCAGCTTGGTAGTTATCTCTTCTGAGATTTGCGAAACACGTGGCCTACGTCATCATGCTGAGACAGAAAGCAATGACAATTAGCACGCGTTTGACAAGTGACATGTTTACACACAAAATATAATAAATAGAGAGCCAGAAAACAAATAGACGTGCGCTTCGCCTCGCGACCGGGGCGTACTGACGTCTCTGACGTCCGAAGTGCAATTTCGTGCAAAATTTACCAGGATTTTTGTATAAAAACTAATGTAATAAAAGAAATACGCATTGTTTTTTAAATATTGCCTCCTAAATTTATAGTTTACACTTTTTTTCGTCGTTTTGAGTATCAACTTGAGGGGAGAATATTTGTTTTTAATATCACAATCCTAAAAACTCCGGCGCTTTAACTTTCCTAATGTTGGTCGACTTTAGACATTTATAAGTATTTAACTATTGATGATACTACAAATTGGCGTCCGTAAATTGATAAACATGTTCATAAATATTTTAATAAATATTTTTTTATATTTTATTAACGATATTAAAGCTAGTAAATCATGAACCGCGACAACCGTTTTCAGTTTTTTTTTGCGCTCTGCCCCCTCTTAAACATAACATAAGTTTATAACGGGAGAATGGCTCAACCGATTTCATACAAAACTACAGTGATTCATAAATAATATTTTTTTTTGCTTCCATCAGTACCTATTTAACAATAAGTAATTTCTTTTTTTTTAAAAAGATACCGGCCTTCAAAATTGACACATACTTACATAAAACTGAGAACTCCCTCTTTTATAAAGTCGGTTAAAATAGGTACTAAAACCTTCTCCTGAATGTAACAAATACTTTTGTGAAAACCGCATCAAAATCGGTTCAGCCAAACTCGAGATAATCGCGGACAAACATACATACATACATACATACAGGTCAAACTGATAACCTCCTTTTTTGAAGTCGGTTAAAAATGTTAAACAACTAAACTATAATTATTTTAAATGGGGGGTAAATCTGTCAAAAACTGTTTCCGGTATATGCAGAATCTGTCAAATGTAGACTAAATGGTTTAACATAATCTTAATAATAATAACTGTATCTATAAAAATAAACGCATCAAAATCCGTTGCGTAGTTTTAAAGATCTTAACATGTTTATACACACATACAGCAAGAAGCGACTTAGTTTTATAATATGACTAGTCGACCCGGCGAACTTCGTACCGCCTAACCTTTTATTTTGTGCATGTATCATACTTATAAACATTCCTCTTGAATCACTCTATCTATTAAAAAAAACTTCATCAAAATCCGTTACGCACTTTTAAAGATTTAAGCATACATAGGGACAGACGCGGAAAGCGACTTTGTTTTATACTATGTATTGATATCGCGATACACAGCTTTCGCTGCGTAAATTACACTGTACGTCTGTACAGTGGCGGTCTCTTTGAGCGTTACTCTTTTGTATGTTGGTCTCGTGCGCACTAGACTGTATTACCAAAGAACAAGAGCTTTTTTTTAATACAGAAAAACCTGAAATGTTACGCTGAACGAGTCCGTGACTGACTGTACTTCATCACTTGACAGTATAGCAACGCAAAAATATTAAGAAGAAAAACTCATGCTGTCGCCCCCTAACCGCAACCAGGCGACAGAGAGGGAAATTAAATTTGCGTTTCGGGGGAAAACGTTTTTCATTACCTAAATCTTAGCGAATCGGAATGACTTTGATGTCCATCGCTTCAACATTAAATAGTGTAGGTTTATACGTTTTCCTTTTTTTTAAATATACATTGGTTTCCTAAAACAAACAACTTTATCCTAACAATTATTTTTGACAAAATCTTTGTATTTACAGGGGCCTATAAGTCAGAATCAATAGCGAATTTTGAAAAAAGGAAAACGTACAAACCTAGTTTTTTAAATTGATAACATACTAAAATTTTATGGCGATTGGAAAATAATTAGTAGTAGAAAAACGTTTTCCCTATTTGTATGGACGCGTTCGGGGTATACGGTCCTCTTAATATCTTTTTTTAAGAAAAATATTATTAAAACTGTTTTTATTTGTGAAGTCAACAATTTTTTAGATTATATCCTGACTCGTCGACCCGGCGAACTTCGTACCGCCTAACCTATAACTATTTTGTGCACGTAATATACTTATAAACCTTCCTCTTGAATCACTCTATCTATTAAATAAAACCGCATCAAAATCCGTTGCATAATTTTAAAGATTTAAGCATACAAAGGGACAGACGCGGAAAGCGACTTCATTTTATAAAACAATATACATGTATAGTGTGCTTTATTGTAATAAGAAAACTCCGTAAAAGTGTTATTTATTAAGTACTATACGTTACCTTTTCTTTCAGCTTGATGACCAAATTTTCCAAAAAGTTAGTTTCTAAATGTATTTACATACAAATTTTAAAATGCACTGAGACTGAACTTTTGGGAATGTTTATGGTTTCGGGTGGATGGAAGCTAGTTCATATGTGGCTGACAGAAAGCATCGTATCCAAGAATTGGCCACTCGTCAAAGAATTATTAGAACTACTTTTACTATGTCCAGTTGATACTGAGCGATTAAAGACAAACAACTGCCCAAAATTAGTCAAAGAATTATCTAAAGATGGAAATCACCGAGGTAAGTTACACTCATCTACTACTAGATAGTATAGATGATACGTTAGTATACCATCATCTTCTATCTAATATATAAAAATTAATCGTGGTTCGTAAGTCTCGCCAAAACTCGAGAACGAGAGATTTTCGTCTTGAAATGTTTGTTGCAGTCCTGGGAAGATTTAAAAGTTGAGAAAATATAAAAAAAATGCAAGTAAGACGCAAAAAAAAGGGTTGTTCCGGAAATCCCCCTTGAGCGATTCCCCCCTGAGGGGGAAAACAGGAATCTTGTTTAAAATATGTCCGAAAATCCCCCTCGCTTAAATTTTGTTATTCCCGTAATCCCCCCTGAACCAAGGGGGAAAATAGGAAACGAGTGTAACATGTGTCCTAAATTCCCCCCAGTCTTTAATTAATCAAAACAATAAGTTAATTTTTAGAAAATTACTCTTATTTATTATTAAACTTGTTAAAACGTTTAAAAAAGTATAAAATATACCTATAGAGATCAATTTGTTGTTTAGAGGTACAATAATTAAATAGATGGTGGAATTTAGAAAAGTTGTTTTAATTTTACGTAAAATTTCCTCCAATTATTAACAAAGTAATTACTTAGAGCAAAGTAGAAAACAATTTCTTATTAACAATAATGGACTAGGAATAATGATTTTTTAAATAACGTATATATATAATCATCTCAGTTAGCACTATAGAACATTAATTTGCAAACAGTGACAAACATTGTGGGTTATTCCAACATTGTTAATCTGGGTAGGAACCCAGCACCGATTCAAAATGGTTGTCGATCTAGCTAGAGTACCATACCAAGAAGATGACATACCGTTAAGTTACACGTAAATTATTACTTTTTAATTGCTTGTTTTTTATGGTTTTAATAAAAGTGGGAGAGAGTGTAATCAACGAGATAACCCGTTTAAATTCATAAGTTTTGCTTAATGTATAGTTTACTATCGTTGTATAGTTGGTTGGTAATATTCTACCTCTAGGAGGTACTTACTGATATTCAAAGTAGCAGTTTTAATAATTATATTATTGATTTAACGGAGTGATATATTAAAATAAAACCTATTATCTTGAAGGGGGATTTCAGACATATTTTTTTTGCATTCCAGTTTTCCCCCCTAAGGGGGATTGTCAAGGGGGAATTCGGAACTTTTGATTTTTTCATTCCTGTTTTCCCCCCCAAGGGGGATTCCAAGGGGGATTTGAGGAACAACCCAAAAAAAACAATTTCATTTTCCCCTACAAACCGTTCCATTGTTAACTTGGCTCTTTGGCGTTTAACATAACAGTCAGTTGTTTCAATCAAATTAAAGACAGGACAACGTCTGTCGGGTCAACTAGTTGAATATAAAGTCCTAACCTAACTTACTCCAATGTTCGTAGCGTTATAAAGTACTTATTTATTAGCGACCCACAAGATTATATTGAATTCTTATCTCGTTCCCATAGTAATTTTCTGGAATTCATTTCCCAGTGGCAGGCACCTAAGACCTTTATTTAAAACTAGCTGACCCGGCGAATTTCGTATTGCGCCTTACAATTTTATATGGGAATTTAAATTGTTGTTTTTCCACATTTTCTGACCTTTTAAATCTTCACTGGACTACTACGAACATTTCAAAACCAAATCGGCCAAATCGTAAATACCACAGGGTAAATGTGAATAATCGATAATTATGCATAATTACTGGTAATTAGGGTAATTATGTATAATTACCAACGCACGAGGTAAAATGTGATAAATTATTCACATTGACCGGTAATTATGCATAATTTCCATGCAACAGAGGTAAATGCTGACAAAGCTTTGAATAACCAAAATTAAATATTAAAAAACCCCCTGACCGGGTCAGATACCCTCATCAACTAAACTAGAACTAGAGCTGATCTTCTTCAAAAGGTCATGGTTACCTTAAGAGCTGATCATCTTGAAACGACAGATCTGGTCATGCTTATCTTACCATATTCTTTCATCAATATAATTGAAATAACACGGTGAATTTTTTTAAATCACTAGGAAATCCTGGAAGGACATCTTTCTTCCAGATGTCCTATTGATTTAAAAATTTTAAGAACAGAAACCGTACAATGTTTAGAGGGTGATGCTTCTATATTTTTTGGGGCGCTTATTACGAAAAAACAACATGGGACGCCGTTTACAGGGTGTAACAATGTGTATGAAACTCCTAAACCTCTGGATTTAGAAATTTTAAATTTACACTGTAGATTTTCTTTTCATTAAGTTGCAAAGTTTGCAAGTAGTTTTTTATTTTTATTTTGCCCTCTAGTTCTTATACAGAGTAAAACAAGTTTCTCTTTAAAATGTAAACTAATGACGCTAGAACTTGAAATTTTCAAAATAAGCTCCTATTAAAATTAAAACATCAAATATGGTATCATAACTGCGTTTATAGTTACTGGTGTCCTTGATACAGCGTGTTAAAGTTTGTACGAAAAACCGAAACCTTTTTCTTGTTTCTTAGGTATCGAAATGAGTAATGTTTTAGAAATAGTTATTACAAAAAAGACATCGATTTTTAAATCCAAGATGGTGGACATACAGTTTAATTACAACGGGGCGTCCTTTGGGCGTACACTAGGTAGATGAACTGGTTTTTTTTTTGAAGCGTCAGAGTTATGCATATAATATATATATACAGGGTGTTTCTGACAAGGCGGTAATAAATCAAAGGGGGGATTCAGCTCACCATACCTAACAACTTTCCCAAAGCAACATGGGTCGAAATCTCAAAAAAAAAAAACAGCTGCCCCATACATTGACCCCGTCAGCTGATCGAACCAATGTATGGAACAGCTGTTTTTTTTTTGAGATTTCGACCCATGTTGCTTTGGGAAAGTTGTTAGGTATGGTGAGCTGAATCCCCCCTTTGATTTATTACCGCCTTGTCAGAAACACCCAGTATATATCAATAACTAACCTATATTATAGGTTAGTTATTGATATTTCTACCGCGCAACCAAGTTCTGAAAAAAAAAATACGCTCAAGGACTCTAGTCTCATCAAAGTTGACAAAAGCTTGGTATATATAGTTACCGATAAATGTGATTATTTCAGAGGTTTTTATTACATTTACCGCAAGTGCTGACAATTATTTATAATAACCAAAAATATGCATAATTACCGCATTATTCACATTTACCGTAACACATTATATAGTAAATGGAAGTAGTTAGTAGATTTGACCTACATATATAAGAGTAAACAATATACTAGTTGATTACCTATTGTTTTTAATTCCTCGACGTGACTAGTGTCGATTAGGATATTTAATATTTTTCTGTAGTGTTAAAGCGGAAACCTGTGTGTGAATTTATTTTATAATAATTTGTATTTTATTTTTATTTTTTAACATTTTATTATTTTATTATTTATTTTTGACATGTAATCTATTATTTTTATTATTATTTAATTATTGTATAATCATTTTTTTTTTATTTGTATTTTAATTTATAATTGAAGTAAGTTTAAGTACTTAAATTTCAGCCATGGTTTAAAAAACAAAATATATACTAGTTGAATATATTTTTTAGACTTACTTTAGTATAATTATACTAGTCGACCCGGTGAACTTCGTATCGCCTAACCTACTACTATATTGTGCATGTATTGAACTTAAAAACATTCCTCTTAAAAAAACGCATCATTATCGGTTGTATAATTTTAAAGATTTAACAGTCGCGGAAAGCTACTTTATTTTATACTATGTATTTATTTATACACTACTGAATTATAATCATTTTTTTTTATTTTAGCTATAAGGGCTTTAGCATCAAAGCTAGTTGAACAGTGGCTAAAGACAGTAAAAGGAGAAAACGTCGTTCCAATTTCCATATCTGAAATACCCCAAATCATAGCTGACGCTAATGTAAACAACAGTTTTGACTTATCCCTAACCAAAAGTGAACCACATTCAGACCTAGAAGATTGTATGCTCAATAAAAATGAAATCAAAATAAATGGAGAAGTTCCTGATATTGAACATGATGCAAAGGTTGATTCAGATTTACAAACTGAGGAAATTAATATTAATTGTGAAAATAAAATAACTGAAGACCATGATAATTCAGTAACTCTACCTATTTTAAAAATAACTCTTAAAGATGGAAAGCAAAAGGTTTCCGAAAGCAAAAACGTAGATAAAAAATCTGAAAAGGAAAGATCAAGCCATAGAAATAAAGAAAGATCATCAGAGAAAAGTAGATCGTCAAAATCAAGTTCATCTAAGCATAGATCTCAATCCTCTTCTGATAAAAAGAATAATAGCGATAGTCTAAGCAGCCACCGTAGCAAAGACAGAGAAAAATCAAAAGAAAAACACAGTAGTTCAAAATCTAGTAGTAAACATGGAGAAAATTCAAGAAGATCTGGATCTTCCAGTAATAGATCGAGCAGAGACGACAAATCTAGGGATTCTAGTAGAGATACTAAAAGTAGAGAAGAAAAGCCCAGTAGGGACAGCTCTCGATCCAATAAACTAAGTGAACTATCTGATCAGCCCTCAATACACAAACTTGGTAAAATTCCAAAGCTTAGCGATATCAAAAAAGAAAAGCCTTCTATTTCCATTGAAGTCAGAAAACCTGACGAACCTAAACCAAAAACTGTAAAAACTTTCCATTCGAGATTTAGGAAGCATGGTTTGGAAGAAGAAGTTAAACCGCCGCCATCTCGAGCTGCATTGCTGAATAAGAAAACGCCTTCTGCTTTACCACCTACCGTCTCTATACCGAAGAGACCGTCACCTGTACACAATGAAACCCCACCTGAGAAAAAAGCTAAAACTATTGAGATTGTGGAAAAACCTGGTGCTATTAAATTAATTCCACCTAAGCCCAAGCGTAAGTATATATTAAACTCCTTAATTTATTTATATGTATTAACATTATCAATTTTTACAGGTAACACACCAAAGCCACCCTGGTCTCTGATAACAATCATGAGTTTTCTTTTCTTTATTTGGTTTTACTTCGTTGGTAAGTCTAAAATAAATGGTTTAATGGGTTCTATTATGTTTATCATAATTTACCAATAAATCCTTAATCAAATACATTTTTTTTCGTTGAATATTGACCTGGGTTTTAAAAGCTAAAATCGTCAGGTACTAAGATTTAGCTCCGCAGCCTGTGTGGAAGTGGCCCAGCTGGCGACCCCGCCGAGCAGCTGCGTTACTCCATGGCGAGCGTTGCACCCACGGCGTCTGCGTCATCTTCCAGAAACCTCGAAGTATATCTTTACTAATGTTTACTTCTCTCCAGTAAAAACAATAAAGCACCAAAATACTTGTAACGTCCTCGTCAGATGAAATGAGTGGGTCATAGAGGTATTCCGTTCTGGATGAGCGGTTCTTCGGCGTTGATATTATGACAAGCCATTACTGGTGTTACTAAATAATGTAAAGAGAGAATAAAGATCAGCCAACAAAATATAACTTAGTGGTTTTTTATGAATCATGTTGTCATGTGTGTGTTTGAAAAGGTTGAATGAATGAAATGCAATATGTGTGAACGAATTTCTAAGTCGTTGCGTAATAAGAGCGACATCTTCTACGCTTCCGAGATGTTCTCAACAATTCGCAACTCTACTTAGTCTCTCGAACATGCCCCCCGTTCACGTCCGACTTGTCGGCTGTCGGGCCCCGAGATTTTAGATTGGATGTTTTTGATAGAACTTCTACTATACATGGTGTCCCAAAAGTCGACAATAATCCGGAAGCAGGAGATGTAGCAAGTCATTAGAGCTACCAGAAAATAAAAAATAAAATTTACATAGATGTGGTGGTAAAACTATAGCTATTTAAAAAAAAAAAAAACAAAAATTCACGCCCTGTGACGGACGATCTTTTTCACATTGTTGTTACAAATCGTAACTTTTTCTTGGTTTCATTTTTGAAATATAGCCCCGAGTCCGAGTAATGCGTCTACCAATTTTAGCCTTAGATTTGAAGTCATCTTCAATATTTTAGTAGAGAAATGCCCGTTTCTCCAACCAAAAAATTATTAAAAAAAACGTGCTCAACTTTAATCTGCTTCATAGTGGTAATGGTATATAACATTAACACTTGCTGGATTATTCCTTAAATAAAGCTTAAAAAAAACTAATCAATTGCTAAAGTAGTAAAAATCAAATTATTTTCTAGTAGGAATGTGGATCATGAAATTAACATTTGAATTTTTTCATTTAAAAAGATCGTCACAGGTGTTATTTTTTAGTTTTTTTTTTTAAATAGCCATAGTTTTAACACCAAAAGGGTTTTTATTTTTCTGGTAGCTGTGATGACTTGCTCTATCTCCTGCTTCCGGTTTATCGGACTTTTGGGACACACCATATTTAAAATGAATCGTGGTTCGTTAGTCACCCTAAAACGCGAGAACTGCCGGGCCGATTTAGCTGATTTTGGTTATGAAATGTTCGTAGTAGTCCAGGGAAGGTTTTAAAGGTAAGAAAATATTGAAAAATTTAGAGAAAGTTAGTAAAAGTAAGAATTTCTCTTTCCTATACAAATTGTTCTATTACCATAACTGTTCAATCGATCCCTATTCTGTCGCACTCCCTCCACGCCTGTCACAGACTTTGTTTTTTAATTCGCTCAAGCAGGTCAAGTAACATAGTCCATACAGCCAAGTTTTTAGTGGGTAGGTAGTAAAATAATAATGGTGTAAACTTATAATCTAAAGGCCGTAACAGACGAGATAAGATATCTGTATCTAAGCAGATCATCTTTCAACATCACTTTCTATGTGATCTTATGGACTACCACACACTACGCAGATAATGTAAAATATATCTGAGCCGTGACATATAAATTGAAAGATGGTGGATTATTATCTGCGTATATACAAATGTTTATCCTCAGATAACATCTGCCGATACACATATGGCATAATATTTTAACTGTAGCTAAATACAGGACGTATGATGAAGTTGGGTTTCGGAAATAGACTATGAATTTGTTATCTGATCGATCCTCGAAGATATGAAATTCATTCCTTTTTAAGCTATATATATATGCTGTTCTATCCAAATTCTTTGTGTTTTAGCGTTTGTTAAAAGCAAGACGTGATTCATTCATAATCAGAATGATCTTCTGACGAGCTGTTTAAAGCGCTTCACAGACTACAAAGATACGTTAAGATATCTGTATCGGCGCAGATCATCTTCAACATTAATTTCCATGTAATCCTATGGACGACCACACACTACGCAGATAATGTAAAATATATCTGAGCCGTGACATATAAATTGCAAGATACTGCAGATAACATCTGCCTATACAAGTTTATCTGCAGATAACATTGCCGATACAAATATGGCATAATATTTTAACTGCAGCTAAATACAGGATGTATGATGAAGTAGCCCTCGGGTTTCGGAAATAGGCTTTGAATTTGTTATCTGATCGATCCCTCGAAAATATGAAATTCACCTCGGTCTTTTTCGGTCACATTTACCGTAACATATACAGGGTGTTTCTGACAAGGCGGTAATAAATCAAAGGAGGGATTCTGCTCACCATACCTCACAACTTTCCCAAAGCAACAGGTCGAAATATCAAAACAAAAATCAGCCGTCCCGTACATTGACCCCGTCAGCTGATCGAACTAATGTATGGAACAGCTGTTATTTTTTTTGAGAATTGCCGTTTCGACCGCGCAACCAATACCTCTAATACTTGACCAGATAATGACCCTTCAGTCCCATGGCCGCGCGAACCTCCAATTTAGGTTCAATTATTTTCGTAACTATGCGTCCAAAACAGCCGGAATCGGTGTTCAGACCTTTATCTTAATTTGTCGAACCCTATGAAGGCCGAAAACCGCCGATGTCTGTTGTTAGTCACACAAAATCTCTGAAAAACTTAACCTTATTTCCGCGCCAACGAAACGCTTCTTAATATGGTGATAACTAGTTAACTATGCTAGATTAAGATATGTTTCATTAATCAAATTCTTTGACATTTAAGGCTCCTTCGAATGACACCTAGCTAGACCGCTCAAGCCCACTGCAGCGAGAGAAATTTAAAAAACTTTACCTCCTAAATTTGTTAAGTAGGGTGGCTTTTTTGAGATGATTGATACCTATGGTAATAACTTTTGGTAAACACTGAAGAAGCAAATTAAATTTATTGCATCATCTCCGAGCCTCCTTCCGAGTAAACTGTATATATCTTGATGTTGAAAACGCTCCTACGCTAGTAGGCTGAACCATTAGGATATTAGTCATAGGCGAACGACATGTACTTACTCTAGTTATGATACCATATGACTTAAATAACCTAAGTTTTAGCGCCAAATTTGTCTTAATTTGCGGGATCCCGGAGATGAATAAAAGATTCGGGATCCCGTTTCGCGGGATTGCAATCCCTATTTACGTGTCTAATACCTCTTTCTTTACTCCTCTTCAAGTAAATGAAGATACATAGGTAGGTAAGAAGAGATTAGGGTATATTTACTTACCTACTTTATCAACTTGCCTAAGTGCAGAGCAGAGTGAAGGAAAAGAGTAGAGTAGTAGTATGGGCTAGGCTAGGGAGTAACCATTTTAGTCGGGCTCACCCTAAACTAAAACTATCTTGATCTTTTGTACTTAGTCCCTTTTTCAACTTTTTTTTTTTACCGACCGGCATCGCAAGTGTTTTTCTTTCTTTCGGTAATAAATACCACACATTTATTTTTGAGAATATAGCTTGAGTTGCGGCAAGCATGCTTTAAACGGGCTTTATGCAGTTGATAATAAAAAGATCTCCACTGAAAGAGGGCAAAAATTACCCACAAGAGTGTAAAAAATTATAAAAAACCCTCGATTTGGGTTGATTTTGTATATGTTTTGCCCATATAAAATATAAGTAAATCTTAATATTTGCTATAATTACTATTTATAAATTACTAGTCGACCCGGCGAACTTCGTACCGCCTTTTCTATTACTATGTTGTTCATAAATTTTACATATAAATAAACCTTCCTCTTGAATCACTCTATCTTTAAAAAAGAACGCATCAAAATCTGTTGCATAGTTTTAAAGATATAAGCATACATAGGGACAGATGCGGGAAGCGAATTTGTTTTTAACCGACTTCAAAAAAGGAGGTTATCAGTTTGACCTGAATGTACGTTTGTCCGCGATTATGTCGAGTTTAGTTGAACCGATTTTGATGCGGTTTTTAGAAAAGTATTAGTTACATTCAGGAGAAGGTTTTAGTAACGATTTTAACCGATTTCGGAAAAGAGGAATTTCTCAGCTTATGTATGTGCCAGTTTAATGAAGGCAGGAATTAAAAAAAAAAAACATAAGTATACTATTTCAAACCCCTTTATCTTGAATAGTTCAACTTTTACTATGTGATCACTTGGCGATTATTTTTTAAAAAATTGCTACTAAATCATGACGTAAGTAATCATAGTTCGAAAATAAAAGCTTTGGCCAAGCAAATGAAACGCATACATATCGCACCTTCAGAACGGTAGGGGCACAACTCAAAAAATGAGATTTTCGGGAAATCGCAAAAAACTAAAGTAAAATTGTAACTTTGCACTTTGAAAGTATTTATTTCGCTAATTTGACCTAAAAAGTTTAATTTTTATATTCCTAAGGTAAAGTCTAGGTTGTCTTCTAGCGTATGAACGGTAAAGAGATGGTTCATATTAAATTTTTATATTTTATTTTATTTTTTTAAAAAACAATGGAAGACATAAGCCCTTTTTATTCTGATAGTTTTAATATTTTTATGGTTTTAAGGACCTAAAACCTAAAAGTTCTCTACAATTCTAAACTATTAATTGAATTTATAAACATTTTTTCAAATAGCTTCGGTATGAAAAAGGCACAACCAAAAATAAGTCTCACTTTATATTAGTATAATTCGGTATCGTAAAGACCTATTTACATAAAGTGTCTTTATTGAACTGATAATAACAATTATACTTAGCGATGACGTTTAGGATTATAAAGCCACAATCGGCTATGAGCCTGTAAACAACTGAACCTGTTCGTACTACTTTTGGCGCATTAATGATTGCGTCACTCTGGTTCCGAGCGGGTGCAGGAAAACGTCCCAGTGTAAAGGAGACGTAAGTATCGGATTTCTTTTTCTGTCGTTAAAAAGCCTATGTTTTAATATTCATCGGATAGAGCGCACATTTTTAAGCCTTTCTATGACCGTAACTCAATTTCGCGAAATTTTGAGTTAAGCCCCTTCAATTCTGAAGGTGCGATATAAGAACTTCATTTAAACTTACCATATACCACATCATAATTATGGTATCTACCTACTTATTTTGATGTACCTACATTTGACAACTAAATGATTTGAATTAAGTACTTTAATCAAATCAAAAATTTTTGGAAGTAGGGATCTACCCTGCGTTGGCACGTATACGACAAGCTCTCTTTTTAAGTTTTTTCTTACCTACTATACCTAGAAAAAAAAAGATGACCGTGCGCGCCTGGCCCTAGAGAGCTAAGCTAGATCGGTGGTCCTTAATTATTCCTATATATACGAAGGTATTTCATTTGAGGAACATCGCATAAGCGAAAGAGTCTATTTTTTTAAAACAAAATGTTTTGCATTTTTTGTAAATAGTAAGTACTTAGTATACTTAAGTAGTATTTTTTTAAGAGACCACACTTTGTTAAGGTGGTAACTCACGGTATGGCGCGAAATTCAAATTTTTGCACGTTTTTTAATTATTTTGGCGAAAGTATTCATCTCTAATAAAGTTTAAATGAATTCGCGTACGTAAAAACCAATCTCCCACATTGTGATACCTATATCGTTTTTGAAAGACAGAGTTACCGATTTTGTGTATATTCAAGAAACTTGATTTTTGGCCTATTACCCCTTAGACACAAAATCTGTAGGTCTATCTTCCAAAAACGTATTACAATGTGGAAGAAGGTTTTTTACATACGCGAATTCATTATAACTTTATTAAAAATGAATACCTTTGCCAGAATAAATAAAAAACGCGAATACAGCTTGAAGTACACGAAAATTTTTGAATTTCGCGCCATACTGAGAGGGACCACCTTAAACGATATTACCAAGAGTTACAACTTGTAAGATTGAAAACGTTATACAAATACTTCAACATAGGTACCCATTTACTTGCTTATACTTGGTAAGTAAGTACTTAAGTAATGTTTATTTAATTTATTTATTGGCAATTTATCGAGAGTGGCACTTCTCTTAGTTGTATGCGTTTCATTAAGGTTTCATTCAGTCCTGTCCTGCCACCACGGGGGCGGCGGCGGCGGCGGGCGACGTTAGTGTGTCATATAGTCGAGATGCCAGGTGCACACAAATATACGTGCACCTGGCATCTCGTCGCGCTCGATCGAACTTTATTCCTACACAGAATCTGCAAAACAAAACTTCCATTTCAATCCGAATATTGGCATTTTCAAAATTTCGATGCTATGTACTTTCTGGCTGGGGTTATCACACTACTCCACACCTGGTAATAGGTACAGTGGCAGTCTAGGACGGCGTAACACTTCCGGTTTTTCTCTTTTGCAAAATAGCTATTGTTCTTTGCTAAGTTATACAGTCTAGGGCACACAAGACCAATAGACAAATCTGTTACGGCCTCCTAGACCGCCACTGGCGGAGGGACTTTGTTTTATAATATGTAGTGGATAAACCGCAATACTAGAACAATGATTTTTGAGCATAACAAGACAAGCCTACCTATATCTAGGTAAAAAAAATGCGACGCGTACCCTACCCTGTTGAACATAATCCACCCCTATACTATGGGCTCGAGAACTTTTGTCAGTGGTTCTCGGTCAAAAGTATCTTGATTTAATACTTAAAAGGCTCCGTTTAAGGGGCGAATGGGTGCGAAGCTAGCGCCACTTCCGATAAATAATTAAATTAATTAATATATTCTACCATGGCCTAAAATAAAAATATGCGGCTGTCGCCCTAACCTTGCTTAGCGCTTAAACAGACGACGCCGCTGCCGCACCGCAACACTGTTTACACCATAGACAAGACACTATTTCACACACGCCGCCGCCCCACCGCGCCGACACCTCGCCGCGCTGCCGTCACGTGCGATGTTCAGAGGGCCTATTATGGCCGCTTTTGCAATATTGCTTTGCGTCCTCTTTGCGTTTTTTTTTGTATTGACTTTGACACTTCGACGAAAAGCAATATTCTTCAACGACGAAAAGCAATATTGCAAAAGCGGCCGTAATAGACCCTCTGAACTAAAGCCTAGCTCAGCCCAGATAAAGAACAGATTTGAAAATGGCTGCCGAACGCATTTTATCTCGCGTATATTAGTATGAGAGAAGAGTTAAGAAGAAAGACGGCCGCCATTTGGAGATTTGATCTTTATCTGCGCAGGTTATAGCAATGTATTACTTACAAAAGTACAGAGAACGATAAAATTTGCATTGATGGCGCGTTGGCGGCGTCGTCTGTTTGAGCGCTTAGATTTTTTAAATCCCTGATGTGTAGGTTTCAAATTCAAAATCTAAAGAATAAACGGTTTGTTGCCTTATGTAGCCACTTTAGTTTCTTAAATAAATATAAGATATAAATTATTTATCGAAGTGGCGCTAGTT
Source organism: Euspilapteryx auroguttella (assembly GCA_951802225.1). Classification (NCBI taxonomy): domain Eukaryota; kingdom Metazoa; phylum Arthropoda; class Insecta; order Lepidoptera; family Gracillariidae; genus Euspilapteryx; species Euspilapteryx auroguttella. The sequence continues at coordinate 6,098,013 of OX637642.1, read as the reverse complement.
TCGCACCGTTTTGCCCCTGAATGGAAGATCTAATTCTGGAAATGGGAAAAATGGAAAATAAATAAAATCTTCCTACTTACTTAAGTACCTCAAATTAAAACAATTTTGTTCTTAAGTATACATACTTACTTTACTTACTTAGGTACCTATTTCGTAAGTGCACAAAAAACTGCACGGTTTTTTTTTTCTGTAAGTAAGTACCTATACCTACTTACATTTTTTTATTATGCTTCACAGGCTTTGTATAATTCAGGGTGGGCAGGGCAGGGCACCCGTGTGCGGTCGCACACGTCAGACTTTTTGTAGGATAATAATCGGGCGTATTTTTTTCCTAAATGTATGACAAGTAAGTAGTACCTACCGACTTGTAGGACGTATGCGTTACACTTGCACTATTAATTATTGTCATATTATTGTACGTTCTATTTTTTTCCTACAAAAAGTCTGTCACCGATTTGTCGAACGGGTTAGTGTGGATTCGCCAAGTGTCAAACCCCGTGTATTTTTGCCAAGTAGGTACTTAATTAGATTTTTATTACAAAATTTTATAAAATACAGTTGGTTTCACTTATTTCAGGTATTACCTTTAAAACAGGGCACCATGAACTAGTAGTATGTTATGTGAGCATAGAAAAAATAAAGTAGAGAAGTCAAAAAAAATTAAGTTCTTATCTATTTAAAATTCTAAACAAGACAGCTTTATTTTATATATAAAAGTTGTTTAAACAAAAAAATTATTGATATTATCGAGTTGGATGGTGGTACTGATTAAGAAAATTCACAACGAGTACCAGTGGTACTGGTTTGGTGGTACTCGTTCAAAACTACCGGTAGCTTTATTCTTCTAGTAGTTTTTTTTGTTGTTACTTTTTTCCCTGGGCTAATAAAAAAAAATATACAGTCAATGCTGACTCCACAAGTAATAATAAAATATGATATCAAAAACTTTTTATACAAAAATTAAACCGCCGAAAAAACTGAAAAGCATTAAATGATAGGGAAACATTTTCTATTAGGCCTTAATTTACTCACTTCTTAAAGTAATTTTGTATTACCAAGAAATTTTAAGTCGGCGCCACACCACACAAGCAAATTCATTATCTATGTAAAGCGCGATGCGCAGCGGCATACGTTTTTCGGTTATTTCTTTGAATTTCAGGTAATTTAGTGATCTTTATTCGTTGATTCTGTGGCACCGACTCAAAATTTCTTGGTAATCCAAAATTACTTTAAGAAGTGAGTAAATTAAGGCCTAATAGAAAATGTTTCCCTATTATTTAATGCTTTTCAGTTTTTTCGGCGGTTTAATTTTTTTATAAAAAGTTTTTATTTTTGTCTTTTCAGTTTTTTTTGGGCTAATTTTTTGACCCCAGCTAATCATACTTCACCGGGTGGTCGCACAACCTGGTCACACAACCTGGTGAAGGTTGAGGGACTAACAGGATGAGGTCCGATCACGACCGGTCGGTGAGGCGATTTGTGAGGGAGGCCTATGTCCAGCAGTGGACGTCTTTTGGCTGATTTTATTTCATTTCCAAAGATATTGTACACGGAAATGCAACCTGTGAGTGGATAAATCGACCCGCCGACCAAAAAGTCACCCCTATTTTCCCACCCTTAGGGTGGGAATTTTATTTCACAATTTTTATGGGACCAACTTCAAGGTATACCCTGTCGATTAAAAAAAAATAATTATCAAAATCGGTCCACACAGTAAAAAGTTATGCGTGATCATACATAAAAAAAAAAAATATACGCGACGAATTGAGAACCTCCTCCTTTTTGTTTTTTCGTCGGTTAAAAAACTTATACGCGACGAATTGAGAACCTCCTCCTTTTTGTTTTTTCGTCGGTTAAAAATTGTCACTGTTCAAAACATTTTCAATATTTGGTCAGATTTAACCAATGTCCTTTATGAAAGCTTCTTAAATCTTGTAGAATATGTGACTCGTTCATTATCTTACCCACAAATGGCCATACCGACTGGTCTTGAGCAACTCTCGTCCAGTGTTACTCCCGCAGCCTTCACTAGGTTGCATGACCGCCTTGTAGAAGGTCTGCCTACTCTGCGTCTTCTAGTGCGCGGTCACCACTCGATAACTTTTTGGGCATCTGTTCTCCGAGCTATTTTCCCTGCCCATTGCCACTTTAGTTTCGCAATTCTTTGGTTTATTTCGGTGACTTTAATTCTTCTGCGGATTCCATAATTTCTAATTCGATTATGCAGGGAAACTCTGAGCAAAACCATTTCTATTACCCTTTCAGTGACCATTTCTCTGTAGCGTTTGCACATACTGGCAACACACAATTTTCGTAGACTTTCGCCGTTTATGTTTATGCGTAGCCTGCGTTACCCTGTCGAACGGGTTAGTGTAGATTCGCCAAGTGCTCATTTCGCAAAGTACTTTTTAACTCCATACATAGAGTGTATTTTCGCCAAGTGATGAAATAATTATTTTGCATCGTGTATTATCGCCAAGTCGTCAAAATTATTATACAGTTTAACTAATGCAGTAACAATTTAACACTAGCGTAAAATCTGCCTCTTGCTAATCATTTGTGAACTATGAGAAAGCCTTTGATTCGATTGAGTCAGCGGTGCCAAGTGAACTATTGGTACATCAAGTGTTGAAGTGATTGTACAGAAACGCCACTATAAAAGTTAGACTACAGGATAAGAGTTCAAAGGCTGTTCTACTGCAGCGGAGATTCATTATAGGTTATTATCCTATCCCTAAAACTGTTCAACGCTGCACCTTCGCTGCATCTTCAAGAACTGGAAAGATCTACGCATAAACTTATACGGCGAAAGTCTACGAAAATTGTGTGTTGCCAGTATGTGCAAACGCAACAGAGAAATGGTCACTGAAAGGGTAATAGAAATGGTTTTGCTCAGAGTTTCCCTGCATAATCGAATTAGAAATTATGGAATCCGCAGAAGAATTAAAGTCACCGAAATAACCCAAAGAATTGCGAAACTAAAGTGGCAATGGGCAGGGAAAATAGCTCGGAGAACAGATGCCCAAAAAGTTATCGAGTGGTGACCGCGCACAAGAAGACGCAGAGTAGGCAGACCTTCTACAAGGCGGTCATACAACCTAGTGAAGGCTGCGGGAGTAACACTGGACGAGAGTTGCTCAAGACCAGTCGGTATGGCCATTTGTGGGTAAGATAATGAACGAGTCACATATTCTACAAGATTTAAGAAGCTTTCTTAAAGGACATTGGTTAAATCTGACCAAATATTGAAAATGTTTTAAACAGTGACAATTTTGATATCATATATTATAATTACTTGTGGAGTCAGCATTGACTGTATATTTTTATTAGCCGTGGGAAAAAAAAAGTTCCAACAAATAAAACTGCTAGAAGAATAAAGCTACCGGTAGTTTTGAACGAGTACCACCAAACCAGTACCACTGGTACTCGTCGTGAATTTTCTTAATCAGTACCACCATCCAACTTGATAATATCAATAATGTTTTTGTTTAAATAAAACAACTTTTATAAATAAAACTAGAGGCTGCCCCGCGGTTTTTCCCGCGCAGATTTCTCATAAACACAAAAATCCCGTTTTTCCCGTTCCCGTGGGAATTTCGGGAAATCCCTTCTTAGTACTCACCTACACTCCCCAAGGAACACACGTTCCAATTTTCAGCTTTCTACGCCCAGTAGTTTCGGCTCTGCGTTGTCTGTCTGTCAGTCAGTCAGTCAGTCAGTCAGTAACGGAAGAGTTTTATATATATTGATAACAGAGATGTACAAGATACCTTAATTAAAGTATCTGAATACAAGATACAAATACCTTTTTAAATAAGTATTTCAGATACCAGATGCAAATACCTTTCTAAAATAGTATCTGAAATACAAGATACAAAATACGTATCTTTAAGATACTTTTTTATAGATAAAATACTTTTTACATTCATTTTTTTTGTGAGTTTTTTTTAAAGAGTAAATCGCGTTCATTTCCTATATTGGACAAACAACATTATATAAAACAAGCTGGCACGGCGAACTTCGTACCGCCGTACAATGTTTGTGTTCGTTTGCATCGAATAGGTTCATAATTACCGGACCGTTTTATTTTATCATCTTATGAATTATCCCTGATGAACATAATCAATACATAGTATAAAATAAAGTCACTTTCCGCGTCTGTCCCTATGTATGATTAAATCTTTAAAACTATTCAACGGATTTTGATGCGGTTTTTAACGGTATAAAACATACACAAAATACTACAATAGGTTAGGCGGTACAAAGTTCGCCGGGTCGAATAGTTATAGTATAGAATATTCGCAAAAATTCAAAATAGCACAAGCAATAGCTCAAATATTACATAAAGAAAGAATGAAATAATACTTATACATTAACATAATTAAAGCCTTTCCACTATTCTGAATTCTTGTGAATATTCTATATCTATAGACTACTAGAGGCTGCCCCGCGGTTTTTCCCGCGCAGATTTCTCATAAACACAAAAATCCCGTTTTTTCCCGTTCCCGTGGGTATTTCGGTAAATCCCTTCTTAGTGCTCACCTACACTCCCCAAGGAATCCACCTGCCAATTTTTAGCTTTCTACGCCCAGTAGTTTCAGCTCTGCGTTGTCTGTCAGTCAGTCAGTCAGTCAGTCAGTAACGGAAGAGTTTTATATATATTGATTGAATATACTCTATTCTAACTTCTACTATATCTATAAAAATGTATCGTGGTTCTTTAGTCTCGCTAAAACTCGAGAACGGCCGGGACGATTTACTTAGCTGATTTTGGTTTTGAAATGTTCGTTCTAGTCCAGGGAAGGTTTAAAAGGTTAGAAAATATGGAAAACGGAGGGGAAGTTAGTTAATAAAGCGACATTTAAAATTTTCCATATAAAATTGTAAGGCGCGATACAAAGTTCACCGGAAAAGCTAGTCAGGAATAATTCAGGATTTTAATGGTTTTTTTTAAATATCGGTCTAGTTAGTTATGGATGGAGTTTATTCGATACAAAGAAACAGTATTTTTTTTCCTCTTAAAAAGAAAAAAAATAAATGCCATGCACAAACACACACTCATAAACCAATCTAAAAGTATTTTGCAAACAAAGTATCTTCAAGATACTAAGATACCTAACAAAAGTATTTAAATACCAGATACAAAATGCATTTAAAAAAAAGGATCTAGATACAAGATTGAAGATACGTATTTTGTATCTTGTATCTGTATTTAAGATACTTTTATCTAAGATAAGTCACATCTCTGATTGATAAAGCTGTTTTGTTTAGAATTTTAAATAGATAAGAACTTAAAATTTTTTGACTTCTCTACTTTATTTTTTCCATGCTCACATAACATTCTACTAGTTCATGGTGCCCTGTTTTAAAGGTAATACCTGTAATAAGTGAAACAAACTGTATTTTATAAAATTTTGTAATAAAAATCTACTTGGCAAAAATACACGGGGTTAGACACTCTTGGCGAAACGAGCACTTGGCGAAGCTACACTAACCCTGTCGACCGTAGGCGGGCACCCTGCTGGATACGTACATACAGTGGCGGTCTAGAATGATGTAACAGATTTGTTTACGGTCTCGCGTGTGGCCTAGACTGTATTAAGAAAGAACAACAATTTCAATACAGAAAAACCGGAAGTGTAACGCCGTTCTAGACCGCCAGCGCTACTGTACCTACGTGGGACAGCTCAGAAATATGATGTTATTCAAGTACAAGTTATTTTTGGTATTTGAATGTGAATTTAAGAAATATTTTAAAAAAAAACTTAAATGAAGACATTGATTGCAATGGGTGGCCATATCGCTGCTATTTATAATAAACATACCTACTTACTTACCTATACTAAAGAAAAAGTGGTATACCTACGGTGGGTTAGTCCTATATAACCGTGTGAATCTTTGGTTGGTGCACAAAAAGAAACCCTTAATAGAAGATTAGACCTGAGAAAAATATAAATAAAAACTAGGGTCAAATTTTAATGGGTGTTTTTCATATTATTTGTATGATTTTGATTTAGGTCTGTATCTAACTTATGACATATTTAAATAAAACTGATGCCAAATAACAGGTTAACAACGAATTAATAAAACCTTATTAAATTCAAAATAAAGTAAGTAGGTAAGTATCTCTACTTCTTATAAAAAAAATGGGATCAAAGTAAAAAAAAGAGAAAATTAAACAAAGTATTTTACAGAAATGTTTTTTTTTCTCATCATAAAACCCAATAAATGATATCTTTTTACACAATAATATTAAAATGCATTTCATTAGCTTTCGATCTCTGCCTCAATTAGTAGTTTAACTTGTAAATCCATGATTTTATGGGTTTTTAAAATAAAATCGTCAAGCGCAATTTTTTTATCAATTGCTTTGTTTCGATTTCTTATTTTAACTCTTGGTACCTAGGGCGCGAAATTCAATGTCTAAGGACTAAAAGTCCACAAAAATCAAGTTCGTTGAATATACACAAAATCTGTAACTCTCGTCTTTTAAAAACGATATATAAGTATCACAATGTGGGAGATGGTTTTTACATTACCTACGCGGATTCATTTCAACTTTATTAAAAATGAATACTTTCGCCAGAATAATTTAAAAACGCGAAAAAAAATTGAATTTCGTGGCATACCGAGAGTTACTACCGTAGCCTACTGCTAACTGCTTACCTACGTTCGTCAACTTCGAGAATGACATCTTTGTCGACGTTGTTCAGCATAAACATCCAAAGTCTGTCAAACAATTTAACATACCACTATACTACACATATTATGTACCTACGTAAAAACTTCCGTTGGGTAAATTTAAATAAAAAGTTCATCTTGCATGCATAAGTTGCTTAGTAAGTACCTAATTGCTAATTAAATATTTATTTACGAGCTTTCCCGGCTTACTTCGTTATTCCTTAGAATATAAGATACTACAAAAGACTTGGCTCTATAGACTATGTTCTTGCCCAGAATGGCCCAATAAAAAACAAACAACAACAACAAACCACCTGTCAAAATATGTAAACAACGGAAAAAATATTGCACCTTGGGTTATATTATTTGAGTTTCGGTAAGGATCCCTAATTTTTTTGAAAATCTAATATAGCCCATGACACTCGGGGTTAATGTAGCTTCCTACCAGTGAAAGAATTTTTCAAATCGGTTCAGTATTTCCGGAGCCTATTCGTTACAAACAAACAAACAAATCTTTCCTCTTTATAATATTGGTACCAATAGATTATGCTAATTTATGACTGTTTTTTATGGTAGTGTTTTGTTTTGGTGCGAATGTCGACATATAATTTTTGTGAATGCGAGATTACTCATATTAGAATAGAATGTGTGCAATATAAAAATAAGTACCTAGGTACCTAGACCTAGTACTAGGTATACTTTAATACTTAGTTTTGAGAAATATTACGGCTACAGACAGAAGGACAGACAATGTAACTCCACTTTCTAGTTACATACTTACTTATTTATTTATAGGTAGGTAAGTAATTATTACTGAATTGAGTAGGTACTAATTGTTAATAGTTACTTATTTAGCACTAGGTCACTGGAGAAGGGCTTTAAATGAAGAGAAACAAGCCTACAGTTCCTTCCTCTAAGTAGGTACTTACCTACCTTTTATCGTCTTCAGGCTCTCTAAAAATAATAAAAAAAAAAAAAAAGACAAAAGTACATTATTAAATAAAGGTGCATGCAATGGGCGGCCTTATCGCTAAAAGCGATTTCTTCCAGTCAACCCACTGGAGGATAGGTAAATAAAGTGTTTCTATTGGATCTGTCTGACAAACACATCCCTCGCAAAGCTCCGGTATTAATACAGCCTAGAAAGGCTGCTTACCTATATATTTAAAACTATGAGCACATCCCGCTTGAGATAGACTATCATTTAAAATTAAGTTTCCGGTTAGTTAGGGGTTATTGTAGATAGGGGTAAAGGGAATACACGGAAACAAGAAAATCTGGAGTTGACAATAAAAAATAGAAATTTAGAGAGAGTGCAGTGCAATCGAAGCAGTGACAACAATATTGTTTTAAGTTTAAATACTAGTGTAACTAATTTCTAAGCTCTTATATTTATAGGATAGAAAGGGGATGTTTGGAGGTCATGTAAAAGCATAGGAATTTTATAATGTACTACTTAGCTCTCCCGACGAACATCGTATTGCGCCTTACAATTTTATATGGAAAAAATAAATGGTTGTTTTTTTAAGTCAGTAACTTCCTCTCAATTTTTCCATATTTTCTCACTTTTTAAACCTTCCCTGGATTACTACCACAGATAAGAGAATAGTTACCTACTAAGGTAGGTCCGCCTAATTAGGACTAGCCCCTAATAAGGTCCACCCTTAAAATTTCCTATTTCGGATATTTGAATTTAGTTGAAATTTTTAAGGAACGTTCCACTTTGATCACTAATATAAGTATACTGACGTTTAGCGGGGTCCCTTATTCATTTTGTCAGTTTTTCTATGTATAAGGAGCCACGTGGTCAACGGATCGTTGTTACCTTAGATTTTGCCGCATTAATTAATCGATATTTGAAGTTATTCTTGTTAAAATTAAAAAATAATCAAATGTGATTGTAAAGTAAGATATAAATAATACTTTTCAAGTTAAAACATCCAAATATATTTTTTTTAATGATTCAGATTGATTTCTACGATCACTACGAATTTCCTAATAAGGTCCACTTTTTTGTCCCTAATATGGACCGGACCTTATTAGGTGCATCAAAGTTGAGCTCTGTTTTATATGAGTTACTAATGCTACAAAGCTACATACTAGTTCTAAACTTTTTAAAATTTAACAAAAAGCTGATTTATTCATATTTAATTTTAGAAAAAGAATCGACCCCAAATATATTACTAACAAATATCTTGATAGTCCTATAGTCCAAAAAAGGACCATTGTCAAATTGTGATTTTAATACTCCTAATAAGGTCCGAGGAACTAGATTTAAAAAGAAACTGATTTAACGAAAAAGACTTAACATCAATGAAATTAATAAATATAATCTCAAAAATTTATTTTGTATAATTTTATGTACTAAAGTAAACGAAATAAAGGCAATTTATTTTCTCTTAGTCTTAATTAGGTCCACCCTACCGATATTTATTAAGTTTAATTTTTTTAATACAAAATTTGTTGCACGATGTAAGAAAAACAAAACCTTATTGAAATATTATGATTTAATAGAATAATTCTTCAGAAAACTAGTGGTTTAGAAGTGGACCTTATTTGGTTGGGACCCTAGATCCTAATAAGGTCCAAGGAAGGGTTTTTGAAAATCCTTAATTATATCAAAATGCTCTGTGGTTTACCACTTTTACGTACTATTTTGCAGACATTATAAATTATTCTAATGGTTTAAGTGTAATTTGTCCTGATATTATGTCCCATAAGTAATTTAAACGGATTTTAATAATGGTGGACCTAATTAGGCGGACCTTATGAACATTTCAAACCCAAAATTTGCCCGGCCTTTCTCGAGTTTTTGGGAGACTAACGAACCACGATATACACGGTTACTTTTTTATCGTGGAGGAAAATTTATTGCCGTTTCGACCGCGCAACCAAGTTCTGAAATAAAAAAATGATTACGCTCAGATTCTGTCGAAATTTGTCAAAACTGAATGGTGAAAACCAGGAATTTGTCAAAGCATAAATAAAGAAGTTATGACGGTTTGATGGTGTCCGCGCGAACGAAACAAGGAGAACCGCGCGGACATTGAGATCTAGACTTCTGGAAGGTTTAGAGACCTGGTTTTTTTTGTCAAAGCAAGGTTCAATTTGTCAAAAAATGTCCTAACGAAATGTCCTAATGGTCGAAACGGCAATGAAAATTTAGCGCCCGGTAGGCATAGTTAGTTATACAGGACTGATTCCTGCAAAAAAATAATAATTATGAACCGTGCTCACAAACTTGCGGTACTTACTTCGAAAGTTTTTGTAAAAAAAAACTAAAAACGTTGTGTAGCATCAGAGCAATGACCTACGGTGGCTTTGCTGGTGCCAAACGATTGAGGGGGTGAAGGGCAATGTGCAGGGGGGTGAAAAAGGAGTCCATCGGTCTTAAATAAGTTTTTTTATCTTTTAAAATTTTCAAAAAAAATTCAGAAGTCAAGAATATTTTTTTTTATAATTTGTTCAAGTCATCTAGCATGCATAGACTAAGTCCTGAAAGTTTCCGCCACGATAAAAAAAATGACCGTGTATAGTAGATATATTAGGTGGTCATTCTTATCAATATGTTTGTATGTTTTTTGTTTAGAAATGTAAATTAAAGACATTATTCGTAGTAGGTAGGTAGGTTAAGTACTTACGTGTATTATTATTATTAAAAAAATATTAGGGAGGCCTTGTTTTCTTGTGAAGCAGGGGAAGTAAAAAGCAATGCTGATAAAAAATCTAGAAAATAAAAATGGAGCCCATAATCATTAATTTTAGACTACTTACCTATTACTTATAAAATATTATTTTTTTACTTTTACTTACCACTAATTTAAGCCTGCTTTATAGGTACCTACTTACCTATTCATTGACATCGGACCTTTAATAACTTGATTCTAGGTATTAAAAAAAAAGAACACTTTCTTACCAACACTTGTTTTTTTTTTGCAGCGGTTATGCTTCTCGAGAGTGATATGTTCATGGATGCACTAAATGCATCTGCTACCAACAAAAAAGAACCAAAAAAACGGAAGCGCAGAACGAGTGGATCTAAGGATGGAAATCCAGTCAGTGATAACACCCCCCCACACACGCCTACCGCGGTTAGCCCAGGCGCCGACACGCGTGCCGAGCCCCGCGCCGAGCCCCGCGCCGAGCCCCGTGCCGCGCCGCCCCGCTTCTATAAGGACACGCTCGAGACCGACGACGACAAGGACAAGTCCTCCGAGCGGGACTCGGACCATAATGACAACTCCGAAAACACTTCGATCAAAAGTCCAGACAAGGATGTTGCTGAAAATGTGGAACCGCACACCTTAACAATTAACGGATTGAAAGGTGTATTATGTTATCATAAACGAAAAGGCCCTAAGAAGTCAATTAAATGGAAACCAGATACTGAATTAGAGGAAATTCAATATTTTGAACTCGACGAAACGGAAAGAGTTAATGTCACGAAAACATTTACGGACATGAAACATCTCGAGAGAATACATGAAAGGGAAGCTTTTCAAAAGGGGCGCAACCTTAGCACTGATGACGTTATGGAGGAGAAAACATCTTGGAGACCCCTGATTCCTTTTGACGCTGAAGGACAGATCCGTGTTGAATATGGAAAACTTAGCAAAGAAAAGGATATTCAAGCCATTCGACAAAAAGGCACATTGCAACCTCTATACTTCCACAAGTCTATGATACCTGATTCACCCTTAGAACCTGAAATCGAAACACATACTTACAGTGAACCGAGTACTATTCCCTTAGATGACATTACTGGTAATCAAGACAACGTGAGTGACTTTCGCAACGTGCCCTGGCCAGAGCCGAAGGGCAGCGTGCCTCCTGCCTCGACCAGCAATGTTAGTGTTCCAATGTTTCAACAGAATATTCCTCAATTTCCCAACGCATTTCCTAATGCGCGATTTCCGGGAATGCCTGGTTTTCAACAACCGAACCTTGTTGCTCCTAACGATTGGCAGAATGGAGTCCAAATGATGGCTGGGGGTATACCGGGGGGCCCATTACCGCCGGGCCCCATGCCTCCGGGAGCCATGCCCCCAGGTGCGATGCCAGGAATTATGGTGCCACCTGAAAACATGATGATGACCCCAGAAATGTTTGGTGTGCCTAATCCAATGTTCCAGCCGGTGCCCGATGGGTTTAATTTAATGGACGGGATGAACATGCCACCAAACATGTTTCCACCGGATTTCAACATGACAGGCGGTCAGGGACCTCCAGGCGGTGGTGGTGCCGACGGTTTTTCTGGGCCCAACTTCCGGGGCCCAATGCGCGGGCGCGGCTCTAGCGGGCACTGGCGAGGCAAGGGCCCGGGCTGGGACGGCCCAGCACGCGGACGCGGCGCTGGCGGTGCGCGCGGCGCGCGAAAGACAGTCTGTATTTACTTCCAAAGAAAAGGCTCCTGTAGACAGGGAGATAACTGTACGTTTCTACATCCTGGTGTCAACTGTCCTTATTAACAGTGATTTTGTACACGTATTCTAAACATATCTACATATACATAAACTTAGTAAGTAAGGAAGTTGTATCTAGCATAATAATTATACAGTTATGTATTTGATCTAGGATAGATAGGTGCTTCCTTAATGTATTTAGTTTAGATCGTTGTGAGTTAGATACTCAATAAAGACTGCAATAAGTATTTAGTGATAATTAAGGGTTAAAATAACGCTACTCTCAATGAACATTTTTAAATTAAGTATTTAAAGTCGAATAACAAAAAATATGCAATGTGAAACTTTGGTTGGTGCACAAAAAGAAACCTTAAATAGAAGATCTCATTCTAGACAAGGGAAAAATAGAAAAAAAAAACTCAGGTCAAAATTTTATCTTTTATATGGGTATTTAGAGGTTTTTTCATGTTCGTTGTGTGAATTAGGTCTGTAACTTATGACATATAAAACCGATTTATATATAACTGATGCCAAATTACAGGTTAACAACGAATTAATTAAACCTTATCAAATCAATACCAATATTATAAAGAGGAAAGATTTGTTTGTTTGTTTGTTTGTAACGAATAGGCTCCGGAAATACTGAACCGATTTGAAAAATTCTTTCACTGGTAGGAAGCTACACTATCCCCGAGTGTCATAGGCTATAGTTAGATTTTCAAAAAAATTAGGGATCCTTACATAAACTCAAATAATGTAACCCAAGGTGCAATATTTTTTCCCTTGTTTACATATTTTGACAGGTGGTTTGTTGTTGTTTTTTGTTTTATTTGCCCATTCTGGGCAGTCAAAAGAACATAGTCTATAGAGCCAAGTCTTTGTAGTATCTTAATTCTATGGCGTAACGAAGTAAGCCGGGACAGCTAGTACAAAATAAAATAAAGTACTTACTTCTTAAATAAAATGGGTCAAAATAAAAAAAGAGAATATTTAACAACGTTTGTGATTTTTTTTCTCATTATAAAACCCTATAATATTTTTTTTTTTTACACAATATCAAAATGCATTTCATTAGCTTTCGATCTCTGCCGCAATCAGTGGTTTAAGTAGTAAATCTATGATTCTATAAGTCTTTAAAATAATATCGTCAAGTGAAATTTTGTTTGACTGCGCCCAGTACACTATACAGCCGTTGGTTGTGAGGGCACACCTAATTAAACTTATAACCCGAATCGGTGGATAGCCCGCCAAATAAATCGTCAAGCGCAAAATCTTTACCAATTGCGTTATTGCGGCAGATATCGAAAGCTAATGAAATGTATATTGATATTATTGTGTTAAAAAAAATATAATTTATCGGGTTTTATATTGAGGAAAAAAAACATTTCTGTAAAAAACGATGTTAAATTTTCTCTTTTTTTACTTTGACACCATTTTTTAAAAGAATTAATTACTTTAATTTATTTTGAACTAGTCGACCCGGCGAACTTCGTACCGCCTGTCCTATTAAATCAATGATAAACCTTCCTCTTAAATCACTAACTATTTTAAAAACCGCATCAAAATCCGTTGCATAGTTTTAAAGATTTAAGCATACATAGGGACAAACGCGGAAAGCGACTTTATTTTATACTATGTATTGATTTGATAAGGTTAAATTAATTCGTTGTTAACCTGTAATTTGGTATCAGTTTTATTTAGATCGGTTTTATATGTCATAAAAACCCATAAATACTCATAAAAAATTCAAATTTGACCTGAGTTTTTTTTCCCGTGTCTAGAATGAGATCTTCTATTCAGGGTTTCTTTTTGTGCACCAACCAGCTCAGAGAAATAAACCAACTTTGGTTTATTTCTCTGAGAGAAATAAACCAATTGGTTGAATGCTCTAAGCCAACCAGAGATTCACACTGTATAATCTACTAATTAAGTTTTTTCACGTATAATATGAATTATAAGTAAAATTAGTTTTTGCTATTTGTCTTATCCCCGAATACCTACCTACTTGAACACATCAAGTCTCAATATTTCCGAGGTTAAATAAAAGTAACGAGACATTTTATTTAAAGTGGTGCTCTTGCAATCCCTATAATAGGTACTAAAATGTAAATAATGTAAAAACTTATAAGTATATTTAATTGACTTATTTTGAGTAGAAGGCTTATTTCTATGTAAGATAATAAAGTGTCAACTGAATACCTACGAATTATTTTACTAAAAAAACCTTCCACAAAGTAATATATTTTACAGCTATAACTCAAATTTAAAAATTTAAAAACCCCCGACCCAGTCAGACCCCTCATCAACTTAAGTAGAACTAGAGCTAATCATCTTAAAAATATCATGGTTACCTTAACATATACTTTCAATATCATTGAAGTAACACTGTACCAAATTTTTAATTGATAGGACAAATGGAAGGTGGTTAGATCCTCTCATCCATTATTCAAGAGCTGATCATCTTCAAACGGCAGATCAGGTCATGGTTACCTTAAAATATATTTTCAATAACATACATGTAACATGGTACCAAATTTCAACTCGATCGGACATAAGGAAGCTAGTTAGATCCTCTCATCCATTATTCAAGTGCTGATCATCTTCAAACGGCTGATCAGGCAATGGTTACCTTACCATATACTTTCTATATCATAAATGTAACATGGTACCAAATTTCAAATCGATCGGACATAAGGAAGCTAGTTAGATCCTCTCATCCTTTATTCAAGAGCTGATCATCTTCAAAAGGCTGATGAGGTAATGGTTACCTTAACATATACTTTCAATATAATAGATATAACATGGTACCAAATTTCAACTCGATCGGACATAAGGAAGCTAGTTAGATCCTCTCATCCATTATTCAAGAGCTGATCATCTTCAAACGGCTGATCAGGTAATGGTTACCTTACCATATACTTTCTATATTATAGATGTAACATGGTACCAAATTACAAATCGATCGGACTTATGGAAGCTAGTTAGATACTCTCATTCATTATTCAAGAGCTGATCATCTTCAAACGGCAGATCAGGTCATGGTTACCTTACCAAATACTTTCTATATCATAGATGTAACATGGTAAGTACCATACCAAATTTCAACTCGATCGGACTTAAGGAAGCTAGTTAGATCCTCTCATCTATTATTATCGATATGGCCAGTAATAGCTTATATCCTTGTTATTTTGATAAATGAAATGTTTTAGGCTACGAACGCACAGGCGGTTTTTTGCCGCGCGGATTTTATGTAACATACTGAATTCTATGGAAGTGTGCGCACCAGCGGATAAAAAACCGCGCGGTTAAAAATCCGCTGTCGCGGTTTTATTTCCGCGCGGCTAAAAATTCGCCTGTACCTTCGTGGCCTATGAATAAGGTTGAAAATGAAATAACAACCTTTCCAACCGCGCGGAAATAAAACCGCAACAGCGGATTTTTATCCGCGCGGTTTGTTGCCGCGCGGATTAAAATCCGCCTGTGCGTTCGAAGCCTAATACTGGGAAATACCCGGATGTTCTTAAAAGTACGCGTGTGTGCCCTATATACAAGGGAAAAGGCGAAAAAACTGAAACCGGTAGCCACAGACCTATTACAATTGTACCAAACATTTCTAAATTAATAGAGTCAATAGTGTCAGCCTCTCTTATGCAACATCTAGAAAGGAATGAATTACTAACACGGCATCAGTATGCGTATAAGAAAGATAGATCAACAACCACTGCCGCACACCATGTGGTGGACTCTATAATATCTAACATAGATAGTAAATATAAAACGGCAGGTTTATTTTGCGACCTCACAAAAGGATTTGATGTTGTCCAGCACGATCTTCTCCTTAAAAAGCTACGGGCATATGGCGTGAAAAGTAAGGCATCCCAACTTATAGAATCATTCCTTTGCAATCGCAAACAGACAGTAGAAGTCGTCACTGACGGGCGAAGGTTAAGGTCAAATACTGGAAATGTTACAATAGGAATTCCACAAGGGTCCTCTCTTGGAAATACCCTATTTCTGGTCTTTGTCAATGATATTGAACAGGCCGTTACTGATGGAACAGTTGCTTTGTTTGCAGATGACACAACGGTTATAATGAGTGCTCCTTCGTACGAAGAATTAAATGATAAGATCAATAAAACATTTACACAACTGGATAAATGGTATTCAACAAATGGGTTAATCCTTAATCCTTCAAAATCTAATCTTATTATATTTAGCCCTAGAGTTACACGACCACCGCCACCATGCCTGATTAGCCCTGTCCCTCTAGCCCAAACGTGCAAGTTCCTAGGTCTCACACTGGACTCTAATTTAAATTGGAAACAACATGTTGATATACTGTGCGATAAATTAGGAAGTGCCGCATATGCGCTGCGAAAATTAAAACCGCTCGTTTCCAGTTCAGTGCTTAGGCAAGCTTACTTTGCGCACTTTCATTCCATATTGTCTTACGGTGTCATATTATGGGGTAATTCGACAGACTCAAATCGTGCATTTATAATGCAAAAACGCGCCATTAGAACTTTAGAGGGTATACCTAGTCGCGAATCATGTAGATCGCTTTTTAAAAAGTATCGAGTAATGACCCTTTACTCAGTATATCTTTACGAGATCATTACTTATGTCAGAAAAAATATAGGTACATTCCGACGACGTGAGTGCGGCGGGCGGGCGCTGCGGGGAGCGGGGAGCCTGGCCGCAGTGCCTCGTCGCACGGTGTTTGCTACGCACAACCCGCGCGTCATCGGGCTATTATGAGCATCTGCCTACTGAGCTGAAGGAGGAAATCAATGATGAAGCGTTTTGTCGCCGACTGAAAAAACTGTTGTTGGAACATGAATATTATTGTATAGATGACTTTTTAAACTATAAATTTGTTTGACATTGGATATTATTTGTGTAATTTGAGTATTCGACAGTTACAATATGTAATTCAAGTAAATTGAAATTATTATTTAGTATTTGACATTTTATATACAATTATACATTTAAAAATTTGACATTGTTTACATAGTACTTAAATAATTAAGTAACTACTTATTATCTATACCAATAGTATAAAGAGGAAAGATTTGTTTGTTTGTTTGTTTGTTTGTTTGTAACGAATAGGCTCCGGAAATACTGAACCGATTTGAAAAATTATTTCACTGGTAGGAAGCTACATTAACCCCGAGTGTCATAGGCTATATTAGATTTTCAAAAAAATTAGGGATCCTTACCTAAACTCAAATAATGTAACCCAAGGTGCAATATTTTTTCCGTTGTTTACATATTTTGACAGGTGGTTTGTTGTTGTTGTTTGTTTTTTTTATGAAGTCCATTCTGGGCAGGCAAAAGAACATAGTCTATAGAGCCAAGTCTTTTGTAGTATCTTATATTCTATGGCGTAACGAAGTAAGCCGGGAAAGCTCGTTTTTTATATAATTTTTGTACAATATTTTGACGATCACATTAAACTTTGACATTTTATTATACAACTTTGTATGTAATTATGAATATGATAGTGTGAAATAAATGAATCTAATCTAATCTAATCTAATCATCCATTATTCAAGAGCTGATCATCTTCAAACGGCAGATCAGGTCATGGTTACCTTACCAAATACTTTCTATAACATAGATGTAACATGGTACCAAATTTCAAATCGATGGACATAAGGAAGCTAGTTAGATCCTCTCATCCATTATTCAAGAGCTGATCATCTTTAAACCGCTGATCAGATCTTCATCAGATATGGCTAAGAACACTCGTCCTGAAATTATCTATGATACAAAAAAAAGTAAACGAAAATCGGTTCAGCCGTTTGAGCTCTACGATGCCACAGACAGATACACAGACAGACAGATACACACGTTAAAATTATAACACCCCTCTGAATTTTTCGTTGGGGGGTTAATAAATTAAGGATTAGTACACATTTGAAACTATTTATTTTCTGTCAAAACGTTGGTTTTCACACAAGCGCGGCTCACGCACACAGTGACGCTGTCAGCAAGGCACGAAAGTAGACGGCAGTTATCTTGATACTAATTGTATTTTTTTTATCAAATTGTATCATTTTAGTAAGGTAAAGGCACCAGTCTTGGACGCTATAAGGATTTTTTCAGTTTTTCGCAAATATTTTCTAACCTATGATCGCTACAGGTATAAAAGTAATAACATGAAATGAAGCGAGGTATTTTTAACAATTGGGTATTTTTTTAATAATTTTATTAAACAAATTGTTTAACAAAATTTAGGAAAAAAGAAACCCTTTTTTTTACCAGTAATGGACATGAAAAATCCAGTGATGGACACCCAGTGATGGACAGTATCCAGTTATGGACATCCAATCTTGGACGGAAGTTTTAAGAGAAATTTCATCATCTAAGCGGACAGACGTCCACTGCTGAACACAGGCCTCTCCTATATGGCTGTTCGGAGTTTCTCTGCGTGATCGAATAAAAGATCCGCAGAAGAACCAAACCAAAACTCCCAGAGAAGCAAAAAAACATGGGCAGAAAGGCCAAATATTATTATGTAGCTCGAAGAACAGATAGCCTGGTGCCGAAATAATCTAGTGGCAACTGGCAACAGTGCACCTAAAAAAAGGCAAAAGAGCACTGCCCCAAAAGGGTTGACATGACACCCTGACCCAACGGTCACCTGACGGTCAGACGAACTGTAGAAGGTTGAAATGAGGATCGCGCTAGGCCTGTTATTATGGCAAATTTAGATTATTGTAATAAAAAATGGATAGAAATGATGGAGTGACGAACTGGGAGCACACGCCAGGCCAGGGCCTGGGAGCCAAGTTTCTTAACCAAAAACGATCAACTCGCAACTGTCCCGTTAGCGACTTCGTTAACCATTGCTTTTTTCTTTGGGCGTGCAACAGAAATTGTCTTTAATAAAGCGGCAATGCTTAACGAAGCCGCCAACAAGACAATTACGAGTCGATCGTTCCCAGTCAATAAGCCCGACCCCCTGGTGGGAGTCCGCTCAAGATAGAGAAGTGTAGAAAAAACTTTTTATAAAAAAATTAAACCGCCGAAAAAACTGAAAAGCATTAAATAATAGGGAAACATTTTCTATTAGGCCTTAATTTACTCACTTCTTAAAGTAATTTTGGATTACCAAGAAATTTTAAGTCGGCGCCACACCACACAAGCAAATTCATTATCTATGTAAAGCGCGATGCGCAGCGGCATACGTTTTTCGGTTATTTCTTTGAATTTCAGGTAATTTAGTGATCTTTATTCGTTGATTCTGTGGCACCGACTCAAAATTTCTTGGTAATCCAAAATTACTTTAAGAAGTGAGTAAATTAAGGCCTAATAGAAAATGTTTCCCTATTATTTAATGCTTTTCAGTTTTTTCGGCGGTTTAATTTTTTTATAAAAAGTTTTTATTTTTTGCTTTTCAGTTTTTTTTGGGCTAATTTTTTTACCCCAGCTAATCATACTTCACCGGGTGGTCGCACCCCACAAGGTGGCCACACAACCTGGTGAAGGTTGAGGGACTAACAGGATGAGGTTCGATCACGACCGGTCGGTGAGGCGATTTGTGAGGGAGGCCTATGTCCAGCAGTGGACGTCTTTTGGCTGATTTTATTTCATTTCCAAAGATATTGTAAGTAGGTATCAAAAGTTATAATGTAACACGGAAATGCAACCTGTGAGTGGATAAATCGACCCGCCGACCAAAAAGTCACCCCTATTTTCCCACCCTTAGGGTGGGAATTTTATTTCCAAATTTTTATGGGACCAACTTCAAGGTATACCCTACCGAGTAAAAAAAGAATTATCAAAATCGGTCCACACAGTAAAAAGTTATGCGTGATCATACATTAAAAAAAAAAAAAAAAAAAAAAATATACGCGACGAATTGAGAACCTCCTCCTTTTTGTTTTTTCGTCGGTTAAAAAGGGGAAAAAGACCATTGTTTAGCAGTAGGAAAGTTTAGGCTAAAATATAAATGTAGTTATTTTAGCGAACATTTCACTGAATTATAATGATATCGTTGGTCGAAAAGGTATAATTGAATCGTATTGGGTTTGGAATAGGCTCATAAATGATTATTAAAGTCTCAGAGACATATTTTTAGTTAAGGCATGTAGTATAAGTTTGTGTACCTATAGCATTAGATGGAAGTGATATAATGGAAGTTGAAGCTAGGAAATATTGAAAATTTAAAGGGCCAACACTTGTCTCAAAATTTGATGCTAGCGTTCAGTTGTGTAAGTATCTAAATTCTGGGAACACTATATCAGATGAACCATATAAGTAGAGTAGAGTAGATGTTTGCCACGCTAGATAAAACATAAAATTTTCTAGAATATGTCGTTTCATAAAATATGTCGCATAGGCTTAGGTAGTCTCTTAGTAAATTAGAAAGGAATTTATAAGATTGATATGAGTTTATATAAGAGCGGTGCGACCTGAACTTCTCATATGCCTCATGGATGTCTTCTTTTGTAGTTCTTTAATATCTTTCATAGTTCTTTGTTTCTATATTCCTCTTGTTTAATTGGGATTTTTGATGTTTCTAAGATTCAAAGAATAAGAAAAAATCATCCGGTGATTTATTTGTCTATTAGTAAAAGTTACCGCTTTACTAAAACTTCTTAAACATCTTTTGACCCCTTCAGCTGACCGAACCAATGTATGGAACAGCTGTTTTTTTTTTTTGAGATTTTGACCTATGTTGCTTTTGGAAAGTTGTTAGTTATGGTGAGCAGAGTCCCTCCTTTGATTTATTAGCGCCTTGTCAGAAACACCCAGTATATATTAGCGAACAGTGTCTTCACTCTTGAGACTCGTACTCTCATTTATTTTACGTTAAGGGTCCTGGCGGATTAACAGCGTTGCGATGTATGTTACGTGAATTAGGAGTACCTACTTAGTGCGCATATTTCTGTGATAAGAAGCTGAGCCCGAGCCCTTTCATCGCACAGTACTTACTGCTTTTCTATAAAAATATGATGATAATATGATAATTATGTATTATATATTTTTAGCCGACGAAAAAACAAAAAGGGGGAGGTTCTCAATTCGTCGCGTATATTTTTTTAACCGACGAAAAAACAAAAAGGAGGAGGTTCTCAATTCGTCGCGTATATATATATATATATTTTTTTTATGTATGATCACGCATAACTTTTTACTGTGTGGACCGATTTTAATAATTCTTTTTTTAATCGACAGGGTATACCTTGAAGTTGGTCCCATAAAAATTTGGAAATAAAATTCCCACCCTAAGGGTGGGAAAATAGGGGTGACTTTTTGGTCGGCGGGTCGATTTATCCACTCACAGGTTGCATTTCCGTGTTACATTATAACTTTTGATACTTACCTACAATATCTTTGGAAATGAAATAAAATCAGCCGAAAAACGTCCACTGCTGGACATAGGCCTTCCTCACAAATCGCCTCACCGACCGGTCGTGATCGAACCTCATCCTGTTAGTCCCTCAACCTTCACCAGGTTGTGTGGCCACCTTATGGGGTGCGACCACCCTGTGAAGGGTGATTAGCTGGGGTCAAAAAAATTAGCCCAAAAAAAACTGAAAAGCAAAAAATAAAAACTTTTTATAAAAAAATTAAACCGCCGAAAAAACTGAAAAGCATTAAATAATAGGGAAACATTTTCTATTAGGCCTTAATTTACTCACTTCATAAAGTAATTTTGGATTACCAAGAAATTTTGAGTCGGTGCCACATAATCAACGAATAAAGATCACTAAATTACCTGAAATTCAAAGAAATTACCGAAAAACGTATGCCGCTGCGCATTGCGCTTTACATAGATAATGAATTCGCTTGTGTGGTGTGGCGCCGACTTAAAATTTCTTGGTAATCCAAAATTTCTTTAAGAAGTGAGTAAATTAAGGCCTAATAGAAAATGTTTCCCTATTATTTAATGCTTTTCAGTTTTTTCGGCGGTTTAATTTTTTTATAAAAAGTTTTTACTGTGTGGACCGATTTTGATAATTCCTTTTTTAATCGACAGGGTATACCTTGAAGTTGGTCCCATAAAAATTTGGAAATAAAATTCCAACCCTAAGGGTGGAAAAATAGGGGTGACTTTATTGTTCACTCACAGATTGTATTGCCGTTTTGTGATTAACATGAAAACTGATAGGTATAATTATGAGTCTTTTTTATATGAATGTTAATAATCATAATCTCAGCCGATAGACGTCTACTGCTGGACATAGGCCTCCCTCAAAAATCGCCTCACCGACCGGTCGTCATCGAACCTCATCCTGTTAGTCCCTAAACCTTCACCAGGTTGTGTGGCCGCCTTGTGGGGTGCGACCACCCTGTGAAGGGTGATTGGCTGGGGTCAAAAAAATGAATGTTTCCCAATTATTTAATGCTTTTCAGTTTTTTCGGCGGTTTAATTTTTTGATAAAAAGTTTTTATTTTTTAACCGACGAAAAAACAAAAAGGAGGAGGTTCTCAATTCGTCGCGTATTTTTTTTTTTTTTTTTTTTTTTATGTATGATCACGCATAACTTTTTACTGTGTGGACCGATTTTGATAATTCTTTTTTTAATCGACAGGGTATACCTTGAAGTTGGTCCCATAAAAATTTGGAAATAAAATTTCAACCCTAAGGGTGGCAAATTAGGGGTGACTTTATTGTTCACTCACCGATTGTATTGCCGTGTTGTGATTTACGTGAAAACTGCTAGGTATAATTATGAGTCTTTTTTATATGAATGTTAATAATCATAATCTCAGCCGATAGACGTCCACTGCTGGACATAGGCCTCCCTCATAAATCGCCTCACCGACCGGTCGTGATCGAACCTCATCTTGTTAGTCCCTCAACCTTCACCAGGTTGTGTGGCCACCTTGTGGGGTGCGACCACCCTGTGAAGGGTGATTAGCTGGGGTCAAAAAAATTAGCCCAAAAAAACTGAAAAGTAAAAAATAAAAACTTTTTATAAAAAAATTAAACCGCCGAAAAAACTGAAAAGCATTAAATAATAGGGAAACATTTTCTATTAGGCCTTAATTTACTCACTTCTTAAAGTAATTTTGGATTACCAAGAAATTTTGAGTCGGTGCCACAGAATCAACGAATAAAGATCACTAAATTACCTGAAATTCAAAGAAATGACCGAAAAACGTGTGCCGCTGCGCATCGCGCTTTAAGTAGATAATGAATTTGCTTGAGTGGTGTGGCACCGACTTAAAATTTCTTGGTAATCCAAAATTACTTTAAGAAGTGAGTAAATTAAGGCCTAATAGAAAATGTTTCCCTATTATTTAATGCTTTTCAGTTTTTTCGGCGGTTTAATTTTTTTATAAAAAAGTTTTTATTGCTTTTCAGTTTTTTTGGGCAAATTTTTTTGACCCCAGCCAATCACCCTTCACAGGGTGGTCGCACCCCACAAGGCGGCCACACAACCTGGTGAAGGTTTAGGGACTAACAGGATGAGGTTCGATGACGACCGGTCGGTGAGGCGATTTTTGAGGGAGGCCTATGTCCAGCAGTAGACGTCTATCGGCTGAGATTATGATTATTAACATTCATATAAAAAAGACTCATAATTATACCTATCAGTTTTCATGTTAATCACAAAACGGCAATACAATCTGTGAGTGAACAATAAAGTCACCCCTATTTTTCCACCCTTAGGGTTGGAATTTTATTTCCAAATGTTTATGGGACCAACTTCAAGGTATACCCTGTCGATTAAAAAAGGAATAAGAATGAAAGAAGAATATGGGAATGTTTCCCAATTATTTAATGCTTTTCAGTTTTTTCGGCGGTTTAATTTTTTGATAAAAAGTTTTTATTTTATTATAACAGAAAGATTTTCTATCTTTTTTCTTTAAGTTTTTTTTGTGTCAGAATTATAAGTATTTAGGTAGAAAAAAAAGTATGCATCACACAGCACAGATAGAAATCAGTTCACATAAGAAAAACCTAAGTAAATAAAAACTTTTTATCAAAAAATTAAACCGCCGAAAAAACTGAAAAGCATTTAGTAATTGGGAAACATTTTCTATTAGGTCTTAATTTACTCACTTCTTAAAGTAATTTTGGTTAACCAAGAAATTTTGAGTCGGTGCCACAGAATCAACGAATAACGATCACTAAATTACCTGAAATTCAAAGAAATAACCGAAAAACGTGTGCCGCCGCGCATCGCGTTATAGGTAGTTAAGGAATTTGCTTGTGTGGTGTGGCACCGACTTAAAATTTTTGGTTAACCAAAATTACTTTAAGAAGTGAGTAAATTAAGACCTAATAGAAAATGTTTCCCAATTATTTAATGCTTTTCAGTTTTTTCGGCGGTTTAATTTTTTGATAAAAAGTTTTTATTTACTTAGGTTTTTCTTATGTGAACTGATTTCTATCTGTGCTGTGTGATGCATACTTTTTTTATCTATTAACCTAAATATAATTCTGACACAAAAAAAACTTTAAGAAAAAAGATAGAAAATCTTTCTGTGACACTGACATATTTTTATTATAAGTTTTCATTTTTGCGTATATCGATATCGATTGAAACTGGATTCAATACAACCCTATTTGACAGTTTAGTTGATACGCCGCTCAAAATCGAACCCATCTTCTGTCCTTTTTGATCACATAGGTAGTAAGTTTTGTAAGCGTAACCAGGACAGGGCAAATACACAAAAATAGGTTAACTCTATTGTAGCGTAGCGGCGGTTTCCTTACTCTGAGGATATCGTGATATCGTAGTGGAAAAAAAAATAGTTTTTCGTATTTTTTTCAGCGTTGCCAATGTGTGGGGAATTCCCCAAACTGCGGGGAATCCCGAAGCGAATGTGGAATTTGTGGGGAGAGGCACTGTGCGGGGAATATGCGGGGAATTTAGCATTTGACCACTTCAAAAAAACTTACAACCAAAACATCCATTGATCAAATATAAATTACGGCATTTAATTATTTTAATTTTAAAAAAGGCTTCAACTTATCTTTAAGGAAGTGATTATTTACCTTATTCATTTAAATTACTGAATAATAGCGAAATACAATAATGAAAATTTATAATCCCACCCTAAAATCAGTCAGTTGGATATCCTTAGTAGTCTTTGCTAATGTACTATCGACACTCGTGGCCCCTTTACACTTTCAAACAAATTCGTTTGAACCAAAATGTTATCCCAAAATGGCCAAAACAATTGAATTGAGAATGTGGCACTTAGAAACATAAGTACAGTGGCTACAGGTTGCTGTAAAACTTAACAATGGGACACATCTAGAGCTTTCACGTTATTGGTAGTTTTGGTGGAATAAAATTGGTGGGTGGTTGACCAGTGCAAAGGACCCTTTGATGATGATGATGATTAATCCTTTAACTCCTCGGGGAGCATAGGGCCTCAACAGTATTCCTCCAGACTTCTCTGTCCTGCGCTCTTTCTTTGGTGTCGGTCCAGGTCATCCCTGCCGCCCTGAGTTCTGTCATGATAGATCGCTTCCAGGTTTCAGCGGGACGACCCTGTCTTCTTCGGCCGCCAGTAGGGTTCCATTCTAAGGCTACTTAAAGGACCCTTTAGGGTCTAGGATATGGCCCTTAGGGTCTAAAGACGTTTGAATACCCGATAGGTGTTTGTCATTAATAAATTGTTGATTTTTTAAGTTTTTTTTGTCAATAGTTCACTATCTCATTGTGTGGGGATTTTGTGGTGAATCAGGATATTTTTCTATCCAAATTTGGAGAATTGACCAGTGAATTGCCAGTGATCTTGGGGAATCTGGTAAATAGCCATTGGCAATGGCAACACTGTTTTTTTTGCATAAAATAAGTTTTTGTTAGTTTCTGTCAGTAGACACTTGTTTTTGTACGGCTGTTAACCATTACCGCAGTTCGATATATTTTTTTAAATTGTTGGGTTGGCATAGTTATTTAACTTAATTCCAGTGAACCCTCTTCTTTCTGCAGATCTTAATTATTTTTCTATACTCTTTCATAGCTATGATATGTGTCTGACATGACATGAACACTCTTTTGTTTTGTTTTGTTATGTCAAATGACACTTTTCAGTATTGTTATTTTTCTAAATATTGGATTTGCAAAATGTGCATTTTACTAATCTAAAACGACCCACCGACCGAAATTACATCTGGTTGAGTTCTACTCTTGTGTACATTAAATATCTGGTGCTGGTGAAAATACGTTTTACGTCTCAAACTGGACCGCTGTTTTGTGCAATATTCGATCGGATTTGGGAAGAATGAACGTGAATTGTGATGGATGTTGAAGCTGAATAACCCTTCAACAAGGGCGCTTTATGTAACCAAGGGCTACTAAATGGAGTAAACAAAACGACCCACCGACCAACGTATTCTTAGACTGCTGGATAAATTACTTAAAGAAGAATCATTATTTCTACTAGGCTTTCAATATAAGAAACCTTGTAATTTCAATATGTATATTCAAGGTAAATTTAAAGTTATATTTTTCTATCTATTTCTTTTTATGTAAGCATACTAATATATATATATAAATAAATGCATTCAAATAACTTTGTTTGTTTTATTAACAGGTAGGCAACAAAAGCGTAATTTTTATTTATTTAATACCACTGCTGTTCATCGATATATATCGATAAAAAGCTGTTATATCGATACTTGTAAGCACTATTATCGACTACGTACATCACTACGTAGGTGTCAGTGATCAGAGAGAAGGTAAATGCCAGTGATAACAATAAAAGCTTGAAATAAACTTTGCTCCCTCAAGTAGGCCTAAAGAAACACCTAAACTTAGCTAGGGAAGGGGTAGAGTGGCGACTCTTAAAACGCAGTGTTGCCACCTTAGTGGATTTTCCACTAAATCTGGTGGTTTGGAACCCCAATTTAGTGGCAATTTTTTGCGTTTAGTGGCTAGTGGATTTTTTTAGCGGAAAAATTAGATCAAGAACTGTTGCAGTTTTTGAATAAATTGGAATGGTCGTATGCTGTTACAAAGCGTATGAATTAAAGATGTTTAAGACAATTTAGTAGAATTACAACATATTTCATATTTTTTTTCAATTGAATACAAAGTCGATGTAAATTTTTTTTCTTCCATATTTTTGTCCATGCTTCGAGGACCCTTAGTTTTTTTTGTCTTGAGCACCTGATTATAGTTTTTAAAGACGATAGTTTAAGATCTAGATGGCAATAAAATTTTAAGGTCGCGAATTGTTTAATTTTTAGAAAAAGGTCGTCCCTCTCGGTATGGCGCTAACTTAAAAAAAATCTCGTTTTTTACAATGTGGGAGATGGTTTCTTTTTTCTTACATAAGCGAATTCATTAAAACTTTATTAAATTAATACTTTCGCCTGAATAAATAAAAAACGCTAAAAAATTTGAATTTCGCGCCATACCAAGAGGGACCACCTTAAAGTTTCAAGTTCAAGTTAGGGCTCATGTCTTAAAAATGGAACATTAAAAAATCCTTAAAAAATAAAAAGGCCCAGAAAACTTTATTAAATTAATACTGTCGCCAGAATAAATAAAAAACGCGAAAAAATTTGAATTTCGCGCCATACCGAGAGGGACCCTAAAGTTTCATTTCAAGTTCAAGTTTGGGCTCAAGTCTTAAAAATGGAACATTAAAAAATCCTTAAAAAATAAAAAGGGCTCAGGGAGGCAAATTTCTTGACTAAAAACGATTGACTCGTAATTGTCTTGTTCTTTTTGGTGACTTCGTTAACCATTGCTGTTTTCTTTGGACGTGTAACAAAAATCACATTTGTTAAAGCGGCAAGGGTTAACGAAGTCGCTTACAAGTCAATTACGAGTCGATCGTTTTTAGTTAAGAAATTTGCCCCCCAGGTCATATATTTGGGGTAGAACGCATAGCAAAGGGTCACCACTGTCCCCTATTTACGTATGTCCACTCATCTGTCATGCACCCTAGTGGAAATTTTCGTGGTTTTCAGAGGGGGACATCTTTTTGTTAGTGGTTTTCTGGTGGTTTGAGGAGCCTTATCTGGTGGATTGCTATTTCAACCGTTGGCAACACTGTTAAAACGTAGTGATTTACCTTCTCTCTGGTTTCTGTTGGTCTGGTCATAGAAATTTTTTACTAAAAAGCGTACTTAAAGGCAATGTCTGTTGTTTGTTGAATTATAAATTAGTGAAAGATGTACGTATAGTTAATTAAAACTCAAAACCAAAAAAGAAAATATATGTAGATATGCAACGGTGGTTCTTCATGGACGATCACAAAACCAAAACACGTCCGAAAATACAACAGAAACCAAAGATGACTAAAGTGGAAGAACCACCTGAGAGCCTAACACGTCTGTGGAAATTTTCAGTATCGGTATCAGATATAGGCCAATGGGAGAAGGTATGTTTAAGTGGAAACATCCATGAACTGGGGGACTGGGACTATAAAAAAGTAGTACTCCTGGATCAGGATCCAGAGAGCAATATATGGTCAAAAGTTTTGACTGTGCCAAACAATATAGATATTGAATACCGCTATGCCATATGTTTGGTTACTGAGGGTGTAATTGATTTAATTAACAAATGGGAAACAAATATTCATCCTCGAGTCCTTAAAGATAGTGCTTTGCACCCAGAAGTAGATGAGTTTGGCAGTTATAATGAACAAACTAAAACTAGTAAGGGTTGGCTCACAGCTCAAACACTGGTTCAATTTAAATTTATGAATAATCCTCTTCAACTTAAAAGTCGACTTGTGGGAAGATTAATGAACATCAAGGTAACACCTGTAAAGCTGTCCTTCAACAATGAGTCTCCTGTGGAAGAAACTTCACTCAGTACAGACACCATGGATATGGAGATGCCTCCTGGAGTGACTGTGGAGGCATCCATTTTGGACAGTGACTCTGCCTTGTGCCATCCAAGGCCTCAGGACCAATTTGGTAAAGAGTACAAGACAGATGGTGTGTTGTTAGTGAACGTTCTTGCTCCTAATCCTAGCAGCTTGGCATACCTGATAGACTTCTACTCATACAGTTCCAGAGCATCTACTGAGGATCCACCATGTCATATAGGATACACCTATGTAATGCCAAATATGTTTAAAACTTCAGAAGGTACTTTGGAGCTTCCTGTGACTTGTAATGTAAAACACCGTCCTTTAGGATTGGTCAATATTCAGTATTTAATTATTAAACCTATGGAAAGAAATTTGTGCAACTTGGAAGTATCATATTCTAAACATTGGGACCCCACATGGACTGGTCTGGAGGTGGGCCACAGGGGCCTTGGAGCTAGTTTTAAAACAAAAGAGTGAGTTAGTACCTTAGTTATATTTAGTTTGACTTGACCTTTGACTTTCCATGATCATTAATCACAATGTTCACAGTGTTTTATATGTCGTAGGAAGTTAAGTATAGTTTACAGGCGAGTTTTCGCAATTTGACAGCTATCCTGCCTATATTGTGTGAAAGGGCGTAGCAATACTTTAACCACCCCAGGTCCTCCACGAATCTCAGCATCCCTATAACGTTACCTACTGCCTCACGCACATACTTACGTCTGTATACTTCTACCTGTTTGCAGTCTAGTATGTGTTTGGTAGTTATGTCTGCCTCCATGCAAGCCATACATAAGTAGGACTGTCAGTGATGCTTAGAGTAAACATATGGTTAATTAGATTATTTCTTTAAAGTCACACAATGTCAGTGCTTTCCCAGTTATCCTGGTGCAGAGTCCTGATTAGCTTCCTCATTTGGCTGCGCAGCCAACCGAATAGCAGGGGTACTATAGGCTCAGGCCCATATGGATGAGTATCTGAGCCTTTTCGGGCCAGTTCGGCCGCCAAATGAGGGGTTTTCAAAGTGACAGAAAAGAAAAAAAAAAGTTTTATAATACGCCGGTAGATGGCGATGTCTAAAGCAATATAAGAGAAATGGGAGATCGAATATTCACTGAATCTTTGGATTGGATCATGTTCTGCTAAGTATAAATCCTAATTTCACCTACTCCGTAACTGGCTCAGTTAAATTTTAATTTTTATGTTTCATTTTGTGCTATTGAATCATTCATTTCAGCTTGACCTATTGCTCCTGGCAGAGCGCCATCTGCTAGCAGCTTAATAAAACTTGTTTTTTTCTTCTGAGCTGTCAAATTGAAAACCTCTCATTGCTTCGTCTTGAGCCGCTATGTCCTTTTATCCATTGTAGAGTGATTGGTGTGTCTATAGCCAGCGGGAACTTATGTATTTCGGAGATATTTTGGCTCACCTTTAGGTCTGGACCGAAATGGGCGAGCGTGCTAGTTGATTTTGGATTATAGATTAGGTTATTACAAACATATTCATGAAATTTCAGGTCACGGAGATCAATAGTTTTACAGGAATTAAATTTTGAAACAACTATGTGTTATGGGTCGAACATAAAGAGCGTCATCTACAAAAAGTTTTCCGTGTGCAACCCCATTTGTACCTACTCGCGTCATCGTTTTCTTTCGTTTGAAAATCCTAATCAGGGCAACGCACTTTACAAGTCATGTGGTTACGTCTTAGAGTGTTTTTGATAAGCCGGAGGCACGAAGGGGCTCGGCGACCGCGCGCTAGAAACACTCTGAGTGTTTTAATATAGATCCAAAAATAATATTAATAATAACGAGCTTTCCCGGCTTACTTCGTTACGCCATAGAAAATAAGATACTACAAAAGACTTGGCCCTATAGACTATGTTCTTTTGACTGCCCAGAATGGCCGAATAAAAACCAAACAACAACAACAAACCACCTGTCAAAATATGTAAACGGAAAAATATTGCGTCTTGGGTTACATTATTTGAGTTTAGGTAAGGATTCCTAATTTTTTTGAAAATCTAATATAGCCTATGACACTCGGGGTTAATGTAGCTTCCTACCAGTGAAATAATTTTTCAAATCGGTTCAGTATTTCCGGAGCCTATTCGTTACAAACAAACAAACAAACAAATCTTTCCTCTTTATAATATTGGTATAGATAACACATCACACTCAGAGCCCCTAACTTGGAAGAACCTGTATCTAGGGTGCCCGAAACACACACAGAGACGAACATCACACCCAGACCGGAAACAAACAACGATATTCATCATATCAATATTCGCCCTGAGATCTTTTACCAGCGTAGCGAGCGAAGCGAGCGGAGCTTGGGTTACCTGTGTAAAACTCAAATCTAGGGAAAAGGTTAGGTTTCATTCATCGAACCGAAAATATTTACGAAAGTGTGAATGTTGTTTGTTTTCAGAAATCTATATACCTACCCAGAACGAATTTTTTTAAGTATAAAGCGAATCGTTTTAAAACCTAGTTAAATAATTAGTGCTATGCAAACTACGTATTGCCATACAAAACAATTATAGGTTTCATTAATTTAAACCAAAATATCAACTAATTAAAGAAATCTATACCTACCGGAAACTTTTTTATTTTTATACGAATCACTTTGAAACTTAGTTAAATAATTAGTGCCGTGCAAAGTATGCAAAAATTATTCAAACAGATCTAGGTTCCATTCATCTAAACTAAAATATTAACTAATTTACGTTAGTTATTTTTTCTCAGTCTCCGCTATGGAGCAAAGCGCCCAAATCAAATCGTCGCCACACTTGACGGCCTTGAGCAATGTCGCAGACAAAATATCAATTTAATAATGTAAACTTTACTCGGCTAGTATAGGTGCTTAGGTAACCTACCTGCTTCTTATATATCGCAGCATTCGCAGCAAAAGTTTTTTAAAAGTTGAGGCAGTTTTAAATGCACCAATTCCAAAAAACGTATCACAGTTACAGTCTTTCTTGGGGTTGGTAAATTACTATAGGAACTTCGTACCAGGCGCGTCAACCTTGCTTTCACCGCTGTATGATCTTTTAAAAAAAGGTAAAAAATGGTGTTGGACAAAAGAACACAAATTATCTTTTGAAGAAATAAAAAAACAACTTTCGTCAGATAGGGTTCTAGCTCATTTTTATCCGAATGCGACGATAATTTTAACAGTGGATGCCTCCCCAAATGGTCTTGGTGCTATCCTTTCACAAATAGGGGGGGGGATAACGTGGAGCGACCAGTTTCCTTTGCCTCCCGCACCCTGAATGCCGCTGAGAAAAAATACTCACAAATACAGAAGGAGGCAACAGACAGAATTTTTGGTGTAAAAAGTATCACCAATTTTTATATGGAAGGTCGCAACCATTTATTCTTAAAACGGACTATAAGCCCTTAGTTTCCATTTTCGGGCCAAAAAGCGGCATACCCGAAGTAACGGCCAATAGATTGCAGAGGTGTACGCTATTTATTTATCTGCGTACAATTACATATTAGAATATGTCCGGAGCGCAGACAATTAGCGCAGACTACTTATCGCGCGGCACACTGCCCAACGAACTCGGGAGCAGCGGCCAGTTAGTAGGTAAAATGCGTAGACTTTGATTTCGAAGAAAAGGCTGCTTAAGTTAATTTCGTAACTAATGGAGATCTGCCTTTAACTTTAGAAGAATTAATAAATGAGACACGCACAGATAGCGTTCTATGTCAAGTAAAAGAGTTTATTAAAAAGGGGTGGCCACGGAAAGTTAAAAACGATTTGTTAAAACCGTATTTTCAAAACAGATTACAATTGGCTATAGAAAATAAGTTAATAATGAGGGGCATAGTCGTAATACCAGCCAAATTTCATAAAAAAATATTAAATGAAGTACATTCCGCTCATCTAGGAATTGTAAAAACAAAGGCGGAAGTAAGGTCTAAGTTTTGGTTTCCTGGTGTGGATAGTGAAATAGAGAAAATGTTAGGCGAATGTAAAATCTGCAATGCAATGCGACCTTCCCCGCCCTGCTCACAGCTCGCTCCGTGGCCTTTTCCAGTAGAAGCGTTTGAAAGAATTCACTTAGATTTTTTAGGACCAATTAATAATACCATGTACTTAGTTATTGTTGACGCTCACACAAAGTGGATTGAGTGTATTGATATGAAAAACAACATAACTACTAATAGTCTATTAGTAGTGGGTTTGTTAAGTCCAATAAATGTATAGGAACCAATATTTTCTGTATTAAAGCATGCAACTTGGCACACTTGTTGCTTAGGTGGCCCAGACTGAGAATCGCCCGGGAGGGAGCGGGAGACCCCCCTCTGGGGGGCGGGGGGAGGGGGTGAAGTTTTCTTCTGACGCGCGCGCTATTTATCCCTATTGCTGCTTTTTTATAGCTACTAGGGCAAGTGTGGTGTCATTTTCGGATAATTTTAGGATGAGGAATCCATTTCCGGATTTTTTTTTTACATTTCCATACAAAAAATCAGAATTTACCATAAAATAGATAATTGTCGACGCAAAAAAAACTCTTCTAATGTCGATATCTTTTGAATGAGTATAGATATCAACAAAATAAAAATATATTTGAAAAGCTGCATTCATGCAGTTTGTAAAAATGTTTAATGCCTAATTACGGTATAAAATTACTTGGTTACTTCAAATTACTACCTAATACTGAACAGGGTTATTCAGCCTGTGATTAGTAACTACTTTCAGTATTAAAACATAGGTTGTACTTAAACAAAAAAAAACCATCTCTCATACATTTATCTACCCAATTAGCTGACAAGTATGGATGAAATAAAGGAAATGTTTGTGCTTTTTCCATTGGGAAAAGATGTTATTTACGATATTGCAAGACAGTATGAGAAAGCGAGAGCATCGGAAGTGGACCTGCATAAGTCCCGACGGTGCACTCAAAAACGAGATAGACTTCATCCATCATATCGACACATAAGTCAGAGTTGTCTGTGATCAACGCTGTTAAAACCGGAAGCAGTCATTTTTGGTACAGAACACATTGATATCAATGTTAAAGCTCGAAAGGTCGCGACTGGTAAAGTCTACACTCAGACCGGCAAAACCGGCAGACCAAAACCCAAACTCGGAAAACTTTCAATTAGAACTCCAAAACCGTTTTGATTGCCTAGGGCACAGCGTGGATGATGTAATGTAAATGATGGGTTCTTGAGAAGTTGTCAATGCGGTTGGAGGTAATTACTTACTACTAAGCACACTTGATTTGGTGGAGAAGAGGCGTGATACGTCTCAGCAGACAACGGCAACGGATGCCTCTGCCTGCAGGCAGCTAAAGAGGCAAATATTTATATCAATTACAAGAGACATCAGGCTATTTTATACAAAAAAATATCATGGTAAACAGCTTTAGACCGAAAATAAGTCTCTTAAGTTTTTGCTCAAGATCTATCTATTCGGCAAAGCCAGGCGAGGCTGAAGACCGAGGATGGTTGGTAGAGTACTATATCCACACCTGACATTGTGGGGGAATTCGAGAAGTTCTATGGACAGAAGTTCTATTATACACGTCGACACGACAACCCATTAATGACAGTCAAGATAAGTAAGCTACTGAGGGCAACATGGACCCGACACTATACCGAGGACATCTCGGCCGTCAGCCTGCATGAGATAAGTAGGGCTCGCCAACATCTTACAAACAATAAGCCAACAACAGCTGAACTTCAGAACGCAAGTGGTAAAACCAGCCCATAAGTCCCGTCAGAAATTCTTCAATTTCATTATCCGCTGATCATATGCCCAAAACTGTTAACCGCTGCATTCCAAGATGTCTTCAAGACTCTGGACTGGACGGAACGAGGCATCAGCATAAACGATGACAAAATTATTCACTACTTATTGCCCAGACCGCGAAGGATCTAGTACAATGCTCGATGTCCTCAATTGGGCCTCCGATCGAGTTGGTATTAGAATGAACATGGACATAACAAAGAAAATGTTCAACGCCCATGTAAGAACAATTCCACTCCAACTTTCATGCTTTAATGCAGAAAATATTACCTTTGGTCGTTAACAAATCCACTATAGGTAGATTGTGTGAATTTATATCAAGACTAGAGGCTGCCCCGCGGTTTCACTCGCGCAGATTTCTCATAAACACAAAAATACAGTTTTTTTCCGTTCCTATGGGAATTTCGGGAAATCCTTTCTTAGTGCTCACCTACACTCCCTAAGAAACCTACATGCAAAATTTCAGACCGCTACGCCCAGTAGTTTCGGCTCTGCGTTGTCTGTCAGTCAGTCAGTCAGTAACGTAAGAGTTTTATATATATTGATTTGGTTTACCTAAAACAATTGTAACTGACAATGGCACATCCTTCACATCCGAACAATTCGAAAATTATTGCAAACTAAATGGTATCAATCATATTACTAGTCCAGTCTATCATCCTATGAGTAACGGGCAAGCTGAGAATTGTGTTAAAATTGTAAAAAAGGGTATTAAATGCGCAATTTCGCAAAGCTCGAGTGTGAAAGAGATGAACGATCGGTTGTTACAATACTTGCTGCACTATCGTAACTCAACACATACTACAACGGGTAAATCGCCAGCACAATTAGTGTATGGACGGCGCCTAAGAACTAGATTAGACTTGATAAGCCCATCCTCACCGCCTCAGCTCACTGAGTTATCTAAAAAAGTGCATGCCAATCAGTCCTTACAGAGTAATTATTATAAAGGAACAACGAGAAATGACTTCATGCCCGGGGATATAGTTAACTATAAAGATGGTTTATTTAATTGAATGATACGAAATTGAATGTACATTATATCTTATTACATACTTTAAAAAACTAAACAAATAAATATTTACAAATAAAAAATTGCCTCAAAATCGCTGCCACCGGAAGGTACGGTGCCTAGCAGGCTGGCTGCGTTTCCCCTCTGCATGGCCAGACTTATTCTCTGGCCAAGGTACGAGCCAGCCCGCCGGTCACCGGAATGGTCGATCAGACGCGTCGATAATTCTTTGAATAGTCGACGCGCCCCTGGCCCCCAAGGCCCCAAAGTTTCGACCCCAAACGGCACAAACTCATACTGCTCACAAATTGCCGCGTATTTGCGCCATTTGAGGTCCGCGCCAGCCTCGCCTGATGTTCTTTGCACGTGGCAAGCCGCCATGGTGTCAACACACGTGGCGTCCCACACCAGCGGCCTGCCACGTGTCCAGGGGACGATAGTCATACCGTCGGGCCTCTTTCCGTCGTCTCGCGCTAGACCGTTAGGTTCAAGAACGGCCGGCACGTTGACAGTGGTAAGGGCCCGACGGATAATGTCATTTAGACTGGCGTGGCGAGCCATGCGGCCGGCGCTGCGCATACAGGAGAGGCCATGGTGGCCGAAGTGATCGACCATATCTCCACAGTGGCAGCGATGAGGAGCACACGTCCTGACTCCCAGTCTCAGGCACACCCCCAGGGAAAGTGTGGTCTTGTGTAAGAGGGTTCCCAGGTTAGCCGATGGTAGCGCCTGCAGCCAGTAACCTGACACCGGGTCAAATGCTGCGTGTAGGCGAGCCCGTTCTGCAGGATCGCTGGCCGAATTTATAAGCTTCTTTTGTATGATCTTGCAGATGGGCTCGTCCCACTGCTTCTGGGAGTTTGGTTTTGATGGATTAGAACTAACTATAAAGATTATCTAGGAAATAAGAAATTTATTTGGGTATGTGGTCAAATTATAAAAATATTAGGTAAAGTGTTATTTTTAATCAAAAACTATAAAATGGTACTGAAGTGAAAAGACACAAAAATCAGATCATGAAAACTAGAATAAGTCCTAACATGCCTGCAACTGGGTTCGACTTAGATGATGACGACACATTAAGCACCGGGAACGCATCACCATCAGTGCCGACATCACCAGCAGCAGCCTCGCCGTCACCGCGGACTCCGGAGGACGAGCAGGTTGAGCAGGAAGTGTGGCAAGAGACGGCGTCCGAACCCGAACAACAGCAAACGCCAGGTGGGACGCATGTGGATAGCGATAGCCCCAGCCCAGGGCAGTCAAACAACGTGCCAGACCAGCAAAGCGCCCAGGCAGCAGGAGCCTCAGAAACCAGAAGAGGAACTGGGTTGATCCAGATAGGCTTACGAGATATACCCAGGATAGATTACCAAAAAATTTCTTTAAAATATATACTTTTAAGTTATTATGTGCTTAGAATTTAAGGTGGAGGGATTGTTAGATATAGAGATAGTTGTATGCGAGTGCTGCGTCACCCCTATGACGAAATACAGCAGTGTTTAACTAGCTACCGCACGCGTTTGACTTACCTCCGCCCCATATATAACAGGAACCTAGATCTGTTTTGAATATTTTTTGCATAGTTTACATAGCACTAATTATTTAACTTTGTTTCAAAATAATTCGTGTTAAAATGAAAAAGTTTCCCGCTAGCTATAGGTTCATTAATAGGTTGATTTTTAAGTTTAGATGAATGGAACCTAGATCTTCTTCTTCATCTTGGCCTATGTCCCATTTCTATTGGGGTCCGCCCTCCTGGTCCTCTTTCTCCATTCTTGGCATTGTTGGGTGATTTCTGGCTGTAGGTCCGTCGTCTTCATGTCCCTATTAATTGTCCCTATCCAGGTTGCCGGCGGTCGACCTGGGCCTCTTCTGGGTTGCTCTATGCTCATCACAGTTCTCGTCATGTGATTTTCGTCACGTCTCATGACGTGGCCGTACCAGCGCCGGCGGTTTTCTCTAAGTTTGTCGACGATATTGGCCACCTTAAATGTTCCCCTTATGTGCTCGTTTCTGACCTTGTCTTTGAGGGTACACACCACCAGACCACCTAAGCATTTCTGTGACATGAATTTGTTGTTCCTCTACCTTCCGCATAGGCCAGCACTCAGATCCGTATAGAAGGGCGGGTCTTATTGCTTTCTTGTAAACGTTTCCTTTTACTTCGATTGGCATCTTTGCATCGCATAGAATTCCGGTCAGAGATCTCCATTTAAGCCATTCCGTCATTTTGCGATTTTCGATATCCTTTTCTATGGAGCCAGTTGAAGATATCACAGATCCCAGATACTTAAAGTGATCTACTTGTTTCAGAGGTGTGTTTCCCAGCAGTGGCTGCTGATTCGCTATGTCAGATACTCCCGAGAAGTAACAATGCATGTATTCTGTTTACGTTCTGCTCACCCTTAGTCCTCTTTGCTCTAGGGCCGTGCACCCATCGGTTAGGTCGGTCTGTACCTGAGGTAAGTTATCCGCTATGGGGAGTATATCGTCAGCGTATAGGAGTGACCAAGGGGCTGGTTTCTGAAGGTCTTCAGTGTCAAATTCATGACTAGGTTGAAAAACAGTGGGCTGAGCATTGGTTTGTTGGTTGGGGTCCATCAAGGATCTCCCTGATGGACCCCAACCTTGACCTCAAATTCTGTTCCGGTGCCGGCTGGGCTTACCACTTTGGTTTTAATGTTGTTGTGCATATCTTTGAGGATATCGATGTAGTATTCAGGAACACATTGTGCCCTCAGTGCCTGCCATATTAGTTCTCTCGGCACACGATCGAACGCTTTTTCGAGGTCAATAAAAACCATGTGAAGGTCCTTCTTCAAGGCCATGAATTTTTCCATAAGAATTTTAACTGTATGAATAGCATCTATTGTTCCTAATCCATTGGTAAAGCCACATTGATTTGCTGTTATTTTAGTTTGATCCTAAGTCTCTTGGCAATCACGCCCTCCCATATTTTTAAAACATGTGATGTTAGTTTTATGGCACGATAGTTTCCGCATTCAGACACATCGCGTTTGTTTTTGTAGAATGGTACTAGGTTGCTTTTTTTCAATCCCTCGGGCATTTTTCCCTCAACTAAGACTAGGTTAAAGATCTTCGTAAGCCATAATATGCTGGAGTTCCCGCCCATCTTCAGAAGTTCTGATGGTATTTCGTCGGGACCAGATGCTTTTCCATTTTTCATTTTATCAAGAGATGCTTTCAATTCTTCGGGTGTTATCGCTTCTATCGGGCCATGTACAGACGGAAAATATGGCAGTGGACTCTTAGTTTAATAGGTGTTTGTAGTATTCTCTCCATCTGTCATTTATATCTTTATCAGAGGTGAGAAGGGTTCCTGCACTGTTTCTAATGTATTTATTCTGCTTTATGTCTTGAGTTTGTCTGTTACGTAACTTTGCAATTTTGAAAATTTCTCTATCTGTTTTTGCTTTTCCAAGACTACAGTATATATTCTCCTTGACTGCTGCTCGTGACTGTGCGACCGACCTCTTTGATGCCTTCTTGGCGTCAACATATTTCAGGCGATCAGATTCCTCCCTTGACGTTTGCCAAGCTTTGAAGCACATCTTTTTCTGTAACAGAATCGACTTTACTTCCTCGTTCCACCAGTCGGGGTCTTTTCCTGGTACTGGTTTACCCTTGCTGTTTCCTAAAACCTCTTTCGCTGTCTTTGTTGAGTGAACTTGGAAGTCTTACCAAACATTGTTAGCATCCTTTTTAGTTACGTCATATGTTTCCATAAACTCCACTACTTTGGACAGAAGTATTAATCCTTGAGTTTTTTGAAGGTTAAACCATATAATTTTTGGTGTTGTTTTCTTCTTTGATATTGTATTCCAGAGTTGCATCTTCATAATTAGCTACCAATAAGCGATGTTGTGTGGTTAATGGTTCTCCTGGAATAACTTTGCAATCTTTAAAGAATTTCCGAGAGGGTTCAAAAGTTAAATTTGCATTCTGTTTAAGCAAAATGTTTTGTAAAAATAATTGTCTGACTGAGAGTACTTCGCAATCTCTATACAACAGAATTGTTAGGTACAGAAAGGGTTTAAATAAACTAGTTTTAAGAACTGCTGGCTGAGCAAGCTCCAAACTCATCAGTGGTTTTAGGAGCACCACCCCAGACTGATATGCAGTATGTTAGTATCGACTGGCATAAAGCCATGTAAATTTGTTTCAATATAGGTGGATCTATGCTGCTTAAAACTCAAATTGCGATCAATAATAATACCAAGATATTTCGGACATGCTCTAGAGGAATACATTTACAGTTTTGACCGCTGCAGTCAGTAAACTTGTTGGCAGTGATGTTTAGATCTTCACGAAAAGCAACCGTATCATAAATGGAGAAGGCAATATATTTAGATTTGGTTGCGTTTAGTGTCAGGGAATTTTGGGCTAACCAATGAGTGATCATATCCATCCATACCCTTTTGAGCTGACTCAAAAACGCATTCCCAGGTATCAGCTTTAAAAAAGAGAGCAGTATCGTCAGCATATGATATGATTAGAGCAAGAGTTTGAAATTGACATTTATTTATTTTATTCATAACACGAGCTTTCCCGGCTTACTTCGTTACGCCATAGAATATAAGATACTACAAAAGACTTGGCTCTATAGACTATGTTCTTTTGCCTGCCCAGAATGAGCTTGATAAAAAAACAAACAACAACAACAAACCACCTGTCAAAATATGTAAACAACGGAAAAAATATTGCACCTTGGGTTACATTATTTGAGTTTAGGTAAGGATCCCTAATTTTTTTGAAAATCTAATATAGCCTATAACATTCGGGGTTAATGTAGCTTCCTACCAGTGAAAGAATTTTTCAAATCGGTTCAGTATTTCCGGAGCCTATTCGTTACAAACAAACAAACAAACAAACAAATTTTTCCTCTTTATAATATTGGTATAGATAATATTGCCATTACAGGAAACCCTAATGCGACAATATAAGACTTATCTATATAAAACACAATAATTTATCCCCGTATGAATTTACGATCTTATCATATTAAATTATATTTAAAAGATCATTTATACAGGGTTACTGGTAAGTAGACCAGACCATTTCAGGAGGTGATAGTAGGGGTCATTACCAATCATTTTAGCCCTCAGGTACCCAGGTCAAAACCCAACCGTTTTCGAGTTATTGAACTTTTTATTTTTTTTTCATAATATACCTTGTGAACATTTTTTTAAATTAAATTTAAATGTTCAAGTATTAGGATGTTTCTTTTAATGCTAATCTAATCCTTCATAAATTATTTCAAGAAATTCACCAAAGATTTATCGGCAGATTATACAAAAAACATCTACGCCTTCTAAGCTATCCAAAATGCTAGAATAGTTGGGTCAAACATGTATTATCTTCTGAGTAAATCTACACCAAAGGGGTCAGGGTCGTAGAATTCGAATTGAGAAATTTCATGATTTGATTACTAAAGAGTTATAAATCAAATTAAATATCTTGAAAATGGAAAAAAAAAAGTATTTACTATTGATGCACCACATGACTACCTTGATACCTTGCACACGATCGATTGCCCCACCCCATGACCAGGAAGCTCGGACTTGACTCCTTGTCCTATCGATTTAAAATTTGGTACAGTGTTACTTTAATGATATTAAAATTATATGGTAAGGTAACCATGACCTGATCTGCAGTTTGAAGATGATCAGCTCTTAAATTGTGGATGAGGGGATCTAACTACCTTCCATATGTCCTATCGATTTTAAAATTGGTACCGTGTTAAGTACTTCAATGATATTGAAAGTATATAGTACGGTGACCATGACCTGATCTTCCGTTTGAAGATGATCGGCTCTTAAACAGTGGATAAGGGGATCTAACTACCTTCCATATGTTCTATCGATTTGAAATTTGAAACCGTGCTACTAATGATATTGAAAGCATATGGTAAGGCAACCATGATCTTTTTAAGATGATTAGCTCTAGTTCTAGTTAAGTTGATGAGGGGTTTGACTGGGTCGGGGTTTTTTTTAATTTGTCCCATAATATACTTTCTCTCTATTTTTTGAAACAGAGGTAATCCAATACGAGAAAACACTATAGCATCACTAAAAAAAGCAGCAGCCAGTGGAGCAGACTTGTTGGAATTTGATGTTCAGCTAAGCAAAGACATGATTCCTGTCATATACCATGACTTCTATGTTTGTATATCAATGAAGAGGAAGAGAGAAGTGGATTTCACTGAGATGCTGGAATTACCTGTGAAGGACTTAACACTCGAACATTTGCAAAAGTTAAAAGTATGTACTTATTTACCATGTGTTTTAAGATTGTATATTGTGTATGAATATTTTTTATTTCATATAATATATTATTTGACTTAATGTCCTATGTCCCCTAAATGGGGCAGAGGGCGTCCACAGTAAGTCGCCATCCTGAACGGTCTTGGTCTTGAGCTTCGCGTTTAACTTCGCTGCAGCTCGTTTTTATCGCCTTTGCTTCTGCAGTGATCGTCCGACGCCAGGTTTGCTTAGGGCGGCCACGTTTCCGCTTTCCTTGGGGATTGGTGAATACTTGGAACCGGAGCGAGACTACTTTAGTAACTTTCCACGTCCCACATCCGTACAGCAACACGGTTTTGACGTTGGACCGGAATATCTTGAGCTTAACTCTCCTAGTCAGTTTCCGCGATTGCCATACCGGACGGAGCTGCGCGAAGGCTGCCTCCCCTTTGGCGATTCTCAAAGCGATGTCATCTTCTGTCCCTCATGCTTCAGACACAACGCTGCCGAGGTAGGTAAATATGTGGACACTCTCCACCCCCTCTGTGACTTCTAGCCAGTGTGTGCCCATGTGTCTTTGACAGCCATCGTTTGGCCTTGGCAGGTCCCCCATGACGAAAACTATGCCTGCCTGCGGATGTTCTTTAGAGTCAGGTTGAGAGCACTATAGAAATCGTCCTTGTCTTCCTCTGATGCCAAATTAGTGGGCGCGTTGCACTGAACGATGGTTATCTTGCGGGCTTTGCTGTTGAACCGGGCTGTGATGATTCGTTCTGAGACGGGTTTTCAGTCCAGCAGGCTAGGCTCTTCATTGCAGCGTCAGAAAGGAGGAATCCCACGCCGTTTTTTACATACGCCCTCTTCATCTTCTTCCCGGAGTAAAGAAAAATGAGGCCCCTAGATGTTCTCAGTTCTCCAAATCCATTTCTGCGCACTTCACTGAGACCGAGTATTTGCAGCTTGTACTTGTGCCTTATCATTTCTGCTTCTGCTTGGACTAGTCGGCTATCCTCGCTCAGTGTTCGCACGTTCCAACAAGCAATACGTGTCCGTGTTTTCATGCCAAAGGTTGTCGTAGTAGGATCGGTCCGGTTAAATACTGTTTCATTTCGGTTTCTTTAATTAGTTTGGTTTAAGGTAAGCAAGTGATTAATCCACTATACCCTAGCCTAATGGCGGGGCTGCCTCCTTGGAGCCTATGGGAATGCTCGGTTTTGTTCGGGTATCCTCCCTAGTGAGTTTGATTATGTTTTGAGCATAATATTCGCCTTCGCCCAGTACCTTCAGCTCGGCTGCAACTCGGGGTAGTGGCCGCACGGTTGCGCGGTTGCAGCAGTTCCCAGCGGGGATGGCGGGGACGCAGGTGACTAGGACTGGTCAGAGCTACTAACACCAAAAGGTGCCTTGGCATTTTGTAGGTAATGCTTTTCTCACATACAGCTATTTTCAACATGACCATTCTCTGACCCCCCCCCCCCCCAAGTATATTATTACAACAATTAAATAACTGATGATTCAAGCTCTTAATTTACTAGCGTACAGTGGCGGTCTAGGACGGCGTAACATTCTGGTTTTTCTGTATTGAAAATTAGCTCTTGTTCTTTGGTAATACAGTCTAGGCCGCACAAGACCATAGACAAATCTTTTACGCCGTCCTAGATCGCCACTTTTCCTATCCCTACAATCTGAATTCTAACCTTGGGCCAAAAATTGCCGTTTCATCATAAAAAAAATCTTAATACTGATTGTACGTAGTACCAAAAATTATATTGGTTTATTTTTTAAATTTGATCCTTGTTTTAAGGTGTATCACCTAGTTGAAGGGCGCAGTCACGAAACGCTATTTAACGACGAGGATTTAGAAGAGCACCAGCCTTTCCCAACCTTAGAAGATGTGCTCAGAAGCGTCGACCCACACGTAGGAT
This sequence comes from Euspilapteryx auroguttella, assembly GCA_951802225.1. Taxonomy (NCBI): domain Eukaryota; kingdom Metazoa; phylum Arthropoda; class Insecta; order Lepidoptera; family Gracillariidae; genus Euspilapteryx; species Euspilapteryx auroguttella. Next base: position 6,054,215 of record OX637642.1, on the reverse strand, counting down.
TTAATGTAGAACTCAAGTGGACCATGGAGTTGAACGATGGCACTTTTGAGCTGAACAACCCCTTTGATATGAATGCTTACGTTGACAAGGTCTGTAGTACTAAACCACTTACTGTCAGGTACCTTTCTAAAAGTTACCAAGTCTGACGGAACACAGAGAAGCTTTCGGTTTCGATATTTTATAACAACAATAATAATGGGGTTGTACACGGAAAACTATTTGTAGGTGACGCTCTATATGTTCGACCCATAACAAACAAGGTGAAATACAATAACAAGGCAATTTTTTGTGTTTTTCGAAGTTATTTTACACTGTATTGTATTGTATCTTATGAAACGTATAAGAAAACATAGTTTCAAGAAGAAATTAATGAATGAGAAGGCTTTTTACGTGGCAAAAACGCGAACTTTGTGAGCGTGTAAACAATGGGTTAACTTAAGTTAATGATAGCTAGGACTATTTGCTTGTCATTATCTCATGTAAACATTTAATTACTAGGGTGTATGGACATAAATTCAATACGAATAAACCATTTTAAATGAATTTTACAAGTAAAACAAAATATAACCTAAAACAATCAAAGGTCATCTTAAGATGGGTCAGAAACCCTGTGCGAGGACTGCAGACCCACTTAACAGCGATAAGATGTATAATTGGGAACAAACCTGTAGTAAAACTAATACTTCGGCAGTTGAAATCTTCAAAATGTCGAAAACATAACCTCGATCCGTTCGGTTTCTTTGAAGTTCTTTTAACCTCCTTGCTTTCTAGCCGGGAATTGTTAGGAAACATAAGAATTTCGTTTTCCTTACACCCAACAGCTACATAGTGAGTTCTTTTGATAAATAATTGGACTACCAATGCAAATCACATACAAAACTTTGTTTGTTATGGGTCGACCGTACAAACGACACAAGCGGGATAATTTGGCAGTTTTCTGCCCCATTGATGATAGAGCCTTACTTACTTCATATTTTTATCCGACTTCAAAGGAGGTTATAAGTTTGACCTGTATTGAAGGTATGAATGTTTGTCCGCTATTATCTCGCGTTTGGCTGAAACGATTTTGATGCGGTATTCAGATAAGTATTTGTTACATTCAGGAGAAGGTTTTAGTACCTATTTTAACCGACTTTGTTTTGTTTGACCGCTTGTGTCAGTTTATTGAAGGCTGGTACTTTTTTGTAAAAATATTGTTAAATTGTTATATGTTTGTGATTTGTAGGTGTTAGAAGTGGTATTGAAGCACGCCGCCGAACGACGCATCGTGTTTTCTTGTTTCAATCCAGATATCTGTACCATGGTACGGTATAAACAAAACAAATATCCTGTTATGTTTTTAACTGTGGTAAGTAACTTGTATATAATTTATTATCATACAATATGGTACAGTACGTCTCGTGGTTTAGCCCTTTTTGCATATTCCCTTAAGAAGCATAGCACTGCTAAAGTAGCGCCACCCGCGAATTTTTTTTATTATCTTCTAAACTAAGGCAAATATCAAAAATGTGGAACAGTATTCCATTGACTATGTTCTTTTGCTTGCCCGAATTAAAAGTAACAACAACGTAAAAGGCCGTCAGTTGTTGCAATTTCAGGGGAGGCAATTGTTTTGAACTTAAACGTCTAGTCACAGAATGGTTGTCAGATCTTGATTATGAGCAAACAGAAAATATTATAAAACAAAAGAGTAGGTAAATATCAATATTTTTATAGACATAGTTGAATGTTCTTAATTTGAACATTATTATCTTAATTTATAGAATTTTAAGATTATTCATAATTTATAATTCAAAAATTTATTTTTATTTTTATTAATTTAGTGATGATAGATAATATTTCAATTATTATTTATTTAAATAAGTATATATTTATTTTAACAAAATATCTATTTATTTATATGCATGAACTAACAAATTTAATAAAATTTTAATATTTCTAATCAGTATTTATTATTATTGAAATTTATTGCATGCCTTTTATTATAATTGAATTCGCTAAGCTTATGGAAACGCTCCGTTCATAGAAACCGTTTTGGCCGCCACGCACGACACAGGTTTACCTAGTGTGGAGGCTACCGGCAAAATTCAGAATACCCTCATTACGCCGCTAATCATATTTTTGTAATTAAATTATATTTACTGTTTTGGCAATTAATAAATAAAATTTTACTTTATACTTTTTTTTTTTAATATTTTAGAGGCAAAGAAAATGTAATAGTTTGTATGGAAAAATAAATTGATGTTTTTACTAACTTCTGCTCAATTATTCCATATTTTCTCACCTTCTAAACTTTCCCTGGACTACGCCTTACATTTCAAAACTAAAATCAGTTAAATAGACCTGTACGTTTTCGAGTTTTGGTGAGACAAACCGACCATGTTTTTTTTTATATTTTGTTTAGTAGATAGATAGTAGATAAAAAAGATATATATTTGTAGGGCATAAGTAACAAGTATCAGCCGTACCGCGACCCGCGCTGCCGGTCCATCCCCGCGGCCGTGCAGCACGCCGTCAGCGCCGACATCCTCGGCATCGTGGTGCACACCGAGGACCTGCTGCGCGACCCCACGCAGGTACACCTCCGACCCCCTGCGGCCCCTCCCGTCAGCGCCGACATCCTCGGCATCGTGGTGCACACCGAGGACCTGCTGCGCGACCCCACGCAGGTACACCTCCGACCCCCTGCGGCCCCTCCCGTCAGCGCCGACATCCTCGGCATCGTGGTGCACACCGAGGACCTGCTGCGCGACCCCACGCAGGTACACCTCCGACCCCCTGCGGCCCCTCCCGTCAGCGCCGACATCCTCGGCATCGTGGTGCACACCGAGGACCTGCTGCGCGACCCCACGCAGGTACACCTCCGACCCCCTGCGGCCCCTCCCGTCAGCGCCGACATCCTCGGCATCGTGGTGCACACCGAGGACCTGCTGCGCGACCCCACGCAGGTACACCTCCGACCCCCTGCGGCCCCTCCCGTCAGCGCCGACATCCTCGGCATCGTGGTGCACACCGAGGACCTGCTGCGCGACCCCACGCAGGTACACCTCCGACCCCCTGCGGCCCCTCCCGTCAGCGCCGACATCCTCGGCATCGTGGTGCACACCGAGGACCTGCTGCGCGACCCCACGCAGGTACACCTCCGACCCCCTGCGGCCCCTCCCGTCCCGCGCTCGGCTGCCTCTCCTCTAGTTACCGCTCAGTACAAATACCAAGTCTTATCTCACTCACACAAGTATGATACGCGAGTTTACGAGAGTACGCGCGTTTTTGTCTTAGACGTGTCCGCGGTATCATCTACACCTGGCTTCGTGGTGCACACGGATAATAAAAATTAATCAAAGTACAATAGGGCCTCGTTAATGCGGAGAGGCAAAAACCAGACCCTTTCCGGTTTATTGAGGAGGCGTCCGGATTATAGTATGCAATTCTATAATGGTATAATAAAACATTTGTTTAAACTTAGTTACTATAAAAAAAAAAAATATTATAACATAAAGACAAAAATTATCATTTTGAAAATTACAACCATGTAAGAAGAACATTAATAGGCGATAAACAAATAACTAAGGACGTAATGGCTCATGGGTCAACATGGCAGCCCGCACATATACGCCCGCACCCCCGCGAAGCCCATTCATTGCCCGGCCGGATTGCAGTGATCACCGAACTAGCTGGAGTCCGGATTAGCGAGGCCCTACTTTAAAACCTTATAGCCACGGTAAAGAAAATGAACAGAAGAACATCTTCATACAAAGGGCCGAAACGCGATTACTTAAGTACTTACGCGCTCGAATCTCAGCATACCACGGCCTACCATAGACTTGGGTACTCCCAGCTCCGGAGAGTGATTGGACTTCACTGGGATCCTACTCATCTTATCGAGCGGGGTCCCCTTATTATGGTAGGGGAGCCCAAGAGGGGATTTCGGGACTTACTAAAGCGCGGCAGATTAATATATAGGAGGATACCTTGTACCCGGTTAAGTACCTCCACAAAACATGAGGCCCTTAAATAAGGCCGCCCGCGAAGGATTCAGGATCAGATTAGTAAAAAAAAATTGACCATCAGAAATTCTCGAGCGCGTCAGATTAAAGTAGGGTGAGTTAATTACATCCTAAAATGTGTATATTCCACTAATCTGACAATTTGAGAGTGACGTAAAGAAAGGGAAAAACAACAAAGTTGTAAAAAAAAAACGTTATCTCGACATTCTCGAGCGTTGCTAAATTTTTTTTTATTTTGAAGGAACTAATTGAAGAATAAAGAAAAATATATAATCTGACGATTTCCGCAAGCCGAAATAACAAAAATTCGTCGATGAAGTTAAATGCGCTGCGTGATGCCTACATTTCCTTCTCCACGTTTCTATTACTCTCTCACTCTTTCTCTATCTATTACTCTGTCACTCCGTCTCCACTCCAACTCTGGTTTCTGCTGCCATTGACGCCATCACATCTGATCATAATGATGGGTTACTCAGTAATTTAAATTGAGGACTCGTGAGGAACTTATTTGGCTAAATGAGGTCCTCACGAGGACTCCTCATTTGAGGCGAGGCATTTCAACCCAAAAACAGGCCCAAACCTTCCCGCAGTCCCTTATTTTGGTTTTCTATAGACATTCACAAGCATATAAATGCAATATAATAATAAAAATAATAATAATTTTATTTACTATAAAATATAGTTTACAGATTGAAATTAAAACTTACAAATTGATATTGCATGTAGATTTAGATATTTGTAAAGGATTAGTTTAAATAGAATACAGAATAATTATTAAATTGAAAAATTACAATACCATGCAATGCAATACCTAAGCTATCCAATAATTGTATTCTACTAAAAAAGCATTCACTTATTTATTTGCATGCTATTTCCTGAGCTTTTCAATTAATTAAGTTCAATAATTTAAAAAAATGAAACTTCTTTCAGACTTTTGAGCTGGGAGAGCTCAAATGCATAGAATTATTATTTCTTTGAACTCAGCGAGCTCAAAATATCACATAAATTATATTTTGGGCTCAAAAATGTCATAAGTACAATTTTAACCGCCCAGCCCCCGCAGCATGACGGACCATTTGTCGAATCTTTCTGTCACTTTTAATCGCTTTTGACATTTCAATGCGGGAAAATGTATGGAGATGATCGACAAAAGTGACAGATAGATACGACAAATTGTCCGTCATGTTACCGCCGCTGGAATGGAATTAGCGGGAAGTTGCAGGGATGGCCTACCGTAAGGTAAACCGTTTTTCAAATATTTTTTTTGTCAGATTTGGCAAATCCCTATAGATAATCGTCAGATTATGAGACAGTACGTTTAGAACATAAAGATAAACCATATAATATCTTAATCTGACGCGCTTGAGTATTTCAAAATGGCGATTTTTTTTTGCACATTATGAAAATGGCCGCGAGTTTGCGTCCCATCGAAATCGTCAGATTAGTGAATGAGAGCTTTTTTTTGGTGCACTTAACACTCCCTTAGAAAATCTGACGCGCTCGATTTTTTTTTTTTTTTTTTCATTTTCAACCCTTACATACAACCACCCGCATCATGCAAACGATCAGATTAACATACGTACATTATTAAAAATACGTAGGACATTGATGCTATCAATATCTGACGCGCTCGAGGATGTCCATGCAACAGTTTTTTTTTACATATTTAAAAACCTATAGCCGCTTCCCCCACCGATGTAAAGGGATATATCATATAACATTTTTTTCTTCTTATCATCTAAGCTTTGCAACCCAATAGGTCTCTACGACGCTCGAGTAAATCCCCATTTAGCATCGTGGGCTCCTCTACTATTAACTCCGGCTCCCATTAGCTCCAAGCACTTCGTGCCAGTCCTCAAATCTGGATCCGTACGAGTCAGAATCCGCGCCTAAACATGATAACAGTGGCAACGGCTTGTGAAAGTGACATGTTATGGCGTTGTGTAAAATAAATTGGAAGTTAAATCGATTCTAACTGTATTTTAACAATAGCGACAAGTACTGGGATTTGAATGAAACTGGGGGTCAAGTTTCTTATCAAAATTTGTTTGAATTTAACTGCATATTATTAAGTAATGCAACTGTAAAACAATGTTTTAATTTAAATTTGCAAAGACTTGTAAGGATCTAACTCTTATATGATTGAGAGACGTGTGTTCTGGTTGAATATATGTTTAATTATGATATTATTTAACCTAAGTACAAGTGGGTGGAAGGTGGGCGGTCGTACCCCACTACACCTCCCCCCTTTTATTAAAAAAATATTTATTAAAATTAAAATACAATTTTTTTCCTTATAAAATAAAATACATAAACATTAGTTATCAAATCAAACAAACAAAAAAAAATACAAAATAATAATTTACAATACAAAACATAATATATACTTTTTTATTTTGTCTTAAGTTGTAATTAAGTAAAACGTCGTATCCATTATTATCTTCGTCTTATATTTTTTATCTTAATTCATCTTTTTCTCCTTCTTTGCCCTTCATTTATTATTTTCATTATTGTAATATAATTTTCTCTTTTAATTCACATTTATTTATTCTCATTTTCATATTAATATTTCTTCTCAACTCTTTCATATTTCTATTATTGTTTCCTTTATTCACATTCATATTGTTTAGTTCTCATATTCTTTATTTATTAGCGAACAGCTCATAATCCTTTCATTTATCATTTATTTCTTATATAGCTCTCAAAGGTACACAATTTCATTATTATACTACATTATACTTCATTTTTCTTCCTTTTTATTATTTTTATTTCACATATCTTTTTCTTATCAGGCATCTTCTTTTAACATCTCACACAATGTCCAGCCTCTTCACGAAGTGAATCTCGTTCATCATCATGATCAGAGTAGGATTCCAACTGCCTGTGTGTACCTTATAATTTTTATCTTTTGCACTGACTTATCAGACTCGCTGAACTAAGTCATCATGCATGCTCATTCATTTCCCTTTCAATAATCTTTTCCCTACATTTCAATGATTTTTAATTGTAAAGAATTTGCAACTTCAGTTGGGTGATCAGACCAACGTTTATTCCAAAACTTCACAACTAAAAATTCTCAATCTTATACTTTTCAAAAAAAGCAACCATAACCATGCAACTTAATCATTCTTTTTCCTTTTAGTCACTCGGACTCTTTGTTATCTCCAATCATAAAGCTCTTTCAATATGTGTCTTATCCTGTATTATGTCATGTCCGATAAAATACAACAAAAAATTATAATAAAAATAAAATTAATTCTACTACTTATTTGAACAATACAATACATAAATTATTGTTATTATTACTTCTTGATTAATTATTTGAATAAAGTAAAAAAAAAATATTTTCGAAACATAAAACTTCTTATTAAAAAGTGTCTTAAACTGCGCAATGTTATTAAAGACATCGCCAGATATGGAACTGAAAAACTGCTGATCCTAAGGAATGTGCGCTCGGTAGCTTGATACTCGAAACGTGACCTGATGCATACACATGACTAATTCTTTTAAAACGAAACTAAGCAAACATTTTTAAAAGTATTTGAAATTATGAAACTATAAAATTTTGAAAACAATACTTATCTAAAGTTATTACGGTAAAATACTGATACATAATTTTTTATATTTTCAATAAAGCCTGATCAATATATTAATAAGTAATAAAAAAAAAATTACATACTAAGTTAAAAATGTATAATATTAAACCTAAATTTGAATAACGCCCATGAAAACACTGAATTAAAAAAAAAATATTTCAATAAAACACAAACCGTAGGAGTCTTGACAAAAAGAAAAACTGCACTGTGTTGTAGTTGTTGTTGTTTCTAGTAAAATTTTCCCGTGAATTTTTGACGAAAATAGTTGTAGGTAGATAAATGGGCAGATTTCTTCCTGTATTAAAATTTTCTTATTTTCTATTTCACTTTATATTAAAAATCATGGTGTCCGTTTCACTGTCCAAACTTTTCACAATTAATTTCTTTTCACATTTTCCCACTCAAAAAAATACTTTCAGGCCGACCGGCGCTGCCTTGTTGGTGGCAGGCCGGCTGGCAGGGTCGCCATGTAAGGATGTATCTCTTGTGTAATTGCAAAGACGTGCTTACTGGATGAATATATGTTTAATTATGATATTACTTAACCTAAGTACAAGTGGGTGGAAGGTGGGCGGTCGTACCCCCCTACAACTAAAACAATCGCGCTACAACGAAAACAAATTCGGACTTTCGTAACAATTTTATAAAGTTTATTTACAAATGATTTTGAAATATTGAAAAAAACGAACAAATTTGCAAAAGACAAAAAACCGAACGCTTCAGCGATTACTTAAACCCGAATGAAATGCCGAAACCGGATCGCGCGAGCGGAGCATCAACATCGGTTATTTTCGACCGATGCTAATCTGATTCCCAGTCACTGAGTCAGATTCAGTGACGTGGTTCATCGTCCGAGCCGAGCTCTCACTCCGGACTTATTTGGGATCCGGCTCGATAAGAAATCTGAGGAGTGATTCAGATTTTAGAATCCGAGAGTGGAATTAGCTCTTTTAAGTCTTCTTGTCCGGAGTTACCCAACCTAGCCTACCATCAGTCACGAGTGCTTCGCAGTTACGTGCAGTCGATGCGTGTCGCTCCCGCAAATTTATTACGCTCGCATTTATATTGCCTTATTTTGTGTACATACTCTCCAAATTAAAATTATGTTTCCTTTATCATTGTGTCACTGAACAAAGAACTAATAAATAAAATAAAAATAATAAATATAAATAAATAAAGCGTTTATTCATTTCATAATTTACAAGAAAATACTAAACATAATATCCGCCAAACTACAGAGCAGTTTGTTGGCAGAGAGTGCTCTCTAAATCAAATACTTTAGTTACCTAATAATTATTATTTAATACTTTTTTTTTTTACAAATCTTAAAGTTAGATAAGGTAATTAAGTGTGAACTAGTTGATTAAAAAGCTCATCTATTAAATATTTTTTGTATGTTTTCTTTGATAAACTTTCTAGAGTTCGCAATGAAACAGGTAATTCATTTAATATAGTAGGGTCTTGTTCTTTCTCCATAATAGTTTGTTACTCTTGGTACTAACAACTTTTTATTTCTTACTCTTTTTGTCATTATTTGATGTAATAGGTAGTTTGAATTCATCATTCCGAAAGTTTTCCAACATTAAAGTTAATTTTACCTTTGAGTGAATAGGCAAAATCTTACAAATACCAAATAGCTTGTCATAGTCACTATTACAACCTTGTTTAGTACTTTTATCTACGAGCGTTTTCATGATACGTATCTGCAGCATTTGTAGCTTATCTATGTATGATCGAAACGTACAACCGTAGCTACTGAGACCATACGATATTATTGCGTCTACTAGCGCGTAGTAGATAGTATACAGTGTTGCTCTATTGACTACATTTTTAAGTTGATAAAATTTGCCCAAAACGGCTCTCAATTTGTCACTTAAGTACTAATTCTATGTGTGATTTCCATGACATATTTTGCTCAACAATCAACCCGAGGTATTTGTATTGTTTTACAAATTCTATCTCGCTGCAATTGCAACCTCTGCATTCGTCATGCAAACACTCGTAGGTATGGCCTCTTATCTTAATGCTACCGCTATCAGCCCTCATATACGGAGAATGTATATGTACACATTTAGTTTTGTTTAGATTTAGTATAATACCATTATCGTGTGACCATTTTATAATGTTTTGTAAATCCTCCTGTATTTTTGATTCTATCATTTTCATATCACTATGTGCATATAGCAAACATGTATCATCTGCGTACATATACATTTGACAGTGTTTTATTACATTGCTCATGCTGTTAACATGCATGATGTATCCGTTCGGGCCATAGACCGATCCGGTCGGCACACCACAACCAATATCGGCCTCCTCACCCCTCACCCCGTATACCGCTGATCAGTGTTGTAAGTCGTCTGTTCTTTAAGTAGGCACTCATCCATATACTAAGAGGGCCACGAATACCATATGCATGCATAGCTTGTATCAACAAATTGTGATCCAGGGTGTCAAAAGCCTTTTTGAAGTCTATAAACAAAGCCACGACTTGTTTTCTGTTATTTAAGATATTATTTATATAAGTAGTTAGGAAACTGCGCTAAAGCCGTCGCTGTGCTACGCCCCCGCCTAAAACCATGTTGTACATTTGACAACAATGCGTTTTTCTCTAAAAATTGCGTAATTTGGCCAACCACCACTTTTTCTGTTATTTTGTTAATAATTGATAGTATGGCAATGGGCCTGTAATTTGCATAGTCCATGTGACTACCGTGCTTAAATATTTTGGTCTGATCAGCGATAATTTGAGGTCATCTGGATAGATGCCACGCGATACACACAAGTTTACAAACTTTGCCAGGGCCGGGCTTATCTTTGTATCTAGGCACGGTTTTAATAATACCAGTAACTCATCAAAGTGTCTTCTAACTTCTAAGTGATCTGATATTCAAATGAACTATATGTAAGTTCTTATTCAGATTATTTGGGTGAAAATCCCAAGCGAAAAAAAAACATGGCAAACGTGATTTCGGTAGTGCAATGTGCTCGTTTATCATTAGGATATTTTTTTTTTAATAGTATACGTACTTCTCCACCTTGGCAAAAAAAAACATTGAGAAAGGGCATCTATAACACCTAAAAAAAATTGTCAAAGTGTCATTTTATCATCACGGTGGCTTGTCCTGAACCCAATTTCACTCGTAAAGTGTCTTCTCCTACAATGACGTTCACGATTTTGTTTTAAATGTCATATATGTCAATAACATTAAAAATAAAAAAATCCACCGAAATGATAAAAATAATCAGCTTGTTGATTTTCACCCATTTATGTTTTGGTAACCTTACCATATTTTGTTATCTGTATATTTGCAGTAATTTATATCAGTATTTATATTTGATAAAACATCTGTATCTGTGAATTTTATAAGAAATAATTAATCAGCCTGGGCCCTTAGTCTCATCGCGCAAAACGTAACTATCGAATAAAAGTAGAGTAGAAACAGTACGTTAATCGCAAGAAAATACACATTTGGTAGTCTCGTAATAAATTTTGCTATAACTATAGCAGTAGTATCGCAACAGATTGGAATTGACCAAAAAGGGTAGTCTGCTCCATAATAAGATAATGTTATGATTACGTTCGACTGACATTATATATGTCAATATGGCTTGATATTAAGTGACAGTTGCACTACGCCCGTTCCAATTTCGTCTAATAAAACAGGGCCCTTAGTCTCATCGCGCAAAACGTCACTATCGAATAAAAGTAGAGTAGAAACAGTACGTTAATCGCAAGAAAATACTCATTTGGTAGTCTCGTTATCTATTTTGCTATAACTATAGCAGTAGTATCGCAACAGATTGGAATTGACCAAAAAGGGTAGTCTGCTCCATAATAAAATAATGATATGATTACGTTCGACTGACATTATATATGTCAACTAGAAGCTGCCCCGCGGTTTCACTCGCGCAGATTTCTCATAAAAATAAAAATCCAGTTATTTCCCGTTCCCATGGGAATTTCGGGAAATCCTTTCTTAGTGCTCACCTACACTCCGTAAGGAACCTACATGCAAAATTTCAGCCCGCTACGCCCAGTAGTTTCGGCTCTGCGTTGTCAGTCAGTCAGTAACGGAAGAGTTTTATATATATTGATAATGATTGATATTAAGTGACAGTTGCACTACGCCCGTTCCAATTTCGTCTAATAAAACAGGATTTACTATTTAGGTAAAAAAAAAACCGATTTTTCTATAGCTTGCTATTCATATTCTATTGCTATACTATAATGATCGATCAAAGTTACGAGACTCGCAATTTTTGACACAATCGTAATAGAGTAATAGTAGAATAATAATAGAATAGAAGTATAATCGTAAGTTTAAGAGACTAGAGTCCCTGTATATAATATCTTGCTTGGTACATATCAAGCGCTCTTATCGTCCGTTCCCTTAATTCTGCGAATGTCGTCTTCGGTGCGAATTGTGATTATTTTTCTATTTTGTTCATCTTTACGAATTATATATAATAGAATATCTTTCCATTGTCGATCCAAATGAATTTAAATAATGGTTTTAACTCGTTTTTAGCAGCCCAAAAAAGTTGTCTTATATTTTGTGGTAGGTCTTCATTTTTATAGAAGTAAAATTGGTCTTTGTTTTTAAATATTTCGGGGTTAGTATTTCTTAATTTCCGTTTAGCTAGCCATCCATCTCGATCATACTTAGCGTGCAAGGTTAAGATAACCGAGCGCGGCTTTTGTTGCTTGGCGCTCGAAACTTTTCCACCTACCCTCCACACATTTTCGATTTTTTCTGGGTTTAAATTTAAATTTTTGGCAATGCTAACGGCTTTCTTACTTATATCCACTCCTTCTTCGTATTCTAGTCCTGATAATTCTATATTTTTTTTCCTTCTCTTTGGTTTCCAGTAAGGCTACTCGTTCTTCGAGAGCTTTATTACATTTTTCGAGATAAATATTTTTTTGAGAGAGATCTTTCAGTTTTCGGTCTGTCACCATTTTTTCTTCCATTCGTTTTTGGTATTGGGCGGCATAGAACTCCACGGCTCCTGCAAGATCCGTCAATGTCTTTTAAAATGGCTAGTTTGTCGTTAAGTTGTGCCAAAATGGACTCACTTGAGGTCTTCTTCAAGTCGATTTCCAGCTCCAAGGTATCCATGATTATTGGGGTTGGGGTTGATGGAGTGCTTTTTCCCTTCCTACAGGGCTTACACAACTCCTCGTCCATAAAGTCTTTAACGTTCTTGAGACATTTCTTGTGGAAAAAGAAGCAAAAGCTTTTGCATTTTAAAAACAAATTGCATACTTTACACTTGTCAGGCATTTTATTTTAAGCCAAAACACAAAAAACACTTTTAAAACACACTTATTTATTCAAAACTCCTTAAGCATCAATAAAATTAATCCGCACGCCGAGAGCACGCGACGCGAACTCACCCATCAAATATTATAAAAATAAGCCCGGTTGTTTTAAGATTAAATGCGAAAATGTTATAAAGTGAAAACATACAAATAAGTTTATTATCAAACTAGTCGACCCGGCGAACTTCGTACCGCTTAACCTATTACTATTTTGTGCATGTATTATAAACTACTTATAAACCTTCCTCTTGAATCACTCTATCTATTAAAAAAAACCGCATCAAAATCCGTTGCGTATTTTTAAAGATTTAAGCATACATAGGGACAGACGCGGGAAGCGACTTCATTTTATACTATGTATTGATATAAACCTTCCTCTTGAATCACTCTATCTATTAAAAAAAACCGCATCAAAATCCGTTGCGTATTTTTAAAGATTTAAGCATACATAGGGACAGACGCGGGAAGCGACTTCATTTTATACTATGTATTGATTATAAGCCTAGCAACAATAGTGACCGTCAGTAGGCAGACCTATCGCGCGTCTTTCTACCGGTCGGGCACGAGCGGGCCTAGGTAATTATTTCAAGAACGCTGCCGAGACAACTCACTATTCTAATCTACATTGTGTTATAGCTGTATGCTTAGAAAAGCAAAACGAACGATTCGATAACTAGGTCAACATGTCAATGTGAGTCCTTACTTTATTAGGTATAGGTAATTTCCTATAATTTTCTAGAGCGAGGCAATCAAACTTGTTCGGCCATCAAAACAAGGATTTCAGCATTCCGATATGCTCTTGGAAATGTTTATGTTTCTTGCGAGTCACGGGACATAGCTAAAAGGCCTCGGGTCTGGGTCGAAATCAATTGTATACGCATTTTAATCGCGTTGATTTAGTTTTCTTTAAACATTTATTTGAAATTATTACATTGCTACGCGTTAATCATTCAGGCACCACCCACACCACTCAAAAAGAGACTAACATTAGGAGGCATAGCACAGCAAAAGTAGCGCCACCCGCGAAAAAAATCAATATCTTCTAAATTAAGGCAAATATTAAAAATGAGAAACAGTATTCCACTAGATAATGTAGCCTAGTATGTAGCTTTTAGGTTTAAACCCAAGAAAGTTACAAAGTGTTTCTAAAACGACCACTTTTGGAAATTGTCAAATCAGTAGCTTTCTTTGGAGTCTAACCTAAAAGCTGTGCAACCAATGCCCTAAAAATACTAGGCTACATTATCTAGTGGAATACTGTTTCACATTTTTGATATTTGCGTTAGTTTAGAAGATATAATTGTTTTCCTCGGGTGGCGCTACTTTAGCTGTGCTATGCCTCTAATAGTGGGTTTGTTAACGACCAAAGGTAATATTTTCTGCATTAAAGCATGAAACTTAGCACACTTGTTGCTTATGTGGCCCAGACTGAGAATCGCCCGGGAGGGAGCGGGATACCCCCCTCTGGGGGGCGGGGGGAGGGGGTGAAGTTTGCTTCTACCGCGCGCGCTATCGATCCCTATTGCTGCTATTTTATAGCTACTAGGGCAAGTGTGGTGTCATTTTCGGATAATTTAAGGACGAGGAATCCATTTCTGGAACATTTTTTTTACATTTCCATACAAAAAAATTGGAATTTACCATAAAATAGATATCTGTCGACGCAAAAAAAATTCTTCTAATGACGATATTTTTTGAATGAGTATAGATATCAGCAAAATAAAAATATATTTGAAAAGCTGCATTCATGCAGTTTTCAAAAATATAGGGTTCGATATACTTTTTGTTTATATTTATGTGTTAAAAAAAATAGTAAACACTGCGCGGAAGAGGTTGTAAAAATATTTAATGCCTAATTTCGGTTTAAAAATTACTTGGTTACTTCAAATTACTACCAAATACTGAACAAGGTCATTCAGCCTGTGATAAGTAACAACTTTCTGTATTCAAACATAGGTTGTATAGGTACAAAAAAAATACAATTCTCATACATTATCTACCCAATTAGCTGACAAGTATGTATGAAACATATGAAATTTTTGTGCTTTTGCCACTGGGAAGAGTTGTTATTTACGATATCGCAAGACAGCTTGAGGAAGCGAGAGCATCAGAAGTGGACCTGCATAAGTCCCGACGGTGCACTTAAAAACGAGATATACTTCATCCATCATGTCGACATAAAACCATATATTGAAAGATGTCTGTGAACAACGCGGTTAAAACCGGAAGCAATCACTGTAGGTACAGGACACATTGATATCAATGTTAAGCTCGAAAGGTCGCAACTGGTAAAGTCTACACTCAGACCGGCAAAACCGGCAGACCAAAACCCAAACTCGGAACTCTTTTAATTAGAACTCCAAAACCGTTTCGACCGCCTAGGGCGCAGCGTGGATGATGTAAATAAAGGGTTCTTGAGAAGTGTCACTGCGGTTGGAGGTAATTACTTACTACTAAGCACACTTGATCTGATAGAGAAGAGGTGTGAAACGTCTCAGCAGACAACGGCACCGTGGAGGCATGCGGTTGGAGGTAAGTAACAACGACGTAGGATCTCATCATATCCGATCACGCAGGGAAACAGCTCTTTCCTTGTCCTTATCCTCCAGTGACCTTGTAATTTCTAATTAGGCCCGTTGTTTGCAGCCGTATCCCGGTTCCGTAAGTTACCACTGGTAACGCACATTGTTCAAAGACTTTTGTCTTGCTTGAGGCACCTCTTGCCTCAAGACAAAACTTGAACAGCATCGTTCAGTAAGCTTATTCAAGTTAAGCTAAGCATCCCGAACGATGCTCCCGAGTTGAAGTCGACGGACGAACAGTTTGTCCCAGGTATGTATTCTTTAACAACTTCGAGTGTATTTAGTGTATGGTAGTCATTATCTTTGATTTGGAGTGGATTGAATTGTTCCTACATGGGCGCTGAACATTATCTTTGTTATGTCCATGTTCATTCTAATACCAACTTAATCGGAAGCCCAACTGAGGTGAGGACATCGAGCATTGTACTAGATTCTTCGCGGTCTGGGCCATAACTAGTAACTAGTGAGTAATTTTGTCGCCGTTTATAATGATGCCTAGTTCCTTCCAGTCCAGAGTCTTGAAGACATCCTGGAATGCAGCGGTTAACAGTTTTCGGGGAATATGATTAGCGTATAATGAAATTGAAGAATTTCTGACGGGCCATAAACGCTGGTTTTACCACTTGCCTTCTGAAGTTCCGCTGTGATGAAAGAAAGAAACGAAAAAGAAGGAAATCATTTATTTACAGCAGCCTTTGTCACGCAAACATAACATAATATAACAATGAGACATACATTCAAACATATTTGATGCGACTTTACATGCAGTCTTGTTGTTTGTAAGATGTTGACGGCCGAGTGGCCTCGGTATAGTGTCGTGTCCATGTTGCTCTCGGGACCTTATCTTGACTGTCAGTGATGGGTTGTCGTGTCGCCGTGTATAATAGAAGTTCTGTCCATAGAACTTCTCGAATTCCCCCACAATCTTAGGTGTGGATATAGTACTCTACCAACCATCCTCGGTCTTCAGCCATGCCTGGCTTTGCCGAAAAAATAGATCTCGAGCAAAATCTTTGGAGGCTTTGTTTCGGTCTATGGCTCTTCACCTTAATATTTTTTGTATAAAATCGCCTGATGTCTCTTGTAATTGATATAAAGATCTGTCTCTTCAGCTGCCTGCAGGCAAAGGCATCCGGTGCCGTTGTCTGCTAAGACGTATCACGCCTCTTCTCTATCAGATCAAGTGTGTTTAGTAGTAAGTAATTACCTCCAACCGCAGTGACACTTCTCAAGAACCCTTCATTTACATCATTCACGCTGCGCCCTTGGCAATCGAAACGGTTTTGGAGTTCTAATTAAAAGAGTTCCGAGTTTGGGTTTTGGTCTGCCGGTTTTGCCGGTCTGAGTGTAGACTTTACCAGTTGCGACCTTTCGAGCTTAGCATTGATATCAATGTGTCCTGTACCAACAGTGATTGCTTCCGGTTCTAACCGCATTGATCACAGACATCTTTCAATATACGTACGGTTATATGTCGACATGATGGATGAAGTATATCTCATTTTTGAGTGCACCGTCGAGACTTATGCAGGTCCACTTCCGATGCTCTCGCTTCCTTAAGCTGTCTTCCGATATCGTAAATAACAACTCTTTTCAGTGGCAAAAGCACAAAAAAATCCTTTGTTTCATACATACTTGTCAGCTAATTGGGTAGATAAATGTATGAGAAATGTATTTTTTGTACCTATACAACCTATGTTTTTATACAGAAAGTTGTTATTTATCACAGGTTGAATGACCCTGTTCAGTATTTGGTAGTAATTTGAATTAACCAAGTAATTTTCAAACCGAAATTAGGCATTAAATATTTTAACATCCTCTTCCGCGCAGTGTTTACTATTTTTTTTAACACATAAATATAAACAAAAAGTATATCGAACCCTATATTTTTGAAAACTGCATGAATGCAGCTTTTCAAATATATTTTTATTTTGCTGATATCTATACTCATTCAAAAAATATCATCATTAGAAGATTTTTTTTGCGTCGACAATTATCTATTTATGGTAAATTCCAATTTTTTTTGTATGGAAATGCAAAAAAATTGTCCCAGAAATGGATTCCTCATCCTTAAATTATCCGAAAATGACACCAAACTTGCCCTAGTAGCTTTAAAATAGCAGCAATAGGGATCGATAGCGCGCGCGGAAGAAGAAAACTTCACCCCCTCCCCCCGCCCCCCAGAGGGGGGTCTCCCGCTCCCTCCCGGGCGATTCTCAGTCTGGGCCACCTAAGCAACAACTGTGCCAAGTTTCATGCTTTAATGCAGAAAATATT
Organism: Euspilapteryx auroguttella; assembly: GCA_951802225.1. Classification (NCBI taxonomy): domain Eukaryota; kingdom Metazoa; phylum Arthropoda; class Insecta; order Lepidoptera; family Gracillariidae; genus Euspilapteryx; species Euspilapteryx auroguttella. The sequence goes on along the minus strand of OX637642.1, from coordinate 6,036,427 downwards.
GGTTCCCATACATTTATTGGACTTAACAAACCCACTATAAGAAGGTACATAAAATAAAAAAATGTTTTTGTACAATGTACATTGCATGAGGTCATGTCATTGTTCTATTTCCAGGTGAAATTAGCAAAAAATGTTGGTTTAGTCATATTTTGCTGGGGCGACGATAACAACGACAAGAACACGATAAAAAAACTCAAGGAAATGGGACTACATGCTGTGATATACGATAAGCTCGACCAATACATCACCAAAGAAGTGAAGGTAGGTAGTATCAAATTACGTTAAAATAAATATAAAAATGTAAATATATGTTAAGGTAAATGTGCATAATCGGTAATTATGCATATGCATAATTACCGGGAATTATGTATAATCACCAACGTACGCGGTAAATGTGATAAATTATTCACATTGACCGGTAATTATGCATAATTTCCATGCAACAGAGGTAAATGTTGATAAAAGCTTTGAATAAATGTCCAATTGATTTTTAATTTTTCACCGTGTTACTTCAATTATAAATTAAAAGTATATGGTAAGTTAACCATGACCTGATCTGCCGTTTAAAGATGATCAGCTCTTAAATAGTGGATGAGAGGCTCTAACTACCTTTTATATGTCCTTCTTGTGTGCTTATTGAATAAAAATAAAAACACTTATACTCGTATTAATATAATTAACAAATAATCAGTCAAAAATTAAAAGAACTAACACAATCAAAATCAGTGAAACAATAACAATAAAATAAGTAAGTACCTCAAATTTATAAAAAAAAAATTAAAACCTCCGACCCACTCAGACCCCTCATCAACTTAACTAGAACTAGAGCTGATCATCTTTGAAAGATGATGGTTACCTTAACTATTCTTTCAATATCATTGAAGTAACACGGTGCAAAATTTAAAATCGATAGGACTTATAGAATGTAGTTAGATCCCCTCCTCCACTATTCAAAAGCTGATCAACTTTAAACGGCTAATGTGCGGTGGTAGCTTGGCGTACAATTTGACGAATTTGTCGTATCTATCTGTCACTTTTGTCGTTCCTCTTTATACATTTTCCCGCATTTAAATGTCAAAAGCGATCAAAAGTGACAGAACGATTTGACAAATGGTCAGTCATGCTACGCAAGCAGACCATGGTTACCTAACCATATTCTTTCAATATCATTGAAGTAGACATAGACATAGACAGATCTTTATTTGCGCACACAAAACAAACAATATTATGTAACAACTAGGTAAAAGAAACACAACGAACAAATAACGAAATAAAATTAACAAAATTATTGTAAGTGTTGTGGGCGCAAAATGGCCCCGACTCAGCTAATGTTGCAAGCAATGCAATTGCATTGATGCAACGCTGATGATTCTGCCAGAACCATAGGAGTGCGTGTGTTCTTATATTATACATAAAATATCAAGTGAAAGTATTAGAAAGTACTTATACAAAACTAATATTAAGTGTTAAATTATAAATACAGTGTTTATAGTTTACATATAAAAAGTGATAATAACAGTGTGATTTTTCTGTGGTGTAAATGTGTGGGTAGGTGAAAATAAATAAATAAATAAAAGTTATCGGTTATCAATATATATAAAACTCTTCCGTTACTGACTGACTGACTGACTGACTGACAGACAACGCAGAGCCGAAAATACTCGGCGTAGCGGGCTGAAATTTTGCATGTAGGTTCCTTAGAAAGTGTAGATGAGCACTAAGAAAGGATTTCCCGAAATTCCCATGGGAACGGGAAAAAAAGTGGATTTTTGTGCTTATGACAAATCTGCGCGAGTAAAACCGCGGGGCAGCTTCTAGTAGTGGAATAAAATACATTATTTCACATACTGTGCATCTTGCGTTTGAACGTGGAATAAGTATTTCTTGTAGTTAAATCTAAAAGTGTTTTTATTAGCGATCCTTCTGATAGGTGGTGGGATGTCGTTCCAGCATTTGGTAGCACTGTATGTGAAACTGCCTCGAAAAGCTGCTGTGCGGTGATAGGGTATTATAAGTGGTGGCACAAACAGTCTGCAGTTTCGCCGAGCAACACGCCAACTTAACTTCTCCTAAAGGTAAGTCGGCTTTTTTGTTTTGCTAACATCGAATAGAAGACATGCTAGAAACAAATTAAGTCTGCCTTCCATTTTCAGAATACCTGCGTCGTTTAAGAATGGAGTGATGTGCGTGCGCGGTGGAATGTTAAAGCAAAAACGAGCACAGGCATTCTGAACACGTTGAAGGAGACGTTTTGTATTTTTAAGTAGGCATGGCCCATACACCCCCAGGCAGTAAGCTAGCTTAGATAGAACCAGTGAGTCGCATTATCTTACTCTAAGGTCAACACTTAGGGAAGATCGCATGTTGTAAAGTACCCGTAGTCTAAACAAGCAGTTCTTTACAAGTTCAGTCACGTGTGCTTCAAACCGGAGATTTTCATCCATGACAAGACCAAGGTTCCTGGTATTAGCCACCCTTTCGATCGCCACAGAGTCACCTAAAATAGTTGGGTTTCTATTCGCCATCCGTTGTATTTGTACTTTGGAGCCTAGAACCATGAATTTGGACTTAGTAGGATTTAAAACAAGACAGTTTTGAGCCGCCCATGAGACCACATTTTCCAAGTCCTTATTCATTTTTGCAACAGCATCGTTGCCAGATATGTAAAGTTGTATGTCATCAGCGTAAATGTGATAATTACAGTGTGACATACAACCCGCCACGTCCGCACTGTACAAAATAAACAGTAAAGGTCCCAGAATAGACCCTTGGGGTACCCCTCGGCTAACTGGGTAACACTTAGAGCTATTTAGTGAGCCATCAGATTTTTTTAAATCAATTCGTTGCGACCGACCTTCTAAATAACTACCAAACCAGGCGACTGAAGCAGCATCAAATCCATATAAAGATAGCTTGGAAAGCAACAGAGCAGTGTTAATACAATCGAACGCGCGCGAGAAATCTAATAGCGTTAAAATAGAGGCAGATCCAGCGTCTTGGGCTGCAAGGGCATTGTCAATAACATCTAGAAGAGCAGTGTTGGTACTATGTCCCCTCCTAAACCCGGACTGCTTTAAAGGCAAGATATTATTTGCCTCACAGTATGCCATCACTTGATTGTAAATAACTCTCTCCAATATCTTAGATAAACAGGGAAGTATGCTTATCGCTCTTAGCTCCGAAGCGTCAACCGGATTAGCTTTCTTCGGAATAGGTGTCACGCAGGCCAGTTTCCACAACTCAGGAAAGGTAGACGAGCTAATTGAACAATTTATAATAGCTGTGATGACTGGCAGTGTGTGGGGTAAAGTCATTAGCAACATATCCAATGAAACACCGTCCACGCCAGAGGCACCAGATTTAAGTGTAACTATAATTCGTCCGACAGTATCTTCAATAACTAAATGCATAGAGAAAGAAGTCTGTGAAAACCTATGCCATTCGAAATAAGATAAGGTTGAAATGTTAACCCTATCATCGCCCGGAATCAAACTAAAAGAGTCACCGATTACATTGGGATCATCGAGATGGTCAGGAAGCTCATGTTTCGGTTTGACCTGAGGAAGAAATGTGCTTTTTAGGTTACCCCAAAGTAACTTTGGGTTATTGATATTTTAATTAATGTTAAATGCGAAATAAGATTTTTTTTCCCGGAGCCTCATCATGAGCTTAACATTGGAGTTGAGCCAGGGTGCAGGTTTGTCACGAATTATTATGGTTTTCTCGGGAGCATGTTTATTAAATAAATTTAAGAATAAATTGTTGAAAGTTGATACCTTATCATTAATATTTGAAAGAAGCAATATAAAATTCCAATTAGTATTAATTAAATGATTATTAAAATTTCTCATATCTATATGCTTAACCTTTTAACCGCCAAGCACTTGATATGAAGTAGTCACAAAGTTCTCCCACCACGCCAAGCACTTCTCTGGAAGTAGCTTACATTTTTACATTTTATGACCCAACTATATGTTCTAAAGAGAAAAATCCAATTGGATACTGTCCTTGAAGCTTCTATGAAGTAATTCATGTTAACAGATTTTGTGAAAAGTTAATTAACTTAGAATAATAAGACGATAAACTTTAAGAAACTTTCAAATGAAAAATAGTGTGCTCTCCCACGCCAAGTACTTTACTGGAAGTGGTCTAGTGTTGTGACATTACTCGGAATTTTCGATGATTCCTAACAAATATATTTTTTAAATTATTATAACTATACACTTTTTCAACCATCTCATAACGTGTACGCATAGTGCGGACTGGAATAATATAATCTCTATTAGAATTTACTATTGATTCCTTTATTGTACAGTGGCGGACTAGGAGGCCGTAACAGATTTGTCTATGGTTTCGACAGCCCTAGTCTGTATTACCAAAGAACAAGACCTATTTTGCAATACAGAAAAACCGGAAGTGTTACGCCGACCGTGTCCGCCACTGAACACATTACAAATCCTCGCCTTTGAAAATGTCGACAACAATTAATAAGGTAGGCGGGCGGCTCTAGCGAAGCAACCCGTTCATCAGTTGTTTGATATATCCCGTACGCCAAGCACTTGAGGTGAAGTGGTGCTGTGACGTCACATACGCAAGACAAGTTTTTTAGTGTTGTGCTAAAGAGTGGACATTTTGGTACATTGTGTCTAGACTGTTGGTACGCTCAGCGTAAAAAATACTGAAAGTACATCTACAGATGAATTGCGCTGCGCATTTTCCAATGGTTCTAATTAGAAACTAATAAAATATTGTTGAATTTAATTAAGTCAGTTTGGATTTGGTCGTAAAAGTACCTACCTACTAATACTACGTTTACTTCGAAACGTGTACACTTAGATCTACAAATGGTCATCACAGATTTTTTACAAACATCCATACATAGCTGGGTAAACGCTTTAATAGACACCATAGAATTGAATATTATAGTATACTATAGAACAAAATCACGTCTTTTAAAAAAAGCTTTCAACATTTTAAACGGTATTCACAAAGTAATAGGAAATACCCAGCAAAACTAAAAAAAAAATATTGGCAATTAATTCCATAAATGGGTTTGATTTGTTTGCTAAAGCTTTAGGTAGCAGTTCTCAGAGACAAATAGATGTCGCATTATGTTGTCTTTGTGTGTAAGGTATGTTGGATAGGCACCCCGCCTATGCGTTTATGCTAAAACAAAAGCGTCGATTCCAGGTAAGAATACTCTGCAAAAAACCCTTTACAAAAATGTGATTTATGACTTTGTTTACCTTAAAAATTATTCTTTCCCACGGCTTCTACTACTGGAATACAGATTTGCAGAGAACCATTGGGACCTTACCTCATAAGTGGTTTTTTTTGAACTAGTTAAAAGTTCATTAAAAAAAACTCTACAACATATATTTGTTTACGTATGTAAATTGAGATACTTAAGAAAATTCCTGATGAAAATTAAAAAATCTCTTTGATGAAGTGTAGAGGTTGTAAAAAGAAACTTTATAGTATTTTACAATTATTTGTAATTTTTAATTTAAATGTTATTTATGTCCTCAAAATTAAAACAACCTTTGATTTTACATAGTTCTTTATAATGACGTTTTGGATACGATGTTATCTATGATTGATTTATGGCAATGGTCGAGGAACGAACAGCTACAAACATAAATTAAATTAATTTTTAGATTTTAAATTTATAGAAAGTATAGTTTTAATTTTGTACATATTTGTATTTGAGGACGAAAGAGAATAATTAAAAAAAAAAAAATTGCCAAAAGAAAACTAAGTATAGGTACTATATATTTTTTTATCCAGAATTAATTACGTATTTATACAAAAATAGAAAGAACGCGCGTGCGGTCGGTGCGAAGCCTAGATCCCTCTGGAGGGGCACGATAAGGACCGATGCGCTCGCGACACTATAGGCTCCGTCCGCCCCATTTATATTGTCTTCATAATGTAAGGCCCCTGCAAACGCAAAAGCGGAGCATTTTTTAATGGTGGCGAAAACACCAAGGGAACATTATTTTGTTGTTACGAGTGTTAGACAAATTTACCCAACAACTTCCATGTCCCAATACAACTCAATTTAATAAAGCTTGACGGCTATTGGTTTTTTCAAATTATAAGCTTTATAACACTAATACTATACGTTTTTTTAACTAACAACTATAGCTTTTGGAGTATAAATTGAGGTGTGTTTCCATGCCCATTGTCCAGGTATGATTCAATGAAATATCCCGCCACGCTCATGACAAAAATGGTGCCTTAAACTGTAACGAGAAATGCATCACATGACATGTGACTCATGAACTTAAAATTATTAAGTTACTTGAGTGAGATTATTTTGATTGGTACATAAATGGTTTTATTAAAAACTAGTCCACCCAGCGAACTTCGCACCGCCTAACCTATAACTATCTTGTGCACGTATTAAACTTATAAACCTTCCTCTTGAATCACTCTATCTATTTAAAAAAAAACCGCATCGAAATCCGTTGCATAATTTTAAAGATTTAAATACGATTAAATAAAAGATAAAAAAATATAGTACAAAAAAACTATCGACTCTGTGATTAACAACCCTTTAACGAGATCGAACTTCGCAGTTTTTGTGTCTCTCCAGCGCCGAGTACTTGATATGAAGTAGTTAGTGATGTGCCACCGCTTTAGTTTGTTATATAATTCAGTTGAAAGTAATCAGACAAAACTCCATAAAAGCAAATTCTAATTGGGTTCTAGCATTACAAAAGTTTAAAAAACGGGAAAATGTTTAGCTTTTTGTATATTAATCACTCCATTGTTTATTTATCTCACATAAAAATTTTGGTTGATTTTGTGTGTCGATTGAATTTTGCAATCACTAATGTTTTTGAAGGTAAAATGCCTTGGCGTGGGGGAGCAACCTTCGTTTATTTCCAGTGGCGCCGAAAAGGTTAATAGGCCGGTGAGAAATTTTCCTTCGAGGCGGTCGTCCCTTCTTAATTTTAAGCGTGAGCGATACAATAGCGTGCGCACCAAGTGTAGGTATGTGGTCTACAGTCGCTTTGTGTACGTTTGCATCAGTGCAAATAATATCAGTTCGACTATGAGACGTAAAGTGAGTCGGTTTCGAAATACAGCTGTGTAAGTTCATATAACTTAGGAATTGGTTAAGGTTAATGGTCTTGCTGTCGTTAGTCTCTAAAAGGTTTATATTAAAATCACCGAGAAGTATAGTTTTGTCAAAATGTGGAAAAGAAGCTATCGTTTCCGTTATAGTACTTATCAAAGAACTCGTTTCCGTTATAGTACTTATCAAAGTACCCACCTAGGACGGTATGCTGTACCAATTAAAATATTTAAATGTTTAATTTTTACTGATATCCACATTTGTTCTATATTAACCGCTCGTATATGCGTTAAGGTACGCGCTGATACGCCGCGTTTAATATAGAAACCGACACCGCCGCCGCCTTAGATTTCTCGCACTCTGCTGAGCGCGGTGCGTGTCGTAGCCGGTAGCCGGGTACCGTCGGAGCGCGCAGCTCGTCACCGCCTCGCAACCACGTCTCATTCACCGCTATAATATCGGGAGCTAAGCGATCGACCGCGACAATAAACTCATTGTGCCTGGTACCTAGTGATCCAGCATTAAAAAGACTAACTGTGAATAGTTTGGAATTCATTTATAGATATTTATTACTATTAATATATTATGTAATCGAGATGTTTTTAAAAGGTTTAAATATGTCGTAGCAAAAAGCGAGTTGGCAATAATAATATAACAAAAGCGTTAATAATACGAATTAAATTAAATAATAAGTTCTGTATATAGTCATGAAAATTGAAGTGTAAATATGTAGTAGGTAAAAGCGAGTAGGCTATAATAAAATTATATATAAATACTGTATATAGGCATGCAAATGGCAGTGTAAATATGTTATAGCAAAAAGCGAGTAGGCAATAATAAAATTATATAAATACTGTATATAGGCATGAAAATGGCATCGTAAATATGATATAGCAAAAAGCGAGTAGGCAATAATAAAATAAAATAAATACTGTATATAGGCATGAAATGGCAGTGTAAATATGTTATAGCAAAAAGCGAGTTGGCAATAATTATATCGACGCTGGAAAGGAAAAAGTACCTAAGCGACAAGATGGTCGATATTGAGTTATATACCTTGTTGGAATCGTCAGATTTTTCTGCGTCTTTTGGTGTCACTCTCATGTCTCTACGATGAAATTTATGTCGCTTAGGTATTTTAGATTTCCCTCTTTTTCCATCTTTTTATGGCGACCAAGCGACAAGTTTTCGATCTTTTTTATTATTTTTTTACTTAGGTATCTAAATTTTTTAATTTTTTTATTTGGATAGTTTTTGTCGAAATTTTCAAAATTAAATTATTGCTAAGGTATGTTTACCCTACTCCAAATGTCTTTTGTAATTCTGGTTAAGTATTTTTTCCTGGAATATAAAATGTTTTATGGAGAATGAAGATAGTTTTGATCATCTTTTATTAATTTATATATGGAACTTAGTTATTTTTTTCCAGAACTTATTTTAATTAAACGATAGATAAGGTATTTTATAAGGAAAATATAATAAAAGTTAGATGTCGCTTGGGTACTTTTACCTGCCGACTTTTCGATTTTATTTGGCGTTTAGGTATTTTCTGATGAAAACACAATTATAATAATTCATGATTTAAGCATATTGCGATACCAAGCATATGTCGCTTGCCCGGGCTGTAAATATTTATGGCATGGTGGTTGGTAACGAAAAAACAGTATTTGCGGTTTAAATTGTTATTTAGGTAGCGCGTACGCACCGTCAATATTAATTGGGCCGTCGCTTAAGCATCTTTAACAGGATTATTTTGTATTTGAAATTAAAGTTTTTCGCAGTACTACCAATTAATTTGATTTGGTTAGGAAAATAATACAGTTACTAACTGCTATATTTTTTTGGTACAATACAAATAAGAGTAATGCAAATCAATCAACATGCGTGTCTAATGATTGGTTTCAACCCGAATTTTTATTCTATGTCGTTCAATAGGATTAAATCCGTTTTCACTGAGTTTTAAGCCAAAATCATAGATGTAAACTTTTTCTGATTCTCAACATATATGGCAAATGGATAAGAGTCTCATGATTTTAATGTAGTTCTATGAATATTTTATTTCAAAAATATAAAGAATGAAATAAATTTTAAAATCGGGCTATTTACCCAAAGAAAGTGGAGACGTTGATATCATCACCTTATCAGCCGAAATGCATCCACCATTGGACATATGCCCCATCCAATGAACGACCTACTGATTAGTTAACCCGTGCGACCCTCATCCAGTGCACCACCGAAACCTTCAACAGGTCTTACTTTTCATCTTACGGTTCGCAAAATCGTAAGGATTATATTAGTGATTCAGCAACATTTGCAGTTACTAACTCTAGCATCAATCATCATCATCGCAGCCTGGACAAAGGCCTCGCCCAGCGATCACCACAAAGACAAACCTTGTGAGGAGGGGGGTTCGCCGACCGTCACACTGATCAAACGGGCCCGTGAAGGGCGGCGGGACAGCGTGTGGCATGAGCCGCCGCATCTTTAGAGGCGAGAAGAGTAGGGAATAACAAGCATCCCCGAACACGAAGCTGTACATGGGAAGGACATCGGACGCTGATAATCAGTGGTTCCCAGGGTCCTTTCCAAAAAACGCTGACACGGCCACCGGAGGGTTTGAGTGGGTGCAAACTCTACATACCCCCCTCGCTCCTTCGAGCGGAACAAAAAATGGGGAGTTTACCATAATCGCCACGCTTGGCAGGCGGGTTTTATATAGCATAGTTGTTTAAAATTAATGTTTGTTTTGATCAACGAAGGATGCTGCTATCCGTGCTTCGAAAATTAGTTACCTTATACGACACCCACGATAGTAGTAGAGAAGTAGTGGGGTGGTAGAATTTTTTGCCGTCACCACACGGCAATAAATAAGTTTATCAATGGGTTATAGGAAAGATGATGTACGACAATATATTATTGCAGGAGCAGCAGGAGTAGGTATTCTGTGGCAGGAGACATTATATTTAAGTACCCGTTCCTTCAACGAGTGGCCACCTAAAAAGTCTTATTAATATATTAGTTGGTATGTCAAGGGTTTTAGGGATCAATAAAAGCATTTTAATTGAAAAAAGATTTGACCGCCAGTGGCTTCCTCTAAAAAACAAAGGTCTGCGACCAGATCTTCTGATAGGGTGCCTATTAATGCCATTCAAATACCTTTCGTATCGTTCAAACCTATGGGTATCTGCCTTTCAGACCATGTGACCTCCAGCGCGGCCTTTTTGCGACTTAACTAAATCTGAAGACAAGTTCTTTACGTCCTCGCGTAAAGTATAGCCTTAGTAGCTCTCAAAGAACATGAGCATTGAGTATCTGAGATGTTATTATCACGATATTTTGGATACAAACGTTTCTTCCTAACATGAAAAAAAAAATTATGGGGACAGTTCGAAATTTGTGAGGAAATAGATTTAATTTCATGTAGTATCATATTTCGTGATGAGATGCTGAGTATCTAATACCATGAATAACATTTTTATCGTAGGTCTTGTAGTATATTATTGGGCGCAGAAAGAGATGAGATACTACTGCAGAGCAGAGAGAGAGTAGTATGACTGTAGGTAATCTGAGATCTCAAACCAGTAATAATTCTAAATACTACGTAGGTAGGTAATGAATACTTTATATTCTTCCTCTGATAGCTTCAGTCTCGAGTGTGAGTTCCAACGTCGATTGTTGAGCTACCCGCAAACGTATACAAACTTCGCGCAGCGTGCGCAGAACACTGGACGAAGTAAAGTAAAAAGTAAAAATTGTCAAGATATGAAGTAAATGATTTTAATTAATGGAATTAACGTTCCTTACAAAAAATAAGTTTATGTGAACATGCCCAAAAGTGAGGAAAAAACTCACACTCAGCACTCTCGATTCTCCAGACAAGTACCCATTATAATTTTCAATTGTGTGTTATTGTGTTATATACCTTTTAACGTATAGCAGCTCCACATATTGCTATTTTAAAGTTTTTCTAGTAGTTTTACACTTGAAAATATGGATTTCTTTGTGCAATTTAGTTCACTGTATTTTATAAGAAATATCCCTCAAAATTATCGTTTTAACTTTATTCATATGTTGGTAAAACGTTATTTACTTTTGATTTTAAATTATTTTTAATGGGTTTATAAAGTACTCGATTTTTTCAAAAGTAAGTTTTTCTAAGGAATATTTTAGTAAACTGAAGCATTTAGCCATCTTTACTAATATGCAGTGATAATAAAATGTTAATTTCAGTATTTTTTCCATGCCTAAGACATGTATTGAAATCACTATGTGTTGTTTTATCTAGGACGATAAATATTTTGCCTGGGCGCTTGGGTATTTTTTCCGGGTACTATTTTTATATTAAAAATACCTAAGCGACACTATCTCCTAAAATAATACGTTTTTATTTACACTATTAATATTAAAAAAAGCGGAAAAAATTAGTTTGTCTGCAATGTAGGTTTCACAGTTGTAGAGTAATTAGGAAAATAGTTATGATTTTTTTTTCAAAAACAAGATTTTCAAATAGCTCTCCTGAACATTAGGCATAATGTCGCTTAGGTACTTCTTCCTTTCCAGCGTCGATATGTTCAAAAGCGATAATATTATGAATAAAATTGAATAATAGTAAAACACAGCAAATAGTTACACGATATAAAAATATAAGCTTAATATATAAGTTGCAATAAAATAAAAAATAGCAATATGAAAAAAGCAGTATCTGAAATGATAAAAATAGTAGCATATAAGCCAGAATGTAAAAAGTCAACGACCATAGTTTCACTGCTGAGTTTGGACCGCACCCAAACCAAAAACCCGTTCCACGTCCTCCTCTGACTGCAACCAATGCGTAATCGCTCCTTCGCGTTCCTTGGCAAGAACTCTGCCGTCACGGGTCCATACGAAGCGCCATTTTGAACGACCGCTGGCTTCCCGGGCCTTGCCAAAGATAACCCGATTTGCACGTGTGAGTCTCTCGTTGACGTAGATCTTCCTGGTTTCGTGGTTGGCCAGCCCCATTTCTGCAGTTGTAGTGCCTCGCCTTACCCTGGCGTTCTTCAGGAACTCGTCCCGGAGTGCACGACGAACACCGGAATCTTCCCCCACGCCGCGACGAGGGCCCGCGCGGTGAGCACTTACTATGTCGCGTTCGTCAATGGAGACCCCCAGTTTAGCAGCCGTGGCGACTACAATATGACCCACCGACTCTCCTTCGAACTCAGGAACGTTGGAAATCTCCACATCGTTGAGCAGAGACTGTTGCTCACGTTCGTTGAGTTCTGAGCGTAGCTGCTTGATACAGTTCTCCAGGCCAGGACTCTCTATGGACTGCTTCTTGACTAATTGAATCTCGGCGCGCAGAGCAATGTTCTCCTTTTCAAGTTCACCAATTCTGCCCTTCATAAGGCCCAGCTCCGTCACCACCTCGCCAAGCCTTGATGAGAGGGAGTTAGTAATGACGAGAAGTTCCTTCTTCATTTGCTCACAGGCCCTCTGAAATCTGTCGTCCAGCAGGCAGCCAAAAACTTCAGGGGACATCTCGCCCACGTTCACGGCACGGCCAGCAGAATATGCTCCAGCATTAGAGACACCAACTGGAGGTGAAGTCTCGACAACTATGGAGTGACTCGCCTCGTTGAGATATTCACAGGACATGTTCCCCAGATGCAGATCTGACTCAGGTGGTGGAGGCGCTAAGATATTGCGGACCGGTGTGCTATCGCCTCTCGTGCGGCGGCAAACATTCATGCAGGCAGGACACTGCCAGGACCTTCGCAACGTTGCACTGTTGTCCCGGAATTGAGCAGGCGAAATATTAAGGCAGCTGTGATGGTACATCCCCTTACACAATATGCATATAAGTGCCTCTTTTTCGAAAGCATCGGTATTGCAAGCCAAACATTTCGACGCCATAGCAAGTATCGCAACGCTCGGTGGGCGCTAGCTTTAACAATGTTTTTAAACAACCGACGACGGCTTCGAGTCCGGTGGCCTTGAACGGGCTGTTTTTTGCGATGCACAATTTAATATTGTAACGAAATTGAATTATATCACTTTACTTTTTATAATGTTACTGTATTTTTTTCGAAAAAATAAGTGGTTAATTCCTTCGGTAATAAATTTTACTTAATACTGGTTTTTATCTCGTCGCTTTACATGTATTATAACGGCTTAAAATAGTAAAATTTGAGCAGTGGCACGGATTCGCTGTTAGCTTAAGCGTGGTTCGCACGACATTTTCCACTTTAGCAAATTTAAAATCGATAGGTCATGGAAGGTAGTTAGGTCCCCTCATCCCCTCAGCCGTTTGAAGATGATCAGCCCATAAATAGTGGATGAGGGGACCTTCCAGATCAGATCTAAACACTCCGAAGTGATGAATATAAACGTAATTTATTACATTTACCAATGGGGACTGGGAATTATACAGGGTGTTTGTGACAAGGCGGTAATAAATCAAAGGAGGGATTCTGCTCACCATACCTAACAACTTTCCCAAAGCAACATGTGTCGAAATCTCAAAACAAAAATCAGCCGTCTCGTACATTGACCCCGTCAGCTGATCGAACCAATGTATGGAACAGCTGTTATTTTTTTTGAGATTTTGACCCATGTTGCTTTGGGAAAGTTGTTAGTTATGGTGAGCAGAATCCCTCCTTTGATTTATTACCGCCTTGTCAGAAACACCCAGTATATAGTTACCGGTGAATGTGATAAATTCAGAGTTTTTTATTACATTTACCGCAAGTGCCGGTAATTATGCGTAATAACCGGTAATTATGCATAATCACCGCATTATTCACATTTACCGTAACATATATACTGAGTGGTGTGTTTATTATTATAAGCTGGCGTATTTTGTTAAACAATGTCTGTCTGTCTGTCTGTCTGTCTGTGGCATCGTAGAGCCCACACGGCTGAACCGATTTTCCTTTAGTTTTTTTGGATCATAGATAATTTCAGGCCGAGTGTTCAAAAATCAAAAAAATAAAAATAAAATTCTTTTCTACGTGATGAGGGGATCTTAACTACCTTCCATATGTCCGATCGATTTGAAATTTGGTACCATAAATGTAACAACATTTATGATATTGAAAGTATAACCATGACCTGATCTGCCGTTTAAAGATGATTAGCTCTTAAATAGTGGATGAGGGGATCTAACTTTCTTCCATATGTCCTATCGATTTGAAATTTGGTACCGTGTTACTTCAATGATATTGAAAGTATATGGTAAGGTGATCATGATATTTTTAAGATGATTAGCTCTAGTTCTAGTTAAGTTGATGAGGGGTCAGACTGGGTCGGGGGTTTTTAATTTTTTTAATTTGAGTTATTATATCGATGGAAGAGGCAATTCCATTCGTTCGGGGGAGCGACAAGGGTATGTGGGGCTCGAACCCACTGAAACCCCGCTGTGGCCGTCCCGGCCGGAATCATTGATGGTAGGCGTCCGCTGTCCTCCCCACGCCCAGCTGCTGTCCAGCTGCGTTCTCGGAGAGGGCATGTTGTTTCCTCCCCGGCTCGCCTCTCGAGCTGCGGCGGCACAGTGCCACCGCGGCTCGCCTCTCGAGCTGCGGCGGCACAGTGCCACGAGCTGTGCCGCCGCCCATCTCGGGGCCGTTTGGTGAGAGTGTCGGGTTTCCGCCCTTCTCACCCACGACCCCGAAGATTTTCGTCTCCTCGTACGACAGGGATACCGTACTATTCTTACGACAAGACTACAGGGGCTATCAAATTCATACCTATCTAAAATTCAAAATAGAGTTTATAGAGGCGATGTCAGTGAACTTAGCAGATCATTGTCCAGCAGATCAAAAATAAATGTGAGTTCTTTTTGCATGCAGCCGAGTTCTACAGTTCCTGATACTTTTCAGAAATAGTTCTGGCGTTTTTACCTGAAATAAAAACTTTGACGAAATGATCTGCTAACTTCCCGTAGCAGATTATTTTCAGCAGATCAAAAATTAAAGTAAGTTCTTCATGCATACAGATGAATTCTACAGAGTTCCTATTACCTACTTTTAAGGAATAGTTCTGGCGTTTTTCCTGAAAAAAGTCAATTAACGAAATTATCTGCCTACTAGCCGTGGCAAATTGAAAATATACCTATTAATAATTCATTCAAATAGAACTCTTTCACTTTTCACACATCCGTATCAGAATTGCAACCTACAACTCGATTTGAGTCCAGAACTCACGTTAAAGTACCAGCAGATCACGACAGAAAGTTTAATAAAACACGAAAATCTATTTTTAACCCCCGAACGAAAATTCAGAGAGGGGTGTTATAATTTTAACGTGTGTATCTGTCTGTCTGTCTGTCTGTGTATCTGTCTGTGGCATCGTAGAGCCCAAACAGCAGAACCGATTTTCGTTTAGTTTTTTTTGTATCATAGATAATTTCAGGCCGAGTGTTCTTATCCATGTCTGATGAAGATCTGATCAGCGGTTTGAAGATGATCAGCTCTTGAATAATGGATGAGAGGATCTAACTAGCTTCCTTTGGTACCATGTTACATCTATCATATAGAAAGTATATGGAAAGGTAACCATGACCTGATCTGCCGTTTGAAGATGATCAGCTCTGAAATAGTGGATGAGGGGATCTAACTACCTTCCACATGTCCTATCGATTTGAAATTTGGTACCGTGTTGCTTCAATGATATTGAAAGTATATGGTAAGGCAACCATGATATTTTTAACATGATTAGCTCTATTTCTAGTTAAGTTGATGAGGGGTCTGACTGGGTCAGGGGTTTTAAAATTTTTAAATTTGTTTTATGTATCGTTTAACTACGTTGTGAAAAGCGAAAGAGTTCTAACCTCTGAAGCTACTTCGAACTATAAAAAATAGATTTTCGTGTTTTTTTTTAACTTTCTGACGTGATCTGCTGTTACTTTAACGTGAGTTCTGGACTCAAATCGAGTTCTAGGTTGCAGTTCTGATACGGATGTGTGAAAACCGAAAGAGTTCTAGCCTGTGAGGGTAGTTAAACGATACATAACTCAAATTTAAAAATTTTAAAACCCCCGACCCAGTCAGACCCCTCATCAACTTAAGTAGAACTAGAGCTAATCATCTTAAAAATATCATGGTTACCGTATCATCTTTCAATATCATTGAAGTAACACTGTACCAAATTTTTAATTGATAGGACAAATGGAAGGTGGTTAGATCCTCTCATCCATTATTCAAGAGTCAACGTCAGAACTATTACTTAAAAGTCTTAGGAACTGTAGAATTCAGCTGTATGCATGAAGAACTTACTTTTATTTTTGATCTGCTGAAACTGATCTGCTACGGGAAGTTAGCAGATCATTTCGTCAAAGTACTTTTTTTCAGGTAAAAACGCCAGAACTATTTCTGAAAAGTATCAGGAACTGTAGAACTCGGCTGCATGCAAAAAGAACTCACATTTATTTTTGATCTGCTGGACAATGATCTGCTAAGTTCACTGACATATAGAGGCGAGCATCTAAATTTATGATTTGTTCTAGGAAAGCATATTCTTGGTCGAGGCGCGCGAGTCTCAGCGCGAAATGATGCGGCTGGCGGCGCTCGAGGAGGGCGCGTGCGCGGCGGGCGAGGCGCGGGGCGCGGTGGGGGGCGCGGGGGGCAGCCAGGGCAGCCTGCCGCGAGGCTCGCTCGCGCCCTACCTCGACCTGTCGGCGCGGCTGCGGCTGCAGGAGGGCTCCACCGTCACGTCGCTGGAGTCGCTCGCCTCCTCCATAGAGCTGGGAGACGAGCCCTCCGACGCCAGCCTCAAGCGCAGCCGGGACCTCGTCGCTGCCGTCCGCAAGGAGTCGCAGCTGAAGGAGACCCGCACCGACTTCCGCGGCTTGTTCGCCGCCCCCGCCGCGCCCGCTCCCGCACATCACTCGCCCAAGAGGTCACGAAACTGTGACTGATCATTGTTTTTAATAATTTATTATACTTCAAAATTTCATGCAAAGCGTATATTTTTGTATTTTCTTGTTTCTTATAAAAAATTGCCTTCATCTCGCTAGTAAATAATGTTATTGTTATTACAGATTAAAAAGTACCCTTATTTTAAATTTACACCTCACAATGTAACATTAAGGCTTAAAGCACACGGCGGCGGCGGCGGCGGGGCACTCATTTTGTCTGCAAACGATAGCGCAAAGGAAATGATTGCTTCGCGGACAACAAGTTCGCCCGCGCCGCCGCCGCCCCGTGTGCCTAACTTCTAAGTAGCCAAAGGTACTGTATTTAGAGTAGCTACATACTTAGTACTTCAATTAAAAAATAACAAAAACACTTGTATATAAAAAATGTATCAAATAAAAAAAATTAAAAACCCCCGACCCAGTCAGACCCCTCATCAACTTAACTAGAACTAGAGCTAATTATCTTAAAAAGATCATGGTTGCCTTACCATATACTTTCGATATCATTGAAGCAACGCGGAACCAAATTTCAAATCGATAGGACATATGGATGGTAGTTAGATCCCGTCATCCACTATTTAAGAACTGATCATCTTCAAAGGGCAGATCAGGTCATGGTTATCTTACCTTACTATATACTTTTAATATCATTGAAGAAACACGGTACCAAATTTGAAATCGATAGGACATATGGAAGGTAGTTAGATCCCCTCATCCACTATTTCAGAGCTGATCATCTTCAAACGGCAGATCAGGTCATGGTTACCTTAACATATACTTTTCATATCATTGAATTAACACGGTACCAAACTTCTAATCGATAGGACATGTGGAAAGTAGTTAGATCCCCTCATCCACTATTCAAGAGCTGATCAGCTTCAAACGGCAGATCAGGTCATGGTTACCTTACTATTTAGGTACTTTTAATATCATTGAAGAAAAACGGTACCAAATTTCAAAGCGATAGGACATATGGAAGGTAGTTAGATCCCCTTATCCACTATTTCAGAGCTGATCATCTTCAAACGGCAGATCAGGTCATGGTTACCTTAACATATACTTTCAATATATCATTGAAGTAACACCGTACCAAAATTTAAATCCATAGGACAAATGGAAGGAGGTTAGATCCTCTCATCCATTATTCAAGAGCTGATCATCTTCATACGGCAGATCAGGTCATGGTTACCTCAACATATACTTTCAATATCATAGATTCAGGTCATGGTTACCTTACCATATACTTTCTTTGTCAATGTCCTTTACGACGTAAAAAAAAAAAGTTGCAGTATCTAAAGCTCAAGGTCGTAAGGGTCGTAAATTAATGTTATGTTTATTAAAAACTCAGATTTTAAGTATTATTTTGTATGAATTTGTTTAAAAATAATGTTTTAAAAGTACCCTTTCGTTGATCTATTTAATCAGCCAATAAAAATGTAACTATCTCTGAGTGGTTACGACGTCAATTTGCATTGATTTTTAGCTTTAAAATTTGTTGTATTCCTTAATCTTAACGTAACGGCGGGTTTTAATTTGACTCTTTAGTAAAAGATAACAACTGACGAACTCACCATTTCTGTTGATGCCTAGTTCATTTCTGTCCCGAGTCTTAAAGACACAGCGGCTGCGGTGAGCAGATTTAGGGATATAACATAACCCTTTCTAAAACCAGTCCTCAGCAGCCTTCGAGCTCTGATCCTGTAGCCCAGCTGACATAGTGGCGTTTTTTTTACAAACACTTCGATATACCAATAGGCACCGCTGAAGAGATTGCAGTACTACCCAGCTTCAAAGGCTTTCCCAAGCTCACAAATGCTAGGCAAAGAGGCAGATTATACTTTTCCGTCTTCTATATTACCTTTTTTTTTTTTAGGCGGGGAAACTCCTAACGAGTACCCTGCGACCCCGGGGGGAGTCGCAGGGTTATGTGGGGTTCGCACCCACTAAAACCCCGCCGGTGTCCATCTCGGCTGTTGGCAAGGGGGTCACGGGTGATCTTTCGATCGTTATGTTCAACTCCGCGACCCCCTCCAGCATTGGCTGTTTAGCTTCTTCACGGGGGGACAAGTGGTGGTAGTCCCCCCTGAGCCCGGATGGCTCTTTCTACGCTCGACGGCGGAATCGGGACACCGCGTTCCGCCGTCCTTCTCGGGGCCGTTATATGACTACACGAGGCCCCCGCCTCGTGCACCCAACGACCCCGGGGTCCCCTCTTAGTCGCCTCTTACGACAGGCAGGGGATACCTCAGTCCTATTCTTCGGCCCGGTACTGCAGGGCGTCTTCTATATTACCTGCCTTAAAGCATGTATGTGGTCCATGGTACTTTACCTTTACGAGAAACGCTAATTCGAAGGGCGAAGACGTCAAACCTGCACGCGAAACGATTCTTGATGACTCTCAAGAAAAATGTATAAAGGTGGCTTAGATGTTCTTCAGCTGGTTTTATGGCCTGAAGAACAGTACTAACAAACTTCTGTTCCACGTTTCTGGCGTTATCCCGTCGCTGATATCAGAATTGCACCGTTTCGCATT
The DNA here is from genome assembly GCA_951802225.1 of Euspilapteryx auroguttella. Taxonomy (NCBI): domain Eukaryota; kingdom Metazoa; phylum Arthropoda; class Insecta; order Lepidoptera; family Gracillariidae; genus Euspilapteryx; species Euspilapteryx auroguttella. The sequence goes on along the minus strand of OX637642.1, from coordinate 6,016,915 downwards.
TAAATCCCCCTATGTCAACTGTGACGTAAGTTTTTGAGCTATGCATAGCACGGGATACATAATCTCCACTTTGTCGTTGGACTGTATCGATGTGGGAGCGCATACTTGTATTACTTTTAACAAATATTGCTAGATTCATCGACGTACAAGACACGCTACCCTTGCCGTGATAATATCGGTATTTACAATGCTGTGAAGGTAATTGTTCACTATGCACCCGAAACCTTCCTGGGATTGTGGTTCTCCCTCCTCAACAATAATGTTTTTCCGTAACGAACTCAATTCCTGCTTTAGCTTCGTTGGCCCGGGATCAACTTTAGTTAGTACTCTCTGCCACACATTTTCCTGACCGCTATCAAAGCGCAAACTAGGCCAAAACCTCAGAGTAAGGAAACCGCCGCTAGCCAAAACGTAAATTTTAGCGATGATCATACTAGTTGGTTTGTCATAATTGTCACACTTGGCAAGCAGGTTGGAGATCGCATTATGACTGTTGTACTAAGCTGTTGTAGGATCACGATTTTTCTTTAGTCGCCTTAGCCATATACATGGGAGATGGGGTGCTGGTAATCTAGTCATACATTACGTTACATACCAACCATAACAAAAAAGCTTTTTAATGTAAGTCTTGTGATTTTTTTAATTGGTCTAACTGAAGTATTCATTTCTTTACAGTGTTAAAAGCTAAATAACTTTAAACTTGGGCTATAAACGAATTACTACCTACCTATCTATCTTCTTTAAAATGTTAATTTTTATTGTAGAAATTGAAGGTTAATAACTTATTTTCGTTTAAATCTTACGAGGGCGCTATTGGAATTCCTAGGTATTTGTTATTTTATAAAAATTATGTATACACAATTTTTATAAAATAAAAATTATGTATACACAATTTTTTTATTTTTTATTTTAATAATTAATATTAATATTTGTAATGTTAAAGGGTAACCAAACAATAACATTTAACACTATAGACTCAATAAAATATATATTTTTTAGTTTCATCAGTACTAATAACAACACACTTGTTGGTATTTTAATACCTTTACGCCCCTCAAATTTTACATAGTAATTTAAAAATGTAATATTATACGACACGATACGATTATTATACATACGACTACATTGGAAAAACACATATGGGACTTACAACCAATTATTTTATAAAGTTAAAAATAACGTTTAGGTCGTAAGGGAAAAAGTTGAAAAAAAAAACTCAGCGTAAGGGAAAATGTTGCTAAAATTGGTAGGGCGTAAGGGACAAAATCTTCTAAACCATTAGTTGTAGCGTATTCAAACTAAAATAATTAAAAAGATCTTAAAAAATTAGCACTGGTCTTCTTTTAATTGATCGCTGTAAATCAAGGCAATCAAAAGTTACAAAAGGATTTGTAAAAAAAATTTTGTTTTTTGGGCTCTCCTGGAAAGTCGTGCTTTGTCCCTTACGACAATTGGCATTTCCATGATCGATATGTCGTAGTAAGATTGATAATTAGGTTTTTTGCAAAAAAAAACTAGGGATTTTTCGAAAACCCGGATAATTTGATATAAGCATTACTTTTTTTTCAATCATCCTGACATAAAGCAGTTTTTTTTGCAAAAAACCTAGTAAGTATATAATTGCAAAATTTTAAACCTGCCTTAACTCTGACTGGTTAGATTATTGCTTGCTGGTAAACTCTTATTCTGATTGGTTCTCTGTAGCATCAAAGCATATTTTAACGAACCATTCCGGGTTGCTCGCCATCCTCCCGCCTCTCTGTAACTCTTCTTGATCTTCCGGACACATCATTCCTTAATGCCCCGTTTTCCGGCATTTGCTACACTGGAAACTTCTGTACCGTCATTCCCACCAACGATGACGTGTATCTCCACACGCCGAGCATTCACCCACATGCAGCTGATGTACCGCTTCTGTCACCGCGACCGCATGGTTAATATGGCCGCCGCTGCCGCTCTTATCCGAGTTATACTCCACAAATAACGCATCCCGCTCCGCCGCTTCGATGGCTGTGGCAATCTTTTGCGCTTTTGAAAAATCCGCTGCCTCCTCAGCAAAAAGTGTCTGTCGAATCCGCTCATTAATCAAGCCGCACACAAACTGATCCCGCATATTTTCGTCTAGATTATTACCGAAACTACAAAATCGTGCCATTTTCTTCAAGTCCGCCACATATGCTGCGATTGTATCACCTTGTTTCTGCCGACACTTTCGAAAACGAAAACGTTCCGCTAAAACTGTAGGCTTAGGTTGCAAATGATCGCCCAATAATTTTTGCAATTCCTTAAAAGTATTGTCCTTTGGTTTTGCTGGGCTGCACAAATTAATCATTAATTCGTACGCTGCCTCGCCTACCGCAGAAATCAACACCGGCACTTTCATTTCTTCTTTTGTCGCGTTCACCACAAAGTACATTTCCATCCGTTCGCAATACGCTGACCAATTCCCGTCCACCGTATACCGTATCGAACTCGCGAATTTGTCCCGCCATTTTTAATCCTCGTCGCCACTGTAGAAATGATACTCAGTACGTGTGTGCTTCAGCGCATTTATTGTAGGACTGGCGACAGTGACGACAATTCTTAATCTAGCCGAGATACTTACATAAACTACCTTCAACCTTCAATATCATTACATCACAGTTTTCTGTCATTTTTTATTATTAATCTGTCGGTGAAATGAATTGTCTTACAATCGTGTTTCGGTAAAACGATTTTCGGTGAATCGTTACATCGAGCAATTAAACTATCGTAAAAATGAGGCATCGTTCAATTGAGCAATCGGTCAAGGGTGTTCGTTGAAATGAAATTGGACTATTTGATGTTCGAAGTAACGTAAGGAACCCAAATTAAACTAAACTAAACGTTATGAGCGCCCCCAAAAACCTAGTAAACGACACCCATATCGATTTTTCAAAAAAATTATGCCACCCTCGGACACATCATAGAAAAAGCGCGTTACCTACTTCGCGCACAGCCGAAACTCGTGTAACGTGCACGCGTATCATGTTTGTGTGAGTGTGACACTCAAACCAATAATCCATCAAACTCTTGCATACAAACACAAACTTATAACAGAAAAGACGTGCGTGCGACTCTACTTTATTTGTACCGAGCGGTAACTGAAAGGTAACCGAGAGCGGGGGAGCCGCACTTGCTGAGGGAGGCAGGGAATGCTCAATGCCCATACTGTACGGTATTATTTATAATACCACTAAAGCTAGTTTATTAAATTTAACCTCAAAGAAGTTTCAAAATCCGAGCCCCCCCCCTAAATCCTTCGAGAAACTCTCTCCGTGTAAATGGCGCCTAAAAGGTTAATTGTATGGACTTAAGACTACCAGACCTGCGGCCTGTACGTGCAGAGCATAGCGGACCGCCCCGCGCTCCGCCGCCGCCCCGCGCTGAAATCATGCTTAAGGCGGTAACTCACGGTATGGCGCGAAATTCAAAAATTTTCACGGTTTTTAATTATTTTGGCGAAAATATTCATATTAAATAAAGTTTAAATGAATTCGCGTACGTAAAAACCTTTTTCCCACATTGTGATATATCGTTTTTGAAAGACAGAGTTACCGATTTGATGTATATTCAAGGAACTTGTTTTTTGGCCCTTAGACACAAAATCTGTAGGTCTGTCTTCAAAAAACGTTGTATTACAATATGGGAGATGGTTTTATACATACGCAAATTCATTTAAACTTTATTAAAAATGTATACTTTCGCCAGAATAAATAAAAAACACGAAAAAATTTGAATTTCGCGCCATAGCGAGAGTTACCACCTTAAACTTACTCACTTCAGTAGGTACTCTATATATCTAGGCTAAACGCTAAACCCTAGCAAGAAATTTGATAAGAATACTTAGTGAATGGTCATTACCTAATGCCTAACTAACTAGATCTACTATTTAAACATTATCTATGTACTTACTTACTTAAATATTTAATACTTACGTCAAATAATGATAATAGTAGTATCTAGGTAGTTAGGCATTAGGTACTTACTTACTCAAAAGATCATAAAGGTACTTAGAGAAAGGAATTTCGAATTTTTACTTAGCAATGTAAGGTAGACTCGCCTAAGAGCGGATGTGACCGAAGACCGTATACTCGGATTTACTTACAAACTAGACGATATTTTGAACTGTTTGCGACATTGTTTGATTCGCCATTTCATTCTGCCTAACTCCTCATACCGCCGTCTGAGCTGCGACGGATAGAAACGGCGTACCGGAGTCTCAAAAAAAATAAGGTTTTTTTCGGAATATTTCGGTGATCCGATCTTTTAAACTCCAAAACTTAAGTGGCGTTTTGTGGCGAGTACTTTTGATTTAGTTACTTCTTCATTCAAAATTCGACCGGAAATCGGATATTATCTCGCGATCTGTATACTACAATTCCGCCTAGGACATATGTATCCTAAGATCCGGTCTTCGCTCTCTGTTTTAAGATCGGACTAATCAGTGACCTGTCCAAAAATATTCAGTGGTTCTCAAACTTTATTACTATAGAAGACTAGGAGGCCCGGCACGACTAATTGTTTTTACTGTCAATTTTGACTTTTTTTAAATTCTAAATGCATAACTCGTAATACTTTCTGCATAGTGTAAATAGGTAGGCGTGGGGTTTAAAATATAATGTTATTTACAAGTTTAAGGAACACGAATGGCCACATTCCATATGTTTGAGAATCTATATTTCACATGTTTTTGGACGAGGAGGAAAGACCGGATTATAAAAACGCAAAAAAAAATTAAAACATTACTAACTAAACCATAGGAAATTACGAGATCATCTATTATATGTTGTTGCCAACTAAATTTCGGATCTTTTCCTAATATGAACTTTATTACTATATCCGTAACAACGATTTTATAATATAGTCCGATCTTCGGAAAACCAATTATATTTTTTTCTAGCACTAGTAAAAAAAGTCGTCTTTTTGAACGCCTGGTTTGCCTAAAGTATAGTAATTACGCAGATTACAAAATTTAGGGTAAATCTACATTTATTATTTATCAATTCATTGAAGAGTAAATTACAAAAATCGTAAGTTCACTTAAGAAAAAAAAATCAAAATGCCTATGCTTCGAAATTTCTCCAATGTTCGTCCGAACTTAGGCGAGTGAACCTTACTCATTGCAACCTCAAAATACACTTTTCAGCTAAAAGGTAGGTACACTATAATCCAACAAACTAGAAAATGTTGGCACACTGTATGCAATGGCCGCTTTTTAGTGGTCCATTTAATTTGGTCGATAGTTCTAAATTTTTTGTTTTTCTTGAATAACTTCGGATTTTATAAGAATATCACAATGAAATTATGTCGTCGCTGCTTTGGTCAAACATTTAGTTAAAGCTTTATTTCTTAGCTTTATTTCTTAGCGTATTTGACTTAGCGTTATGAAAACTTCAGAATAACGTGAAGGACAAGTAAGGAAGGGTTTATAGAGTTTTGAAGTATCCAAGTATCGTCCTTAATTAGTGCTCAGGGTATTTCTCTTTTTGTTGTTTATTTTTTTTTCACGAAAACTAACAATTATTTCGAAACCGTTACATTGGCACTAATGAGAGGTTTTCAATTTGACAGCTCAGAAGAAAAAAACAAGTTTTATTACGCTGCTACGAGATGGCGCTCTGCCAGGAGCAATAGGTCAAGATGAAATGAATGATTGAATAGCTCAAAATAAAACATAAAAATTAAAATTTAACTGAGGCAGTGACGGAGTAGGTGAAATAAAGATTTTTAATTAGCAGAAAATGATCCAATCCAAAGAATCAGTCAATACTCGATCTCCCATCTCTCTGATATTGCTGTAGACACCGCCATCTACGGGCGTATTATGAAACTTTTTTTTTTCTTTTCTGTCACTTTGAAAACCCCTCATTCAAGAAAGTGACTATAATTTTATAATGCTTATAAAAAAATCCAGTTCTCTAGCGTCAGCATTTTCAGAGATATTTAATACGAGCTTTCCCGGCTTACTTCGTTACGCCATAGAATATAAGATACTACAAAAGACTTTATAGACTATGTTCTTTTGACTGCCCAGAATGGCCGAATTAAAAACAAACAACAAACCACCCGTCAAAATATGTAAACAACGGAAAAAATATTGCACCTTGGGTTACATTATTTGAGTTTAGGTAAGGATCCCTAATTTTTTTGAAAATCTAATATAGCCTATGACACTCGGGGTTAATGTAGTCCTACCAGTGAAAGAATTTTTCAAATCGGTTCAGTATTTCCGGAGCCTATTCGTTACAAACAAACAAACAAATCTTTGCTCTTTATAATATTGGTATAAAAAATAGATTTCCGGCAAAACGTCAGCCCAGCAACAGATCCAATAACTCTGTTATCTAAAGAAGCACATTTACCAGTTTCAGCGCACATTTAGGCACATTTATAAGCTACATTTCTGAAGTTTCAAAGACCTAGGCCCAGCGGTTCAAAAAAGTGTTTCCAGGATGACGTCATCCCAGCAGAATTAGTTTTTAGCCTATAACTCCAAAACCTCTGGATGCACAAATTCGACACTTTGCGCATCAATCCTTTGTTCGATGCACTGAATATTGGCATTTTCAACATTTTGATACCGTGACTTATTCGGCCCCACTGACGCACACGATTCTATAATGGTGTTTGAGACTGTCGAAGGCTTTAGAATAGTCAACGAATGCTAAATAGAAGGGTCTGTTATATTCACTGCTTTTTTCGATGACTTGGTTGAGAGTGTGAAGGTGATCAGTTGTAGAATAGCCAGGTCGGAAGCCTGCCTGTTCTGGGGGTCTAGGATGTCGGCTATTCTCTTTTGGATTACTTACTTTTATAAATGTGTGACACAAGGCTGATCGGACGGTAGTTTCCTATGTCACTCTTGTCTCCCTTTTTATGCAAAAGGATTATATTTGAATGGCATAGTCCATGGGGCAGTTTTCCAGTGTACAAAATGCTGTTGCAGAGATTTGCAATTTTTCTACTTTCAATGCTTCCGTCGTAATGCCATCCTCTCCAGGGCTTTTACAGTATATTTTTCTGAAATAAATAAAGATGTAAATATATATTTTGCCTAGCTAATTTTAATTTGATTTTATACCCTCCCGCCATTTGTTACCTATGTATTATCATTTTATTTTATTACATCTAAACACGCTAACTGGTTAGTTACTTAATTCATTGATAATGTTTATGTGCCCAAAATACTATAAAAATAAAACATTAAAGTGTGGTATATGTAGAACATTTATTGCAACAAGATTTACTTACATGACTGTACAAGTTTGTATATTAAGTATATAAACGGTAAAAGGCACTATCTATGCACGTATTACAATACAATTTAGTAACAATTAAAAAAAAAAAAACAAATAGGTAACCTTGTACCCTAGGACGGAATTTAAGTCTAATAATGGAATACAAACATATGTAGTAGCTCGTTATTTATTTAAACCTCAAAAAAGGTAAACATTTGGTTATTTATGTGACTGATACACTGAGGCATTAAAAACACGATTGTGGTTTTATAAAACGAGCCGTAGGCGATGTTCAGAACTAGCAATGTTGGTATTACTTACAAGAGTAGGTACAGTGGAACGATATTGCGCGCCTGCGGCGCGGTGTCGGCCCGTGTGAACAGTGTTGCGGCGGTTGCGGCGTCGTCTGTTTGAGCGCTTAGGGCTGGGCCAGAGTGCACACGCGGGTGCCATGCCGCGGACTTAAGAGCCAGTTTACAGCGATGCTAGCGCCATTCGCGAAATAAATTAATATCTTCTAAACTAAGGGAAATATCAAAAAAGATGGCACAGTATGACACTAGATAATGTAGCCTAGTATTTTGAAAATACTAGGCTACATTATCTAGTGTCATACTGTTTTTTTCGCGAATGGCGCTAGCAACGCTGTTAACTGGCTCTTAAGAAACTAGCCGTAATTACATTATGAAATAAGTGGCATAAAATTTGTTTCACGACACTAGGTACAATTTCCCGTGTTAACATCAAGTTTAACAATGCAAGCACTGTAAAACTCGGTGTATGTTTATGCTACTAATTGCATAATATATAAATTCGGGTTTCCGTACTATCCGTAGTGGGCACGCGGGCGCGGTTCGAACCGCGCAACCGCGCTCGCGTTGCACTGGCCAACCACTTACCGCCAAATTATCTTCAACCTTTACAGTCCCTGTGTAGATACCTCTCTTCCAATCTTAATAATAAAAACAGTATACAATTAATAGTTTTAACAAACATTTTCCTTATTTTAAAAATAATTGACAATAAAATATATATTTTTTTTAAATATTAACTTAAAATATATTTAGAAATAATAAAAGGAAATAAGAAGTTGATTGCAGAACGATAAAAATGAAAAATATTAAGTAGTAAGTATAAGTACATAAGAATCATTGAATAACGGTAGACGTAGGTATAGTTTTTTTATCATAATTAAGAATAATTGACGGATATACCAGGCAGGGTAAACAAATTTTTTTTACATAATGGGAAATATTTCCGTTCGTGTATGAATTTCATGAATTTACTTTAAGTAGACCTGACAGTCTTAGGTGACAGCAGGCTTCGCTAAAATTCGAACTCGGAAACTGTCGGTTTTTGTCCTGGATACCTAAGAGCTAAAATTACTTATTGGTAATGACCCCTACTGTCACCTCCTGAAATGGTAAGGTCTACTTACGAGTAAGCCTGTATGCTCCCACAGTGTCTATATTACGTGTCTATTACCCCAGCCGGAAAGTACATCGCATCGAAATTTTGAAAATTTCAATATTCAGTGCTTCGTACGTAGTAAATGTGCGCCAAGTGTCGAATTTGTGCATCCAGAGGTTTCGGAGTTATAGGCTAAAAACAAATTCTGCTGGGAGAACGTTCTCCTGGAAACACTTTTTTGAACCGCTGGGTCTAGGTCTTTAAAACTTGGCATGAAATGTAGCTTGTATTTGTGTCTAAATGTGCACTGAATCTGGAAAATTTGCATCTTAGGCGGTTATCACATTGCCACGCAACACGCAGCGTGGCGCGTGAATGCGTATTCTAACGTTGATTGTAAGTACCTCCATTTGTATAGAAACACGAGCAGTCCAACACACAGAAAATGCATCCACGTGCGCGCGCGTAGGTGCGTCGAAACGCAACATGCAGCGTGGTGCGTGGCAATGTGATAACCGCCTTAAGATAACAGAGTTATAAGAATTCCTGCTGGGGTAACGTTTAGCAGTTTTCTATATCTCGGCAACTGCTCACGCTAAAGAACTGAAAATTTTTATAAATAATATTCGTCACTTTTTTGAATTTGTGCCAAATTACTGTTTAAAATTAATTGTTAGTTTTCGAGAAAAAAAATTAACAAAAAAAAAAGAGAAAACCCCTTAGCACAAATGAACCACGATACTTGGAGACTTCAAAACTCTATAAACCCTTCCTTAACTTGTCCTTCACGTTATTCTGAAGTTTTCAATTGCCGTTTCGACCGCGCAACCAAGTTCTGAAATAAAAAAATTATTACGCTCAGATTCTGTCGAAATTTGTCAAAACTGAATGGTGAAAACCAGGAATTTGTCAAAGCATAAATAAAGAAGTTAAGAAGGTTTGATGGTGTCCGCGCGAACGACACAGGGAGAACCGCGCGGACATTGAGATCTAGACTTCTGGAAGGTTTAGAGACCTGGATTTTTTGTCAAAGCAAGGTTCAATTTGTCAAAAAATGTCGAAGTAATAAAATTTTGGCTACCTCTAATACTTGACCAGATAATGACCCTTCAGTCCCATGGCCGCGCGAACCTCCAATTAAGATTCCTTTAGGTTCAATTATTTTCGTAACTATGCGTCCAAAACAGCCGGAATCGGTGTTCAGACCTTTATCTTAATTTGTCGAACCCTATGAAGGCCGAAAACCGCCGATGTCTGTTGTTAGTCACACGAAATCCCTGAAAAACTTAACCTTCTTTCCGCGCCAACGAAACGCTTCTTAATATGGTGATAACTAAATAACTAAGCTAGACTAAGATATGTTCCATATATCAAATTCTTTGACATTTAAGGCTCCTTCGAATGACACCTAGCTAGACCGCTCAAGCCCACTGCAGCGAGATAAATTTAAAAAACTTTAACCTACTCAAAAAAGCCACCCTACTTAACAAATTTAGGAGGTAAAGTTTTTTAAATTTCTCTCGCTGCAGTGGGCTTGAGCGGTCTAGCTAGGTGTCATTCGAAGGAGCCTTAAATGTCAAAGAATTTGATATATGAAACATATCTTAGTCTAGCTTAGTTAACTAGTTATCACCATATTAAGAAGCGTTTCGTTGGCGCGGAAATAAGGTTAAGTTTTTCAGAGATTTTGTGTGACTAACAACAGACATCGGCGGTTTTCGGCCTTCATAGGGTTCGACAAATTAAGATAAAGGTCTGAACACCGATTCCGGCTGTATTGGACGCATAGTTACGAAAATAATTGAACCTAAAGGAATCTTAATTGGAGGTTCGCGCGGCCATGGGACTGAAGGGTCATTATCTGGTCAAGTATTAGAGGTAGCCAAAATTTTATTACTTCGACATTTTTTGACAAATTCAACCTTGCTTTGACAAAAAAAAACAGGTCTCTAAACCTTCCAGAAGTCTAGATCTCAATGTCCGCGCGGTTCTCCTTGTGTCGTTCGCGCGGACACCATCAAACCTTCATAACTTCTTTATTTATGCTTTGACAAATTCCTGGTTTTCACCATTCAGTTTTGACAAATTTCGACAGAATCTGAGCGTAATCATTTTTTTATTTCAGAACTTGGTTGCGCGGTCGAAACGGCAATAGTTTTCATAACGCTAAGTCAAATACTTTTCCAGAAATAAAGCTTTAACTAAATGTTTGACGAAGTTCGAGTATTATGTAATAAAGATTTACTTTAAATTTCATTGTGATATTCTTATAAAATCCGAAGTTATTCAAGAAAAACAAAAAATTTAGAACTAACCGACCAAATTAAATGGACCACTAAAAAGCGGCCATTGCATACAGTGTGCCAACATTTTCTAGTTTGTTGGATTATAGTGTACCTATTAGCTGAAAAGTGTATTTTGAGGTTGCATCTTAAAGTGAGTGAGGGATCCTAGTAATGAACCTACCTATAACTCAAAGATAATTAGAAAATGAACAGGTATTTTTCGAATACTTACTGTCAATGCAGTAATCTTTGCAACCTTAATTTAGTTATTTCAAAATGTATTTTAGATCATTAAGAACAATAAAAAATTAAAAATAACTAGGGGCCAAGATTTTATGCACTAGGGAGCACTTTTTTTTTAAATGCATTACTAAGTTTTTTTTTCTAGAGTGGCGCTTACTGTTCGCGTAAAAGGACTCTTAATTTAGGTCTTGATCGAAGGCTAAGTAGGTAGGCTACGTAAATATAAATAACTAATAAAATAATAAAAAAATACTTATATTTTAATAAAAGTGGGTTAAACTGAAATTTTAAATTAAAAGGTAAAAGCGAAGGGTCTTTTTGGTAGTAGATAATTTCGGAAGTCATAGACGTAGTCAAAAAAGCCACCCTACTTAACAAATTTAGGAGATAAAGTTTTTTAAATTTCTCTCGCTGCAGTGGGCTTGAGCGGTCTAGCTAGGTGTCATTCGAAGGAGCCTTAAATGTCAAAGAATTTGATATATGAAACATATCTTAGTCTAGCTTAGTTAACTAGTTATCACCATATTAAGAAGCGTTTCGTTGGCGCGGAAATAAGGTTAAGTTTTTCAGAGATTTTGTGTGACTAACAACAGACATCGGCGGTTTTCGGCCTTCATAGGGTTCGACAAATTAAGATAAAGGTCTGAACACCGATTCCGGCTGTATTGGACGCATAGTTACGAAAATAATTGAACCTAAAGGAATCTTAATTGGAGGTTCGCGCGGCCATGGGACTGAAGGGTCATTATCTGGTCAAGTATTAGAGGTAGCCAAAATTTTATTACTTCGACATTTTTTGACAAATTCAACCTTGCTTTGACAAAAAAAAACAGGTCTCTAAACCTTCCAGAAGTCTAGATCTCAATGTCCGCGCGGTTCTCCTTGTGTCGTTCGCGCGGACACCATCAAACCTTCATAACTTCTTTATTTATGCTTTGACAAATTCCTGGTTTTCACCATTCAGTTTTGACAAATTTCGACAGAATCTGAGCGTAATCATTTTTTTATTTCAGAACTTGGTTGCGCGGTCGAAACGGCAATAGTTTTCATAACGCTAAGTCAAATACTTTTCCAGAAATAAAGCTTTAACTAAATGTTTGACGAAGTTCGAGTATTATGTAATAAAGATTTACTTTAAATTTCATTGTGATATTCTTATAAAATCCGAAGTTATTCAAGAAAAACAAAAAATTTAGAACTAACCGACCAAATTAAATGGACCACTAAAAAGCGGCCATTGCATACAGTGTGCCAACATTTTCTAGTTTGTTGGATTATAGTGTACCTATTAGCTGAAAAGTGTATTTTGAGGTTGCATCTTAAAGTGAGTGAGGGATCCTAGTAATGAACCTACCTATAACTCAAAGATAATTAGAAAATGAACAGGTATTTTTCGAATACTTACTGTCAATGCAGTAATCTTTGCAACCTTAATTTAGTTATTTCAAAATGTATTTTAGATCATTAAGAACAATAAAAAATTAAAAATAACTAGGGGCCAAGATTTTATGCACTAGGGAGCACTTTTTTTTTAAATGCATTACTAAGTTTTTTTTTCTAGAGTGGCGCTTACTGTTCGCGTAAAAGGACTCTTAATTTAGGTCTTGATCGAAGGCTAAGTAGGTAGGCTACGTAAATATAAATAACTAATAAAATAATAAAAAAATACTTATATTTTAATAAAAGTGGGTTAAACTGAAATTTTAAATTAAAAGGTAAAAGCGAAGGGTCTTTTTGGTAGTAGATAATTTCGGAAGTCATAGACGTAGAGAAACAAATCTAGTTCAATTTTGGAGAACAACTCAAAAGCTAACAATAAAATTCAAAAAATATAAAAAAGTATCTGCCTTTTTTTGTGGCAACTTTGAAAACCCGTAAAATTTTACCCAATTTTAAAAAAAAAGTAAAGGCAAAACTTGGTTATATTGTTATTAACTTAGGTGGCCTAACTACTTAGCCTTCGGTCAAGTCAAGACCTTAATGAAGCTTCTGTGAACCTAACATCTTTAACTGTGAATTTAAAAGTAGGCGGGGTCGAATTTTGCAAAAAATTTAAAAACATACTGAAGGGGGTGAGGCTGTGACCCCCCTTATGGGGTGTTTTTGTCGATGAAAATTTTCATATAATACACCCTTAAAATTATGTTATAACTTCCCCGGACACACTGTATAAGTTAAATAACCCATAATCAAAGATATGAATCTAAACAACCGTAATACCTACTTAGTGTGTTTCCTCAAGAGGCGATATCGGTCGTGCGATATGGGTTCGACAGCCAATCTGGCAGGCTTCGTGGATGTACGAGTGATTTCTATTGGCTGTCGAGCCCCTATCGCACGCACGACCGATATCGCCTCTTGAGGAAACACGCTTAGGGTGTTTCCTCAAGAAGCGATATCGCTCGCTCGATAAAAGATCGATAGCCAATATGAATCGCTCGTACATCCTAATGATGCAATTCTGTATCGTCGAGATATCGAGCCCAGTCCCGTATGTAGGGGGCGCTGGGCAGGCCCGTGCCCCGGGCGCAAATATCAGGGGGGCGCCAAAGTCACACTACAGACGAATCAAATCATGTGTTTGATGTGTAAAATCAACGAGCGCTCTAGCGCAGCGTAAGGTTAGCGCTCCAGCGCGACGCTATAGCGCCGTCTTTTTGACAATCCCGGGTGACAAAGCATTTGAGTGAATTCTATGCGAAATCCATCGAGTCAAAGAATATATTATCCTGGCCCGTTTCTTGGCACTAATGGATGGTGTGACATGACTGTTTTGACATATAAATACGGAAAAATGTATTGAGATGATGTCAAGAGGTCAAAAGTGACAGAAAAAATCGACAAATGCTACGGCCGCTGATAGGTGAAATTATACACATAAAAAGGAAAAATTTAATATAACTGGGCAGGGGGGGGGATTTTTCAGTTTTGCCCCGCCTAAAAAAAATTGGAGTTTCGGTGCTGTATCGAGCGCGCTGTTTGTCAGACGAAGACGTCAACAAAAACACTTTTGGGTACCTACATCCATACATAAAAAAAAAAAAACTTGGACACAACATATAAATAGAAAAAAATATATTTTTACCTTTGCATCGAATAGGCTCCAAAACTACTGAACCGATTTGAAAAATTATTTGGCTGTTGGGAAGCTACATAATTACTTTTTTTTTTTTAATGTGCGATACTAGCGCCACTTTGATAAATAATTAATATCTTATAAACCATGGGCGAAATAAAAAATATGCGTCTTTGACTCTCTAGATAATCTTGCTAATGATCTTAGAAATATTCTTTTATGCAACTAAAGTTGCCACTTTAGGCAATAAACGGTTCATTCCTTAGATTATGAACCTGAAAGCTACACAACAGGGTCTTAAAAACCTCTTAGCAAGATTATCTAGGGAGTCAAAGACCCATATTTTGACTTTTGCCATGGTTTAGAAAATATACTTTTTTTTTCGGAAGTGGCGCTGGTTTCGCACCGTGTAAGCGCTTAAACTAAAAAAAAATAACCCTAGGTGTAAAAAAAAATCCTTACGTATTCTTTACATCGCGTGTACTAAGTAATCGAATGTACTAATACGATATGTAAGAATATGTAAAATAAGATAAGATAATGTAAGATTGGATATGGTAAAATAAGGTAGGTTATGATTATAAAGGCACAGATGTTTTTAAACATCTTGAACAAATTTTAAAATTGTTATCTGCTCCCAGTCTGCTCCTCCGTCAATCCAAAACTACATCCAAAATAAACATATTTGTTTACCCGGTAGGTACCACAAAGTTCGAGCAGGAGCAGGCAACTGAATTGCTTATCGATTTTTGCGTTTTTGACGTCGTCGCTTGCAGGTCGAAACGATGTCGAGCGCTCGTGCGTACGTGCGATTCGATATCGAGCGGTCGTGCGATCGATATCGTTCGCTCATGAGGACACTCACGCGATTCTTCATATTATTTGTTAGGACTTGCGGTGGTTTCGATATCGCACCGAATCGCTGCATGAGGAAACACGCTTAGTAATCAATTAGAATTCTGCACGCTTTTTTGTTCTTGAATGATATATGTCAACTTTTCGTTGTTTGAACCCCCAAAACCCTCTCCCTGGCTACCTCGACATTGTAAGAAACAATAACCGTACAGTCAAGCAATGGTGTAAGGTGAAATTCCGATACTTTTAGAATCAATAATTGCAAAAAAAAGGTCTGGCGGTTAAAAGGTTAAGCGGGAAAAGATGACGTGCGTGCGTGCAAACTCGACATGAGCGCCATACCTACTAGCAGACTTGAGTAATAACGATATTTTTCGGGTGATTACCCTGGATGATGGTCGTTCAAGACCGGTCGGTGACTAGGAGGTCTATGTCAAGTAGTGGACACCTTTCGGCTGAGATGATGATGATTGTAGCCTAAGCATAAGGTAGGTAATCACCATCACCGCCCCCCACCGCCTTTCGGCTGAGATGATGATGAATGTAGCCTAAGCATAGGTAGGTAGTCACCGTCACCGCCCCCTTTACCGCACCGTTTATTGACTAGGGCGGACTTCTTTGGCGATTTAAACGAATTAGGTGCTAAGAATATTCCTAATGATGGTGACCATATAAACCATACGTCATCTGATACCGAGATAAATGAAAGTTGAGCCTATCTAAAAAAACAATTTACGATGGATATTTATGAATACAAAAACATGTCTCCATTTGAACTTAAGTTGCCAAAGAATATTTGGACTAACGACCTACAAGACCAAATATGGAACAAAACGAATATTAAATGCACCATAGCGTTTAAAAATAGTTACGTCCCTGTTCACATTAACAATCTATATATATAAAATTCAAAGGTGACTGACTGACGGACATAGTGATCTATCAACGCAAAGCCCAAACTAATGGACGGATTAAGCTGAAATTTGGCATGCAGGTAGATGTTATGGCGTAGGCATCCGCTAAGAAAGGTTTTCCCAAAATTTCCTCAGGAACGGGAATAACGGGACTTTTTAGTTGGTATGAAAAATCGACATTATTGAGTGTATCGACGTGAAACTTGGTGTAGAGGTTCCTCAGTGAATGAAAGAGTGTTGAAAGAAAGGAATTTACAAAATTCCCACGGGAACGGGAATTTCGGGACTTTTTTAGTAAGTATGAAAAATCGACATCCTTGAGTGTTTCGACGTGAAATTTGATGTACAGGGTCCTCAGTAAATGTAGGAATGTTGAAAGAAAGTTATATACAAAATTCCCATGGGAACTGAAATAACGGGACTTTTTGTGAAAATGAAATCTCGACTTCCTTGAGTGTATCGACGTGAAATTTATATACAGGTTCCTCAGTGGATGAGAGGGTGTTGAAGAAAGGAATTAACTAAATTCCCATGGGAATGGGGTTACAGGACTAATAATTTAGTATGAAAAATCGATTTCCTTGAGTATGCCAACGTGAAATTTGGTCTACAAGTGTAAGGGTGTTGGAAGGAGGGAAGCTGAAGCTCGGATGGAGCGTAGTCCGAGCTAGGCTCCTCCCAAGGCGAGAACGGCGCTGCTTCCGGTGCCTGGAGGCCGGGCACCTCCAAGTAGACTGCCGCTCCGAGACTGACCGCAGCGGGCTCTGCTACCGCTGCGGACAAGCTGGGCACATTGCCCGGACATGCGGGAACGAGGTGAGCTGCCCGCTCTGTCAAGCGAGCGGCTCGCTCGCCTCGCATAGCCTCGGCAGCGGCAGCTGCAAAAGTGCAGCCAAGAAGGGAAAGGGAAGGGGAAAGGGGCCCGGTGCTCCCCCTCGGCCTGCCACCACCGCCAGTGAGGTGGCCATGGATGTGACACCACCGTCACATCAATAATGGCCACCCGGATACTGCAGGCGAATCTGAACCACTGCGCCATAGCTATGGATCTGTTCATGCAGAGCCTGGCTCAGTGGTCCATTCACGTCGCAGTGGTGGCAGAGCCATATTACTATGGGGGCCATATACCAAACGGATGGATCTCGGACCGCTCAGGCCTCGCGGCCATAGCCGTCCACCCCTCCGCGGACCACGTGCTCCGGCCTGAGAACATCACGCGAGGAGAGTGTTTCGTTTCTTGCATGCTGGGGGAAATTCTGCTTGTCAGCGTCTATTTTCCCCCCCCCGAAGGCCGCTGCAGGACTTTGAGCGTCTCCTCGCGGAACTGGAGACGTTGGTTCTGCATAGTAACGCCCGTCGTGTGCTAGTCGCAGGGGACTTCAACGCTAAGAGCGTTGTGTGGGGATCCCCGATGACTGAACCACGCGGCAGGGCCGTGACGGAGTGGGCTGTGGCCGCGGGCCTATCAGTGATCAATCGGGGCACAGAGCCGACCTGTGTGCGGCACAACGGGTCCTCAATCGTCGATCTGACGTTTGGGAGCCCGACCTTGCTGCCACAGATCACCGGCTGGCGGGTGCTGTCGGAGGTGGAGACGTATTCGGATCACAAATACATTCGATACGACCTCTCCGCGGCACTCGCCGCTGCCCCGATCGCGAGCGGTCCGAGATGGGCCCTCAAGAAGATGGACGGGGAAGTGCTAAAGGAAGCCGCCCTGGTGCAGTCGTGGATCCCGGTGCCTGACGGCGCTGCTGAGATCGAGGACGAGGTGGAGTGGTTCCGCGAGGCTATGACCAGCGTCTGTGCTACGGAATGACGGACGGAAGCTTCGGCCTTCGGAGCCCCCGCTGACACAGAGTCTCCAGCCGCAAGTGGCAGATAGTGTCGTCCCGTCGGCCCTCTTCCCCGTCCGAGGGGAGCACCGGGCCCCAGATATGGAGTGACAGGCCCGGAACCCGATCTGGGAATACCTGAGGAGGTCTCAGAGGCAGAGTTGGCGGCGGCGGTCGAGCGCCTCCGCGGCAAGAAGACGGCACCAGGCTTGGACGGAATCCCAGCCAGGGCCTGGTTCCTGTCCTTAAAGCCCGAGTTGTTGGAAGCTCGACTCCGCAGCCTGTTCTCCACCTGCATGGAACAAGGTGTGTTCCCTCTGCAGTGGAAGACGGGCAAGCTGGTCCTCATACGAAAGGAGGGCCGGCTCGCCGACTCTATCGCTCCGACAGATTTTCGGCCAATCGTCCTGCTGGACGAGGCGGGCAAGCTGCTCGAGAGAGTTATAGCTGCCCGCATCAATCGACATCTACAATCGGTTGGGCCGAATCTGTCGGAGAACCAGTTTGGGTTCCGCGCCTGCCGCTCTACGTTGCACGCTGTGCAGCGCGTGCGCGACATAGCTGATGAGGAGATCGCACGGGGCGGGGTGGTGCTGGCGGTGTCGTTGGACATCGCCAACGCCTTTAACACCCTGCCCTGGTCCTGTATCAGGGAGGCCCTAGTATACCACCGGGTGCCTCCCTACCTGCGGCTTGTCCTCGAGTCGTACCTCTCGGACAGGTACATCTCGTACCCTGGCCGAGAGGGTTGGGTCCGCCGGGCGATGTCGTGCGGGGTTCCACAGGGGTCCGTCCTAGGCCCCCTTCTGTGGAATCTTGGCTACGACTGGGTGCTGCGCGGAGCCAACCTCCCGGGTGTCCAGTTGACGTGTTACGCGGATGACACCCTGGTGACGACTCGAGGCGGAGATTATAGAGAGACTGCGATCATCGCAACCGCTGGTGTCGCGCACGTGGTGCGCAGAATAAGAATGGTTGGTCTGGAGGTGGCCCTCCACAAGTCTCAGGCGATGTGGTTTCACGGGGCGAGAAATCCTCCCCCCGTGGCTGCACCCATCATTGTGGGCGGGGAGCCCATAGCCGTCGAATACACCTTGAAGTACTTGGGGTTGGTCCTCGACGGCCGGTGGACGTTCCGCGCTCACTTTGAGCGCCTGGGACCGAGATTGCTCGTGGCGGCAGCAGCCCTTAGTAAGCTGCTGCCCAACCTTGGAGGGCCAACGGCCTTCTGTCGGCAATTGTATGCGGGGATCGTGCGGTCCATTGCCATGTACGGCGCCCCCATCTGGGCGCCTGCACTGGGCGGCAACAATAAGGCGGCGCTGGGCCGAGCCCAGAGGATCATGGCCGTCCGGATCGCGCGCGGTTACCGCACGATCTCCCGCGAGGCGGCATGTCTGCTGGCGCGGAGTATGCCGTGGGACCTTGACGCGAGGACGCTTGCTGCCGTGTATAACTGGCGCGAGGAGGCGCGCGCGAGGGGCTATTGGCCGACTCCGCGCGAGACCGTAGCACGCCGACAGGAGGCCGACGCCGCTGCAGAGGAGGCTTGGGCGCTCAGGCTGGGAAGGCCGAGCGCGGGGCACAGGACGGTGGAGACTATACTCCCCGTCCTGGATCGGTGGTTGCATCGGCACCATGGGGCTCTAAGCTTCCGTCTGACCCAGGTGCTCTCAGGGCATGGATGCTTTGGGAGTTTCCTGGCGATGATAAAGCGCGAACAGTCCCCCCAGTGCCACCACTGCGATTGCCCCGAGGATATGGCCCAGCACACCCTAGAGGTGTGCCCAGCCTGGGTGGCTGAACGTGCGGTCCTCCAGACCGCCATCGGGACGGACCTCTCCCTGCCGGCTGTGGTGCGAGCCATGGTCGGCAGCAGAGAGGCTTGGACGGCGGCTGTCTCCTTCTGCGAAGCAGTCATGCTCGCCAAGGAGACGGCCGAACGAGAGAGAGAGGCGGCGAACCCGGCCAGACGGCGAGTTCATCGCCGCGGCGGCGCGAGGCCATGAAGCGGCGGGGGCCTCGTGTAGTCATATAACGGCCCCGAGAAGGACGGTGGAACGCGGTGTCCCGATTCCGCCGTCGAGCGTAGAAAGAGCCATCCGCGCTCAGGGGGGACTACCACCACTTGTCCCCCCGTGAAGAGGCTAAACAGCCAATGCTGGAGGGGGTCGCGGAGTTGAACATAACGATCGAAAGATCACCCGTGACCCCTTTGCCAACAGCCGAGATGGACACCGGCGGGGTTTTAGTGGGTGCGAACCCCACATAACCCTGCGACTCCCCCCGGGGTCGCAGAGTACTCGTAAGGAGTTTCCCCGCCTAAAAAAAAAAAAATAAAGGGTGTTGGAAGGAAGAAATATACTAAATTCCCACGGGAACGTAAAACTGGACTCTTTAGTTTGTATTAAAACAATGTATATATATTTCTTTATTTCCACGTAAAAATAGGAAAACGGGATCTTCAGTGGGTGTAATTAGATTCAGAGTTCTAATAAGAAAAAATAACCAAAATTCACATGGTAACGGAACATTCCCAAAAACATAAAGCGCCTAAAAATCTTAAACTTTTTTTTACTCGAGTGGGTACATATATTAGGTATGTAGGTACGTAAATCCAACTACTTTTACCCAACCAGCTAATAGAAATTTTAGAAGTTTCAGTGTCTAAATGGTGGAGTGTAGAAATGAATTTATGGAGTTGCCACGGGAACTGAAATAAAGATAGATATTTTGTAGGGGGTATGGATGGGTGCGATCAGAAATGATGTCACCAATATCCTGAGTCGTAAATCAACCAGTAATTAACAATTTTAATGAAAAAGCGCGTGCGAAGCTGCGGGCAAAAGCTAGTGATAATATAAAGTATTATGGAAAGTGTACCCAATGTAGGGTTAATATTAAAGTAGAAATTTCTCCGCTCTCGAAAAATTTTGCAACTGTTGTTTGTGAAATAAACGAGAATGATAAAGAATTCAGTCATGATACTAGTGTAAAGACAAAATTAACAAAGGCTAGAGTTAACGAATATAAAGAAAAACTTCTTAATGAGAGAGCTTTAACTGTACTTCACACAGTAGCGAATAACGTTTTGGATCCAAATAAGACAGAGGAATTACCAACATTACCAAAATTGACTACCTTACGCAAATTTCGTTCCCAAGCAAGGAAAGTTTTTCAATATGATAAGGACACAATTCTTTCGATTTTTGCTATGGCACATAGTCCGCCTTTTAATCAATATATATAAAACTCTTCCGTTACTGACTGACTGACTGACTGACTGACT
This sequence comes from Euspilapteryx auroguttella, assembly GCA_951802225.1. Lineage (NCBI taxonomy): Eukaryota > Metazoa > Arthropoda > Insecta > Lepidoptera > Gracillariidae > Euspilapteryx > Euspilapteryx auroguttella. Next base: position 5,995,749 of record OX637642.1, on the reverse strand, counting down.
GACTGACTGACTGACTGACTGACTGACTGACTGACTGACTGACAGACAACGCAGAGCCGAAACTACTGGGCGTAGCGGGCTGAAATTTTGCATGTAGGTTCCTTAGGGAGTGTAGGTGAGCACTAAGAAAGGATTTCCCGAAATTCCCATGGGAACGGGAAGAAAATGTATTTTTGTTTTTATAAGAAATCTGCGCGAGTGAAACCGCGGGGCAGCCTCTAGTCAATATATATAAAACTCTTCCGTTACTGACTGACTGACTGACTGACAGACAACGCAGAGCCGAAACTACTGGGCGTAGCGGGCTGAAATTTTGCATGTAGGTTCCTTGGGGAGTGTAGGTGAGCACTAAGAAAGGATTTCCCGAAATTCCCATGGGAACGGGAAAAAAATGAAATCTGCGCGAGTGAAACCGCGGGGCAGCCTCTATCAATATATATAAAACTCTTCCGTTACTGACTATCTGACTAACTGACAGACAACGCAGAGCCAAAACTACTGGGCGTAGAGGGCTGAAATTTTGCATGTAAGTTCCTTATGGAGTGTAGGCGAGCACTAAGAAAGGATTTCCCGAAATTCCCATTGGAACGGGAAAAAACTTAGATTTTTGTGTTTATGAGAAATCTGCGCGAGTGAAACCGCGGGGCAGCCTCTAGTCAATATATATAAAACTCTTCCGTTACTGACTGACTGACTGACAGACAACGCAGAGCCGAAACTACTAGGCGTAGCGGGCTGAAATTAGCATGTAGTTTCCTTAGGTAGTGTAGGTGAGCACTAAGAAAGGATTTCCCGAAATTCCCATGGGAACGGGAATTTCGGGAGGTTTTTTGTGTTTATGAGAAATCTAGGCGAGTGAAACCGCGGGGCAGCCTCTAGTACATTCATAAATAAATATTCTCTGGTTCCATTTTTTATTTATTTTTGGACCGAAGAACAAGACCAGTTATACAATGAAACACTAAAGAACACTTAGACAATTCTTTCAATTGACGCAACTGGTTCCATTTTCAAAAGAATTTGTCCTCCGCCCGCCAATGACGATTTAAAAAACATGGAAGAACAGCACACCTTTTTATATGCCCTTGTTGCTTACACTATAAGCACCAGTATTCCTCTGGCTTATATGGCGTCTCAGTCTCATACTTCGGAAACAATATCGGCTTGGTTGTCATCTTGGCTTCAAAGTCGTGATTTACCAGACGAAATTGTTTCAATGGCAATGGCACCTAATAATGCAGATGAATCATCTGCATTATTAGGTGCCATTGCCCAAGCTTTTCTTAAAATTAGTCTCGATGAATATTTAAGCCCATGTTTTGCTGTCCTTGAATATCAAACCACAATAAAGCCAAAGTGTTATATAAGGTTAGATAAATCACATTTTGTAAAAAAATTGTATAATCAGAGCTGTTTTGATAACACAAACCCAAAAACCAAATTCTTTTATATTGATTGCGTCCGAATGATACAACAAATCCAGTCTTATGAGGAAGTAAAGTCAATCCTAAGCGATATAATATCTTTGTCTCAGCATAAATTTCTTGACTGTGAATCAAAATGCGAGAAAGCACACTCAAGACTAAGAAACAAAATAAAATTAGTTTTGAAAGAAAGCCAACATAGTTATGCCGAACACACTGACACGGTAAAATATCCAGTATCCGACTCTATTTTCACTGAAAATCATACTGAGAGCAATTCTATGAACCTTGTTAAATTTTACGACGATGCGCTAGAAACAGAACTTTTGTTTTTACAGTTAGCTGATCCAACAAACAATTTCAATGAATACTATTTTCCCGAAATAAATGAAACTTAAAAGAGACTTATTAAAAAACTACCTCTTTGGGGCAATGTAATGAACGAACATTTCGCTGAGGCTAAACAAGATGCTAGCAGTTCAAATGTTGAGAATCATTTTAAAGATACTAAAACAATTTACTATAGTACAAAAACTGAACGAGTGCGATTAGACGAATTTTTAGTAAAGCATTACGACTATGTTAACGGTAGTGTTAAAATAAAATCATGCGAATATCAAAAACTATTAAAATCTAAGAAAACAGAAGCAGATAAACGTACTTTCGTAGATAGGTTTGAATTTGAATCAATTTTTCAAGACAATCCCATCGAAATTGAAAACTGGCGAGGGCTTTCGGCGCCCAAACGTAAAAAACCTAAAACAAGGAAATCAAAGCCGGTATATATACTGCAAAATGGGAATATTTCAAATGCTACTTGCCATAGATTTGTTATCACTAACACATGTGCATTTGACTCAGTGGCACAATCTTTAGGCATTGCATATAAAGACCGGTTATTGTTTAGGCAACTCCTGGATGCATCATGCGATGACTTTTCGGCCTTAATTAAGGAATTATGCTTATATAATAAACACGGCAAAAATTTGTATGAAAAACGCGAACAATTATTAGAAAAGGCCTTTCCGGAAATTCAGAACCCAAAACGAACTGGATGTGTAAGTTGCGATTGTAACGTTACGACTATTTTAGAAAAGGTATGCGATGATACTGCTTACACATCTACCCTAAGAAAAAAATAGATGTTGTTCGAACACTACTTTACTTGCATTAGGGTTGAAAATAATTATGATTGTAAATATATACCACTAAATATTGACATAATTTCAAAAAAGGGTATAAAACATTTACAAGAGTCAATTTAAGATGCCTTATCAAATGACCAACCGCCACGATGCCATGCATGTGGTACTGGTACAGTACGATTTACATATGAAATAAAAGATATTGTCATTTTTGAATTTCATGATATCTATATTAATATTGAGGACGTCCCTATTAATATAGATATTATGGATAAAGATTTCCTCATTTTAGCTATAATTGAATTTATGCCGAATTCAGGTGCTATTGGACATTACAGAACGCATTGCTTTAGAAATGCAACAAAAGCATTCGAATGTTATGATGATTTGTACAGTAAAATTCAACACGGAACTAAACATATTATGCCACACGTAATTATATACATTTCTGAAAATTAAGAAACAAAAAAAATTATTTCCTTCATTAGTGAATTAGATCCTAAAAAGAAAATCGTAATGAACATAAGTCATCAAGTAATGAAACTTTAACCTATCTAAGAAAACATGTATTGGTATTCATAAATATCCATTGTAAAATGTCATTTGAACTTAAGTTGTCCAAGAATACGTGGCCTGTGGACTAACGACCTTCATGACCAAATATGGAACATAACTAATATTAAATGCACTATAGCGTGTAAAAATAGTTATCTCTCTGTTTGTTGTTTAAAATTAACAATAATGATATGAATTGTAATAGAAAGTGTACTCAATGTAATTGTAATATTAAAGAAGAAAAATTTCCGCTCTCGAAAAACTTAGCAACTGTAGTTTGAGAAATATACGCGTATGATAAAGGTTTCATTCATGATACTAGTGTAAAGACAAAATTAACAAAGGCTAGAGGTAACGTATTTAAGGGGATACGTCAGCCTCTGGCGTGAAATTCTAATTTTTAGTGTTTTTTATTTATTCTGACGAAAGTATTCGTTTTTAATAAATTTTAAATGACTTCGCGTATGTAAAAAAACATTTTCAAAATTGTTTTTTACGTACGCGAAGTCATTTAAAATTTATTAAAAACGAATACTTTCGTCAGAATACATAAGTATTTGGACACTTTAACGGCCTGTACTTTGAAGCTTCTTACCTAATTAGGTATGAGGGTCCCCCACCCTCGCAGCTGTGACATGCGCGCGTCGAAATGCGAAATGTCGCGGCAGTTTTAAATTTTATTACTTTTCATACAAGCCGAAGTTAAATCGAGATGTTTATACCTACCGCACAATTTTTCTTTCCGATTTTCGTTTCAGCTAACAAGAATTTGCGTTTAGGTAAGGTATTTGTAATAACGAGTTTTTTTTAAACCATCTGAGAAATATAAAACAGATTTCTTAATTCTGAAAAATATAGATGTAGGATTTAGTTTAGACAAGTTATTAAAAAGTAACAAGATGTAATGAATTTCACTCTGTAGAAATAAATATCAAAGTAAACCCTTTTTGTAGTGTTTTCTCAATATAAATAAAAAACCACTAGTTGTTTTAATTTAAAACAAATAACGATATAGTTTGAGTTGATAACTTTTTTTATTTGGAACTAAAATCACACCCTAAGGCCTCCTTTACGAAGACGCGGCGTGTTGTGCGGGATGTCGTGTGGGTTCCGACGCAGGCGCCACCACGGTCGCCGCCGCCGCGGGCGCCGCCGCGGGAGCCGACGCGTTTCCTTATACGATATCGAACATAGGCCTATGCGCGTCTCCGTAAACGGTCTCATACTATTGCTATACATTTGATTTGGGCGCAGCACGCCCCGCACGACGCCTCGCGCAACGCCCTGCGTGCGGCCTGCAAATGCGGCCTAAGGGTGGATAAAATATGGATGCCTTTTTTATTCACTCACAGATTGTATTGCCATATTGTAATTTACATGAGAACTGCTCGCATAAGTATATATATTTTTTATATAAAAGTAAATTGTGCCTTTCCTCCAACCTTTTTGTAACCAAACTAATTTTTGATACTGTTACTTTTTAATTTATAGAAGAAGATTTTAAAATTGACATTGTTACCTTTCAAAAAGACTTTTGTTAACTAGGCAGTACATCTCAGCCGCTGTACACATTAACATGCATTCATTTTCTTGTAAATAGTGTACCTAACCATGTGTAAATATATCATCCCTTCTTCAACCTCTGGAGTTATTTCTACTGCAGGCGGGCGGACATAGGAGTTCTCTAAATTGGCGACCTACGACGATTGGATTACAAAAACCGCAAAATTTTCAACACTCGCCCCACCAGTTCCATTGTAAGTGGCGACTACCTGCCTTCTTCTGGAGGACTCTGGGGGACTTCTGGAGAAGCGCCTCGCCGACTAATATAATAATAATCATCATCATCATCTCGGCTGCCCAAATTCAAAACCTAGTAACTGGTGTTTTTGCAAAAAAAACATTTTTGTCATTTTTCGACTTACTAGGCGGTATAGATTTGATATGAACCTTAAAACACCCAGTTTCTTACGTAATTTTAAAAATAAAATTAAGCAAGTCTACCCAATTTGGAAAAGTTATTGAAATTTCCATGAAGTACATATTCTTAACATAGCGCATGTCGGATTACAAATAAAAAAACCTAGCAACTCAACCGACTTACTAGGTTATGAATTTGAAAGCTGACTTACTATGTTTTGAATTTGGCGCCGATTATAAAATCAATCAAATTTTGATGGAATTTAGTAAGTTACAAAAACAGTATACAAATTTGGCTGAATTAACCACGAGTCGTAACCAAATCGTAAACAAAACTTAATTCTGCCACAAATAAATCATTTGTATAACTTTTAAATGAATGCACTTCAAAAAATAACATTTTTCATTCGAAACGTACAACTAAAAATATAAATTGCTTTAAAAAGTAGAGAATTAACTCAGAGATTGTATTTCAAAACATAGTATTTCACACTTAGTTAATTAACTAAGTGTGAAATACTATGTTTTGAAATTGTTTTCATTGTCATATTTGAAAAAATTAAAAAAAAAAATAGTGGGATCGATTTAAGTGTGACTATAGTCAACAATATAGTCAAACTTTTGGTCAAACACCGAAATCGCTATTGCGTCTGGTTTCTTCGGGGCAACGAATTAAAGTGGTCGACCCGTTTTTTGGCTCTCCTGAACATTTTTGTTAAAACGAGTTACTAGGTTTTGATTTTAAGCAGCCGATCTCACACGATAGCGTCCACTGCTGGACATAGGCCGCAACCTTTACCAGGTCGTCTGACCACCTTCAGGGGTGTGAGACCAGCGTTTGGAGGGTGATTTGAGGTGAAGGTGAACCTTGAAGTGAGGGGGGGGAATTCCTTAAAATTAAACTGAAAAGCAAAAAATAAAATCTTTTCATCAAAAAATTAAACAGCCGAAAAAACCGAAAAGCGTTAAATAAAAAGGAAACATTTTCTATTAAGACATAAATTACTGCCTTCTTAAAGTAATTTGAGTAAGTATACCACGTAATATTGTGCTAATGTAATATTAATATTGTGTTATCGGCGCCACAGAACTAACAAAGATATGATATAACTATATAATAAGTAACCTATGATTTAAGTTTTATTTGTGGGAATAAAAAAGGTAAGTTTGTAATGCGACGGTTTTATAAATGTAATATCGGTATCAAAATTGGTTTCTTTCAGCTCCATACAGATCCTAATCAGATGTTATGGTTCATTGTTTTGACATCTGTTGTCAAAATTTGTTTACATTTGAATAAAAATAAAACGAAATACGAGAGCGCGAAAACAAAAATTTGACACAGAACCGGCCTCGGCCGTGGCCACAAGGGTACTGACGGGGTAGGGAGCGGCGCGGCATGGCATCGGACCGCGCGAAAACGATGTTTTTTTTTAGTTTTTGCTGGTTTTTTGTCTTTTCGTTAAACTTAAAAATTCTTACTATAGTAGTATGTCTAAAATTTAAGGTCAGCAATTTTCATTCCAAAAATCAAATAAAAACAATCAGCTGTTTAAAAATAAAATGGAAAAAACGGAACAAAAAGGGGTAACTTTGAGATTTTTTTCTATCAACTAAAATTAATTAGATCCTATTTCCCTTTAGTATGATGACTAGATTAGATCCTTAACTAACACATATATTTTTTTCAGAATGAAGACATCAATTTTGTATGTCTCAGATTGTTTAAAAAAATCTCAAAAACACAAATTTTTGAAGCACCAAGCCTTAATGATTTTAACAAACATTCATTAGTGTGACTTGTTTTATTTTTTCGCTTTTTACGACTACGGCATCCAAACAATGATTAACTACTTTACTGTTCGGTTCATTGTTATTTTGAAAGAATTATGTAACCGTAATAAGAATTTTTTTTTTTAGAATTGTAAGTACCTGAATAATAAACAAATATCTGTGAATTTGTAATAAAAATTCTGTGATTTAGGAGATAAAAAATAAGACAAAATAATGTTATGTGTGATTTTATTATAGTTAAGTATTTACTAAATTGTCTGATTGTTTTTTATTTATTGATTGTGTTAATTGAGTTTGCTTTTTTTGCACTAGGAAACAAATCGTTCTTTCAAAAAAGATACAAAGCACTTACAGGAATGTAAACCGTTCAAGATGTCTTATTAAAAGACCAACCAACCGCCCCGCAACGGGTAGGCGCGGCGTGAAGCCTTGGCCTTAATATGTTTACGGTAGTTACAACACTTGTCAAGTCGGATTTACTTATGAATCAAAATATATTGAACGTAATTTATGCGTAGTTACGCGATACTAGCGCCAGTTTTGATAAGTTTTGATTAAAAATTATTTGTTTGATTTTATTGATTGATTACGGAAAAGGTTTTTTTATTGTCAGATAGATAACGAGCAAATTCACTAGCAAAGCAAACATTTTATACGACAAATTTAGTTATAAGACCAGGGGCCTAAAATAAAAGTGAATCATAGGCATGTGTTACTTAGCATCATACATTAATTACTTTCAAACGAACTGAGGTGCTTTCGCTATGCTATCTCAAAACACACTTTTCTGCTAAAGTGTACGCTTTGCAATCCAACAAAGTAGGGAATGTTTACGCAATGTATGCAAAGTTCGCTTTTTAGTGGTCTATTTAATTTGGTCGGTTAGTAGTAAATTTTCAGATTTTCTTGAATAACTTCGGGGTTTCTTCGAATATAACGTTAAAATTTTCAGGAAATCTTTATTGCGTAATACTCGAATTAGTGCTAGGTTACCAATGTCGTCGCTGCATTGGTTTTTGTGTGAGAGGTTGTTAAACCTACCGCACGGTCAAACATTTGGTTAAAGCTTTATTTCTTGAAAAGTATTTGACCTAGCGTTATGATACTTCAGAATATGGTGAAGGGCAAGTTAAGGAAGGGTTTATAGAGTTATGAAGTATCCAAGTATCGTGGTTCATTTGTGCTAAGGGGTTTTCTCTTTTTTTTTGTTTATTTTTTTTCTCGAAAATTAACAATTTTATTCTTTAACAGTAATTTGGCACAAAGTCAAAAAAGTGACGAATATTATTTACTAGTCGACCCGGCGAACTTCGTACCGCCTAACCTATTACTATCTTGTGCATGTAATAAACTTATAAACCTTCCTCTTGGATTACTCTATCTAATAAAAAAAACCTCATCAAAATCCGTTGCATAGTTTTAAAGATATAAGCATACATAGGGACAGACGCGGGAAGCGACTTTGTTTTATACTATGTATATATTGATGATTGATAAAAAATTTCAGTTCTTTAGCGTGAGCCGTTGCCGAGATATAGAAAACTGCTTAACGTTACCCCAGCAGGAATTCTAATAACTCTGTTATCTTAAGATGCACATTTTCCAGATTCAGTGCACATTTAGGCACAAATACAAGCTACATTTCTGCCAAGTTTCAAAGACCTAGGCCCAGCGGTTCAAAAAAGTGTTTCCAGGAGAACGTTCTCCCAGCAGAATTTGTTTTTAGCCTATAACTCCGAAACCTCTGGATGCACAAATTCGACACTTGGCGCACATTTACTACGTCCGATGCACTGAATATTGGCATTTTCAAAATTTCGATGCGATGTACTTTCCGGCTGGGGTAATAGACACCTACATTATGTGGTTTGGGCTGTGCGTTGTCTGTTAGCCACTCAGTCAGTAACTATGAAAAGTTTTTTATAAATACAGGATGTCCCAAAAGTCGACGATAAACCGGAAGCAGGAGATAGTGCAAGTTAATACAGTTACCAGAAAAATAAAAAAAACCGCGGAAACTTTCAGGACTAAGTCTTTGCATGATAAATGTTTCGAATAAATTATATATATATATATATTGTCCTCCCTTCGGCCGTTGTTGATCAGGCTGAAATACACGTTAAATGTTGATCCACCTTTGTCCGCAGTTTACTAGGGAATTATTGCGGGTATCGTTTTATTTTTGATTTACATTTATTCACCGGCTTGTAACGCACTACCCAAGCTTACGGAAAAGTCGCTACCTTGACACCAACTGGCACGGCAGTTGTTGATCCTGCAACGGCTTTTTTTTTACAAGAGAATAATGCTTTGTTGATCTATATAAATCATTTATGAGCAACATTTGCCGTAAAACTTTTAGACCGATACTGCAGAACGGCAACGTTGCACAAGTGAGACAGATGTTCAAGTAAAGCGAAATAGATACTGCGCCCACGATTATTGTGTGCGCTTCGCTCGGGCAGGGGGGCGCTCGTCTGTCTCAGTTAGAATGTGGTGTTCGTTCGAAGCTCAAATCAAGAGGGCAGGCAAAATTAATTATTTGTAACTACAATGTTTGTAAAACTAAGGAACAGTCGGCCACAGATCAGGTTACCCTATTTAAAAGTAACATAAACTGTATTGCAAGGGATTAGAGTGCTAGGCAGGGTATAACCTGAACTGTGGCTGATCATTCTTAAGTACAAGTAAATTTTTAACCCCCGAATGAAAAATTCAGAGAGGGATGTTATAATTTTAACGTGTGTCTGTCTGTCTGTGTATCTGTCTGTGGCATCGTAGAGCCCAAACGGCTGAACCGATTTTCGTTTAGTTTTTTTTGTATCATAGATAATTTCAGGCCGAGTGTTCTTAGCCATGTCTGATGAAGATCTGATCAGCGGTTTGAAGATGATCAGCTCTTGAATAATGGATGAGAGGATCTAACTAGCTTCCTTATGTCCGATCGATTTGAAATTTGGTACCGTGTTACATCTATGTAATAGAAAGTATTTGGTAAGGTAACCATGACCTGATCTGCCGTTTGAAGATGATCAGCTCTTGAATAATGGATGAGAGGATCTAACTAGTATCCTTTTGTCCGATCGAGTTGAAATTTGGTACCATGTTACATCTATGATATTGAAAGTATTTTGTAAGGTAACCATGACCTGATCTGCCGTTTGAAGATGATCAGCTCTTGAATAATGGATGAGAGGATCTAACTAGCTTCCTTATGTCCGATCGATTTGAAATTTGGTACCATGTTACATCTATGATATAGAAAGTATATGGTAAGGTTACCATTACCTAATCAGCCGTTTGAAGATGATCAGCTCTTGAATGATGGATGAGAGGATCTAACTAGCTTCCTTATGTCCTATCAATTAAAAATTCGGTACAGTGTTACTTCAATGATATTGAAAGTATATGTTAAGGTAACCATGATATTTTTAAGATGATTAGCTCTCGTTCTACTTAAGTTGATGAGGGGTCTGACTTGGTCGTGGGTATTTAAATTTTTAAATTTGAGTTATTATTAAAACTTATTAGGTAGATTGTAAAAAATAATATTTTTATAAAGTATGGCAATATTTTTCATGCGTTTATGACAAATCTATACATATAATAAAATAGTGAATTCGCGTGTCTGAACATCCATACTAATATTATAAATGCGAAAGTAACTGTCTGTCTGTCTCTCTTTCACGCCTAAACAGCAGAACGGATTTTGATGAAAAATGGTATGGAAGAACATAGGCTACTTTTTACCGCGGGAAAACTTCTCATTCCCATTTTCCGCGGGAAAATTACAGCTGATAGTTAACGCGATACGTACACATACAAACAAACACAAACACTCTAAAAGTCTACGGTCTGCGACCTGCTGTCTGTGTTCTGTGGTCTGCAGTCCACGGTCTGCGGTCTGCGGTCTACGGTATGTGGTCCACAGTCTGCGTTCTGTGGTCTTTGGTCTGCGGTCTCCGGTCTACGCTCCAGTCTACGGTCTGCGGTCTGCGTTCTACGGTCTGCGGTCTCTGGTCTACGCTGCAGTCTACGGTCTGCGTTCTACGTTCTGCAATCTCCGGTCTACGCTCCGGTCTACGGTCTACGTTCTGTAGTCTGCGTTCTACAGTCTCCGGTCCACGGTTTGCGGTCTATGGTCTACGTTCTGCAGTCTCTGGTCCACGGTCTATGCTCCGGCCTACGGTCTACGGTCTGCGTTCTGCAGTCTACGGTCTACGGCTTACGGTCTGCGTTCTGCAGTTTCCGGTCTACGGTCTACGCTCCGGTCAACGGTCTGCGGTCTGCGGTCAGCGTTCTGCGGTCTCAAATTTCAAATCGATCGGACATAGGGAAGCTAGTTAGATCCTCTCATCCATTATTCAAGAGCTGATCATCTTCAAACCGCTGATCAGATCTTCACCAGACATGGCTAAGAATACTCGGCCTGAAATTATCTATGATACAAAAAAACCTAAACGAAAATCGGTTCAGCCGTTTGGGCTCTACGATGCCACAGACAGACAGACAGAGACACACGTTAAAATTATAACACCCCTCTCTGAATTTTTCGTTCGGGGGTTAAAAAATATTTTTTTTTCTGACCTCAACAAAAAAAATATACTTATTTTTATTTGGAATACTCTTACATAGTCCTGGCCAAAATTGAAATTCTCCTCAATAGTTATTGACGTTCATTCATACACGTGTTGTGACGTTGCACAAAGCAAAGAAACAAAGTGGCAACAACGCACATCGTATTTGTGCTCTTATAGGGACAGCGATTGTTGATCCGAGCGGAGCCACATTTGTATGCAGGGTTATAAATTATATCAACAAAAGCTGTCGGGATCAACAATTGCCAACGGATCAACAATTAACTGATGCTACAACCCGAATAATCAACATTTGTCGAGTTGATATATCTATATATATATATATTTTTTTTTTTTTTTTTTTTGACTTGAATTATTTTTGAAAATTTCAAAAAATTAAAAAACTTATTTAAGGCCGATGGCCTCCTTGTTCACCCCCCTGCGCATTGCCCTCCACCCACTGACTCGTCTGGCACCAGCTAAGCCACCGTAGGTCATTGCTCTGATGCTACACAACGTTTTTAGTTTTTTTTACAAAAACTTTCGAAGTAAGTACCTACCTCAAGTGGGCACGGTTCATTATTTTTTAATTTTGTTTTCAGGAATCAGTCCTGTATAACTAACTATGCCTACCGGGTGCTAAATTTTCCTCCACGATAAAGTAACCGTGTATAAGTAGGTAGGTACAGTGGCGGTCTAGGTCGCCGTAACAGCTTTGAAACCTTCCTTAACTCTGATTGGCTAAATTATTGCTTGCTGGTAAACTCTTATTCTGATTGGTTCGTTAAAATATTCTTTGTCGCTACAGAGAACCAATCAGAATAAGAGTTTACCAGCAAGCAATAATCTAGCCAATCAGAGTTAAGGCAGGTTTCAGATTTTTCAATTATACTAGGTTTTTTGCAAAAAAACTGCTTTATGTCAGGATGATTGAAAAAAAAGTAATGCTTATATCAAATTATCCGGGTTTTCGCAAAATCCCTAGTTTTTTTTGCAAAAAACCTAATTATCAAATCTTACTACGACATATACATATAAAGCTAAAAAGGACCGCGGGGAATTTCATATCTTCGAGGATCGATCAGATAACAAATTCACAACCTATTTCCGAAACCCGAGGGCTACTTCATCATACATCCTGTATTTAGCTGCAGTTAAAATATTATGCCATATTTGTATGGGCAGATGTTATCTGCAGATAAATTTGTATCTCAGATATATTACATTACAGTATAAATATTTTACATTATCTGCGTAGATTACAATACAACGCATACTCTTACTTACTAAAAATTTAAGTGAGGCGTTGAATTAACGTAACGACTGACATTTTAACACATTTCTTATCCTTTCTAATAGAACATATTTTTATTTGTAAGTAGTAAAAGTAATCCCGAATTACTACCTACCTAAGCACATTATGTTTGTATATAATTTTCTCTTAAAAATATGTATAAAATAAGAATTATATGATATGTTAAGGACGGATTTGTAATACTAAGTGCCACTTTCACCTCGCTTATTAAATAATAAAAAAAATTAAGTACTTTTTGATACTAAAAGATTAAAAAATCAGTACAATTGAATGTTTTGGTTGGGCAGAGTGAAGAATTTAGCGATACCTGCGGGCGGCTTGGTCTTGAGATGCTCCTCCACGAACTGGCAGACGCAGCGGCCGGCGCGCGCGTGCCGCCCCCCCGCGCGCCCCGCGTCCGCCCCCCGCTCGTCCCGCGTCCTCCCCGCACCCCGCGCCCGCGCGCCCCACCGCGCCGCGTAGCGCAGGAACAGCAGCGCGCCCCGCTCCTGTAACCGGAAACACGCTTCATTAATACTGTTCAACTGATCCAGCTCTAAAATCAAGCTTCAAAAATAGTGAAAAACTTGCCGCTTCGGCGAAGAAGTAAATCAGTCGAGGCCGCGGCGCCTGAGCCAGTCGTTGCAGGGCACGCAACAGGCACGAGTGTCTCGCGGCTCTTTGTTGCGCAATATCTCCTCAACGTACTGACAGGGGCAGAGCGCGTTGGCGAGGTGGCGCGGCGCCGCGGGGTTGCCGCCCTCCTCGTCTAGCGTCCAGTCGAGGCGCCGCCGCAAGAAGTCCTTGCCCCACCGCTGAAGGTAGCGGAGCCACACTTGTTCCGCCATACCCTGCACATTCGTATGCTTTCCTTACCCGATGCCAAACACAGAACTAACTACCAAAACAACAAAGGAACTTTTACGCGTACGTAAGTACCTATAAAGATCCCGAATCCCGATACATGTTTAGATAGTGGCTATTACTAGTAGGTACTAGTAAACAAAAGAATAGTACCTAATTCGATATTTAAATATCTTCACAAATATAGTTTACAGTTGTTGCCAAGTTCCTAGGTTGTTTGTAATTGTTAGTAGCATAGAAACAATAGCAAAAAAATAATTTGACGTAAAACGTTAGAAACATGCTGACAGAGAAAACTATGAGTATTTAAACATACTAACAGTCAATGCACTTACTAAGAGTTCTTGCCAGAGCCAGATAAGTTAGCGCGCGGTTAAAATATAAATGAATTATAATCAGCCATTCGTTTGGTATAGTATAGCTAGCGGGTGAAGTACGTATACATTGGCGCACCCAGTCCGCGCAAACTTATCTGGCACGTACCTACTCTCAGCGATACAAACGCGAATAACAAAAAAAAAATTACATTCTAATCCAGGGCCGAATAATAAATGTGAGCATAAGATGCACTACATCTTGTTGTGTAGCTTACAGGTTAATATCAATGAAAAATATTGAGCGATGCAAAAAGGGACCAATAAAAAACATCAGTACATTTTTTAGGTCTTAGGTATTAAAGTTAGGTACCAAAGACTACGTAACAAAGCCTTGAGAATTCTGAACAAGTTTATATTGCGTCATAGGCTTACATTTTTTATTTCGGACATGGATTAGATTTTTTATCGCGATTGACTTTCTTAATTATTTAGAGAACGATATAGGTACAAAATGTTTGACGTGCGGCAAGCTAAAGATATGTAAGTATAATTATACATAATAGTGGGTTTGTTAACGACCAAAGGTAACATTTACTGCATTAAAGCAAGCTGTGATAAGTAACAACATTCTGTATTAAAACATAGGTTGTATAGGTACAAAAAAAATACATTTCTCATATATTATCTACCCAATTAGCTGACAAGTATGTATGTATGAAACAAATGAAATTTTTGTGCTTTTGCCACTGGGAAGAGTTTTTATTTACGATATCGCAAGACAGCTTGAAGAAGCGAGAGCATCGGAAGTGGACCAACATAAGTCCCGACGGCGCACTTAAAAACGAGAGACTTCATACATCATGTCGACATATAACCGTATATTGAAAGATGTCTGTGATCAACGCGGTTACAACTAATCACTGTTGGTACAGGACACATTGATATCAATATTAAGCTCGAAAGGTCGCAACTGGTAAAGTCTACACTCAGACCGGCAAAACCGGCAGACCAAAACCCAAACTCGGAACTCTTTCAATTAGAACTCCAAAACCGTTTCGATTGCCTAGGGCGCAGCGTGGATGATGTAAATGATGGGTTCTTCAGAAGTTGTTAATGCGGTTGGAGGTAATTACTTACAACTAAGCACACTTGATCTGATGGAGAAAAGGTGTCATACGTCTCAGCAGACAACGGCACCGGGGAGGCATGCGGTTGGAGGTAAGTAACATCGACATAAGATCTCGTCATTTTTTTAATTTTTTTATTATTATGGTCCACAAAACCGATGGAAATTACAATTTCCTGCAAATTTTACAAGTAATAGGTAGAACAATACATGATACCATCTGCTAGAAGCGGACACAACATGCGGTAAGGTAAACAACACACTTAACTTAATATTATAAATAAAAACGTTTCGTGAAAACTACACAAATACATTAAGATCTAACAATATTAGATTTAACAATTTTTCTTATCTGGGATTTAGCGGAGGCTATGAAAAATATCATGCTTTGTACAAATATGATTGTACGATGAACACATGCGATAGATGGGACCGTGTTGACCTAAGTTGGTTTTACATACTGGAAGGCATAAGGTCTTTAGATTTATTAGGTGACTGGATGGAAGAGGAATTGAAAACTTATTTTTTTCCAGAAAACTTGATATGTCTATAAAACCATTAGTTATTTTAAACATGTAAATTAAATCGTTACCCTTTCTTCGTACTGATAAGGATATCATTTGATAGTGATCAAGTCTTTCAGAATAAGATTTCAAATCACGACATTTATAATTGTTGTAAGTGATAAGATAAAGAAATCGCTTTTATATTCTTTCAAGACGATCAGAGTGTACACTGTAAACAGGATTCCGGACTGGTGAGCAATATTCAAGTATACTTCTAATTTGAATGTTGTATAAAACAATGGCTAGATAGGGGTTCCTAAGTATTGATACTTGTCTCGTGATGAAGCCAGCTAATTTTGATGCTCTTTTTTATAATATAATCGTAGTGAGTTCTGAAACTAAGTTCACTATCAAGAACAACCCCAAGGTCCCTGACCTGATTCACTTCTTTCAACTTTGTGCCATTTACGAAGTAGTTATAAATCTCGGGCTTCCCTTTACAATGAAATTTAATATGAAGACATTTCGTTACATTAGGTAACATGCCATTTCGAGAGCACCAATTACAAACTTTATCAATATCTGCTTGTAATGCGACCGTATCATAATCATTGTGAATAGTACGGTATAATTTTAAGTCATCTGCGTATAACTTATAACTTGATGAAAGTGAGCCAACCAGGTCATTATTGAAAATCAGAAAGAATAAGGGGCCAAGATGTGAGCCTTGAGGCACACCACACGGTATATATAAGCCGAAGCAGATTTATACCCAAAAATTGAGACTAATTGTGATCTATTTTTTAAATACGACTCACACCATCTAAGCAACGATCCATGTATTCCCATGTAAGAAAGTTTAGAATTGGTAATGGTTTACCAAATCAAACGCTTTAGCAAAGTCAGTATATATTGCATGAACTTGATGATTTCGGTCTGCTGCTTCTATTATACATAATAGACATAAGACATAATCTCACGCCTTTTATTCCCCGAAGGGTTAGGCAGAGGTACTGGCTCAAGAGCCAGACCCACGTTTAGCCAAGTTTATGCTTTTATTACCAACGTGACAAGGGGCCAGCTTGTCGCCGCGGTTATAACGACCACTACTGCGGCCGGGACCAACGGCTTAACGTGCCTTCCGAAGCACGGAATCATCTTACTTTTCGGACAATCAGGTGATTCAAGCCTGCAATGTCCTATCCAACCGAAAACAACCACAACGTAATTTTTGTGAGAAATCAATATGTGGTGTTTTTCTGCGGGGATCGAACCCACAACCTTCCGTGCCCTAATCAAAGGCGCGACGCGCTACGCCACTGAGCTGAGCTTCTATTATATCAGTTACATAATCAATAAGGTTAGACGTAGTCGATCGCTTAGGAATAAAACCATGCTGGTGAGGATCTATGCGACATTTAACATGAGCAAGAATTTGTTTTTGAGCAATTGATTCAAGAATCTTACATGTTGACAGTATTGAAATTGGGCGATACTTACATCATTTAATTCATTAGATTTGGGTACTGGAGTAAGATGGGCAACCTTCCAAGTCTGCGGAAAGACACCTGTTTTAAAAGACACATTAAACATATAAGCAAGGGGCTTACATAAATTGTCAGCACTTTTTTATAAAAAATTGCCGGTACACCATCTGGACCTGGTCCCTTAGATTCATCAAGATGTATCAAACATTTTTGAACTTCAATTTCGTTAGTCGCACATTCACTAAAAATTAAAGGTATATCACATGACTCAGATACCCAATCCTGCAACTGACCTGCTTTAAGATAAACTGATTGAAAATGTTCCAAGAACAGGTCACAAACCGCCTGCGCCCCTGTTACTATTTTCTGATTGAGATATACTTCTTTTGGTATACTAACGCTATTCGATTTTTGTTGTTTAATGAACTTCCAAATCAATTTAGGATTTTTTTTCAAATTTTCCGCAGCATTATCTTTGAATTTTGTGAAATATTCTTTAATCATCAGGTCACACCTTGCTCGCAGAATATCATAGGTCAATTTATCTCTTAGGTTATTATATTTTTTGTATCTATTATGAACCTTAGCCTTCTCTTTTATAACTTTAATGAGTGATCTACTAAACCATATAGGGTACCCATAGTCTTGTGATTTACTCATTGGTGTATATGTCGTAGTAAGATTTGATAATTAGGTTTTTTGCAAAAAAAGGTTCTCTGTAGCGTCAAAGGATATTTTAACGAACCAATCAGAATAGGAGTTTACCAGCAAGCAATTATCTAGCCAATCAGAGTTACGGAAGGTTTCAAAGTTTTCAATTATACTAGGTTTTTTGCAAAAAAAACTGCTTTATGTCAGGATGTTTGAAAAAAAGTAATGCTTATATCAAATTATCCGTGTTTTCGCAAAATCCCTAGTTTTTTTGCAAACAACCTAATTATCAAATCTTACAACGACATACATTTATGAATAATTGGCACTAATATAATAACTTATAAAAAGAGTCAACAATGTGATTGACCGATGAAAGTTTATTCCATTCTAATTCCCAATTTATCTGCAATAACTCATTATTCATACCAACATAATCAACTATGGAAAAATTTAAATACTCAGACCTCACGGGCTTGATGTATTTTTGATTAGAAGAAAATACTACAGTTATATCTAGAGCTGGGTGATAGGGGTCTAAAGCTACAAGAGGATTACTACACTCTGATATTAATATGTTATTAATGCTAGTGCTTAAAACAAGATCAAGAATTCTCTGATCACAATTAACAACATCATTGTACTGAAGTAAGTGATTAAATGACATCGCATCAAGAAGAATATTTTCGATGTCTGTATTTACTATACAAGGAGATAGGCTACTATTATCTTTCTCTCTAGACCATATTAAATCACGTGAGTTAAAATCACCAATTATCATGGCATGGTTTTTAACTGGTATATATTTATTGATTATTTTGGTAGTATTTGACCAAAATTTTTTCATATTATCTTTACTGACTGGAGAACGAATATAGGCCCCACATATATGGACAGTAATTGCACTGTTGAGTTTAAGTGATACCGAAAAATCTTCGCTAGACGATTCCCATTTACTCCGCCTCACTACCTCAATATTATTTTTTGTAGCTATTAAAACCCCACCTCCATCTTTTTTATATTAGCCCATAAAGTAGTATCCCGATCTCTTCTAAATATGTTATAACGGTCATCTAGAAGTTCGTGATCAAACACAGTCCCATTTAAATAAGTTTCTGTTAAAATAATGACATCATAATCATTAATTAAGGCCGAAATTAGAAAATCGTTAGTCTTGGTTCTCAAGCCTCTTGTATTTTGATAATATATTTTAATGGTGAATTTTAACAAAAAAAACAATCGGAAGGTATTACGCGAGGAATTAAGACAAATCAATTAATATTCTTAAGAGTATTCAAAAAGGCTTCACTCTTGACAAGTTGTACAGCAGAGTCAGGGTTTTTCTGAATAAAAACTTTTCCTTTACGGACCCAGACAAACTCATAGTTATTTGACTTCGCAAAAGCTCTAGTGGCGGCATGTAGTTGCTTGTTTAGCGGTGACAGATGTTCAGTAACGTAAATAGGCTGTTTATTGCCAGCTATGCCAATGTGAGATGTGTTCAGTTTGTCGCTAGAATTCTTCTTATTAAACATCATAACCGTAGCCAGAAAGTTATCACGAATGCGAGTCGAGAAGAATTTTACAACAACATTGCGAGGACGCTTGGATTCTGTGTTGAACTTTGAGACTCGGTGATAGTCTACAATGATATTGTCACATATATTGTATGATACTGTGTTCGCGATTTGTTGAATAATAGTAAGCAAATTCTCATTCTTATGCTCTGGAATACATTGAATTTCCAAGTTGCAGTCCCTGGAAATTTGATCCATCTGCTTTAATTTTTCGTCATATCCGATCACGCAGGGAAACAGCTCTTTCCTTGTCCTCCAGTGACCATGTATTTCTAATTAGGCCCGTTGTTTGCAGCCGTGTCCCGGTTCCGTAAGTTATCACTAGTACCGCACATTTTTCAAAGACTTTTGTCTTGAGGCACCTCTTGCCTCAAGACAAAACTTGAACCTGCCACTCGGATGAGCATCGTTCGGTAAGCTTATTCAAGTTAAGCTAAGCTTCCCGAACGATGCTCATCCGAGTTGAAGTCGACGGACGAACAGTTTGTCCCAGGTATGTATTCTTTAACAACTTCGAGTGTATTGAGTGTATTGTAGTGCATTGTCTTTGATTTGGAGTGGAATTGTTCCTACATGGGCGCTGAACATTATCTTTGTTATGTCCATGTTCACTCTAATACCAACTCGATCGGAGGCCCAACTAAGGTGAGTACATCGAGCATTGTACTAGATCCTTCGCGGTCTGGGCCATAACTAGGAACTAGTGAGTAATGTTGTCGCCGTTTATACTGATGCCTAGTTCCTTCCAGTCCAGAGTCTTGAAGACATGCATCCTGGAATGCAGCGGTTTTGGGGGAATATGATTAGCGTATAATGAAATTGAAGAATTTCTGACGGGCCATAAACGCTGGTTATACCACTTGCCTTCTGAAGTTCGGCTGTGATGAAAGAAAGAACGAAAGAAAAAGAAGGAAATCATTTATTTACAGCAGCCTTTGTCGCACAAACATAACATAACAATGAGACATACATTCAAACATATTTGATGCGACTTTATATGCAGTCTTCTTGTTTGTTAGATGTTGGCGAGCTCTACTTATCTCATACAGGCTGACAGCCGAGATGTCCTCGGTCAGTGATAGGTTGTCGTGTCGACGTGTATAATAGAAGTTCTGTAAATAGAACTTCTCGAATTCCTCCACAATCTCAGGTGTGGATATAGTACTCTACTAACCATCCTCGGTTTTCAGCCTTGCCTGCCTTTGTTTCGGTCTATGGCTCTTTACCTTAATACTTTATGTATAAAATCGCCTATGTCTCTTGGAATTGATATAAAGATCTGCCTCTTCAGCTGCCTGCAGGCAAAGGCATCCGGTGCCGTTGTCTGCTGAGACGTATCACGCCTCTTCTCCATCAGATCAAGTGTGCTTAGTAGTAAGTAATTACCTCCAACCGCAGTGACAACTTATCAAGAACCCATCATTTACATCATCCACGCTGCGCCCTAGGCAATCGAAACGGTTTAGGGTTCTAATTGAAAGTGTTCCGAGTTTGGTTTTGGTCTGCCGGTTTTGCCGGTCTGAGTGTAGACTTTACCAGTTGCGACCTTTCGAGCTTAACATTGATATCAACGTGTCCTGTACCAACAGTGATTGCTTCCGGTTCTAACCGCGTTGATCACAGTCATCTTTTAATATACGGTTATATGTCGACATGATGGATGAAGTCTACATCTCGTTTTTGAGTGCACCGTCGAGACTTATGCAGGTGCACTTCCGATGCTCTCGCTTCCTTAATCTTGTCTGTCTTCCGATATCATAAATAACAACTCTTTTCAGTAGCAAAAGCACAAAATTTCCTTTGTTTCATACATACTTGTCATTGTCAGCTAATTGGGTAGATAAATGTATGAGAAATATATATTTTTTGTACCTATACAACCTATGTTTTAAAACAGAAAGTTGTTACTTATCACAGGCTGAATGACCCTGTTCAGTATTTGGTAGTAATTTGAAGTAACCAAGTAATTTTTAAACCGAAATTAGGCATTAAATATTTTTACAACCTCTTCCGCGGTGTTTTACTATTTTTTTTAAAACATGAATATAAACAATAAGTATATTAAACCCTATATTTTTGAAAACTGCATGAATGCAGCTTTTCAAATATATTTTTATTTTGTTGATGTCTATACTCATTTAAAAAAAATCGTCATTAGGTTTTTTTTGCGTCGACAATTATCTATTTTATGGTAAATTCCGTTTTTTTGTTAGGAAATGTAAAAAAATTGTTCCAGAAATGGATTCCTCATCCTTAAATTATCTGAAAATGACACCACACTTGCCCTAGTAGCTATTAAATAGCAGCAATAGGGATCGATAGCGCGCGCGGTAGAAGAAAACTTCACCCCCTCCCCCGCCGCCCAGATGGGGGTCTCCCGCTCCCTCCCGGGCGATTCTCAGTCTGGGCCACCTAAGCAACAACTGTACCAAGTTTCATGCTTTAATGCAGAAAATATTAGTTCCCATACATTTATTGGACTTAACAAACCCACTATACTTAAATATTAAAGATAATAAATACATTTCATAGATTTGGTTAATATTAGCTAATTAGTTAAAAGTTAAAAGAAAACGATATCCTGCGTGAAAGTAGCGACAATCTAGATAAAAAATTATAAAGACTAACTAAAAAAAATATTTCTATGTTTTTAGATGTAACTTGAAGAATTTTCAAATCATATAAATTAAACATACTTACCTAAGTAAGTCAGTATAGTTGCCAGTTGCCACCTTTTTTTGGGACTGGTGCTACTTTCACGTTTCCAACCGATATTAATAAACGTTTGTTAGCGTTATGAGAGCATGAGAATGTCAAGGATATGGCGAACTGGGGCAAACACATGGACATGCAGAGTACAGTGGCACCTGACACTGATACAATTTAATACTTTGCAAGGAACAATAATTCGATTACTTTTATATTTTACTTATATGATTTGTAATTAATTAATAGATAAAGCCGGCCATTCTACATTCCAGCCGGCTGTCGGCGCTCTGGGGACCTGTGCCGCCGCCGCCGCCGTCGCCGCTTATACTTACTTAGAGACACTACATTGTACAATTTAAGGTACAAATCATAAGATTTGTATGCAATGGGCGACTTTATCGCTAAAAGTGATTGCTTCCAGGCAACCCACCGCACTTGCATAAAAACTTAGCGAGCCTTTAAACATAGAGTTGTTAAAACACATTCTACTATCTGCAAAATATCTGCTTAGTCAACTGGACTGATCGCAAATAGCGACGAAATCAAAACAAAAAAAAAACACATTTTACTCACCTGTTTACGCGACAGCCTAGTGGACTGCGTTCCCTGAATGATGATATCGTTGGTGCTCACATCAAGCCTTTGTTCCCAGCCCTGGATTATGGCTTTGCCTTCTTCACTTTCAATAAACTGTTGTATGTGAGATATGCATGGCGCCGAGTCAAAGTAAATAAAACAAAGGTTTACTTTGTGGCACGATATCCTTCCCCTGTCATCCAATGCCAGAATCAAATTATGTTTGCTGAGCAGCTTGTTAACGCTGGCCAGACATTGTTCTAGGCCTTTTGACAGTCTCAGCTTGATCCACATGCATAGAAATATTGCAGCTGCATTCAATATTAACCACATTACTCCCAGTGAGAACAACGTAAGCCCGGTTAATCCAGAAAACAGCAACGCCAATAAGACGAGAAATGCTAGTGTGATCCAGCAAACAAGAACCCGCTTGTAGCAAATGTTATAAAGAGTGAAGCGGGCGTCATTCACAAGGAGCTCCATAGCGTGGACATACTCCTCCACTGTTAACTGAAAGAAAGTAATAATTTCGTCAGATACGACGGAGTTGTCAAATAAATATTGATAGGTACCTACCTAAATAATCTGATGGGCTTGGCTCCCGTATAACCCGTCCAAAATCATAAAAGTTTATGATTTTGGACGGGTTATACGGTTACAATAGTTCTATTATAATGGTGTAAAATCATGGAAATAGTCTACATTTAAGCAGGGATAATATGTATTAGGGCATGAATACCAGAATCTCGGAATCTCGTAATATCGGAAACTCGGAAGAACTTTCCGATATTATTGAGAAAGTCAATATCGGAATCTCGTAACAAGACATTTATTTTTATTTGAGTTGTTTTCAGCGTTCTGCATGGCTACAATATAAAAAGTACCGTGTAAATTCGTAAATTCTTACCTTTTTTTTAATCAGAAACGTTACATTCTTTCAAAGCAGTTCACTTAGGTATTTGGTACTGGTACAATGAATCTTTGAACGTAATCAGTTAGTAAAAAAATAATAGATCAATAAAGTAATTTTTTTTTATATAAAATTCAAAATCAATTTATACTTATTCAAAAAAAAACTTTTTTTGTTCTCCTTTGTTGTATTAAAAACCTAGAAACAGATCATCTCAGCTTGATTGCTGACTCCACAAATCATGTTATTCAAATTAAATAAATTTGTTTACAGTTACGATTTAAATACCTATTAGTTTCTTGAGTAATTTTTATTGAGTTTTTACGATTCCGATATAAATATCGGAGTTCCGGTATTGAGATAAAATCTCCGATATCAGTATCGGAATCGGAATTGAAAACCTTCCGATATTACATGCCCTAATGTGTATGTATTTATAACAATTCTAATGTGGGAATTCGTCAAATCTATACTAATATTATAAAGAGGAAAGATTTGTTTGTTTGTTTGTAACGAATAGGCTCACCGATTTGAAAAATTCTTTTACTGGTAGGAAGCTACAGTATCCCCGAGTGACATAGGCTATATACGACTTTCAAAATAATTAGGGATCCTTACTTAAACTCGAATAATGTAGCCCAAGGTCATTTTTTCCTTTGTTTACATTTTTTGACAGTTGTTGGTTTGTTGTTTGTTATTTTTTATCTGGGCAGTCAAAAGAACATAGTCTATAGAGCCAAGTGTTTAGTAGTATCTTAACTTAAATTCTTTGGCGTAACGAAGTTCGCTGTGTCAGCTAGTTATGTAATAAAGCTGTAGTAGTTCTGGAGTGGTCTCTCTCAAACAATCCCATACAAACGGAGAAAGAAGGAAGAATAGAGAAGGACACCAAAATTAGTATAGTAGACGTCAATTTACAGGACTGAAAAATATGATTTTGCGCATTTTCAGAAAAAAAAATAACCAAGTGGGGACCCCCTTTCCTATAGTCCAACCAAATTTAGCCCGGTTGCCCACCAGTAGGGTGGGTGCCGCGTTTCAACTGGGCTAAATCGGCCTAGATTGACCCAAACCACAATCCAGCCAAGTGGCGTCAAAAATAAAGGTTATGCCCCTTTTCCTGCAGTATAGCCTCCACTAAAATTAATTATGACTGGCCTGTGGTGGACTGTAAAGGCTTTCACAGACTACGCAGATACGATAAGATATCTGTATCTGAGCGCATCATCTTTCCATATTACTTTCTATGTAATCCTATGGACAACCACACACTATGCAGATAATGTAAAATATATCTGGGCCGTGACATATAAATTAAAAGATGGTGGATTATTATCTGCGTATACATCATATCTGCAGATAACATCTGTCGATACAAATATGGGATAATATTTTAACTGCATCTAAATACAGGATGAATGATGAAGTAGCCCTTGGGTTTCGAAAATAGGCTGTGAATTTGTTATCTGATTGATCCTCGAAGATATGAAATTCACCTCGGTCCTTTATAAGCTTTATTTATGCTGTTCTACACAAATTCTTCGTGTTTAAGTGTGTGTGTTTAAAACAAGACATGCCTCATTGGAAATCAGAATCATCTTCTGACGAGCTGTCTAATAAATCCAGAAGCAGCGTTCTTTTCGTAAACGCAAACTCATTGTCACATCCTTCATTAACATTCTTTAGCAAAAAACAAGTCACCTCAGTCTGAAAGATTTCGAGTGAATGTATAAACTTGTAATATTACTGTATCTGCAAAGTGTGTGGTACTTTCAGATAAAAAAGTTTGATGCAGATAAAATATTATTGTAGCATAGTCTGTGAAACTCTTAAGTCTTATTTAAAAGCTTTAAATAATGTTGTAAAACAGTTAGTTGTAGTTGTTGTTTATAATGCACCCAACATTCTATACAATACCTGGGTAATGTGAGAAATATAAATCATATTTTTTTAAAATTCTGAGAATATTCTATAGCATGTCACCAGAGGAAAGTATTACAACAATTATTTCCAACAGTGAAATAATTTTTTACTGTTGGAAATAAAATTGCTGCCACTGGAAGATATGGTACGGTGCCTAGCAGGCTGGCTGCATTACCCCTCTGAATGGCCAGACTTATTCTCTGGCCAAGGTACAAACTATTAATTCATATTTTAAGTTAAAATGTAAGTATTATAATATTAAAATTTACAAAAACTCACAGTCAACCCTTGTGCCATTAGCTCTTCTGGAACTAACTCTGGTCGGAAATGTGCCGCCGTCACCCAAGGCCATCTGGTATTCACAGGAAGCAGAGTTACTATTATATCTCCGTTTGCTGTCAAAATAATAATATATCTAATTTTTATAAGTTTCTAAAACATACATGCATGTATTAATATTTGTGGGAACAAACTTCTGTTGCTTCTGACTAAAATTTTTTTTGTGAAAGAAAGCTGAATCATAGTTAGATAGGTAAATATTTTTTTTTGTCATAGGTATGATTCATGACAATCCTACTTCCAAGAAATCCACTGATGGAGATAAGCCTCTTCCACAGTTTGCCACAAAGGCCTGTCTTGTCTGTCTGACCCTCATCCAATGCAACACTGCAATCTTCACATGCTTGTCATACCAACTTATGGGGGGTCTACCTACTCTGGGTCTTCTGGTGCATGGTCGCCACTCAAGAACTTTTTGTAACCAGTGCCTTATCTATACTTCATTCTAATTGCCCAGATGCCCTGCTAATTGCAACTTAGTTTATGCAATTTTTTTAGCAAATAGTAAAGGAATTCCACTTTTAGGTGATATTCAGCAAACAGATTCTTACATGATTAAATGATACTTCCCTAATGTATAAGCTAGACATATGTATTTCTCTAATGAATTTTGGTATGATTTTTGAAGGAAGGAATAGGTACCTTAAGACAAAAAAAATACATAATTTTACAATCTGAATATCACTCTGTTATATCTGAGAACACTTATTGCCTTTTTTCAGCTAAAACATATTATTACTCACTTTTTGATAAAATTTTGAAGGACATTTTATTCTACAGGATGTGTAAGGCAAACGGTTTATTCTCTCTGCTCAGTGTTGGTATGTAATGATGCAATTCTGTACCTACCCAGTTGAGCAAAGGGGAAGAGAAGTTGAGTGTTGTTTTAACCATGATTGCAAAAATTAAATGATAAGAAATCTCTGTAATAGGTTTAGGTATACAAATGCTCATACTTACAAAAACCTTGCCTGACATTGACAATTTCAACATTTTTGTTATTGGATTTGTGCATTGTCGAGTCTGCAGTTCTTTCTAAATTAATTTGGACGGATTCAGTACTAAGCACTGCTGGTAAAGTAGGAGTGTCTGCTGCTGATGAGTTTGCTATACAAACAGAAGGTCCAGGAGGTGGTGAACCATCCGACGAGGATACTATTTTCTGTAATGATTCATCATCAAATGTTACCCAATCTTTGCGTGTTCCCGTTCGTTCGAGATCGTTTTCACTTAAATTGTTAATTGCCATTGATTCTGGTTCATCCATTTTTAATCAAACAAAAGTAATTACACAAAAGTGCGCAAAAGGCAGAGTCACAGCCAAATAGCTTAGAACAAAAAAGATTTCCGCTACAACATCAAGGAAAAATCGTAGTTTGGAGAATGAACGATAGATGTCGCTGAGAAACATATTTTTTTTTATCAAACGGTAACCCTTTATTTTATTTTCATTTGCAACACCACCATCTGCACCTGGCACGCAGTGTTGTGGTCTATTGTAAAATCGACTATCGATTGTAAGCACATTAGCTAGAGTAGGTATTCAATACAATTCAGTGTGTCCGGGGAAGTAATTATAACTTAACTGGCCCAATAAACTTCTCACTCGCGTAGAACACCTACGATCTTGACGCACTTATCTAGATATATCAATGCTGTATGATGTATGTAATCATAAATATGACTGTACTAGAGGCTGCCCCGCGGTTTATCCCGCGCAGATTTCTCATAAACACAAAAATCCCGTTTTTTCCCGTTCCCGTGGGAATTTCGGGAAATCCCTTCTTAGTGCTCACCTACACTCCCTAAGGAACCTACATGCAAAATTTCAGCCCGCTACGCCCAGTAGTTTCGGCTCTGCGTTGTCTGTCAGTCAGTCAGTCAGTCAGTCAGTCAGTCAGTAACGGAAGAGTTTTATATATATTGACTAGAGGCTGCCCCGCGGTTTTTCCCGCGCAGATTTCTCATAAACACAAAAATTCCGTTTTTTCCCGTTCCCGTGGGAATTTTGGGAAATCCCTGCTTAGTGCTCACCTACACTCTCCAAGGAACCCACGTGCCAATTTTCAGATTTCTACGCCCAGTAGTTTCGGCTCTGCGTTGTCTGTCAGTCAGTCAGTCAGTCAGTCAGTCAGTCAGTCAGTCAGTAACGGAAGAATTTTATATATATTGATTAATCTCACTAATAAGCTTAGCTATAGAATACCCTTTAGAAATAATCATAGATTAGGCAGAAATCATCAACTGTTTGCCTCAACCTCCTGCCGCACTATTTCCGGAAAAAGATCGCCTTTAGTTAGATGGGTAAACGAGTATAATTCGAACTTTCAGGAGATCGACATAATTACATCTTCCTCGTGCTCTTTCAGATGCCAAGTACGATCCAAGCTCCTTCAATCGATTAATAAATAGGTACCTAGTACCTATACCATACCCACTTTTGCTCATTGATGCTCTTCTCACATTGCTTAGTTTATAAAAAAATAATGTTTTTTGTTTGTTTTGTTGTAATTTTTTAGTCAATGTATGCTTTTTTTCTTAGAACTCTGTGGTTTCCGGTGTTGGTTATGCATTGATAACTACTACTTAGATTACTTATATTTATAAGTCCACTATTGAATGTGTAACTGTTTGTAAACCCAAAGAAATAAAAATACAATAGTTACATGATATATTATTATTAATGTATCTTTATTGATTTGTCTGACCAATTATAAATGTACGGAAAAACATTTGTGTAACACTAATTAATGTAACAAAAATAAGTGATTGAAGTTAAGTAAATTTAGGTCAACAGAATTAGGTAGGTAGGTATCTTAATTTTTTGTATGTTTTAGATTAGAAAAATTTCTCGTTGGATAGAAAAAAAAATACAACATAACATGGGCTAGCTTGTTCAAGTTTCAAGCTATGATTCCCTCGGGAATAAACTCTTGAAACCTTGTCACTGCGCTCGGATTTTAACTTTTGCGCCCCTAAAATAATACATAGCTTTACTTTATGCTATTTAAGGAACTAACGTATTAGGCACACTCTGCTGAAAGGATGTTATACTATTTAATTGATTATGTGCTGGGTATGTATGTAGTTGCTGTCTAGGGCGGCGTAATAGATTTGTCTATGTTCTCGTGCGCACTAGACTATGTTACCAAGGAACAAGAGCTATAATTTTGCGATACAGAAAAACCGGATGTGTTACGTCGTCCTAGACCGCCACTGTACATACTGTATATTATTTTTACTCTTTATTAATCGATAGTCGATTGATAATTGTCAGCACTACATTATTATGACGACACTTCCGGCCGGTCGGCCATATTTTATCAATTGTTGTTTGTTTTCGTTTGAACATACAATGCGTTTTTTGGATTTTCTTTTTCGACGACTTGGCTTTTCTTGGACTCCGATATCTTCCCCTTATTCGATTTACCGCTGCTTTGTTTACTGGACTCTGATTTTGCTTGCGATTTGGATCCCGTTTGAAATGGAAAACAAACTACCTCAACGGTGTTGCGTACCAGGGTGTTCTAAAACTCGTAAGTACCTACATAAAATTGTTTATTTTGTTCTTTTCCATTATTCTAATTTTTTGTATCGTTTCTACAAAATTATATTCAAACAGTAATTAATGGCATAAAATAGGTCAGTAATGAGTACGATAGAGAGATTCTTTCCTAGCTCATAATGTATCATTGATACAGTGAGAAGTAATGTAAAGTTTATGAGGCGGACGAACCATATCTTCTGAAGCACGGAACAGATGATTAGCAACAAACCAGATTCTAGCATTCCTCAGGGGATCAAAATCACATAACCGGATTAGGTCGTAATGACAAACATAAACTTGTTTTACTTAGGAAAAAACATACTAATGGCTTTAAAAGTACAGTACCTAACCATTAAAAATAATAAGAAAAAATCTTAATTATTCATATTAATTTCAGGTTTAGATAATGTAGTGTTACACAGTATTCCGAACCCGGAGAGACAACCAGACAGATTCCGCACATGGTTATATAGTATTAGTGGTGATATTTTGGCCCTGGACAACGAAAAAATATTCAAATCCAGAAAAGTTTGCCATTCCCACTTTGAATCGCAATATTATACCGCAAGCAAAAGACTGACCGTTAATGCAGTTCCAACACTACACTTATCAGGTACATATTTCTGCCTTTTTTCATACTAAATTTTAAATCTGTTCCACCCACATTTCACCTCCTTAAAATTTACTGCTCACTGGTTATTGCTGTTTGTCATATTCAATAATTTTGCTGGCTGGGATGGTTCAGATAATTTTTTTATGTCTAAAACACATTAATAGCCCAGTTGGCAGATAGCCTGCCTGACCTGCTTCTTATTACTAATAATCTTGGTGTGGGGTTTGCACTTTGGCACCTATCACAAAGTTTATAAATTCTTATCATCAAGTAAGCCATAAGGCTGGCTTGGTGCTTTGGATGGGTATCTTGCCATGTACTGTAAGTATGACTACTATCTCAGTCGTGATTGTGAGGTCATATCAGAGTCAGAAACCATATAAGCAACCTAGAAACTTTGCAAACCAGTTCAGGGGTATTCAATCAGTAATAACATATTCAAAACAAAATGACAATTTCAGGAGGGTTTGTACGAAGAAGAATTCTGCATGACATAACAAACCAAAATCTACTCATGCAAGAAGCAACTACTTCAAAAGGTAATTGAAATTTCCATTAAAAAATTATATTTATAGA
Organism: Euspilapteryx auroguttella; assembly: GCA_951802225.1. NCBI lineage: Eukaryota > Metazoa > Arthropoda > Insecta > Lepidoptera > Gracillariidae > Euspilapteryx > Euspilapteryx auroguttella. Next base: position 5,965,319 of record OX637642.1, on the reverse strand, counting down.
TCTAACTATAGTTGACCCGGCGAACTTCGCCCCGCCCAACCTGTTACCACTCTGTGCATGTTTTATTCACATAAACCTTCCCCTTGATTAATTCTATCAATTAGAAAAAACCGCATCAACTTCCGTTGCGTATTTTTGAAGATACAAGCATACATAGAGACAGACAGATGCGGAAAGTGACTTCGTTTAATAAATACTATGTATTGAAATAGTAATCTTCTACATAATAATAATAATTTATTTTACGCAATAGTAGATGTTACCAGTTTATAAAACAACTAAAAATATGTAGATATTTAGTTTTGCCATTAAAAAAAATACTTATTATATTTTGGACCCGCGCACACTTAGCTGGTAAGCGCTCTATTTGTGTCTGTCATTCTGATATGATCTATAGATAAATATAAATTAGCTGAGAATTTGAGCTTTATTTTGGTTCGGATATTTAAGGTAATTTTCCTGCGTCTATACATTTTTTTGTATTGTAACTATTTCTGTTGTATTTTACAGAAGGTGACGCTCAGATAGATATATTAGCTAACAGTACAAACAAAAATCCTTCTGGTGGTCAATTTGGAGCTGATCAAGATGCAGATGTAGAAATGAGAGATGCAACTACTTCAAAAGGTAAGGTTCTTAGAATAACACTGCATGACATGGCTTTGTTATGCTTATTGCTACTATTATAGTTTTCCGTACGTAAGTCATATTATGTAGGTATAAATTAAATAGTTTAAGTTTCTGACTTCTTGAATATCTGTTCACAAGAATATAATTGCCTGTACACAGATTTGAACGTCACAATTTTTGTTATTCATTATTAGAAACTTCATTGGCTTTTGTAATATTTAAATTTTCTTACTCATAAGTATAATTGTAGCTAGCTGTTTGTTTTCACAAATATAATAAATCAATTCATAGTATAAAACAAAGTCGCTTCCCGCGTTTGTCCCTATGTATGCCTATATCTTCAAAACTATGAATAACGGATTTTGATGCGGTTTTTTCTAAGATAGATAGAGCGATACAAGAGAAAGGTTTATGTGTTTAATACATGCACAACACAGCAACAGGCCAGGCGGTACGAAGCTCGCCGGGTCGATTAGTAAAATATTTTCAGCACAAGCATGCACGATGCCGGAATTAAAAAAAATATATATACAAGTCGATTAGTTTCTTATGTTTTTTTTTTTATTTTCAGTTTCAATTAAGAAAAATAAAAAGACCCTCACGCAAAAGTTTTCTTCGGAATCTGGCTTTCTGAAGCAAAAAATCCGGAGTTTGCAAGCTGCCAAAATTAACTATGCTACCAAGCTTAAGAAAGCCCTGAAACTAACTGAAAATAAAACTTTTCAAAAGGCAATTCACAATTTTACCTCTGCTGCATTTATATTAACAATGCTGCAATTTAGAGAAATCACTAAGGACAAAATGGGAAGGCGTTTTACGAAAAAAGAAAAATTAATGTCTTTGGCTCTGTACAAACAAGGTCCTCGCGCATACCGCTGGTTGCGAAAGATGTTCGTACTGCCATCCCCGGGAACACTTAGCCGAATGATCAGTAACGCAGGGTTGAAACCAGGCGTTAATGTTAAACTCTTCAAGCACATTAAGACTAGGGCAAAACTCATGAGCAAAACTGGAAAATTATGCATTTTACTTTTTGATGAAATGGCTGTATCACCCCATTTTGATTATAATGGAAAAAATGACTACATAAGTGGATTCGTAAGTAATGGAAAGACCACAAGGAAAAAAATAGCTGATCATGCTCTTGTTTTTATGATCCGTGGGCTACACATTAACTACAAACAAGTTATAAGCTATTCATTTTGTTCCGGATCTACACCTACTGTTGAATTGGCTGTGCAGCTAAAGGAAATTATAAAAAGTTTAAACCAAACAGGCCTTCAAGTCGTAGCAACGGTCTGTGACCAGGGATCCACTAATGTGAGTGCCATTAACTACCTGATAAATGAAACAAAAGCCAAATATGTGAAAAATAACAAGGAACTAAAAGAAAACATTTTTGAGGTGGAGGATCAGGAAATTGTTCCTCTGTATGATCCTCCCCATCTTATCAAAGGAATAAGAAACAATATGTTAACAAAAGATTTGAATTGTACAATCAAAGGTAAAAAAAAAACAGCAAAATGGGAGCATATTGTTCAGTTATCGAAAGAAAATTATACCTATGAAGGCCTGAGAATGCTGGACAAGCTAACTGAACAACACGTGGATCACAAAAAATAAAAAAAATGAAGGTTAATTATGCCACCCAAGTCTTAAGTGGAAAAGTTGGAATAACCATGCACTATTTAGCAGGTAAGCTTAGTCTATTAAGGCTTTTATTTTATGATTTACATAAGATAAATAATAACAAATAATAACACATTACACTCAGAGCCCCTAACTAGGAAGAACCTGTATCTAGGGCGCCCGAAACACACACAGAGACGAACATCACACCCAGATCGGAAACAAACATCGATATTCATCATATCAATATTCGCCCCGCCCAGGAATCGAACCCGGGTGCTCACGCTTACTCAGTCCACATCACTGCCAACTGAGCTACGGAGCAGTCAAGATCGAATCGAAATCCAGTTATCTACTATGTATATATATATGTATATATACATAGTAGATATTATGTAAGGCTTCAAACGCACAGGCGGATTTTTATCCGCGCGGTAACAAACCGCGCGGATAAAAATCCGCTGTTGCGGTTTTATTTCCGCGCGGTTGGAAAGGTTGTTATTTCATTTTCAACCTTATTCATAGGCCACGAAGGTACAGGCGAATTTTTAGCCGCGCGGAAATAAAACCGCGACAGCGGATTTTTAACCGCGCGGTTTTTTATCCGCTGGTGCGCACACTTCCATAGGATTCAGTATGTTGCATAAAATCCGCGCGGCAAAAAACCGCCTGTGCGTTCGTAGCCTATATGTCCTAGGAAGATATGAATAAAAACTAGAGTTTTGTAATAACCCTCGCTTTTTCGAGTTCCAAGCCATTATTATAAACCCTTGAAACTCTCACAGCACTCGGGTTCGAACTTGAAACCTTCATACATAATACATTACTTTACGCCCTTGTATTATAATGAACTACTTTTAACATAAGCATTAAAAAAACTCATTTGAAAAATCTAAGTTCCTTATTAAATTTTTTTCAGGTTTAGGCGTATTACCCGAGGAAGCCAAAGAAACTGCTGACGTCATAATATTTTTCGACAAATTATTTGACTCTGTAAACGGCAGTTTTAGAAAAGAAAAAAACCGTCCGGGTAAGCCTTTATTAGGACCGCTTACCAATTACTCTTGCCACAAGCTTATGTGGGCAGAAGCTAAAGAGGTTTTAACCTCCATGAACTTTTCCAAGGCAGGTAAATTCTATTCAGTGCCCTCCATTAAAAGTTGGCTGTTCACAATAAATAATTTAGAATATTTAAAAGGAAAAGTATTTAAACAGTTCCCAGTAAAATCTTTGTGGCTCGGACATCTTAATCAGGACCCGTTGGAAAACTTTTTTGGGTGTATGCGGGCGTACTGTGGGAGAAATATCAACCTAAATTTGTGTATATTCAATATTATCTATGGGCAGAGTATATCTCAGGGACAGGGGGTTCAGTTCAGTGCACAGACCAACTAGAGATACTACGTATCAGACGGCCATCTCAGTAATAAAAAAAATTGCCATAGTGAAAGCCGTGACTAGTGATGTATGACAGTTGTTTTTATTCTTAATTGTAAGCTTATGTTGGGCAAAGGTCCCCAGCGTATTCAGCCTCTTTTTTTTTGGCATGCTAACCTAAATTTTTTATTTTTCAAATCCTTTAAATTATAATATTAATATATTCTTGATTCTTGTAAAGTAACTATATGCTGGCTATGCGACTTTTAACTATCTTCATAAAAGTCGCATCGCATACTTACCAGACAACCAACAGTTTCTCTACGAGAATTATTACAGTCCTGAAAATAAGTGAAACTAAAGCATCATTTGTGAATTTGTATATTTTTGCCCAGTTGTATTCAAATCTTTCAATCTTCAGTGAACATAAGTCATCAGCAGTGTTGCCAATGACTATTTACCAGATTCCCCAAGATCACTGGTCAAATTCCTCAAATTTGGGGAGAAAAATATCCTGATTCCCCACAAAATCCCCTCACAATGAGATTTGTGAACTATATTTACGAAACAACTTTAAAAATCAACCATTTATTAATGGAAAAAACCCTTGAAAAATCGCAATATCACTTAAAAAAATCATCCGTTATATTATAATCCTCCTCTGGTTTTCTCATATGTTCAGGCTTAAAAGTAAAAACTAGGATAAATACATGTAAAAACTGATGAAGTGTAAATTTAACATAATCGAACGAAAACCAAAAAAAAAAGAAAAAAATATTAAAACTTTTTTAATTTACTTATAAGAACCAAATATTTAACATCAAATAGGTACATTAGCAAAGACTGGGGATAACCAACTGACTGATTTAAGGGTGGGGTGATACATTTTCATTATTGTATTTCGCTATTATTCAGTAATTTAAACGAATAAGGTTGATTGATGTGTAGTTGAAATGTACCTATATGTTTTGATATTATGTATTCCATGTTCCAAATACATCAAAACATATAGGTACATTTTATAAACTTAAGTAGGTACCTACCTAGGTAGGTATAACTCGTGACATGAATCATTAACATAAATAAGACTACACTGTACAAACAAAATCCAGTTTTGATGTAGCTGCGACACGGAAAGGGCTCTGACTCAGCATATGCTACAGGATAATATAAAAAATACTATCCGCAGCGCTGGTTTTCTGCCATTACCCCGGGTATTCTGCCAGTACCCCGAAAAAGGTTAAAAATCACTTCCCTAAAGATAAGTTTTACCTTTTTTATTAATAAAAGTAAATAAAGGCAGTAATTTATGTTTGATCATGAATGTTTTTTTGAATTTTTTTTTCAATTGGTTAAATGCTAAATTCCCCGCATATTCCCCACACAGAGCCTCTCCCCACAAATTCCCCAATCGCTTTGGGATTCCCCGCATTTTGGGGAATTCCCCACACATTGGCAACGCTGGTCATCAGAAGTCAGCAGTGTTGCCAACGGTTGAAATAGCAATCCACCAGATAAGGCTCCTCAAACCACCAGAAAACCACTAACAGAAAGATGTCCCCCTCTGAAAACCACTAAAATTTACACTAGGGTGCATGACAGATGAGTGGACATACGTAAATAGGATACAGTGGTGACCCTTTGCTATGCGTTCTACCCCTGATGGGCAAGCAATATGACCTGGGGTGCAAGCTTCCCAACTAAAAACGATCGACTCGCAATTGTTACTTGTTAGCGACTTCGTTAACCATTGCCGCTTTAACAAATGTGATATCTGTTACACGCCCATAGAAAACAGCAATGGTTAACGAAGTCGCCAAAAAGAACAAGACAATTACGAGCCAATCGCTTTCAGTTAAGAAACTTGCCTCCCTGGGCCCTTTTATTTTTTAAGGATTTTTTGATGTTCCATTTTTAAGACTTGAGCCATAACTTGAACTTGAAACTTTAAGGTGGTCCCTCTCGGTATGGCGAGAAATTCAAATTTTTTCGCGTTTTTTATTTCTTTTAGCGAAAGTATTAATTTAATTAAGTTTTAATGAATTCGCTTATGTAAGAAATAAGAAACCATCTCCCACACTGTAAAAATCGCGTTTTTTTTTTTATTTTGCACCATACCGAGAGGGATGACCTTTTTCTAAAAATTAACAAATTCGCAACCTTAAAATTTTATTGCCAATGCCATCTAGATCTTGAACGATAATCAGGTGCTCAAGACAGCTACAAAGAAAACTAAGGGTCCTCGAAGTAGGGACAACTATATGAAAAAAAAAAATACAACGACTTTGTATTCAATAAGGGGTTTTCAAAGTGACAGAAAAGAAAAAAAAAAGTTTCATAATACGCCGGTAGATGGCGGTGTCTAAAGCAATATAAGAGAAATGGGAGATCGAATATTGACTGAATCTTTGGATTGGATCATTTTCTGCTAAGTATAAATCTTAATTTCACCTACTCCGTCACTGCCTCAGTTAAATTTTAATTTTTATGTTTCATTTTGAGCTATTGAATCATTCATTTCAGCTTGACCTATTGCTCCTGGCAGAGCGCCATCTGGTAGCAGCTTAATAAAACTTGTTTTTTTCTTCTGAGCAGTCAAGTTGAAAACCTCTCATTGAAAAAAAAAAAAGAAAAATGTTGTAATTCTACTAAATTGTCTAAAACATCTTTAGTTCATACGCTTTGTAACAGCATACCGCAATGCCAATTTATTCAAAAACTGCAACAGTTCTTGGTCTGATTATTCCACTAAAAAAATCCACTAGCCACTAAACGCAAAAAATGGCCACTAAATGGGGGTTCCAAACCACCAGATTTAGTGGAAAATCCACTAAGGTGGCAACACTGGAAGTCAGTCATCCTCATCCACAGACCAACTATGAAGTCATCTGACCACAGTGAGTTTAGTAATAGTCATGGAACTATGACTAAAGCATGGAAGGAGTCCTAAAATAAAAAATCACATTCATAGTGTTACGCTACTTACTCAAGTGCAATCATTTAATATGTTAAAAAGAGACCAATATACTTTTTCCACTGGGTCGTATGACTCTTACGCACCTTGCCCGTAGCTGGGTTCGACTTTATTTTTAATTTTCTAAAAAGCTAGTGATGGCAAAAATAACTTGTCCTAAATCAAGTTGTCTATACTTTTATACAAGACATGGTTCTTTATTATGGAACTTATCATAACTAATTCAGGAGTAATTGTATGGTATTATAATTACAAGAAAACAAAGAGAAAGATAAAAACGCTTTATTGCTATAAAAATGCAAATAAAAATACAAAATAAAACAAACCGTATAAAATTTTCTTCTTACACTTCGCGCTTCTTTCTTTACACACTCATTTTCAATAATCTTGCTCTGCACTCTGCACCTCAAATGTTTGTTTTTGCCTGGGTAGATCATGATCATCACTTTGTGATGGATTGTTTGTATGTGAAAAATCCTTTTTTTGAGACCTAAAATATAATATGTTTTAATTAAAACTAAGAAAAGAGAGTAAGTATTATTAAACTTGGGTGTAAACAATTTATACATACGTAAGTGATATCCTTTCGGGGAAACTCCTAACGAGTACCCTGCAGCCCCGGGGGGAGCCGCAGGGTTATGTGGGGTTCGCACCCACTAAAGCCCCGCCGGTGTCCTTCTCGGCTCATAGCAGGAGGGTCGCCGCGGGTAAGCCTGTGAAATTTTTTGTTTTGTTTTTATGACAAAGTGAAATTTTCATGGAATTTTATTTGTTTACAGTTAACAGCATTGGTTTACCCAAATTTACGGTTCATATATTCTGTAGCTTTTTTTTTATCAAAGTATTTTGTGAGGCCTGTAAGAAAGCAAGAAAAATGTTCTTAAATATTATATTCAAGACAATAATAATAAAAATAATTTATCCAAATATATATTAACTAGAGGCTGCCCAGCGGTTTCACCCGCGCAGATTTCTTATTAACACAAAAATCCCGTTTTTTTCAGTTTCCATGGGAATTTCGGGAAATCATTCCTTAGTGCTCCCCTACACTCCCCAAGGAACCCACGTGCAAAATTTCAGCCCGCTACGCCCAGTAGTTTAGGCTCTGCGTTGTCTGTCAGTCAGTCAATCAGTCAGTCAGTCAGTCAGTAACGGAAGAGTTTTATATATATTGATCAAAGCCTTCGTCTTTTTTTTTAGAAAACAGGTATCTTAGAGAATATTAACTTAAACGATGACATCCCGCAACTTAAACTTGAAATTTTCATATACAATTATGAGGATCTGCAGAAAAAAACATAGATAAACTTAAACCTGTTTTATCCAGAATGAGCAAATTGTATGTCACGATATTTTCTTTAAGGCCTATATCCAGCAGTAGACGTTTTTCAGCTGAGATGATGGTATTTTCTGGTTGCGTTTCTTTCTTAGATATGAAATATGAATTGTCCACTGAATGTCGCTGTCCTATTTCCTTTAACATTAAGTTGATAACGATTAACATTTTATTAAGTTGATATAAAATAAGCAATTGAAAGGGCAATATTATATGATTACCACCAACCAACTTATTCAAATTGCAGCAGCAAAACTGTTGTTACAGTTTCAGGTTATAATCTTTACCATCTTAAATCTTCTTTGTTGATAAAACAGTATGTTGTGAATGTTTATAATCTTGTCTCTTTATAGCATCCAGTCATTTTGTTTTTAGTATATAATTTACTTGAAAACTGAAAAAAATACAACAATTAGCATATTATTATGTCTGATTTTTATTTGTCCTTATGTTAGAACGGATGATTTAGGTTCGATAACTTTTGTCTGTAAGAAACAAGACAAACAAAACGCAGCAATCACTAACTCTGAAGAGGTGCCAAAGTTTATTGAGAGTGAAATAAATAAATCTATAAATATGCTAAAATCTATGAAAAGCCCCGGAGAGGACAGGATTTCGAATGATGTTATTAAGGCTATAGTAGAGCCAATTACACCTATCAATCATTACTAAGCTATTCAATGAAATATTAATAAAAGAAGAAATACCATTAGACTGGGAAACAGCTGTAATAACATCAATACATAGTATAAAATAAAGTCGCTTCCCGCGTCTGTCCCTATGTATGCTTATATCTTAAAAACTATGCAACGGATTTTGATGCGGTTTTTTTTAAACGATAGAGTGATTCATGAGAAAGGTTTATATCTATAATAAATGCACAAAATAGTTATAAGTAAGGCGGTACGAAGTTCGCCGGGTCGACTAGTTGCTCTATAAAAAAGGTGATCCCCTGGAGTTGGGTAACTATAGAAAAATTCAACGAGCACAAGAAGAAACTCTATCTAGCGTTCGTCGACTACTCCAAGGCATTCGACACTATATCTCACGAAGCTCTCTGGATCTCGTTAGCAGAGCAAGGAGTAGAATCAAAATACATACGCATTTTAAAGGAAATATATACTAAAAGCAAAGCCAAGATAAAACTAGAAAATAAAGGAGAGCCCTTCCCTATAAAAAATGGAGTAAGACAAGGAGACCCAATCTCGCCAAAACTTTTCAACGCAGTACTAGAGCACATATTTAGGCAGCTAATCTGGGATAAAATGGGCATCAACATAAACGGAGAATTCCTTAGTCATTTAAGATTTGCAGATGACATCATTTTGTTCAGTGAAAACCATCAAGAGCTGGAACAAATGCTACAAAGCTTAGATGAAGAAAGCCGAAAGTGCGGCCTGCAAATGAATGCTTCGAAGACGTGTCTTATGACCAACGGAGAACAAATACCGATTACCATTCAGAATACTGTTGTTGAGTATGTAGAGAGTTATGTATATTTGGGCCAGAATATAAGTTTCTGCGATCTAACAATGCATGAAGTAGACAAAAGAATAAAAAAGGCATGGCAACAGTATTGGTCCTTAAAAGAGATCTTTAAATCAAGGATTCCAATAAAACTTAAAACAAAAGCACTGGATACTATAGTTCTGCCCACCCTTCTGTTTGGCTGCCAAACTTGGGCACTGACAAAAGAAATAATTACCAAGATACAAGTGTGCCAGCGTGCCATGGAAAGAAGCATGCTCTGCATAAGATTAAGGGACAGAAAGAAAAATACAGAAATCAGAAAAATTACTAACACCACAGACGCAGCAGAACTGGCATGTAAGTTAAAATGGAAGTGGGCAGGGCATGTGGCCAGGGCATCTGACAATCGGTGAAGTGAAAGACTCATCAACTGGTTCATCAGAGACGTAAAAAGAGGACGAGGGCGACCACGACGACGTTGGAGTGACGACATTGTTGCTCTAGCCGGCTATACCTGGGCCCTCAGTCTCATCGCGCAAAACGTAACTATCGAATAAAAGTAGAGTAGGAACAGTACGTTAATCGCAAGAAAATACACATTTGGTAGTCTCGTAATGAATTTTGCTATAACTATAGCAGTAGTATCGCAATAGATTGGAATTGACCAAAAAGGGTAGTCTGCTCCATAATAAGATAATGTTATGATTACGTACGACTGCCATTATAAATGTCAATACTGATTGATATTAAGTGACAGTTGCACTACGCCCGGTCCAATTTCGTCTAATAAAACAGGATTAACTATTTAGGTAAAAAAACCCAGATTATTCTATAGCTTGCTATTCATATTCTATTGCTATACTATAATGATCGATCAAAGTTACCAGACTCGCAATTTTTGACCCCATCGTAGTAGAGTAATAGTAGAATAATAATAGAATAGAAGTTTAATCGTAAGTTTAAGAGACTAGAGTCCCTGGTCGAGAGTTGCACAGAATCGGAAACAATGGCAAATGATGGAGGAGGCCTTCACCCGGAAATGGGTACCAAAAAGTTAAAATAATTGTTTAATATTTTTATCAAATCTAAAAAAATAACTTATATTTAATTAAATAATCTTATTGAAATGCAAATATTTATATAAAATTGTAATTATGAATGCAATAATTTGTAATTAATATTAATGTAATGTATCTTTTTGGAATAAATGGCTTTTATTATTATTAATATTATTATTATAACTTTTGTCTAAACATATTTTGGCACAACACTATCATAACCTTTACAGAAGGTGTTTTACCGTAATAATTCAATAAATTTAGGTACCTACGAGTTCGACAAACAGCGTGTAAAATAGATGGCTTCTATGCTTTAGTTCTTATTCTGAGGTAATCAATCAATCGCATCTGACCAGAGAGAAGGTAAATCACTACGTTTTATAACCTGTGCAGATAAAGAACAGGTTTTAAAAACTCAGCTCAGAGGAGGCTCAGAGTAGGGAAACCGCCGCTGGTTTTAAATATGGCGTCGATCCGCATGCTATCTCGCTCACACAGTGAAAATACACGCTGCAAAAAGAAAAAAATTAACGCAGAACACATTTAAGTAGCTATTTAATATTGCCATCGCTTTTTAGCGATAGCAATATTATTTTATTATTTATTAAAGAAAGAAAGAAAGAAACAAATTATTTATTTACAACAGAAAACACACATTAACAAAATAACTTAAATTTTAAACAAAAATTCAAACAAACAAAATGACACAAATTGAAAAGTAGGTACAAGTAAATCAAAGTATAAATAAAGAAACACCATTTAAAACATAGGAAAAACAAGTGAAAAACAGTTAAACAAGTTTAATGTGTGTTGCAGCCCCAGTAAAATGGCACTGACTCAGCATGTGCTGATGGTTTGCACCAACAGCGCTGATTTTCAGTCAATGCCAGCAGTGACCCACAAGCGTTCTATGAGTATTACGTATATTATGTGGCAATAAAGCATTTTTTAACATAATTTTATCTTTCTCCACTCCTCCGTAGCTCAGTTGGCAGTGATGTGGACTGAGTAAGCGTGAGCACCCGGGTTCGATTCCTGGGCGGGGCGAATATTGATATGATGAATATCGATGTTTGTTTCCGGTCTGGGTGTGATGTTCGTCTCTGTGTGTGTTTCGGGCGCCCTAGATACAGGTTCTTCCTAATTAGGGGCTCTGAGTGTGATGTGTTATTATTATTATTATTATTATTTCTTGTTAATGTTTTCAAATCAAAACTAATAGAGAAAAATAAAAGAAAAATGTTTTATTTACCATTGCTTCTAATTTATTTTATTAAGATATTATTTGTAAATAAATACTATTAAGTATATCATTTATTAATAATAATAAAAAAATAATTATTTATTACAAAGAGTTGGTAGAAGAAAATTAAATATTAATCAAAGTTATTTTGCCAACCATACATTACGAAAAAAAAAACGTCAGCCATTTTAAAAACTGTTCTTTATCTGCGCGGCTTAAACATCTGACTAGCGCATGTGCGCAGGTTATAGTAGATAGTGATAGTAGATGTGGCACAGTATGACACTAGATAATCTTGCTTAGTATTTTTTAAGCACAGTTAAGTAAGTAGTCCTAACTAAAAAGAACAAAAAATAATCCACAGATTGTTGCTGAAAGTGCACAGATTGTTGCTAACATTTAGCAACACTTTGTAGCTTTCTTTGGTCTTTAACCTAAAAGCTATACAACAGTGCCCTAAAAATACTAGGCTACATACGTAGTATCTCTAGTTTGTCTGTGGGCTACATTAACTAGTGTCATACTGTGCCACATTTTTGATATTTTCCATAGTTTAGAAGATATTAATTTTTATCGCGAATGGCGCTAGCATTGCTGTAAACTGGCTCGTAACATGCACTAGCAATATAACGCGGTACCTAATACTTGCGGTTTTTCTGTATTGCAAAATAGCTCTTGTTCTTTGAAATTACAGTCTATAGGGACGTAGGGTCACGAGACCATAGACAAATAATATTTATTTATTCTCCTCAAAAGTCATATCGTGCCTTTACTAACAACACCGCCCAAGTTATTTTTCTTAACTTTTCAGGAGGCAATAAAAACTTCATAATTTAGCTACTAACTGTCCAAATTATGTTTTTTTTTCACTAAAGTGATTATAAAAGAATAATTAATCCGAAAATGACACCTAAATTGTGATTTTTATGTATATTGTGCTTTAAAAATGACTTGGGCGGTGTTTATCGGTAAAAAATGTGGACTTACGCGGTGTTGATAGGAAAACAAGGTTTACTGTCTTTACGGCGCTCTGACGTTACGTCGCTCCGCACCTACGAAGCACTGTCGGCACGTCGCTCCTGCCTACAGCGTACTGTCTCTACGTCGCTCCGAATTTTTAGTAACTTAAGGGCATGCTTAATTTAATTTTAGGAAATAAAAAATAACTACTAAAGGAAAGAAATTATATATTTATCAATAAATCAGTCTTTTTATATATTTATTTAATTATAATCAATCTTCATTACCTAAATAAAAAAATCAGCAAAATATCTAAATAAAATAATAAATTTACGTAAAAAATCAAATTAAAATCAGTAAAATAAAAAACAATTTTTTTTTTAAAAATAACCAAAAAAAATTCAACCATGTAAGTGCAGTCTTGTAATTGCAACTGTCTGTTAATACAACTTTACTAACTTCATTAAAGCCCTGTACGATGACGGGTTTGTCCTACAACTGGTGTGATGTTGTTCTGCTAAACATCATAATATACTTAAATGGCGCTTAAAGGTCAAGAATTGTGTGAGTTACAGGGCGTTTCAAAATACGTTTATTTTATAATTGACGGCTGTGAAAACATGGGGTTAGTAAATTATAAACAAATATAGTTTATTGTGTTTTGTTGTTTGTACATTTTCACAAGGATTGTATTAATCAATCACGTTAAGTTGTTTTGTTTAATTATACTTGTTTAATTATACGACGAATCTACTTCAAAATTTCTGTATAGTTACATTTATCAGACCAAAAATGAAAAGTATTGTAAATGTAAGTATTTTTAAATATTTAGGCTAATTGCAATTATCTGCTGGTTTTTGTATGAAGAATGAAAATGCTAGTGATGAGATGGTGTATATGAATATGTCGATAAAACGCACTAATATTATATTAGAAAAAACCTTAAAAAACTCTTAAAAAAGAAGATTTTAAAATGTTTCCATAATGTAAATACACTAAATTAAAGTTGTTTTTTGTACAACTACTTTTAGATTTATTTATTAATATCAACTGATGCAACAGCTGTACATATAGATATATACCTAAATGCAAATAAATAATGTTTTTATCTGAATAATATACAAATAACACCGATTTTTTTATAATCTTACCATTAAACCCACTTGTCTGGTACCCAAAGCTGACGCCGACACACACATGAATATAATAAAAACCAGGTAGTTGATAAAAAAAAAACAACATATACTTGTAGGGTGCCTGTTCTAGGGTTTTATTTTTATTGAAAGAGCAAAATTCATGTACGGAATTATTTCATAGTGTGCAGTATGATTTGTAGGAGTTTTAACGAGTTGCATGAATATTTAAGTTTTATTTACGTAGATGGAAAGAAGTATTACGAAGCCACCAATAATTTGAAAAATATTCTAAGTTTTTTTGTCACTTGATGATTTTGGACTGGCAAAAATTTTACAACTATAAATCATTACATATATAGGGAATAAACAGTGCATTATATTTCTGTTAAATACATTTTAGAAGAGTTTCCCCTTAATTAATAAATTTTACGAGCGACGTTACCACAGTACTTGAAGAACGGAGAGCGACGTAGTGACAGTAGGTTTAAAGCGTGGGCCAGGAGCGACGTAACGTCAGAGCGCCGTAAAGACAGTAAATCGAAAACGAAAACAAGTTTTTTTTATTATGAACGAAAAACTATTTAATATCAAAAAAGCCATTTTTACTTTAATTATTCACTCTACAGAGACTTAAACTCGTGTATGTATGTAGTTTGGACCAAAAATTGTGTATATATATTTTAGACTTGCAGTAGTTAGTTAACTATTTGTCACTAGCACCCACTAATAGGTGGGTTTGTCAATACTTGCAAAGAAATTATAAAAAGATAGCTCAGTCTTCTTTATCATTATCTCAGACGGGATACTTCCAATATTGGGCATTAGCCTCCCCCTCAGATTGCCACAAGGACAAACATTTCGAAGGGGAAGTTTTGCCTTAATCGCCACGCTTGGTAAGCAGGTTAGTGATCCTATTATTATCCTTCTTTTTCTCCAGTTGTGGGGGTAGAGGAATGCCTGCACTTAGCTCGCGTGCTAGGAGCCATTGTACGTTTACCCTCATTTATTGCAGCCATCCGAATTCATCAGAAAACTGCAGGTGGTCAGCTGGGCTATGGTTGGCTGCTATAAATTTTTGTGTTATTTTCCACTATCATTGCATACCGATGTGTATTTTTCATTGGAATTTATTGCTACACTGGAGGGTGCATTAGATCCCGTGTAGACTCCAGCTGATGCATTAAAGCCAGGTGTGACCCGCGGGCGGAGTCCTTTTTGAGCCGTTACGTACCTTTAGCAGCTCCCTAGAGCCCACACGGACCTCCTGCGCAGATACCAGATTGATGTAGTTATGTGGGTTTTTCATTCGTGGAAGCCTTTATTGCTTTGCTGGTGGGTGCTTTAGAGCCCGTGCAGACCCTAAGAGAAGCACCTTTCGGACCACTAGGTTCTCTCAAGCCCGCATAGAACCCTGCCTCCGCATTGAAGCCCGATTGGTTCTGCATAGCCCTCCCTCGTGCCCACATTGAGTTTCAGCGCTATTACCAGCGATACCAGATCGCTGGTAAAAGTGACAACGGCTCTGGCAGCTTTCTCAGCCCTTATG
This sequence comes from Euspilapteryx auroguttella, assembly GCA_951802225.1. Taxonomy (NCBI): domain Eukaryota; kingdom Metazoa; phylum Arthropoda; class Insecta; order Lepidoptera; family Gracillariidae; genus Euspilapteryx; species Euspilapteryx auroguttella. The sequence goes on along the minus strand of OX637642.1, from coordinate 5,949,960 downwards.
ATAACCCTCTGGCCCTTGGTGGTCGCAGTATAGCTTGTTAATTTTTTCAATAAAAAACTTCTGTCCGATCTTCCAATGTTCCCTTAGTCACATTTTATGATATCTATAGATTCGTTATTAGGCCACACAGATATTTTTAAAAAGAACCAAGAAGGAATGACACCTTACATATATGTTTAGAGTAGGCTCTGAAGCACCAACTAAATTCATTCAAAGCACTGAAGATTAGACAGATAAATCATTATTTTCGACATCTGTACTTGTTTTTAGATGATTTTTATCCTTAGTTTATGCAAGGTGCACCTTTTTTTAACTATAGATTTTAACATTATTCTTAATCTCTTAAGAAACTCATTATAAAAGCCAGAAATCTGTATCGTCCGTCTGCAAACACATACAAAAACACCGCTCAAGTCGGTAGTTTTAATCTTCAAACACCGCTTAAGTCCAAGACCTTATTTTAGAACTGAAAAACTTCAATATTACTCAATGAAACATCAATATTAGTTATTTAATACAAAAACATACCATTCAGGTAGCTATTCACAAACTTTTCAGGTTTATTCAGCTAAAAAATCACACAATATCACTAAATAATGGAGCACAGTGTCGGCGCGTGCTGTTTTCCGTAGCGATTTGACAGACTTGGGCGGTGTTTCAAGACCAATCGACTTGAGCGGTGTCAGTATAATTTAAAATAACGGCATTTCTTGTTAAACAACTAACCAATCAGATGAGTTTAAAAGACGCGCTAAAAAAAGATCTATCCAATGGCATCAAAATGTCAAAACCGCCAAAAATCGACTTGGGCGGTGTTGTTAGTAAAGCCACGATATACGAAGATTGTTACACGAAAACGAAAAGTATTATTACATTTTTGAAAAGAAGCAAGATTTTGAAAAATTAGATTATTCTCCAGAACCCTAAAATAGATGTTAATCTGTATTTCAGGATTCAGGCTCTTCTCTTAAGTATGGATGGTATGACATGATGCTTATATTTAGTATGATGTATGTTTACAAGCTTAATGATTAATTTTATTTAAAACGAGCTTTCCCGGCTTACTTCGTTACGCCATAGAATATAAGATACTACAAAAGACTTGGCTCTATAGACTGTGTTCTTTTGCCTGCCCAGAATGGGCTTGATAAAAAACAAACAACAACAACAAACCACCTGTCAAAATATGTTTAACGGAAAAAATATTGCACCTTGGGTTACATCATTTGAGTTTAGGTAAGGATCCCTAATTTTTTTTGGAAATCTAATATAGCCTATGACACTCGGGGTTAATGTAGCTTCCTACCAGTGAAAGAATTTTTCAAATCGGTTCAGTATTTCCGGAGCCTATTCGTTACAAACAAACAAACAAACAAATCTTTCCTCTTTATAATATTGGTATAGATATGAAAAGTTGTTCTGTTCATTAGTAGAATGAATAAACCAATAATGAAAACAAAAAAAAGATAAGAAGACTTTGCTAGATGATACCACCTCATATGTATGATACAAAAGGATTCAATAAAAATACTAGAAATACTAGAAGATATAAAGACAGCAAGAACACAGATACAAAACACAAAACGAATTTAAATATATCTATAAATATATATATATACATATTATATAAAATCCAAATACCACTGATCTACTGAGTAAAATTTTTCTATGCTACTCACTCACTCACTCATCATCGCCCAGCCGAAACCGCTGAAAAAAGAAAGGTGAAATTTGGACAGTAGCTTTCTTATGTGACGTAGGCACCCACTAAAACGGGATTCTGGGATAACTTAACCGGTACGCCGTATACAGGATGTAACAGTTTGTATGAAACTCCTAAACTACTGGGTTTACAATGTTGCAATTTAGACTGTGGATTCTTTTTGTATCACCAACATCATAAATGGTTTAGTTTTTTTTTAATTTTGCCCCTGAGGTATACAAGGTGAAATATGTTTTTTGCTAAAATCTAAACTAGTGACACTAGAGACTTGAATTTTTCAAAGTAAGCTCCTTATAATATTACAACATCAAATATGATAATTATCAAAACTGCGTTTATTAGTCCTAATAACCTTGATATAGAGTGTTAAAGTTTGTGTGAAAAACCGAAACCGCTCATTATTATTCTTAGAAATTGAAATGGTCGATGTTTCTAGATTGTTGGGGGCGCTAATTACGAAACAAAAACGGGACGCCGTATACAGGGTGTAACGTCTGGATTTAGAAAGTTGAAATTTACACATAGGTGATGTTTCTAGATTGTTGGGGGCGCCAATTACGAAAAAAAACGGGACGCCGTATACAGGGTGTAACAGTGTGTATGAAACTCCTAAACGTCTGGATTCAGAATGTTGAAATTTACACTGTACATTCTCTTTGTATTAAAAACATCATAAGTAGTTTTTTTTGCCCCTGAGTTCTTATGTTCTTATACAGGATAAAACAAGTCTATCGCTAAAATGTAAACTATTGACACTAGAAACTTAAAATTATCAAAATAAGTTCCTGTTAAAATTAAAAATGAAATATGGTATCATAACTGCTTTTAAAGTTACTGGAGTCCTTAATACAGGATGTTTAAGTTTGTATGAAAAACGGAAATCGCTCATTATTTTTCTTAGAAATTGAAATGGTCGATGTTTCTAGATTTTTGGGGGCACTAATTACGAAAAAAAACGGGACGCTGTATGCAGGGTGTAACAGTGTGTATGAAACTCTTAAACGTCTGGATTCAGAAAGTTGAAATTTACACTGTAGATTCTCTTTGCATTAAAAACATCGTACTTACTTAAGTAGTTTTTTTTTTATTTTTGTTTTATTACTTATTCAACATATAATTAATTGTTAAAACATTCTGTAAAAAACTTAGGTCTAGAAATATACTATAACACATGAAAACTAAATTTAAAAAAATAAAATAATTAATACCTAATTGAAGAGACCGCCACTCAGAGCTCCCTGCTCAAAGGCTCCCATAACGCTAGCGGCGTTGCCACGCTGTATGGCGATTGACAGCCTCTGCAGCAGAAAAGAGCCAGAGCGACGGTCCAACCCGCGGTCTATCAGGCGACGTCCTATTTTTTGGATAAAGGCAGCTGCCTCCGATGCCCAAACACCCGAAGTCTCAAAAGCTACTGGGATAAAAATATAATCTTTTCCAGAGCTATGTACTTCGAGTGCTTGTGCTTAGCGGCATTTTCAGCCGCGGAAGCAGCTACCCGGGTCGTCGATGGCAGATGCGATGCTGCATAGGTGCTCACACACGTGGCATCCCATATCAAACATCGGCCCTTCTCCCAGGGCACCAGGGTTAAACCATCTGGGCGTTTGCCATCAGTGCGACTCAGCCCCGGTGGCTCCAAAACGCACGGAATATTGGCCGACACCAATGCCCTGCGAATTATATCATTCAGAGCGTGGTGCCGGGGAAACCTTTCAACACACCTTTGACAGTTCAACCCATGGTAGCCCCTTGGATCAACGACTGCGCCGCAGAATCAGCGGTGCTCCTCGCAGACATTACAGCCGAGCCTCAAAGCAACCGCAATTCTAAGCGAGTCCGTCGTCGGAGACGGCAAGGCATGAAGCCAAGCTCCAGATTCGGGTCTAGCTGAAGCTTTTATTCTAGCCGTGTCAACACCCGTACTGTTTGCGATCAGCTGATCGAGAGCAAACTTAGCCTGAATATCGTCCCAATTACGTTGATGGCAACTGTCACGCCCAACTGGAGCATCTTGGCCAGGACACAAGGCAGACCATTCTGCAAAAGCTTCTGCCGCAAAGGGTAGCTGTAACTGATCACCATTAGTGGAGAGAATGTGAGTGACCAACTCCAGCACCCCATGCGATGAGACCAAAAATGCAGAAAGCTGCACGTCCTGAACACGACGAATGCCCAGTCCACCGTGACGAATAGGCAAAGAAGATTGGATCCATTGACTCCCATTGAGGTTTATATTCAATATTTCTTCTAAAATAATTTTTAACGTTAGGTCGAAAGAATTTACTTCTGTATTGAAATGCCACACAGGAGACGTTCTTAAAAAGTAAGTCAGCTTTGGCATAGAAAAACATTGGCGAAGTAGTGTCATAGCTGTATGAGCAGACAGTTCCTTGAGACGCGTTTTTGCCAACAAAAGAGCCTGTCTCTTCTCTTCGATTACCGCTGGTATGGCCTCTGAAAAGATAGGCGAACCCAGTAAAGTAAGGTTAGTTTTGTTCATTAATCTAATTCCCTGTATTATATCTTCAAATTGTTTAAAAGCATCAGTTGACACAGAAGCATCATTGCAGAAAAACAACTCACATTTGTTTGTGTTAAACTCAAGGCCTAGTTCACCAAAACCAACTATAATCTGTTTCACATCCTCTAGCACGTCGGCCTGGGTACCACCAATAGTGCCATCATCTAAATACCAAACGTTTAATTTGGACTTCAGTGATGTTATTTTTGAATGTATACCGAGACTGAATATTAGTGGGCCCAGAGGATCGCCCTGTTGCGCACCTGACTGTGATAAGAGAGAGGATGTGTCATAAAACAGTTTGCTGGGAGAAGAATAACATTGGTGTAGAAAGGGATAGAGACCTGGAATGTGCTCCTTTACTTTGTTTACACCGACCAGATGGACGGATGATCTGCGCAAGGCTGCGGGTCCACGCTGGATGCAGGCCACCTGCGATCGGTACAGATGGAGAGCCTTGAGGGAGGCCTATGTCCAGCAGTGGACGTCCTACGGCTGAAATGATGATGATGATGATGACTTTGTTTAAAATGGTATCCCTCTCAATGCTATTGAATGCATTCTTTATGTCCAATTTTATGACTACATCATCTGAATCACCGCGCGATACAGCAAAAGCACGGGTTGCATTTATTGCAGCCTCGCAGCCAAGTGAGGAACCAAAACCCAACTGATGCGGTTGTAAAAAAGAGGATATCTCCTGTCTGACACTCCGACATCCTAATTTTGCCACCAACCGTCTAAAAACACTGCCCACAGCGATTGGTCTAACACCGCCACCTTTTTTTTTCCAAAGCACAGAGGGATGCTCCGTAAAGGATAGGACAAACCTCTTTATTTAGCAGACCTTTTAATAGAAAATTGCACAGTTTGGTCAATGTTTCAAGCAGACGGTGACCATTATCCCCAGCGGAGTGGGAAGTGAGCTCCTTCAAGTGCTCGGGCCGTAAACCATCCAATCCAGCAGCCGACCAGTGTTGCCAATGGCTTTTACCAGATTCCCCAAAATCACTGGTCAAATTCCCCAAATTTGGGGAGAAAAATATCCTGATTCCCCACAAAATCCCCACACAATGAAATAGTGAACTATTTACGAAAAAACTTAAAAAAAACAACCATGTATTAATGTCAAACACTTAAAAAATCGCAATATCGCTTTAAAAAAATCATCCGGTAAGTATATAATAATCCTCCATTGGTTTTCTCTTATGTTCAGGCTTAATACATGTAAAAACTAATAAAGTGTAAATTTAACTTATACTCGAGCAAAAACCAATACAAGAAAAAAATAACAAAACTTTCCTAATTTACTTTAAAAAAAAAAACAAATATTTATACATAGGTATACATTACATAGCAAAGACTATCAACTAGGTCATTAGCAAAGACTATAATACCAAGGTTATCCAACTGACTGATTTAGGGTGGGGTGATACATTTTCACTATTGTATTTCGCTATTATTCAGTAATGTAAACGATTAAGGTAATTAATCACTTCCCTAAAGTTAAGATTGAGCCTTTTTAAAAATTAAAATATTTATAGGCCGTAATTTATATTTGATCAATGGATGTTTTGGTTGTAATATTTTTTGAATTGATCAAATGCTAAATTCCCCGCATATTCCCCGCACAGTGCCTCTCCCCACAAATTCCCCAATCGCTTCGGGATTCCCCGCAGTTTGGGGAATTCCCCACACATTGGCAACGCTGCAGCCGACCCATTATAAAATGAGTTAAGTGCATCCTGCACATCGGCTACAGAGAATGACAAAAATTCCGAGCTCGAATCTGGTTCCGACGGGAATGTTTGCGGCCGTGAAGGAGAGGGGTGCTTATCTTCTAGAGCTTGTAAGGTATCTTCATTGTTAGGGGCCAGAGATGAATCTGATAACAATATCCTGACCGCACCCCTTAGATCACCCTCATGAACTTTGCCCTCTATTACCTTGTTAATTGTTAACAGAACGCCGACTACTAAAAACTGCAACACTCATATCAACCTGGCCTTGGTTACCAGAGCAAACGTTATCTTTAACCTTGGCAGTCAGCGTGCGTTGATCGCTCTTGTCAGGGACTCTTAAAGCAAAAAAGGAAAATGTAAATAATGAGATCCAATCGTCAGTACTGTTGCTCTGAAGACACTGTTCTATGGCACTTGACAGTACACCAGCAGCAACACTGCGAGCACCCTTTGGAATGTGTCTAAGGACTCGTGTTTTTCTTTTTAGGTTAGCAATACTTTCCAAACAAAATTTTCCTGTGCCAACGTTTATGGGGTTAGATTGCGAAGACAGTACTACGCTGGGCCCTGCTAAGACAGGCTGAGAATGCGAATGTACTGTTTGTGCATGCGACTTATATGAACACTTAGACCGCGGGGTACAACAAAGGTTTTTGTTGATTGTGGACAGTGGGGACATGATGACCTATTTTCACTCAAACTACTCATAATTAATATTAATACTAATAAATACAAAATAAAATAAAATAACTACGAGTAAGTATAACTAAGTATTCTTAATTCATTTAAATTCTAATAAAACAAAAATATGATAACAATAAAAGTAGTTCTTTAGTATTTATAGTCCAAAGGCCTTAGCCGCAACCGGGTCGGTGGGTCGTTTTACCGCCCTGCACTGTTCTTCTTCCAATTTTTTCCGACTTTTGAATAAACACTGCGTAGCTCCGTGTCTTGTTCAGTAAGGAAACAAAATCCGTAGAAGAACCAAAGTCACCGATGTCGCACAACGAAATGCAAAGATTAAGTTCCAATGATTGCTTGGAGAACATCTTTGCGAGGGCTGAATAGTTCTCTAGGTCCGACCGGCCGTGCATTGGAAGACGCTTAGTAGGCAGAACATCAACGACTTAGTGGAGGTTGCGTTGTGCAGGAGTTCACTGCATGAGGGTTGCATAAAACGTTCGTGTGATATTTAACAGTTCTTTTAATCACTGTTCTTCTTAGTTCTCATTTTCAATGGGTTTTACTATTAATTTAGTTAAATTTAAATTTGTGAAAATATTTTTTTGCCCCTGAGTTCTTAAGTTCTTATACAGGATAAAACAAGTTTATCGCTAAAATCTAAAACATCAAATATGGTATCATACATCTGCTTTTATACAGTGTGTCCGGGGAAGTTATAACATAATTTTAAGGGTGTATTCTATGATCAATTTCATCGATGAAAACACCCCATATGGGGGGGTCGCAGCCTCACCCCCCTCAGTATGTTTTTAATTTTTTTTTTGCAAAAGTCGACCCCGCCTCCTTTTAAATTCACAGTTAAAGATCTAAGGCTCACAGAACCTTCATTAAGGTCTTGATCGAAGGCTAAGTAGTTAGGCTACCTAAGTTACTAACAAAATAACCAAGTATTGCTTTTACTTTTTTTTTTAAAGATGATAAACAAAAAAAAAAATTTTTTTTTTGTACATTTTTTACGGTTTTTCAAAGTTTTCACAAAAAAATGCAAATACTTTTTTTTATTTTTTGTGTTTTATTGTTAGCTTTTGAGTTGTTCTCCAAATTGGTATTAGATTTATTTCTCTACGTCTATTACTTCAGAAATTATCAACTACCAAACAGACCCTTCGCTTTTACCTTTTAATTTAAGATTTCAGTTTAATCCACTTTTATTAAAAAATAAAGTCAATATTTAATTCTTTTGTTAGTTATTTTGGTAGCCTTCCTACTTAGCCTGCGTACAAGACCTAAATTAAGAGTCCTCTTACGCGAACAGTGGCGCCACTCTTGAAAAAAAATTATTTTCTAAAGTAAGGCTTATTTTCAGAAAAAAGTGCTCCCTTGTGCATAAAATCTTGATCCCTAGTATTTTTTTAGTATTAAAAATAATCTAGGTTTAGAATATAAATTTTTTACTGTTTTTTGCTAAAAGTAGCCACTTTTAGGAACAAACAGTAATACATGAAACAGTATAAACCTAAAGTGGCCACTTTTAGCAACAAACAGTAAAAAATAAATATTCTAAACCTAGATATTATTTTTAATACTAAAAAAATACTAGGGACCAATATTTTATGCACAAGGGAGCACTTTTTTCTGAAAAAAAGCCTTACTTTAGAAAATATGTTTTTTTCAAGAGTGGCGCCACTGTTCGCGTAAAAGGACTCTTAATTTAGGTCTTGTACGAAGGCTAAGTAGGTAGGCTACCAAAATAACTAACAAAAGAATTAAATATTGACTTTATTTTTTAATAAAAGTGGGTTAAACTGCAATCTTAAATTAAAAGGTAAAAGCGAAGGGTCTGTTTGGTAGTTGATAATTTCTGAAGTAATAGACGTAGAGAAATAAATCTAATACCAATTTGGAGAACAACTCAAAAGCTAACAATAAAACACAAAAAATAAAAAAAAGTATTTGCATTTTTTTGTGAAAACTTTGAAAAACCGTAAAAAATGTACAAAAAAAAAATTTTTTTTTTGGTTTATCATCTTTAAAAAAAAAAGTGAAAGCAATACTTGGTTATTTTGTTAGTAACTTCGGTAGCCTAACTACTTAGCCTTCGATCAAGACCTTAATGAAGGTTCTGTGAGCCTTAGATTTTTAACTGTGAATTTAAAAGGAGGCGGGGTCAACTTTTGCAAAAAAAAATAATTAAAAACATCATACTGAGGGGGGGGTGAGGCTGCGACCCCCCATATGGGGTGTAATTGATCATAGAATACACCCTTAAAATTATGTTATAACTTCCCCGGACACACTGTATAGTTACTGGAGTATCCTTGATACAAAGTTTGAAACCGCTTATTTTTTTTTTACAAATCGAAATGGGTGATGTTTCTAGGTTTTTGAAATCGTTATTACAAAAAAGACATCATAATTTTAATTTATAAACGCAAAATGTAAATCGAAATTTGTGGAGTTTTTTAAGGATATTGGGGGTTCTGATTACGATAAAGTTAGAAATTTTAAAATCCAACATGGTGGACATGAACAAACGAAAGTTTAATTATAAAGGGGCGTCCTCTTAGTATATATATGCGGACGCTGATACAGGGGTTCACAGGTGGTTCACAGTTTGTATATATGAAAAGAGAAATGGTTGTTGAAGAATACTTACTGGATAAGAGTCGCGCAAGACCAATTTACAGCAGTGAACGTCTATCGGTAACGAGCAACGATGACGATGAAAGTAAACAGATTATACCGGGTAGATGAACTGGGTTTTTTTTTAAGCGTCAGAGTATGCATATAGGCTAAGGTTAGTTTGTGTATTCAGAAAAACGGATATTAAAGCTTGCAGCCCAAACGGGTTATTCCATTAGTCTCCAAAAATCATTTTTTTTATTTCCATTTAGACTCCAAGCTGATTTATGTTTATTCTTATTTAATTATTTTCCATTTCCAATAGTCTCCAAAATATTAACAGGCAAAGATGGTATCGACGGCAAAACAAGCAAGGAAACCCAGTGTTAACAGCATAACAAAATAAAAATATAGTAACCGATACAAGATTATCGCCTAAATTTAAAAATTATTTGCACTCTTTGTCAAAAACCTTACAAACTCTCAGCTACCTGATAAGGGGCGGCTAAGACTACAACTAGGTACTAAGTTTTACGGAAACAATAGCCGTGCGGTTATTAAACCAATCACAGAGCGCTGCTCGGTAGTCCTTCGGCGAAAGTATACCGTTATTTAAAATTTAAAAAATGAGTGCAGAGCAGACTCATTTTCAAAAAAGTTGTACATGGCATAAAAAAAAACGTGTCGCAAAAGTTTGAACCCACATAAATCCTAATTTTATGATCGTATTTTCTAATTCTGAGGTTTTACTAGGTGGAAATCTTATTCTGCATACGAAAACAATCATTATCAGGGATAATGTGCATTTTTTATAGTGAAATATTCCAATTTCTGAAAACGTATTTTTGTCTCCCCATACAAATTGCAAGTGTCGCACTGGTCTTTTTTTTTTCTTTCGCCTAAAATTATATTTTTTTGTTTATTTAGAGGACTAATTAATTTTTTATCTCATTAAGTAATGTTCAAATTGTATAGAAATTATTAAAATAAGCATAATCTAATACAAAAATGTAAAGTAATAATACATAATTAACATGTCGCAAAAAATTACAGTTTCGTAACAGACAGTTTCAAAACAATAACTTACAATGAATTTTAACTATTCTGAACGCGTTCCTAATAATTACCAATGCCGAAACATTCGCGCTTCTGATCGGCTGCTAGAAAACCGTCTTGGCCTCTCAAATATAATTTTTTTCGCCGGTCGTTGTTGGCGGATCCTGTGTTTACGGTTTCGTTACTGCAATGTCATGGACATTTTTTACAGAAACTAGCACAGGTACATAAGTGATATTTAAATATGTTGTGTATTTGAATGTATTAATCCTTTTTTTATACACATTTACCTGAAAATAACGTTTTTGTGAAGTCATATTACACAATTTAGGTTTTTTCTCTCTCACAGTTTAGTTACATTTTGATGAAAAAATTACAGTTTCGTTGCATTTCGTTACGAATTTTTAGACTTTACGGTTTCGTTACACATAAAGCCATGTATACATTATAGTTCAAACGAACTAGATACAGTTACCTAATTTAATTAATTTAATCAACTTAATTCAACAGAAAGAAGTCCACTGTTTGACATAGGGTATCCCCCACAGATTGCTACAGGGTCAAACATTCTAAGGGGGTATTTCCGTAATTGCCACGCTTGGAAAAAGGGTTATCGATCGCAGCGTAGTTCTTTCTAGTTTTTACCAAAGCAAAAATGAGTGAAAAGGGAATAGTAGTGGTAAATTTATAATGTTTTGGCTTATTATGTATTTTTAATATTAAAATTTATAGTGTGTACATAATATGGCCCTACAGTAAAAGTATCGTAACAAGTTACAGTTTCGTTATGACAGTTTAGTAACATCAGTTTCGTTACGTACGACTTTTTTGAAAATGACTCTGCATGTGGTACTCTATTTTTTCTAATCCAGTCTGATCTTTGACTTGAGGAGAGATTAGGCTAGTGTCACTGTGTCAGTGCATAATGGTAGACAGTGAAAATTAGGACCTAGCACAATCACGCCGTTTAAATATGCATTCAACTCACGTAAGTTTGGATGATAATTATGATAAGCTAAGTATTACAGTATAGAAAATGTGCAAGAAGTGTTTATAAATTTAGCATAGTAATAGTGCTTCTGATTGTTGTAAATGTGAAATTTTTATTTCCTTACCTAAGCAAATTTTAACAGTCATAAGTATTATTTTTTTGTGAATTTCACGCGATAGTTCATATGTGAATATTTATTAAAACTGATATACTAAAAAACTACGTTTTATTAAAATTCCTAAACTTTTGTTGTTGTCTCTACATAGTAAAACTTACCTGGAGACTAAGAGGCAGTGTTGCCAATGGCTATTCACCAGATTCCCCAAGATCACTGGTCAAATTCCCCAAATTTGGGGAGACAAATTTCCTGATTCCCCACAAAATCCCCTCACAATGAGATAGTGAACAATTTACAATATAACTTTAAAAATCAACCATTTATTAATGACAGACATTATATAAAATCCTCCTCCGGTTTTCTCTTATGTTTAGGCTTAAAAGTAAAAACAAGGTTAAAAACACGTAAAAACTGATATTGTGTTTCGCTATTATTCTTTAAATATTTATATAGGTACATACATTTAGCAAAGACTAGGGATAACCAACTGACTGATTTTAGGGTGTGGTGACACATTTTCATAATTGTATTTTGCTAATATTCAGTAATTTTAACGAATAAGGTTAATAATCACTTCCCTGAAGATAAGTTTGAGCCTCTTTATCAATAAAAATAAATAAAGACAGTAATTTATATTTGATCAATGGATGTTTTGGTTGTAAGTTTTCTTGAATTTGTAAAATGCTAAATTCCCCGCATATTCCCCACACAGTGCCTCTCCCCACAAATTCCCCAATCGCTTTGGGATTCCCCGCAGTTTGGGGAATTCCCCACACATTGGCAACGCTGCTAAGAGGAATAGTTGTATGAAAATTTTTTTTTGTACCTACCTTTACCAAAAAAGTGTTTTGGAGACTAATAGGAAACGTTGTATGGGGCGGCAAAATTTTGGACATCAAAGGTTTTGGAGACTATCGGAATAACCCGCCCAAACAGCTAAAGATTTTTGTATTGTAAAAGGTAACTGCTTGATATTGAAACCAACCTCCTTAGGGGTTTGGATTAGAAATTAGAAATGATTTCCTGATATTTCTGAGTATAACCACAGATTAGAGAGTAAAACAAAACAAATGAACAAGTAATTTACATTTATTATAAAAAAGCGCTTGCGAAGCTGCGGGCAAAAGCTAGTAATAATATATTGGACGAATTATCTATACCAATATTATAAAGAGGAAAGATTTGTTTGTTTGTTTGTTTGTAACGAATAGGCTCCGGAAATACTGAACCGATTTGAAAAATTCTTTCACTGGTAGGAAGCTACATTAACCCTGAGTGTCATAGGCTATATGAAATTTTCAAAAAAATTAGGGATCCTTACCTAAACTCAAATAATATAACCCAAGATGCAATATTTTTTCCGTTGTTTACATATTTTGACAGGTGGTTTGTTGTTGTTGTTTGTTTTTTATTCGGCCATTCTGGGCGGTCAAAAGAACATAGTCTATAGAGCCAAGTCTTTTGTAGTATCTTATATTCTATGGCGTAACGAAGTAAGCCGGGAAAGCTCGTAATATATAAATCTGTTGCCTACGCCGTCCTAGACCGCCACAGTACATAGCGTAGTGGTATACCTCTGGTACAGTGGCAGACTATGACGGCGTAACACTTCCGGTTTTCTGTATTGAAAAATAGCTCTTATTCTTCGGTACATACCTATTACAGTCTAGGGTGCACGAGACCATAGACAAAACTGTTTTTAGTTTAAGTTTGCTTCCGTTTATTCCGATATATACCATGTTAGCCATTAAGGCTTATCTGAATGGAAATGCCAATTTAGACCAGCTTGCCATCGCAACTGGCTTCCCTCGAGGTAATGGACCCCGTTTTGTCTATCTATGGTCTCGTGAGGCCTAGACTGTAATCTGTAATACCAAAGAACAAGAACTATTTTACAATAACCGAAAAACCGGAAGTGTTACGCCGTCCTAGTCTGCCACTGTATGTACCAATAGGTTCTGTTTTTTTTATTTTATTGACAACTAGTTGTCCCGGCAAACTTTGTATCGCGCCTTACTATTTTAGATGGAAAATTTTAACTGTTGTTTTTACTAACTTCAACACCATTTTTCCACATTTTCTCACCTTTTAAAACTTCCCTGGACGAACATTTAAAAACCAAAATCAACTAAATCCGTCCGCCGTTCTCGAGTTTTAGCGAGACTAACGAACCACGATTCATTTACAGTGAAACTCGGTTAAGTGGGACCTGGATATAAGTGAGAAACCTCTTTAACTGGAACTCATATTGGAAAAACGAGGTTGTGGGCCGTTTTATTTTAAAATGAAATGCAGAGTTTAAACTTTATAAAATCACTTTAACTTTTATTCAGTATTTTAAACACTAGGAAGGACAGAGTCTATGCTATGGCTAGGGCCTAGGTTCACTGGAATAATGAGGCGGGAGACCTGCGACAACTGCTTTTAAAGACAGAGTCAAATTCACAACTGTTTAAATTTAATAAAACTTTTTATCAAAAAATAAAACCGCCGAAAAAAAAACTGAAAAGCATAAAATAATAATCGATTTACTAAGTTCTTAAAGTAATGTAGGGTATATACCAAGTAATTTTAAGTCGGCGCGCCACACAAGCAAATTCCATAATTACGTAAAGATTGATGCGCGGTAGTGCACGAATTTTGGTTATTTCTTTAAATTTAAGGTACTTACCTAATTCAGTGATCTTTGTACGAGGAATCTGTGGCGCCAACTCAAAATTACTTGGTATATACCCTACATTACTTTAAGAACTTAGTAAATCGATTATTATTTTATGCTTTTCAGTATTTTTTTCGGCGGTTTAATTTTTTGATAAAAAGTTTTATTTTATGCTTTTCAGTTCTTTCAGGGTTTTATTATTTCCTTCTCCCACAAGGTGGTCAGTGGTCACACCGCATTAGGTGATCAGACGACATGGTTGACAGGGACGACAAGAACACCGGTCTGTATGGCGATTTGTGGGCGAGGCCTATATCCAGCAGTGGACGTCTTTCGGCAGAAATGTTTATTATTTTATTTCATTACAAAAGATGTTTAAGTAAGTAAGTATCCAAAGTTATAATGTAAATACAGAACACGGCAATGCAACCTGTGAGTGCATAAAAGTCCCACTGACCAAAAAGTCACCCCTATTTTCCTACCCTTAGGGTGGGAATTTTATTTCCAATTTTTTATGGGACCCACTTCAGGGTATGCCCTGTCGATTAAAAAAAGAATTATCAAAATTGGACTACTCTGTAAAAAGTTATGCGTGATCATACATTAAAAAAAAAATATATATATATGTGTCGAATTGAGTACCTCCTCCTTTTTTTTTCGTCGGTCAAAAACAAATAATAATTATTCAACAACCGTCAATTTAAAATGTGACTTCCGGTCGATTAATTTTTGCAAATAAAATCAAATTAAACCAACAGGCCCCCTCAAAAATTAATCCACAATCTAATATTTATACAATACAAAATTATCATAAATAATTGCTTTGTACCTAAATCAGAACACCATCCTTCCAAGTGTTTGTCTGGGAGTATTTACAAGAATGATCCAACATTTGTTGCGAGGATTAGGGAAAACCCAGAAAAACCTAAGCAGATCATTTGAACTTATCAACTTTAAATTATACAATTTTACATCATGAGCAAGTAAGTATTATACAATACTATGTAACAGGTAAGTATAAAAACATACACACAACAGGTAAGTATACACAGCCAATTAAATCACATTGTTTTACAATAATTATCAATATGTACATAATGTATTTACATTTTATACATTTTCTATTTACATCCGCTATTTTGCAATCCCACTCCTTTTCTTAATTTTTGAAAGGTTATAGCAGGTAGCGGCTTCGTTAACAAATCGGCAAGTTGCTCACCTGTGGGGATATAACACAACATTATTACCTTATTCTCTACTTGTTCCCTAGAGAAATGGTATTTAATATCAATGTGTTTACTTCGCTTATGGCTAGTAGGGTTGTTAGCTATGCTTATACATCCATTATTATCCTCAAATATAGTTATAGGCACAACAATATTAAATCGTATACTTGACGCTAGAGACTTTAGCCACAGAGCCTCTTTCACAGCCTCATACAGTGCCATGTACTCGGCTTCAGTGGATGAAGCTGCAACAGACGCTTGTCTTTTTGTACACCAAGTTATTGTACACTGGTCAAATAACTTAAATAAATAACCTGTTGTACTCTTCCTATCTGTTGTGTCACCAGCCCAGTCCGAGTCAGCATACCCACAGAGCATATTATCTGAGTTATTTCTTTTATATACAAGTTTCATATCAATGGTACCTTTTAAATACCTTAGTACTCGTTTCAAACATTGCCATAACTCTTTATTACTTTTGTTAGTGTACCTACTAAGAATGCTCACACTAGCACTCAGGTCCGGGCGAGTGCACAACATCACATACATCAGACACCCTATAAGGTTCCTGCATGGGGCATCATATTGACTATCTGAACTCAATGCTTCGTAGTCTAGCTTACTTTCAAGGGGAGTACTTATAGGATTACAATCTTGCATATTAAATTTATGTAAGAGCTTTGATCTAGAGTTATAGAGTCGTTATCTCTAGTTATTAGTTATTCTTATACCGAGAAACAATTTAATCTCGTTTAAATTGGTCATCTTAAATTTACTCATTAAATAAGCCTTTACATCATTCATTGTTTGAGAACTAGAGCATACCAAAACTAAATCGTCGACATACAGGACAATATATACATTTTTATGTACATCACCATTATCTAACACATATATACACCGATCAACTGACGAATTTTGAAAACCTTTTTCTTTTAAAGATTGCTCAAAAACTTCGAACCAACATCTTGCCGCCTGTTTTAACCCATACAGCGCTTTATTTAATCTGCAAACTTTATTACTATTACTTTCTATTCCTTCAGGAACTTCCATATAAATTTCTTCTTTTAAAATTCCATTTAAAAAGGCTGTCTTTACATCCATATGATGAATTAATAAATTATATTGATTAGCTAGGCTAACTACAAACCGAAAACTGGCAATCCTAGCTACTGGCGCAAAGGTTTCATTAAAATCGGCAAGATATTCTTGACTGAAACCTCTAGCAACAAGTCTAGCCTTATATCTTAAGGTTTTCCGAATTCGTCGTGTTTAATGGTAAAAATCCACTTGCAATCAACGATATTTCTATTTAAGGGTCTAAGTCCACGTATTATTATCTCTAAGGGAATTTAATTCCTCTCTTATTGCTGTTTCCCATTTAGATCTATCGGCTCTAGTTTTTATTTCGTTGATTGAAGTAGGATTTTTATGCAACAATGACTGAGCGCATAATAAATAGTCATCATCATCGCTATTTTCATTATAACAAATGGGATGGCGACTCTTAAGTCTATCACTCCTTCTTAAGTCATTAAATTTATCTGTAACGGGTAACTTTGATGGTAACGGTGGCGGAACACTTTCACTAGTGTTTTCAGAACTACTCTCTTGATCTTTGGTGTCACACTGTTTATTTATTTTATCAGGGATTACATCAGATTTCTCTACATCTGATTTCTCTACATCCGATTTCTCTACATCAGATTTCGCATAACTCTGCGGTTTCAGCACACCACAGTTCTCAGTCTCATTTTTGTCATGAGATCTCTTATTACATTTTCTTTCTACCTTCACTGAAGGTCTAGATTCAAGAAAATTTATTTCATCAAAAATAACATCCCTTACAGTAACAAACTTTTCGTACTCTACATTCCAAACTTTATAACCGTTTGGTTCGTACCCGACCAGTATTCCCTTCCAAGATTTTTCTTCGAATTTTGTCTTACTGGTTTTACTATGCACATAAACAGTTGCACCAAAGACCCTTAGGTATTTTAGAACAGGCTTTTTACTATACCACAACTCATATGGTGTTTCAGACTGTTTTAAAGCTTTAGTTGGCGTTATGTTTATTAAATGGACCGCAGTTAAAACTGCTTCGCCCCAGAAAACTTTTTCTAATTTTGCTCCGTTTAACATAGTACGGGCTTTTTCGGTTATCGTCCGAACCATACGTTCTGAAACACCATTGAGCTGAGGGGTTCGAGGCACCGTTAGATGATAAGTTATACCTTTTTAAACACAATATTCTTTCATATCGGTTGAGAGGTATTCGCCACCGTTATCACAGTACAAGTGAACTAACTTTGAATTAAATTTAGCTTCACACTTTGCAACGTAGTCTTTAAAAGCTGCGAATACATCTGATTTATACGTTATCAGGTAAACTACGCAGTAATGTGTGAATTGGTCTACGAACAGCACAAAATAATTTTTATTACCGATACTAGAAGGAGTGATAGGACCGCATACGTCAGAGTGTACTATAAACAATGGTCGCTTAACAAAAGATTTATCTTTCGACTTATTAAACGGTAGTCGCGTCTGTTTCCCACTTATGCATGGTTCACATAAATTATCACTAGGCGTTATGGATTTAATTTGAATAGGGTCGTCCACCATGCTATTATTTTTCAACTCTTGAAATTTGCCTTTGCTTATAATGACCCAACCGCTGGTGCCATAATTCATAATTTTTATTATCACTACTGCATATGTTGGAAACAGACGGATTCGTAGGCACAGAAAAATTCACAGTAAATAAATTATTATTGCACTTACCGGAAATAATCTTCTTACTATTTTTGTCCTGGTCAAAAACAACGCTTAGGCCCGCGCGCTTCATTTTTGACACAGACAGCAGGTTGTAGGGCACCTCGGGGCAGAAGAGCACGTCCTCCAGCACGCCGGGCACACCCAGGTTGCTGACGACATTCAGCGTTCCCTTTTTGGTAGCTGAAATAAATTGACCCATTTTAGCAATGGATATTTTAACAGGAGAAGGTAATCAATATATATAAAACTCTTCCGTTACTGACTGACTGACTGACTGACTGACTGACTGACTGACTGACTGACTGACTGACTGACTGACTGACTGACTGACTGACTGACTGACTGACTGACTGACTGACTGACTGACTGACTGACTGACTGACTGACTGACTGACTGACTGACTGACTGACAACGCAGAGCCGAAACTACTGGGCGTAGAAAGCTGAAAATTGGCACGTGGGTTCCTTGGGGAGTGTAGGTGAGCACTAAGAAGGGATTTCCCGAAATTCCCACGGGAACGGGAAAAAACGGGAATTTTGTGTTTATGAGAAATCTGCGCGGGAAAAACCGCGGGGCAGCCTCTAGTAATGTATAAGTATTGAAAAGATCTTCCCTGTTAATAATATGGTCCGAGGCTCCGGAATCCAGCAAAAAAGTAACACTCTGTCCCGCGTCATTCTCTTCCATCTGGTAGTCTCCGGTCATGAAAGCGAACCCCGAAAAATCGTCATTCGTTGTTGTAGATCCTTGGGTCAGCTCGATCGCTTGCACAGTTCTGGGTCGCTCCGTATTCTTTGGCTGTTCCGATTTTTTGAAATAATAACAGTCTCGTTTGATGTGTCCCTTCCGACCACAAAAATGGCATTTAACGAAATGCGCTTTCCTCTTTTGGTGGTAATTTTGTCGGTGGTAGCTGCTAGTCGACGGTACTGAATTATTATTTAACTAGCAGCCCGTCCCGGCTTCGCACGGGGTAGACAATTTAGTCATATATTGTTTTGGCTGGAGACAAAAATACAGCCCGATCAGATCGACGAAATAATCGTCGCTAAGCTGCCTAATAAAGACGAAGACCCACTCCTGTATTTCGGCCCAACCGACTAAAGATGTCGGTTGATGCGGGCAGCTATGACTCTGTCGAGCAGCTTGCCCGCCTCGTCCAACAGGACGATAGGCCGGAAATCTGACGGAGCGACAGAGTCAGCGAGCCGGACCTCTTTTCTGATGAGGACCAGCTTGCCCGTTTTCCACTGCAGAGGGAACACACCTTGTTCCATACAGGTGGAGAACAGGCTACGGAGCCGAATCTCCAACGCCTTCGGCTTCCGCGACAGGAACCAGGCCTTGGCTGGAATTCCATCCAAGCCTGGTGCCGTCTTTTTGCCGCGGAGGCGCTCGGCCGCCGCTGCCAACTCTGCCTCTGAGTGCCGCAATGGGCGCCTAAGAGAGAAGTACGCGCTGAGTAGCAGCATCTCCCCCAGCATGCAGGACACGAAACCCTCTCCCCGCGTTATACTCTCCGGCCGGAGCACGTGGTCCGCGGAGGACGGACGGCTATGGCTGCGAGGCCTGAGCGGTCCGAGATCCATCCGTTGGGCACAAATCCTCCGAAATAGTAGGGCTCTGCCACCACCGCGACGTGAATTCGCCACTGCGCCAGACTCTGCATGAACAGGTCCATGGCTGGGGCGCAGTGGTTCAAGTTCGCCTGCAGGATCCGGGTGGCCATTACTGGTCCTGAGGCGGAACGACATCCATGGCCACCGCGAATTGGCTATCGACGGTGGCAGGCCTAGGGGGAGCACCGGGCCCATTTCCCTTTCCTTTTTCCTTCCCCTTTCCTTTGGCCCCTTGGCTGGTCTTGCCGCAGCTGCCCAGACTGTGTGAGGCAAGATGGCCGCTCGCCTGGCAGAGCGGGCATCTCACCTCAGCCTGGCAGTTTCGGGAAATGTGCCCTGGTCGACCGCAGCGGTAGCAGAGGCCACTGCGGTCGTTCTGCGAGGTGCAGTCTGCCCGGAGGTGCCCCGTCTCCAGACACCGGAAGCAGCGCCTTGTACGCTGCGGGAGGAGCCTAGTCGGACAATGCTCCATCCGAGCTTGAGTTTTCCGGCGAGTGCGATCTTCCGCGCCGCATCTGTCGGGCAGCGTACCCACACTGCGCCGAGGTCCCTCTTGTTGACGATGCGCCCCACCTGGACGTCCGCCACCCTGCAACCACCGCTTGCCGCGACTGCGGCTGCGGTTTCAGCAGGGGTGACGGAATCGTCCAGATCCATGAGGCGCATCTCTGCGCTGCTCATGGGTCTGGAGACCCTCACCGTATCTTCGGTCAACACCTCCCTTAGTTTCTGGGCTAAGGCGTCTGCCTTGGCCCTGGCTTCTTCTGGAGGCCCGGAGATCTCCAGCAGGCGGGCACCGGTTGCAGCCGCACGGAAGCGGATGCTGTCGATGCCCAGACCTGCCAGGTCGAGCCTCCCTTTTGCAGCGGAGACCACCTGAGCATAGGTGAGACCTCCCTGCACAGCCTCCGGGCCAAAGCTGACCACCACCGCCGCAGTGCGGAGAGTGCGCAGCTTCTTTACTGCTGCCTTGGACTTTTCCAAGGCCGTCTACTTCGGCCCTGAAGTAGGGGCAGCCAGGACTGGAGCAGCCCGCTCCTTGTCCCTGTTCCTCTTCTTTTTCTTATTTTTGCCCCTTCCGGCCCCCGTCACCAGGGTGCAGCCATCATCATTGGCCGGACCAGTGGGAGGAGGGACGTGGGGGGCAGAAGAAGTGCCCGCCTCTGGTTGCCAGGCGGGCGCTCGGGTCTTCGGGGCTGGAGCCGCTCTGGGCGCCGGGGCTGCTCGTGGGCCGGTGGGGCCGCACGAGGGGCCGCGGCCGCTTTGGCCTTCGGGGTAGCTCGAGGGGCCGGGGCCGCTCGAGGCACTGGAGCCGAGGGGGCTCTGTCTGCCGCCAAGGACGGCCGAGGTCGCTGGGCCGGGAGGAGGCGCTCATCCAGGGCCTCCAGTCGCGCGTTCAACATGGTCCCAAACTGGACCATCATGTCGCGTTTGACCTCCTCCAAGTTGAGGGCGGAGGGGGCTCCAGACCGAGCAATCGTCCGGAGCTCCTCCATCTCCCTTCGGAGGAGGGCCATTTCTCCATGGAGGCTCCTCGCCTCCTCCCGGGCTGCCTTCGCCTCTCCCTTGAGGCGAGCGTTCTCTGCCGCGAGCAGCCTGCTCTCCTCAGAGGAGGTTCTGTTCCTCAGCTCCTCGGTATTCCGAGAGATGGAAGCCGGGGCGGCTCCCCCCCCCCCCCCCCCCCCCCTCCTCTCCATCCCGCCCGCCGCGATGCCCGGCGCGCTTTTCAGACTGCATCGCAAACAACGGCCACGGCGCTATGGCGGTTTTGTTTACTGTTTGAATTTTTTAATTTGTAATGTCTGTTGAATGGAAAGTCCAATTTAAATAATTTGAAAACTGTTTTATAGGTAGTTAAATGATCTTGACCATAAAATAATTTATTTGTATAAGGATTAATATAAACACATAAATAGCATGGTTTGAATTTGGTTAGCATTTTCATTAATGTTTAAAATGAAAAAAGTTGTTGTAGTGACATAACTACAATAGTTGGACATATGCTACCGCGGAGTTTTTTGTAGACATTATGATGTTCTTTAATATTGTTGTACATTATTTTGTTCTATCGCTAATAGTTTCGGCAGCGTATTCGACGAAAGACATTTTAAGACTCATTTTTCTACACCTTCGGTTACGCAAGTAGGCGCGTTTTGACGAATGCCAAAGTCAAATTATCGTCGGTTAATGTTTCTATCGCAGTAATGACACCATCATAGCTTGAAGGCAAAGTAAGCAAGAGATGCGATACTTTGTCGGTTTCGTCGAGTTTGGCGCCTGCCGAAATTAATTCGGAAATTAGTTCTTCGAAAATTGTGAAATGTCTCACCAGGGTCGTATCTCCTTGTAGTTTAAGAGCTTGCGCTCATAAAGGGCGTCGAGTTTCTTCAGTATTTCTTGAGCCGTTGACTCCTCCGTAGCGAAGCCAAGAAAAGAGTCCGATAAGTACTCTACTAGAATACTTTTTGCTAACCGGCAGGATTTCTCCCACTCATCATCGGTCTCTAATAATTGTTCATCGTCGATCACTTTTATTAAGTCCATCTCACTAAGTAATGCTCTGATTCTAAATTTCCACACACTGTACTTTTCTCCGTTAAACGGTTTAATATTTCGTTTAAATTTTGAATCCATTGTACAGTTACTTAAAAGTCTTTAATTCACTGAATTTAAATTAGCGTAGCACTGGGCCCATAACCTATTGGAAAAACGAGGTTGTGGGCCGTTTTATTTTAAAATGAAATGCAGAGTTTAAACTTTATAAAATCACTTTAACTTTTATTCAGTATTTTAAACACTAGGAAGGACAGAGTCTATGCTATGGCTAGGGCTTAGGTTCACTGGAATAATGAGGCGGGAGACCTGCGACAACTGCTTTTAAAGACAGAGTCAAATTCACAACTGTTTAAATTTAAAAACAAATAATAATTATTCAACAACCGTCAATTTAAAATGTGACTTCCGGTCGATTAATTTTTGCAAATAAAATCAAATTAAACCAACAACTCAAGCCGAGGTCCCTACACTTGGCACTGAATTACCTCTGTTAGTGGGACGAAGCAAACCTCTATAAATGGGATTCGTTCTTTCAATTTTACTGTCATAGTTACCTCTATATAACTGAGAAAGCGAGCGAATTTTACATGCATTTACCTCTGTAACTGAGATAACATCGTTTTAATTGTGTCATTAAGTCAACTAATTAGTTCCAAATGACCTTCAGTTTTAGTTTGGCTTTACTATCAGAATATTCATTTGAAAAAATAAAGGTTTAATATACGTTTAAAAAAAATGGGAAGACAAACGTTAAAGACTGTGCCCAATTTAATGTAAAGATAGGTTTTACTATCTTTATAGAATTCAGAGTAAAGATAAAATTAAATCACAATGTTCTGTTCTGAAGGACAACTTATCAAACTATTTCTAAACTTGAACATTCTTTGGGTCAAGCAACTGCGTAAAAAAAATGTTTCGGTGGACAGATGATAAAAGAAAAGTAACAAGATTTCGCCCGAAGGCTTGGTATTTTTAATTTTTCAAGCAGCAATGGTGATTGGAGAATTGATAATGATGATTTGTTATTATAAATTTTATTTAATAATCGCGCCTCTATAACTGAAATTACCTGTTTTCTGACCTCTGTTAATGGAACCCCTCTGTAAATGAGACAGATATTTATTTATAGGTACCTGGATATCTGAGACACTGGGTAAGTAAGTAGAATACCTCTATAAGTGAGACAAATTTGCAGGTCCCTTGAGGTCTCACTTAACCAGGTTTCACTGTACCTATATATAATAGAGAATAGAGAAAGATATGTAGATGTTCTCTTCGGATGGAATAAAACGCAAATTTGAATTGACTGGTCCGCGGGTGAGCTGGATTCGATTACCGGCGGGGGCAAACATAGTTATGATGAATATATTGATGTTAATTTCCGGGTCAGCGTGCATTGTTCGTCTCTGTTTATCTATGTTGTTTTAGGTAGACAATAGTAAAAATAGCAACAACGGGTACTTGAAAGCTACCTACCTGCTGCGACCCTGATTCCTTGGGCAGCCAGTCTTTAGGCCACTCTCTCACTCACACATCTGAATGCTTGCTATCGCGTGCTACTTCTCGCAAATAATACATTCCAAGCCGGTTTGCTCGCCCACTCTGCTCCGCAGTCTGCGCCGCCGCGCCGCCGCCGCCGCCGCCGCCTCCGCCGTCGCATCTGATCTGATCTGACCGTTGACTTGGCCGGGCACGGGCCGCTGTCCGCTGCATTGTAAGTTTGCTGTTGAGAGTGAGTGAGTTTGCAGTTGATAATCAGTGCAATTTTGTTACTCAATGTTAAAATACAAAATATGAAAATAATAATAGGTAGGCTAGTGGAATATCATGACCCACAGAAATATGGAACCCTTGCCGAAACAGTTCGTCCAAGCAATGAGAACTCTTTTTGATATCATGGACGATAAGCAAACCGGGTATGTCAAATTAACCGATATTGAAAATCGTTGGCGAAACGACCGCACTCGAGGTCTGCCCAATGGTGTTATCGAAAATTTACAAAAAGTAGCCTCACATGATGGTCTATTATCATTCGAAAATTTTTGCTCCGGGCTCAAAATTTGTTTATTAAGGAATCAGGTAGACAATTATATAAGCTGTAATGGCAATTCTCGAGAAGTTTTTATTAATCAGTCGCTTGTTAATCGACCGCATGCTGGGAAAATAGTCGAGTTGAACAATGTCAGCCGAGATCGGCAATGGACTGAATTTAAAACAGAAAGCAGCGAACAGCACCTCACTAGGAGCGTGCCGCAGCTGGCCGCGTGCCGGGAGGCCCAAGTGCAGGACCTCCAACGCAATAATATAAAATTACAACAACTTGACCAGTTGAGTAGGAGTAGAGTATATCAGACTGGCCCTCCAAAACCGCCACGACTCGAAAAACCAATAACTGAAGGAATTGACGACTCCACCAAAGCAGTCAATAAAACAGTAGCAGAAAAATTATATACTCAGGACTTCAGAGCTGAAGAAATAGTTTCAGTTGACAAAAAAAATCGAGGACATGGCGATGGACGACCGGATTCAGAATCGTTACAAACACTAAGGAGGACGCGGCGAAGAGAACCTCGCCGCCACACTTTGCACAACGGCGTTGATTACAACCTGTTGAAGCGCATGGCACAAATCGAACAGGAAAGGGATGTACTTTTACAAGGGCTGGCTGCCATAGAGGAAGCACGAGAGTGGTATCTTAAGAATTTGTCGGAAGTGCAAGAAAAGATGCGCTATGTTGGGCGGATGGGTGCCTACATAGTAAGTATTTATACGTTAGTCCGCGGCTCCGTCCACGCTTTATGTAACAAAAATAAATACATAATAGGAACTAATATTATAAATGCGAAAGTAACTCTGTCTGTCTTGATTTCACGTCAAAACTACTAATTTAAATTT
This sequence comes from Euspilapteryx auroguttella, assembly GCA_951802225.1. Taxonomy (NCBI): domain Eukaryota; kingdom Metazoa; phylum Arthropoda; class Insecta; order Lepidoptera; family Gracillariidae; genus Euspilapteryx; species Euspilapteryx auroguttella. The sequence goes on along the minus strand of OX637642.1, from coordinate 5,924,766 downwards.
AAGTAGGTACTTACCCTGATAATCATAAAAAGTTAGAGCATTTTAGTTATTTGACGTAAGGTAAAGGCACCAGTCTTGGACGCTATAAGGATTTTTTTTCAGTTTTTCGCAAATATTTTCTAACCTATGATTGCTATAGGTGTAAAAGTTATAACATGAAATGAAGCGAGTTTTTTTTAACAATTACGTATTTTTTTAATAATTTTATGAAACAAATTGTTTAACAAAATATTGGAAAAAAGAAACGCTTTTTTTTCACCAGTCATGGACATGAAAAATCCAGTGATGGACACCCAGTGATGGACAGTATCCAGTTATGGACATCCAATCTTGGACGGAAGTTTTAAGAGTAATTTCATCATCTAAGCGGACAGACGTCCACTGCTGAACATATGCCTCTCCTATATATATGTTCTGAGTTTCTCTGCGTGATCAAATAAAAGATCCGCAGAAAAACCAAACCAAAAATCCCAGAGAAACAAAAAAAAACGGGGGCAGGCAGGCCAAATATTATTATGTAGCTCGAAGAATAGATAGCCGCTGGTGCCGAGAAAATCTAGTGGCAACTGGCAACAGTGCACTGAAAAAGGCAAAAGAGTACTGCTCCAAAAGGGTTGACATGACACCCTGACCCAACGGTCACCTGACTGTCAGACGAACTGTAGAAGGTTGAAATGAGGATCGCGCAAGACCGGTTATTATGGCAAACTTAGATTATTGTAATAAAAAATGGATGGAAATGATGGAGCGACGAACTGGGAGCACACGCCAGGCCAGGGCCTGGGGGCCAAGTTTCTTAACCAAAAACTAACAACTCGCAACCGTCCCGCTAGCGACTTCGTTAACCATTGCTGTTTTCTTTGGGCGTAAAACAGAATTGCCTTTGTTAAAGTGGCAATGGTTAACGAAGCCGCCAAAAAGACAATTACGAGTCGATAGTTCCCAGTCAAGAAACCCGACCCCCTGGTGGGAGTCCGCTCAAGATAGAGAAGTGTAGAAAAGGGGAAAAAGACCATTGTTCAGCAGTAGGAGTTTAGGCTTATAATAAAAACTTAATTCTAGTTATTTTAGCGAAAATTTAACTGAAAGATAATGATATCGGTGCTCGAAAAGGTATAATTGCATCTTATTGGGTTTCGAATAGGCTTCAATCAATACATAGTATAAATTAAAGTCGCTTCCCGCGTCTGTCCCTATGTATGCTTAAATCTTTAAAACCACGCAACAGATTTTAATGCGGCATTACTAAATAGATAGAGTGATTCAAGAGGAAGGTTTATAAGTATAATACATGCACAAAATAGTAATACGTTAGGCGGTACGAAGTTCGCTGAGTCGACTAGTATAACATATGATTAAGGTCTCGGAGACATATTTTTAGTTATTTAATTGGTTTGTGTACCAATAACATTTAGATGGAAGTGATCGATATGGAAGTTGAAGCTTGGAAATATTAAGAATGTGAAGGGCCAACACTTGTCTCAAAACTTGATGCTAGTGTTCCTGATGATTTCTCGCCCTACACTTGTTTAGGAATCTAAATTCTGGGAACACTATATCAGATGTACTATAAAAGTAGAGTAGATGATCGCCACGCCAGATTAAACATAAAATTTCCTAGAATATGACGTTTTATAAAATGTGTCGCTTAGGCTTAGGCAGTCGCTTAATAAATTAGAAAGGTTTTTATAAGATTGATATGAGTTTATATGATAGCAAGGTGCTACTTGAACTTCTCATAATAATATGCGTCATGGATTCTTTCTTTTATGGTTCTTTAATATCTTTGATAATTCTTTGTCTTTCTCTATTCCTCTTCTTTATTTGGGATTTTTTATGTTACTAAGATTCTAAATATAGGAATATCAAATCCAGTGATTTAATTGTTTGAATTACTATGTAGTAAAAGTTAGCGCTTTACTGAAATCAGCTTTTGCGTTCGTAATTTTCATATTTTATGTTTTGTATTTGTTGGAAACCATTAAGAAATAATAAAGTTTAAAAGCGACAATATATGAACTGTTGCTTTTGATATACTAGTCATTAAAAAAAGACAATAAAAATTTAATAAACTTACTCCATAGTAGGAGAAATGAACGGGCCCATTTTAAAGGCCCAGTCATGGACACTCCAGTCATGGACCTATGTACAAGACTGGATCTAGATGTGCTAAATCAAATCTGATTAGACTACCTAAAAGGATATAGTCTCGTAGCCATAAATGCATATTGTTACAAAAATATTAAAAAATCCAGTGATAGACAAAATGTCCATGACTGGGGAGTACTGACTAAACCGAACCAATCATGAACATTCATTTTCCACCCATTTTCTAAAGGCAGAATGTAAATATGAGGTTTTAGAGGCACTCTGAGTCTATTAAAGAACAGATAACTGTATAGTAATGTAAAAAAAAAACTTTTAAATTCTTAGTAAAATCAACATCTTCCAATCAAGTCCTTAACGCAAATCACTTAGTTTTTACCCATTCTCTGCCCAAGTTACTACTTATATTTTTCATTTCGAATCTATTATAGTTATTAACTTTTAAATGTTTGTATGTGGTAGAGGGATTGTTACCAAACATAAAAATAATTACAAACGGGAATAGGACACAGCTGATTTCTTATTTTTTTAATCTGAATTTAAAATGTCCATAATAGGAGCCATGTCCAACACCGGTGCCTTTACCTTATGTCAATTATGACTGGATGTCACGTATTTATTTACCATACAACAAAGCAGAGATGTAGACCTCCAGTAAAGCTACTTAAAATGTACTGTATTTTTTATGAATAAGACCGTTAGTCTCTTTTTAACCCGAAACTCCCACGGTAAAAAGGATTTTGCTGTTTCAAGGAAATTTGCGTGGCGAAGCCACAGATTAGAGAATTAGCCGCGGGCGCACAGAGGCTGTGGTTATAGTGTCTACTCTTAAAATCATACCTCGGAGAAAGGAAACCGCCGGATCATACTAAATATAAAGTTACATAGTAACATCGTAAGTAGTAACTATTTAACCCCCGAACGAAAATTCAGAGAGGGGTGTTATAATTTTAACGTGTGGATCAGTCTGTCTGTCTGTGTATCTGTCTGTGGCGTCGTAGAGCCCAAACGGCTGAACCGATTTTCGTTTAGTATTTTTTGTATCATAGATATTTTAAGGCCAAGTGTTCTTAAACATGTCTGATGAAGATCTAATAAGCGGTTTGAAGATCATCAGCTCTTTTCTAGGTGATGAGGGGATCTAACTATCTTCCATAATTATGTCCTATCGATTTGAAATTTGGTACCGTGTTTCTTAAATGATATTAAAAGTATATGGTAAGGTAACCCATGACATGATCTGCCGTTTGAAGATGATAAGCTCTTAAATAGTGGATGAGAGGATCTAACTAGCTTCCTTATGTCCGATCGAGTTGAAATTTGGTTACATCTATAAGCGCCACAGATTCCTCGTACAAAGATCACTAAATTAGGTAGGTACCTTAAATTTAAAGATATAACCAAAACTCGTGCGCTGCCGCGGATCAATAATTACGTAATTATGGAATTTGCTTGCGCGCCGAATTAAAATTACTTGGGATATCCTACATTACTTTAAGAACTTAGTAATTCGATTATTATTTTATGCTTTTTAGTTTTTTTTTCGGCGGTTTTATTTTTTGATAAAAAGTTTTATTACAGTAAATGTAAAGTAAGTACTCGTTTACAAATGATTTTTAATAGCTTTCGAGGAATACCTAAATATAGTTTTTCTTTGTTTGACGCCAAATTTTAAATAATAGGACTATGAATGAAATTTGCTGGTCATGGTTACCTTACCAAATACTTTCTATATCATAGATACAAGATCATTTATTTGCAAACTAAGTGTGGTACAAACATGGTAGATGGTAACACATTGGTAAAAGCACTTAAAACTTAGTGACCCTTTAAGGATGTTGCAAATTGGGTTAACCAATAAGTAGCTTCTTATCGCAGAACTTAGATAAAATTTGAAAAGTGAGAAGAAACAATCTTTAAATTCTCACATAAGTAAATAACAATGAAAATATAATATATTTTTTGCTTAATAACACTTATTATCTAAGAACTCGTTTAAACTATAAAAACACTTATTTACTAAAAACTTAAACAACTTACTTTTGAATTGTTTAATGGGTAATGATACAATGTCTTCAGGAAGTTTATTGTATACTTTAGGCGCAAGGCAAAAAATGATATTATGTAGAAGTGTTAAGTGTAGTGTTAGATGGCCGTATACATAGGCGATTCTTATTTCGGAGAATTCGTTCTTTAAGCTTAGCAACATTCAGGAAACAGATTCAAGTTGAGTTTGACAAATACAGCAATTTCTTAATTGTATTGAATAAATAACTCAAATTTAAAAATGTTAACCCCCCGACCCAGTCAGACCCCTCATCAACTTAACTAGAACTAGAGCTAATCATCTTAAAAATATCATGGTTACCTTAACATATACTTTCAATATCATTGAAGTAACACTGTACCAAATTTTTTTAATTGATAGGACAAATGAGTGTTGCCACCTTAGTGGATTTTCCACTAAATCTGGTGGTTTGGAACCCCCATTTAGTGGCCATTTTTTGTGTTTAGTGGCTAGTGGATTTATTTAGTGGAAAAATCAGACCAAGAACTGTTGCAGTTTTTGAATAAATTGGAATTGCGGTATGCTGTTACAAAGCGTATGAACTAAAGATGTTTGAAACAATTTAGTAGAATTACAACATTTTTAATTATTTTTTCAATTGAATACAAAGTCGATGTTTTTTTTCATATAGTTGTCCATACTTCGGGGACCCTCAGTTTTCTTTGTAGCTGTCTTGAGCACCTGATTACAGTTTTGAGGAGGTATAGCACAGCTAAAGTAGCGCCACCCGAGAAAAAAATTAATATCTTCTAAACTAAGGCAAATATCAAAAATGTGAAACAGTATTCCCCTAGATAATGCAGCCAAGTATTTTTAGGGCACTGTTGTATAGCTTTTAGATTAAAGACAAAAGTAAGCTACTGATGGTTGACAAAAGTTACCGTTTTTAGCAACAATCAATAGCTTTCTCTGGTCTTTAACCTAAAAGCTATTAGATTAAAGACAAAAGAAATATATTATAACATAAATATATAATAACATATTTTCAGTACTCTAAAAATACTAGGCTGCATTATCTAGTGGAATGCTGTTTCACATTTTTGATATTTGCCTTAGTTTAGAAGATATTTTTTTTTTCGGAGGTGGTGCTACTTTAGCTGTGCTATGCCTCTTAAGGACGATCGTTTAAGATCTAGATGGCATTGGCAATAAAATTTTAAGGTTGCGAATTGGTTAATTTTTAGATAAAGGTAGTCCCTCTCGGTATGGTGCAAAATTAAAAAAAAAATCGCGTTTTTTACAATGTGGGAGATGGTTTCTTATTTCTTACATAAGCGAATTCAATAAAACTTTATTGAATTAATACTTTCGCTAGAATAAATAAAAACGCGAAAAAATTGGAATTTCTCGCCATACCGAGAGGGACCACCTTAAAGTTTCAAGTTCAAGTTAGGCCTCAAGTCTTAAAAATGGAACATTAAAAATCCTTAAAAAATAAAAGTGCCCAGGGAGGCAAATTTCTTAACTAAAACACGATTGACTCGTAATTGTCTTGTTCTTTTTGGCGACTTCGTTAACCATTGCTGTTTTCTTTGGGCGTGTAACAGATATCACAATTGTTAAAGCGGCGGTTAACGAAGTTGGTAACAAGTCAATTACGAGTCGATCGTTTTTAGTTAAGAAACTTGCCCCCCAGGTCATATTGCTTGCCCATCAGGGGTAGAACGCATAGCAAAGGGTCACCACTGTACCCTATTTACGTATGTCCACTCATCTGTCATGCACCCTAGTGGAAATTTTAGTGGTTTTCAGAGGGGGACATCTTTTTGTTAGTGGTTTTCTGGTGGTTTGAGGAGCCTTATCTGGTGGATTGCTATTTCAACCGTTGCCAACACTCATGTAGTGAGGTGCGGTGTGGAGGCGAGCTTGTGCGTGCCCGCCTCTCACGTCTCCTTCAACCCCGCGATTATTGAATTGTTTTTATAAAAATAAGTATGAAAATCGACATACCGGTGAAATGTAATACTTGGTTTCGATTTGGTGTGTTTTCTGGTATCATTTTTACAACAATCAACGGTGACCGACGAACGCCGGCGAAATACGAACAAAATCTCTCCAGGAACGCACGGTGCAAGCAATCATCACAAACGCCTTTTTGTTCTCACCTGTGTCTACTGTTCCCACTTCGAAGTACTCTCTCTATAGCTGTAATATGTATACTGTATACTCTAAGGTTTGATCTATTGGTCTTTCATTAATCTGAGGTGAGTGCAAACCATAGGTTGTCCTCGGATATTTAAATCTTGGGTGACTGACGCGTCCGAGGGGGTCTGAAGTCCTCAGAATAATAAGTCGACTTCTGACAAATTGCTGCGAAGGTATAACCTATAACCTGCGCACTTGAAGAAAATATTTAAATATGGCGTCGATCCGCATGCTATCCCGCTCACTCAGTGAAGTACACGTTGCAAAAAATAATAACGCAGAACCGCAGAACGTTTAGCCATTTAGTAGTGATGGGTTACTCAGTAATTTAAATTGAGGATTCGTGAGGACCTCATTTGGCTAAATAAGGTCCTCACGAGGACCCCTCATTTGAGGCGAGGCATTTCAACCCAAAAACAGGCCCTAACCTTCCCGCCGCGGAACTAATCTTACAAGTTATTTACATAAGATTTATTTTTTCTTTCTATAGACATTCACAAGTATTTAAATTCAATATAATAATAAAAATAGTAATAATTTTATTTACTATAAAATATAGTTTACAGATTTAAATTATAAGTTACAAATTGATATATTGCAGGTAGATTTAGATATTTGTAAAGGATTAGTTTAAATATAATATAGAATAATTTTTAAATAGTAAGTATTGAGTTTAAATTGTGATTGAAAATTACAACACCATGCAATGCAATACCTAAGCTATCCAATAAATAATTGAAATTAAAATAAAATAAAATTCATGGGCTAAGTAGCACTCTGCCTGTCCTGTGGGGTGTTCTCGAAGGCTAGTCATATTCTTACCGACAAAAAGTCATCATGATACTATTCTCGCAGGCATACATGTAGGTAAGCTAAATAATAAGAAGAAATATAAATAATAAAAGCACACTATGGTTTTATTTTTTATAATAACTAAATCTAAATACTATATGAATCGGTACCGTACCTACCTATTTATTATTCAATCTTAATAGTTAATTTCTAAAACATTTACGTTTTTCTGTTTGCTAAACAATAATAGCCCTTTTTCCAATGAAAAGAATAACTAACTCTTGAACAAGGCTATACCTCCTTCACTCACCTCGCCTAGTCCTCATTTATTGAGGTTAGTACTTCGTTTCGTTTACTTGTCGTTAAAACACAATCCTCACGCCTCACGACGCAAGACACCTCAAGACGCCTCACGCCTCCTCATTCCTCACGCCTCCTCACTCCTCACGACGCCTCACTCCTCACGACCCCTCACTCCTCACGACGCCTCACTCCTCACGAGCCCCCTCACGAGTTTTATATGAGGTACTCACTCACCTCACTGTAACGAGCCCCCTCAAACGAGGCCCTCACGAGGGAGTAACTCATCACTACCATTTAGCAATATTGTTTTATTATTTATTACCTAGGTACTTGTATTATGTGGCAATAATGCATTTTTTAACATTATTTTATCTAATGTTTACAAATCACAACTAAGTAATAGAAAAAAATAAAAGAACAATGTTTTATTTACCCTTGCTTTGCTTCTAATTTATTTTATTATAATAATATTTGTAAATACCATTCATTAATAATAATATAAAAGAATAATTTATTACAAATAGTCGGTAGAAGAAATACTTACCTATTAATCAAACTTTATTTGTCAACCATACACACCATACATTACGAGAAAAAAAAAAGGCCGCCATTTTGAGATCTTTTCTTTATCTGCGCGGCTTAATTTGTATGACTGCTGAGGAGGCCTCGGAGCCACTCTCTGTCAGAGACACCCTCGGACGGGACGCGTCAGTCACCGAAGATTGAAATGTCCGAGGCTGAGGTCCGAGGACAACGACTGTGGTTTGCTTTGCACACAGCTGGGCGGGCAAAGTAAGTAACATTGGCCATACATCCAAGTTTTAAGCGGGTAGGGAAACCTAAAATCTAAGGCGATACGGAGTTAGCTGGGTCAGCTAGTTATAATAATAAAAACGTATCACACTCAGAGCCCCTAACTAGGAACAACCTGTATCTAGAGTGCTTGAAATATATACAGAGACGAACATAATACATTGAACATAAGAGAAATGTAATTATGAAAATGCCTTTTTCGGATTACCCTTCAAATAATACCATTTTCCATTATTAAATGTTCAGGAGTCGTATAGTGAGGCGCAGCAGGAGCGGCTGGAGCTGCTGCGCGTGCGCGTGTTGGAGCTGAACCGGCAGCTGCGCGCGCTGGCGGCGCCGGCGGCTGCGGGCTGGCGCGGCGCTCTACACATGAACCTGGCGCTGCCGGCACTGCCGCCACTCAGGAACCTCGTGCCCGCTCCCTCGCCGCCGCCGCAGTCGCAGTCGCAGCCGCAGCCGCAGCCGCAGCCGCAGCCGCAGCTCTCCGCCACCTTAGAGCCTGCGAGACCTGCCGTTCTACACGCGCAAAAACAAATGCTTGTTGAGGTACCTATACAATATTATATTATCAACTAGTCGACCCGGCGAACTTCGTACCGCCTAACCTACTGTGTATGTATTATACTTACTTATAAACCTTACTCATGAATCACTGTCTATTAAAAAAAACCGCATAAAAGCCGTTACATAATTTTAAAGTTTTAAGCATACATAAGGACAGACGCGGGAAGCGACATTGTTTTAGTTTAACCCCCGAACGAAAATTCAGAGGGCTGTTATAATTATAACGTGTGTATCTGTCTGTGTGTCTGTCTGTGTATGTCTGTGGCATCATAGAGCCCAAACGGCTGAACCGATTTTCGTTTAGTTTTTTTTGTAACATAGATAATTTCAGGCCGAGTATTCTTAAACATGTCTGATGAAGATCTAATCAGCGGTTTGAAGTTGATCAGCTCTTGAATAATGAATGAGAGGATCTAACTAGCTTCCTTATGTCCGATCGATTTGAAATTTGTTACCATGTTACATCTATGATATTGAAAGTATATGGTAAGGTAACCATGATCTGATCAGCTGTTTGAAGATGATCAGCTCTTGAATAATGGATGAGAGGATCTAACTACCTCCCATTTGTCCTATCGATATTGAAAGTATATGGTAAGGTAACCATGACCTGATCTGACGTTTGAAAATTATCAGCTCTTAAATAATAGATGAGGGGATCTAACTATCTTCCATATGTCCTGTCTATTTGAAATTTGGTACCGTGTTTCTTCAATGATATTAAAAGTATATGGTAAGGTGACCATGACCTGATCTGCCGTTTGAAGATGATCAGGTCTTAAATAGTGGATGAGGGGATCTAACTATCTTCCATATTTCCTATTGTTTTGAAATTTGGTACCGTGTTACGTCAAAGATATTGAAAGTATATGGTAAGGTAACCATGACCTGATCTGCCGTTTGAAGATGATCAACTCTGAAATAGTGGATGAGGGGATCTAACTACGTTCCATATGTCCTTTTTTTTTTTATCTAGCCTATAGTTAATGTCCCGCTGCTGGGCAAAGACCTCCCCCCCATTTCGCCAAGCCTTCCGATCTTGTGCCAACTCGAGATCGTCCCGCCATCTCCTCCTTGGTCTTCCACGTTTGCGTCTGGCACTAGGAACCCACTCGGTTGCGATTCTCGCCCACCGGTCCTGGTCCAAGCGGCAGACGTGACTAGCCCAGTTCCACTTGAGTCTTCTTCTACGCTTCAATCGCACAGGCGGATTTAAAAAAAAATGAAATAACAACCTTTAAAACCGCGCGGAAATAAAACCGCAACAGCGGATTTTCATCCGCGCAGTTTTTTAATCCGCTGGTGCGGACACTTCCATAGGATTCAATATGTTAGCATAAAAACCGCGCGGAAAAATCCGCCTTGCGTTTGAAACCATATGTAGGTTTAGTTTTTGATAAGTATAGGGTATAGTCATTCATTCATTCTTATTATGGGGCAACACTTTTGCGATGCTTGTTGGTTTTCTTAAAAAAGTTTTTTTTTGTTTCAGAAAGTGAACAGAAAGACTGAGAAAATATCTGTTTTAGAATGTGAAAAGTCATCTCTTATCCGCGAACTACTTCTGCAGAGGAATCGAAACCAACTAATTTAAAATTTATTAAGACCTGATATCAGCTTAGTACTGCTATGTACTTACCGGAAAAAGACCTACTTATAGTTAATTAAACAAGGTTGGCTTAGCTATTATAAAATAACTAGCTTTTGCCCGCAGCTTCGCACGCGCTTTTTCATTATAAACGTTAATTACTGGTTGATTTACTACTCAGGAATTTGGAGACATTATTTTTAATCGCACCCATACCTCCTAAAAATATCTACGTATTTACAATAGTAGATAGATAGATATACTCTATATACAATAGTAATATTTTGATTATTTCAGTTCCCGTGGCAACTCCAGGAATTCCATTCTACACTCCACATTATTCACTGAAAGTTATATTCCTAACATTTATTAGTTGGTTGGTTGGGTCGGATATTAGCTAGGTACTTAGTTGGATTATGTACATATGTCGTAGTTAGTAAGATTTGATAATTAGGTTTTTTGCAAAAAAAACCGGATATTTTGATATAACCATTAGCGTGTTTCCTCATGCAGCGATTCGATACAGAATTGCGTCGATAGGCGATATCGGTGCGATATCGAAAACGTCGCGAGTCCTAACAAATAATATGGAGAATCGCGTGTGTGTCCTCATGAGCGAACGATATCGATCACACGACCGCTCTCGATATCGAATCGCACGTACATTCACATGACGCGCGATACAGATTGAATAGTATGAAGGCAAGTCGAGCGCTCGACATCGATTCGACCTGCAAGCGACGTCAAATACGCAAAAATCGATAAGCAATTCAGTTGCCTGCTCCTGCTCGAACTTTGTGTACTTACCGGGTAAACAAATATGTTTATTTTGGATGTAGTTTTGGATTGACGGAGGAGCAGATTATAATTTTAAAATTTGTTCAAGATGTTTAAAAACATCTGCGCCTTTATAATCAAAACCTACCTTATTTTACCATATCCTATCTTACATTATCTTATATTCTTACATATCGTATTAGTACATTCGATAACTAAGATCAATACTTTTCGCTTTTTTTTAGTTTAAGGGCTTGCACGGTGCGAAACTAGCGCCACTTCCGGAAAAAATTTATATTTTCTAAACCATGGCAAAAGTCAAAATATGGGTCTTTGACTCCTAAGGCCTCCTTGGCTAAGAGGTTTTTAAGGTCCTGTTGTGTGTAGCTTTCAGGTTCATAATCTAAGGAATAAACCGTTTATTGCCTAAAGTGGCTACTTTAATTTCATTATTTTATGAAACTTAAAGTAGCCACTTTAGGCAAATAAAATAATATTTCTATGATCATTACCAAGATTATCTAGGGAGTCAAAGACGCACATTTTTTATTTCGGCCATGGTTTTTAAGATACTAGAGGCTGCCCCGCGGTTTTTCCCGCGCAGATTTCTCATAAACACTAAATTCCCGTTTTTTCCCGTTCCCGTGGGAATTTCGGGAAATCCCTTCTTAGTGCTCACCTACACTCCCTAAGGAACCTACATGCAAAATTTCAGCCCGCTACGCCCAGTAGTTTCGGCTCTGCGTTGTCTGTCAGTCAGTCAGTCAGTCAGTCAGTCAGTCAGTCAGTCAGTCAGTCAGTCAGTCAGTCAGTCAGTCAGTCAGTCAGTCAGTCAGTCAGTCAGTCAGTCAGTCAGTCAGTCAGTCAGTCAGTCAGTCAGTCAGTCAGTCAGTCAGTCAGTCAGTCAGTCAGTCAGTCAGTCAGTCAGTCAGTCAGTCAGTCAGTCAGTCAGTCAGTCAGTCAGTCAGTCAGTCAGTCAGTCAGTCAGTCAGTCAGTCAGTCAGTCAGTCAGTCAGTCAGTCAGTCAGTCAGTCAGTCAGTCAGTCAGTCAGTCAGTCAGTAACGGAAGAGTTTTATATACCTATATTGATTAATTATTTATCAAAGTGGCGCTAGTATAGCACATTTAAAAAAAAGGAAAGTAGCTTCCCAACAATCAAATAATTTTTCAAATCGGTTCAGTAGTTTTGGAGCCTATTCGATGCAAAGATAAAAATATTTTTTTTTCTATTTATATGTAATGTTGTGTCTAGGTTTTTTTTTCTATGTATTTTTTTTTGTTGACGTTTTCGTCTGACAAACAGCACGCACGAAACAGCACCGGATCTCCAATTTTTTTAGGCGGGGCAAAACTGAAAAATGGCGCCCCCCCCCCCCTTTCCAGTTATATTAAATTTTACCTTTTTTATGTGTATAATTTCACCTATCAGCGGCCGTAGCATGACCGACCATTTGTCGATTTTTTCTGTCACTTTTGACCTCTTTTGACATCATCTCAATACATTTTTCCGCATTAATATGTCAAAACAGTCATGTCAGACCATCCATTAGTGCCAAGAAACGGGCCAGGATAATATATTCTTTGACTCGATGGATTTCGCTGAGAATTCACTCAAATGCTTTGTCACCTAGGATTGTCAAAAAGACGGCGCTATAGCGTCGCGCTGGAGCGCTAACCTTACGCTGCGCTAGAGCGCTCCTTGATTTTACACATCAAACACATGATTTGATTCGTCTGTAGTGTGAATTTGGCGCCCCCCTGATATTTGCGCCCGGGGCACGGGCCTGCCCAGCGCCCCCTACATACGGGACTGGGCTCGATATCTCGACGATACAGAATTGCATCATTCGGATGTAAGAGCGATTCATATTGGCTATCGAACTTTTATCGAGCGAGCGATATCGCTGCTTGAGGAAACACCCTTACTTTTTTTTCAATCATCCTGACGTAAAGCAGATTGTTTGCAAAAAACCTAGTATAATTGAAAATTTTGAAACCTGCCTTAACTCTGATTGGCTAGATTATTGCTTGCTGGTAAACTGCTATTCTGATTGATTCTCTGTAGCGTCAAAGGATATTTTAACAAACCAATCAGAATAAGAGTTTACCTGATTGATTCTGATTGATTCTCTGTAGCGTCAAAGGATATTTTAACAAACCAATCAGAATAAGAGTTTACCAGCAAGCAATAATCTATCCAATCAGATTAAAGGAAGGTTTCAAAGTTTTCAATTTTGTTTATTTATGGGTATAAATATGGTATGATTCCAGATATCAGGTCAGGTACTTTTTTGTTAGATTAAAATATTAATTTTTAACCCCCGAACGAAAATTCCGAGAGGGGTGTTATAATTTTAACGTATCTGTCTGTCTGTCTGTGTATCTGTCTGTGGCATTGTAGAGCCCAAACGGCTGATCCGATTTTCGTTTAGTATTTTTTGTATCATAGATAATTTCGGGCCGAGTGTTCTTAGCCATGTCTGATGAAGATCTGATCAGCTGTTTGAAGATGATCAGCTCTTGAATAATGGATGAGAGGATCTAACTAGCTTCCTTATGTCCGATCGATTTTAAATTTGGTACCATGTAACATCTATGATAAAGAAAGTATTTGGTAAGGTAACCATGACCTGATCAGCCGTTTAAAGATGATCAGCTCTTGAATAATGGATGAGAGGATCTAACTAGCTTCCTTATGTCCGATCGATTTGAAATTTGGTACCATGTTACATCTATGATATAGAAAGTATTTGGTTAGGTAACCATGACCTGATCAGCCGTTTGAAGATGATCAGCTCTTGAATAATGGATGAGAGGATCTAACTAGCTTCCTTATGTCCGATAGAGTTGAAATTTGGTACCATGTTACATCTATGATATTGAAAGTATATGTTAAGTAACCATGACCTGATCTGCCGTTTGAAGATGATCAGCTCTTGAATAATGGATGAGAGGATCTAACTAGCTTCCTTATGTCCGATAGAGTTGAAATTTGGTACCATGTTACATCTATGATATTGAAAGTATATGTTAAGGTAACCATGACCTGATCTGCCGTTTAAAGATGATCAGCTCTTGAATAATGGATGAGAGGATCTAACCATCATCATTTGTCCTATCGATTTGAAATTTGGTTTCGTGTTGCTTCAATTATATTGAAAGAAAAGCTCTAGTTCTAGTTAAGTTGACGAGGAGTCTGACTGGGTCGGGGGTTTTTAAATTTTTAAATTTGAGTTATTATACAATCCATTTGATCCTATGGCTTGTACAATATAAATAGACTAGAGGCTGCACCGCGGTTTTCCCGCGCAGATTTCTCATTTACACAAAAATCCCGTTTTTTTCCGTTCCCGTGGGAATTTCGGAAAATCATTTCTTATTGCTCACCTACACCCCCCAGGGAACACACGTGCCAATTTTCAGCTTTCTACGCCCAGTAGTTTAGGCTCTGCGTTGTCTGCCAGTCAGTCAGTCATTCAGTCAGTAACGGAAGAGTTTTATATATATTGATTTATAAAATTAAATAAGTTAAAATGGAATTTAAATAATTTAACAAAACAAAACCACGCTAATCAGTGTAAGCTATGGCTAAAACTATAGTTGGGTTTTTGCCACAGAATTAAAAAAAACATGGCCCCTTGTCACGTTGGTAATTAAAGCATAAACTCGGCTAAACGTCGGTCCGGCTCTTGAGCTGGTACCTCTGCCTAACCCTTCAGGGAATAAAAGGCGTGAAATTATGTATGTATGTATGGAAAAAAAAACATGTCATTATGATGAGTTGGAATTTTCTGCAACAATAAAGTGCCATAAAATAAAAAGACAATATTTTTAGTTATCCTAAACATGTATTGTATTGTATTACTACTTATTTTTGTACATTTTAATGGTTAATTAAATAATATTTTATGACTTCATTACTTTTTTTTCATATAATGAATAATCATATGCCCTGAAAGGCACATCAAATGTCAAGAGCCCCTGGTCCCAGGCCCTCTCTATGGCTACAAGCAATTCTTTTTGTTTCTTTTGGCACAGACCTGTGTGGAATGCATCCATTATCTGAAACAAAAAAGTGGTAGGTAACTAAAGACTCCCGTTCTAAGAACTAAAGACTATACACTCAAGTTCTAGCAGGATTGACTCTGCCTGACCTTGAGACTACTTCTTCTAACTAGGTACTGTAACTACAGGGCCTAATTATGAATACTTGTCAATATCCATTGTGTATCTCAAAAAAAATATCCCAAAACTCCAATTGGAATAAAATAAATCATCTGTAATCGTATTTAAAAATTTTGCTATTGATACTGAGTCCCACATTGAGTGAGGCTAAACATGCATTTTATTAATTTATTGAGGTCAGTGTGGGCAAGTCCTACATACTTTTCTCCATATTCACTTTGAGATTAAATAAGAATTGATATTTGCATTCTACGCCGATTTATGTGCTCGAAAGTAATAGAGTATGAAATATTTTTTTATTTATCAATGCAGAAAATGTATTCACTTTCATAAGCTTCGAGATATTGATATTTAAAAAAAAAAGAAAATAGACGGACTTCCCGCACATGAAGGGCAAGTCCGTCTAGTGGTTTATTATCAGAATCTTCTATGGAAATACCCTTGAGAAATTCTTTCAGATGATAACGACAAATAGCTTGGCACTTTGGTTTTAAATCCATTGTAAATAGAGTTGAGATTTCGATAATAATCCAATTTTATCATTTTTAGGGCAAGACCGTCATATTCAAGCAAGCAGGGGTTGTAAACTTTTTTTTACTGTTACTAAATAAATAATTGTGTATATAATTTCGCCGTGAAGTTCATCTTCATATTTCAATAATATCAAGCTCAAAGCTGTTCAAAAATTGATTTTCAACAACCTGCACTATACTCAAGGTTTACAATATCTGATATTAAGGGATAGAATTCCGTCATAGAAGGACTTTCCGATTTTTACTAGACGGACTTCCCAACTTTTACATTTGAATGTTATGATTCTTTTTGGATGAGAAAATTGTTTAAAACAAGTGATTTTATCAAATCCAGTGTAAGAAAAACAAAAAAGGATAATTAAATTACCTATGTAGAAACAGGAAATGGTAAAACTCCTTCAATTTTTGTTATGTATAAAGTTGGGATAAAGTGGA
The DNA here is from genome assembly GCA_951802225.1 of Euspilapteryx auroguttella. Taxonomy (NCBI): domain Eukaryota; kingdom Metazoa; phylum Arthropoda; class Insecta; order Lepidoptera; family Gracillariidae; genus Euspilapteryx; species Euspilapteryx auroguttella. The sequence goes on along the minus strand of OX637642.1, from coordinate 5,908,456 downwards.
ACAGAATAACATTTGTAAACGTGTAGGGTAGTTGTGAATAAATCAGTTTGTTTTCCAACCTAAATACTGTGGTATCTTTTAATTTTCATTTTTTCGAAAAATATTTCGAAAGTAAGTCACCGCTACACTTCAAGTTCAAATATGCAAAAAAAAATGTTTGCCAAATTTCTCCTAAGATAATGCTTGTAGCAACATCTATGATAATTAGCTGAAATGTAATTTACAGATCTGCTTTACCGATCGAATAGTAACCGCTAAATTCCTTTTAGAATGGAAGTTATTGCTGGGGCATTCCAAGTGTGACGGTCGGGACATTTTACTCCTTTTTCTAAGTACTTCTGTATTTATTTCAGTTATTTAAGAGCACCAAATAAAAACTGCGATTTCAACATAAACTTAAATCATTAAACTTTAACATCCCTAAATTTCAAGCATGTACTTAATAATTTACTATGAAAAAAAAGGTCTTGAAAATTGTGACGGTCGGGACCCTTACTTTCTTGTCTACTCCAGATTTACACATACATTTTAAAGTTTGTAAGAAACTATTAATGATATGAATACGAATCATTCTATGCAAATTTATGAATAGTGAAGCTTTCAGTATGTACAGATTTGAAGTAACAAAAATGTTTTTTTTTTAACAAAGTTCCGATTTGATGAGTGTGACGGTCGGGACAAGTCATTGTGACGGTCGGGACGAGTAACAAATCAACAAAAAATTATGTTTTTTTATTCTTTTATTTAGTTTAATTAAAGTTTTTTTTACATTAACTTTTACAATTATTTTTCAAAATTAGCTACATATTGCTAAAACGTCAAAAAATGCGATCCCTTAATATTTTTACTCTTACAATTTCTTTGATATCTTTGCTTTCTGAGGCTTTCTATGCATAGTTACTTTGTATTGGTTTTCCTTAGCTTTCAGTTCTCTTATTCTACTTTTTTCTTACTCATTACTTCATACTTTACGTTGGCCACAAACTATTTCAAATGTGCGCCTGTGGGAATTGACCAGCCAGAAACCGATAGAGCAGGAGATTTTAACGAGGAAATGGCGTTGGATTGGTCACGTGTTGAGGAGAACCGACGATCACATCTCCAAACAGGCTCTGACATGGCACGCATCCGGTAGCAGAAGGCCAGGTCGCCCTCGCATCACCTGGAGGAGATCGTGGAGAAGGAGATCGCAACAACTGGTCTCAAATGGCGGGACCTGGAGGAGGCAGCCCAGGACCGCATAAAATGGAGAAAATTACTTCGAGCCCTTTGCCCCTGATGAGGGGCTATAGGAAGAAATCATCATCATCATCACTTCATACTTTGAAGTATGTAGTAATGAGTAAGAAAAAAGTAGTGATACTTTTCGACTGCTCCGTGGCTCAGTTGGCAGTGATGTGGACTGAGTAAGCGTGAGCACCCGGGTTCGATTCCCGGGCGGGGCGAATATTGATATGATGAATATCGATGTTTGTTTCCGGTCTGGGTGTGATGTTCGTCTCTGTGTGTTTCGGGCGCCCTAGATACAGGTTCTTCCTAGTTAGGGGCTCTGAGTGTGATGTGTTATTATTATTATACTCTCATACTCATAGTCTTCTGCTGGACAATAGGCCTTTTTTTGGTAATGGGGGGCCACTCGAGTACGTTACGTCTCATAATATATCAAAAAACCAATAAACTCGGGAAATTAAAATTTATTAAAATATGTTTAGTCTTATTTAAGCCTTATAGTGGGTTTGTTAAGTCCAATAAATGTATGGAAACCAATATTTTCTGCATTAAAGCATGAAACTTGGCACAGTTGTTGCTTAGGTGGCCCAGACTGAGAATCGCCCGGGAGGGAGCGGGAAACCCCCCTCTGGGGGGCGGGGGGAGGGGGTGAAGTTTTCTTCTACCGCGCGCGCTATCGATCCCTATTGCTGCTATTTTATAGCTACTAGGGCAAGTGTGGTGTCATTTTCGGATAATTTAAGGATGAGGAACCCATTTCTGGAACAATTTTTTTACATTTTTATACAAAAAAATGGAATTTACCATAAAATAGATAATTGTCGACGCAAAAAAAAATCTTCTAATGACCATATTTTTTGAATGAGTATAGATATCAGCAAAATAAAAATATATTTGAAAAGCTGCATTCATGCAGTTTTCAAAAATATAGGGTTTGATATACTTTTTGTTTATATTTATGTGTTAAAAAAAATAGTAAACACTGCGCGGAAGAGGATGTAAAAATATTTAATGCCTAATTTCGGTTTGAAAATTACTTGGTTAATTCAAATTACTACCAAATACTGAACAGGGTCATTCAACCTGTGATAAATAACAACTTTCTGTATTAAAACATAGGTTGTATGGGTACAAAAAAATACTTTTCTTTTACATTTATCTACCCAATTAGCTGACAAGTATGTATGAAACAAAGGAATTTTTTGTGCTTTTGCCACTGAAAAGAGTTGTTATTTACGATATATATTTGAAAAATATATTTGAAAAGCTGCATTCATGCAGTTTTCAAAAATATACAGTTCGATATACTTTTTGTTTATATTTATGTGTTAAATAAAATAGTAAACACTGCGGGGAAGAGGTTGTAAAAATATTTAATGCCTAATTTCGGTTTAAAAATTACTTGGTTACTTCAAATTACTACCAAATACTGAACAAGGTCATTCAGCCTGTGATAAGAAACAACTTTCTGTATTCAAACATAAGTTGTATAGGTACAAAAAAAAATACAATTCTCATACATTATCTACCCAATTAGCTGACAAGTATGTATGAAACATATGAATTTTTTGTGCTTTTGCCACTGGGAAGAGTTGTTATTTACGATATCAAGACAGCTTAAGGAAGCGAGAGCATCGGAAGTGGACCTGCATAAGTCTCGACGGTGCACTCAAAAAAGAGAAATAGACTTCATCCATCATGTCGACATATAACCGTATATTGAAAGATGTCTGTGATCAACGCGGTTAGAACCGGAAGCAATCACTGTTGGTACAGGACACATTGATATCAATGTTAAGCTCGAAAGGTCGCAACTGGTAAAGTCTACACTCAGACCGGCAAAACCGGCAGACCTAAACCCAAACTCGGAACTCTTTTAATTAGAACTCAAAAACCGTTTCGATTGCCTAGGGCGCAGCGTGGATGATGTAAATGAAGGGTTCTTGAGAAGTGTCACTGCGGTTGGAGGTAATTACTTACTACTAAGCACATTTGATCTGATAGAGAAGAGGCGTGATACGTCTTAGCAGACAACGGCACCGGATGCCTTTGCCTGCAGGCAGCTGAAGAGACAGATCTTTATATCAATTAAAAGAGACATCAGGCGATTTTATACAAAAAATATTAAGGTGAAGAGCCATAGACCGAAACAAAGCCTCCAAAGTTTTTGCTCGAGATCTATTTTTTCGGCAAAGCCAGGCATGGCTGAAGACCGAGGATAGTTGGTAGAGTACTATATCCACACCTGAGATTGTGGGGGAATTCGAGAAGTACTATGGACAGAACTTCTATTATACACGTCGACACGACAACCCATCACTGACAGTCAAGATAAGGTCCCGAGAGCAACATGGACCCGACACTATACCGAGGACATCTCGGCCGTCAACATCTTACAAACAACACAAGACTGCATGTAAAGTCGCATCAAATATGTTTGAATGTATGTCTCATTGTTATGTTATGTTATGTTTGCGTGACAAAGGCTGCTGTAAATAAATGATTTCCTTCTTTTTCGTTTCTTTCTTTCATCACAGCCAAACTTCAGAAGGCAAGTGGTGAAACCAGCGTTTATGGCCCGTCAGAAATTCTTCAATTTCATATTACACGCTAATCATATTCCCCGAAAACTGTTAACCGCTGCATTCCAGGATGTCTTCAAGACTCTGGACTGAAAGGAACTAGGCATCATTATAAACGGCGACAACATTACTCACTAGTTACTAGTTATGGCCCAGACCGCGAAGGATCTAGTACAATGCTCGATGTCCTCACCTCAGTTGGGCTTCCGATCGAGTTGGTATTAGAATGAACATGGACATAACAAAGATAAATAATAATTTTCAGCGCCCATGTAGGAACAATTCAATCCACTCCAAATCAAAGATAATGTATATGTACCATACACTAAATACACTCGAAGTTGTTAAAGAATACATACCTGGGACAAACTGTTCGTCCGTCGACTTCAACTCGGATGAGCATCGTTCGGGATGCTTAGCTTAACTTGAATAAGCTTACTGAACGATGCTCATCCGAGTGGCAGGTTCAAGTTTTGTCTTGAGGCAAGAGGTGCCTCAAGACAAAAGTCTTTGAACAATGTGCGTTACCAGTGGTAACTTACGGAACCGGGATACGGCTGCAAACAACGGGCCTAATTAGAAAGTACAAGGTCACTGGAGGATAAGGACAAGGAAAGAGCTGTTTCCCTGCGTGATCAGATATGATGAGATCCTACGTCGATGTTACTTACCTCCAACCGCATGCCTCCACGGTGCCGTTGTCTGATGAGACGTTTCACACCTCTTCTCGATCAGATGAAGTGTGCTTAGTAGTAAGTAATTACCTCCAACCGCATTGACAACTTCTCAAGAACCCATCATTTACATCATCCACGCTGCGCACTAGGCAATCGAAACGGTTTTGGAGTTCTAATTGAAAGAGTTACGAGTTTGGGTTTTGGTCTGCCGGTTTTGCCGGTCTGAGTAAAGTCTACAGACTTTACCAGTTGCGACCTTTCGAGCTTAACATTGATATCAATGTGTCCTGTACCAACAGTGATTGCTTCCGGTTTTAACCGCGTTGTTCACAGACATCTTTCAATATACGGTTTTATGTCGACATGATGGATGAAGTATATCTCGTTTTTAAGTGCACCGTCGGGACTTATGCAGGTCCACTTCTGATGCTCTCGCTTCCTCAAGCTGTCTTGATATCGTAAATAACAACTCTTCCCAGTGGCAAAAGCACAAAAAATTCATATGTTTCATACATACTTGTCAGCTAATTGGGTAGATAATGTATGAGAATTGTATTTTTTTTTGTACCTATACAACTTATGTTTGAATACAGAAAGTTGTTTCTTATCACAGGCTGAATGACCTTGTTCAGTATTTGGTAGTAATTTGAAGTAACCAAGTAATTTTTAAACCGAAATTAGGCATTAAATATTTTTACAACCTCTTCCCCGCAGTGTTTACTATTTTATTTAACACATAAATATAAACAAAAAGTATATCGAACTGTATATTTTTGAAAACTGCATGAATGCAGCTTTTCAAATATATTTTTATTTTGCTGATATCTGTACTCATTAAAAAAATATCGACATTAGAAGATTTTTTTTTGCGTCGACAATTATCTATTTTATGGTAAATTCCAATTTTTTTGTACAGAAATGTAAAAAAATTGTTCCAGAAATGGATTCCTCATTCTTAAATTATCCGAAAATGACACCACACTTGCCCTAGTAGCTATAAAATAGCAGCAATAGGGATCGATAGCGCGCGCGGTAGAAGGAAACTTAACCCCCTCCCCCCGCCCCCCAGAGGGGGGTATCCCGCTCCCTCCCGGGCGATTCTCAGTCTGGGCCACATAAGCAACAAGTGTGCCAAGTTTCATGCTTTAATGCAGAAAATATTACCTTTGGTCGTTAACAAACCCACTATTAAGCAAGCGAAATTTAAAAAATAAGAGTATTGTGCTACGAAATATATACTAAAAAATCAATAAAACCAAGAAAATAAATTAAATAATTTTGGATAGACTTGTTTAAGCCCAATGCAAGCGATATTTGTAAAAATACAAGAAAATTGCTACTTGGAATTATGATGGTTGGATGGGACTGTGACGGTCGGGACAGAACTTAAAATTAATGTGTAAAAAAAACAACAGCCCATAGCCACTTTAAGAAATGGCAAACCCCTCAGATTCTATTTATTTGTTACTTGCAATACACGCATTTTATCATAAACACGCATTTTAAAGGTAAAAATCAACAAAAGTTAATTTAAATGTGACGGTCGGGACATAGTTCTGGTTACCAATGATTGCTTAATATTATAGAAACTAACTAACCGTTTTAATTTATATTTTACGTAGTAAATCTTAAGTAATGTACTAATTGGTTATGTTCCCAACAGGCTGATTCACATTCATAATATCTGGGTTTTTATTTTTTGAAATCATACACAATAACCTGTATGTGGTGAGCTTGACTAACACCTGTGTTGATATTGACCAAAAAAGTAGAAAAAACTGTTTTTTTCGATTTTTTTTTATTAATTTCATAAACTTAAGACTGTATACTGTTATTCTAAATGCATAAATAAACTATTCTTTAACTTTAATGTTTTACTTGTCTGGTGTCACGTTGCATGGAATGCCCCTGCTGCTAGACAGACTTACCTCCCAGACGGACTTCCCCACATTGACCTTACTTTTTATTATGTTTCAAGGGACATTTTATTCTACAGAATGTGTTTAAGGAGGGTTCAAATAAAAATTATGAACAATCTATGGCAAAAAATTAATATTGAAATTAATATTTTCTTTCTATGGGATAAGTCCCATACTGTGATTAAACGCAAGCGTTGTTTGAAGGACCGAACACCAAACCACGTATGAACACGCATTGGAGTTGGCGTTTTGCTGAATTTAATTTCAATACCTTTAACTTTCGTAACCCCGGGAGCAATACATTATTGGCGTCCAAAGTTCTTCCCACGCTCAGCTGCTACTAGCTTCATGCTCGGAGAGGGCATGTTGTTCCCTCCCCAGCTCACCTTTTGAGCTGCAGCGGCACAGTGCCACAAGCTGTGCCGCCGCCCATCTTGGGGCCTTTTGATGAGTGTGTAGGGGCACCGTTCTTCACACACACAGCTCCCAAGACCCCTTGTAGTCCCCTCTTACGACAGGCAGACCTATTCTTACGCCCGGACCTACATGGCTTAAATTATAAGCATACCTGCCCAGTGTGTCCTGATATGAATTGTTGAAGTAATTGAGTATTCTTATGGTGAAGCACCAAGAATTCATCTCTGCAAATAGGACAAGGGTTGCCTGTGGAAATCATTCCATTCCTTACACATGACTTTCTAGTCTTCCTCGGTGCCAGCCCTCCCTTGTGGTTTCGTCGGTACAGAAACCACACTGGCTTTTCGTTATAGGTTTGATGATAGGCTTTGCTCTGAAGATACCTCAAACTTGTTTCTAGAGGAACTACTTTTGTTCTATCTTTGGCTGGATCTATAGACTTTTCCACTTCATCACCGGATGCTTCAGTTTGGTCAGAATATAACCGCACAGCACCTTTCAGATAATTACGCCCAATTTTTGTTACAAAAGAACGCAAACTTAAGAAAGATAGGGCCATTGTTTGGTTGGTTTCAGACACAGACTAGCTAGTAGTGAGTGAGTGATTTACCTTCTCTCATCCCTTTAGGGAAAGGCAATGGTACTAGACCGTACAGCCTTGTCTTCAATAAGTATTTTCTGCATTTCGTGTAAAAAGGCCAAAGTCAAGTCTTCAGTGTGTAGTTTTTCCATAATCAAGTAGATATTTCAAGGCCAAAGCCATGTCTTAAATTTATATAATTTTCTTGTCAATAATATTAAAAGGCGTAAGCCATGTCTTTAGTGTTTCATATAATGGTCATATCCTTGAGTTTCGTCTCCTTTCTAGTTTAGTATTAGGTACCTATTAGTGCCCAACCAAATGAATGCACAGATTATTTTTTTCTACGACAAAACTAACAAACAAGTAGTAGTACATACCTATACATACCTACATACCTACATACCTACCTACATACAGCGTTGCCAATGTGTGGGGAATTCCCCAAACTGCGGGGAATCCCAAAGCGATTGGGGAATTTGTGCGGAGAGGCACTGTGCGGGGAATATGCGGGGAATTTAGCATTTTACCAATTCAAAAAAACTTACAACCAAAACATCCAATGATCAAATAATAAAAAACTGCTTTTATTTATTTTTATTGATAAAAAGGCTCAAACTAATCTTTAGGGAAGTGATTGATTTTTAACCTTATTCGTTTAAAGATGCTCCGATTCGTATAATCACTAAGTCACAGTTAGGGATTTTTTCAACTAGCTACACCATTGAATAAAGCGCATTTTTATCTATATTTCTGTTTTTGAAAATATTTGTTTAGAAATCTCTAAACCCAATTTTCAAAATGTAAAAAAAATTAATCTGTTCGAACTTCAGTTCGTAAAACTCCTAAGTCCTTAAAATCTACCACAAAAAGAGTTAAACCTGGTCTAAATCACTAGACTAGGTTTAAATCACTATTTCGTCATACAAATTTGCGATTTAGACCGGTCTAACTTATTTGTGGTAACAGGGTCTAAGGCTACAAACGCACAGGCGGATTTTTATCCGCGCGGTAACAAACCGCGCGGATAAAAATTCGCTGTTGCGGTTTTATTTCCGCGCGGTTGGAAAGGCTGTTATTTCATTTTCAACCTTATTCATAGGCCACGAAGGTACAGGCGAATTTTTAGCCGCGCGGAAATAAAACCGCGACAGCGGATTTTTAACCGCGCGGTTTTTTATCCGCTGGTGCGCACACTTCCATAGGATTCAGTTAGTTACATAAAATCCGCGCGGCAAAAAACCGCCGTGCGTTCGTAGCCTAAGTCCTCATAAAAACTAAATAAAATCACTAAGTCCAGCTACCATACCATGGAATTTGTATGCAAAACAAATATTATTTGTTTCGCTTATGAATAATTATGGGTTACGACTTTTTTTAATTTACACTAATTTTTTTGTTTTTCTACCTTCAAATACTAAATAAATATTTAAAACTATCATAATTTAGGCCTAAAAAAGTTAAGGATATAAAAAAAAATTTCGTGATGTAAAAATAATAATAAATTTATTTTTGCAAGTATAGCAGGTTTGAACCTATATTAATTTTTTCAGTCATATGGAAGTGTGTGGAATAAACCTACTAAATTAATCGTGTGACTCATCAGAAGAGAAAAATCAGTGGCAAATTGTTTTGGTTTAAGTAGCAAATCTGTTCATTAATATTAGATTATGTATTCATTATTAAAACTACAATAAAAAATAATTGTAATGGAGAAAAAGCCTAAAACATGTTTTTTTTTTTGCATATTACTATGATACCTGCTTTTGGATTTAAAATTATATTTTTAGTTAGAAAAACTTTTTGTATCGCCGATTTCGGATACACTTATTGACATAAATTATATTGGTATCAATAAATTCGGTCTGGAAAGTAAGAAGTACTGAAAATTTTGTCTTTTTTTATCAAAAAAAAAGCACGTGTTTTCTCATATTAAAAGTACTGAATGCTATTGAAAACTAACTAAGTCTTCACAAAACTGCTAAGAAATCTCTGTCCTAGAATTTAAACTAAGTCCAGAAACTTTCATGATTTTCAATAAATTTGTTTTCAAATATAACAGTTTTCTGATCTTGGCAAAACAAAGTTTAGGATATATTTCAGTTGTTATTTTATTTTTAAACTTAAAGGGAAAGTTTCACGATTTTTTTCTAACACAAAAGTGCCCGTATCTCATAACGCGAAAAATGGACTTAGTGATTTTACGAATTGGGGCGCCCTTACTGAATAATAGCGAAATACAATAATGAAAATGTATCACCCCACCCTAAAATCAGGGTAGGAATATTGAGGGAGGCCTATGTCCAGCAGTGGACGTCCTACGGCTGAAATGATGATGATGATGATGAATTGTAAATAGTTCACTATCTCATTGTGAGGGGATTTTGTGGGGAATCAGGATATTTTTCTCCCCAAATTCGGGGAATTTGACCAGTGATCTTGGGGAATCTGGTAAATAGCCATTGGCAACACTGCCTACATAGGTACCTTCATAAATTTTGAATTTGAAATGAAACGAAAATCGCAGCTGTTTTGCCTGCTTTGATTTTTCAGTGCCTGCTTTCTTCGTTGAGTTTAATTCAGTTATTTCTATATTGTAACACACACGTAAAAATCCTACTTGTCACTCTTTAGGGTGCTTACGTGCCTACCTAATTCTACAAGAAAACAACCCACTGACTAAGAAATGGCTGAGATTAATGGGGAACCGAAAAAGTAAGTAAAACTACACGTAAAACATAATTTTTAACTAGAATCCTAAAACGACCTACCGACCCAGTGCCCCGGGGCCCTCTAGCTCGAAGCTCAGTGGCGTAATAACCAAGAGACAACCTTGGGCAGTGCCTCGAGTCCCAAGCCCTCAAGCTCGGGGCCCCACCCCAGTAGACTTCGGTACTCCCAGCTCCGGAGAGTGATTGGACTTGTCCGGATCCGCTCTGGGATCCTACTCATCTTATCGAGCCGGGTCGCGTAAAGCCAAAATCAGTGTATGGCCCAACGCTGTATGAGTTGAGCCGCAACAGGACGTGTCTCCAAAAAATTTTATTTAAAGCTTTTTTGAAAGGACAAAGTATGTTACGCGCCAACACCGTTGAAATACCTTGAAACGCAACCAATGCTTGTTGCAAAATATTGTTTTAATGAACAACATTTATTTATTTAGTTTTATAAAATAAAGTGTTAGACAAAATTTTAGTAATTTTATATTTTTAAAAATAAGTATGAGGAGCAAATTATAAGATATGAGCTGTCCCGGCTTACTTCGTTACGCCATAGAATATAACATACTACAAAAGACTTGGCTCTATAGACTATGGGGCCATTCCATCGTTTCGGGTGTTACAGTTCAACTCATAAAATAAGATTTTTTTATATGATATTCAAAGAAACTGTGCTGCTAAGACGGTTTAATCATGTTCTATTTCAGTTATTTCTTATTTCCATTGACTCCTTTTACTAAAATTTGATACCATTTAGGAGAAAATTATTAAAAAGTAGCTGTTTCGGGTGTTACACAAATTTGCCTATTGCTTCTGACTGACGGAACAAAAGATCGTAATTCAGCGAATTTTGCAAAGCAACCTCAAGCCTAATTCAAATCAAGATGAACTAGATCTAGTACCATTCCATAACTGTAAACTAGATGTAAATATAGCCTTTAGTTATTTTTTTATGAATTAAACTACCTGTTTCGGGTGTTACACATTGGTCGTTTCGGGTGTTACGAGTACGAAATTCAAACATATTTATATGAAAACTACGTGTTTTATTATTAGTGATTGCACATATAATTAAAACTTTTACAATAATAATCCTCAAAACCCAAAAAAATGTGTTTTTATGAAGAAAACCTACTTATTTCTCGAAGAATTTTATTTCTCTTGGAAATTTGTAGTAAGTGTGATTTTTCTTTTCATATTCAAAGAAGTACTAGGTAATAAGATAGGTGAACAAATGATATCCTCAAAATGCACAGGGGATACATCATCTTCAGTTAGTAGCTTTATTCCCAACTCCTTTAAAAAACATTACTAGGTACATAGAACTTTGCTCGCCATCATCATCATTTATTAAGCGCTAGAAAATTCACTGCATATCAATATTATCCCTTCCTGCCTTCTTGCTTACATTTCATCATCATAATTTCAGCCAAAAGACATCTACTGCTGGTCATAGGCCCTCCTACCGCAGTCACCACTTTGACTGGTTGATCAAGATAGGTTGTTGCCCCCTCATTCAATCATTAGGTGGGCCTCAGAGTTGGCTTAATACTCCATCTTATATGAAGCGGAAGACCAGCGCAGCATCTGCACAAAATCAGCAGACCTCTTATAAGCCAAGATCTAATAAGCAAAACAGGGTGCATAAGACTGACAGAAAGCAACGTCATTACAAGAGTGAACCAAGGAGACAGCCCTTTCGTGGAAATTCCCAGAAGAGTGAACCCAGAGGTCATACAAAGCAGGAATGACAGACAGTTTCAGGGGGGATGTTTAAAGAGTCATGTGGAAGCTTGGTCCCAACTCAAAGCAAATCAGTTTATAGTAAAAACAGTGACCAATTGCCTGATTCCATTTATTCGCAAGCCACCACTTTGTTTTCTAAATCAACAGACCAAAAGATCATGCTTAACAAAATCATCCCCAGCCATGACGGACATGGTACAAAAGCTGAAACAACAAAAAATATTAGAAAGACCCAAGAAACTGGATGCAGGCTTTTACTCCAGAATGTTTTTAGTGCAGAAGGCAGACGGTTCTCATCGGCCCATCTTCGATTTGAGAAGACTAAATGTTTTTGTTTCAGCCCGGCATTTCCAGTTGATCTCTCAGACAACTGTAATGGAGTTTTTACAAGACCAGGACTGGCTTGTAAAAATAGATATCCATCAGGCCTATTTCCACTTGCCAATATCAGAGAGACACAGGCGTTACCTCAGAGTGGTATACGAGCAGGAGGTGTTGCAGCTAACTGCACTCCCTTTTGGCCTTTGTTCAGCCCCCCGTACCTTTGCAGCCGTTTCGAATTGGATCGCGGAGATCCTTCGGGCTCGAGGTATGCGGATCCTGGTCTATTTGGACGACTACCTATTGGTAAACCAGGACCGCTCCAATTTGAGTGCTCAGGTCTCGGAGACTGTGAGTTTATTGGAGGAACTGGGCTGGCACGTGAACTACAAAAAATCAGTGCTAACTCCTTCACAAAAACTGGACTACCTAGGTATCACCTGGAACACACAGAAAATGACAATTTGTTTGCCGGAGGAGAAGGTTGCAAAGATCAGAGATTCTCTAACTTTGCTTCACAGGAAAAATAATTGCACCTTAAAAGAGCTTCAAAGGTTGCTGGGACTCCTCAACTTTGCAAGCCTTACCGTCCGCAGCGGGCGCCTTCATTGTCGGAGGCTACAGATATTTCTGAGAAAGTTCGACCCAAAAAGATTAAGACAAAGGAAGGCTCTGCCTCAGCAGACGTTACAAGAGATAGCTTGGTGGCTCGTGGCCGTCGAAAGAAGCTCAACGTCGCTGCGGAAGAGACAGGTCACTCATTTTCACACCACAGACGCAGCGGATGCGGGCTGGGGAGCACACTTGGATGGTTGTTACCTGTCAGGAAAATGGAGTTTAAGACAAAAAAGGTGGCACTCCAATCTAAAAGAGATGTATGCAGTTTACAAGACAATCAAGTTATATCAGAGCATTCTCAAGGAAGCTCACATATTAGTCCAAACCGACAACCGGACATTGGTCGCTTACCTGCGAAACGAAGGAGGGACCAAATCAATGAGCCTGCTGAATCTGACTACCAAGCTTCTCCGGCTAACCGATCAGCTCAATGTGACGTTGACGGCATGCTTCCTCCCGGGGAGGTTGAATGGGATAGCAGACAGATTATCGAGAGGAAAACCAGTGCCAGAATGGCATCTCTTACCAAAAGCGGTAGAAGCAATATTTCTGAGATGGGGCATTCCAGAAATCGACTTGTTCGCATCAAACAGGACGGGGTTGGTTCCAAGGTATGTGACCCTGGACGCAAAAGACAGCTTGGCAGAGTACTGCGACGCCTTCAGTCGACCATGGAATTGGCACCTGGCCTGGGTATTTCCTCTACCAAACCTGATGCCTCGAGTTTTAGCTCATCTGAACAAGGCTCAGGGGACCTACATCATCATAGCCCCACAGTGGACAAAGTGTTACTGGCTTCCGGATCTGAAGGCGAGAGCACTAGAGGAGCCAGTAGTTATAGAAAATCTGGACAGATGCCTAGTGGATGTGACAACAGGTCTGCCTCCACCTCAGGTCAAGGAACTGAACCTATTAGCGTGGAAAGTTGGGGGTGGGGGTCTCAAGTAGCGCACTGGCAAAAGGAAGAGAAACAGTTGTTGAAAGCAAGTTGGAGGGAATCTACTCTGGCTACATATGCCCTTCCAATAAAAAGATGAATTGCCTGGTGCAGCATGAATAACATCAATCATAAGGCCCCATCTGGGAATGAAGTTGCACAATTTTTGGCTAGATTGTATTTAGATCACAGATTTGCTTACAACACTATTTTATTACATAAATCTGCCATCTCAACCTACTGTTCAGACGCGGGTGAAAATATAAGGTCAAATTTCCTTATACATCAGGTTCTGAAGGCAATATCCACCTCAAGACCAAAACCACAGATAGTTCCCACATGGGACATAGAACGAGTATTTACATGGCTGAAAGTAAATCCATGCACAATGTCATTATTTGATGTTTCAAGAAGAACAGCGCTGATTTTACTCTTAGCCTCTGGTCGTAGGTTACATGACTTGACATCTGATTCTTGAGGATGATAAGGTAATACTATTGCCAGTGTTTGGCTCCAAAACAGATTCTGGAACATATCAACAATCAGGCTGGCAATTGACAAGACATAATGATCCCAGTATTTGCCCATACAGACATATACTTCTTCTGATAGAAAAGTCTGAAAACAGAAGAAAAGAGGACCACCAGTTAAAGGATTTGTTTATTTCAGTGACAGGAAAAGTAAAACCAGCAACAAGAACACTATTATCTAATTGGATAAGATATGTTTTTAAAGAAGCAAATATTGAAGCATCTCCAGGAAGCATACGGTCAGCAGTAGCTTCCACAGGATGGTTGGAAAATATGAATGTAGAGGACATATTAAAGCGAGGTAACTGGCAAAGTGAAAAGACATTTAGAAAGTTTTACTGTCGGCCAGTATTAAAAGATAAACCCAAAGCTGATTTATTGTGTTCAAATTTCTCTACAGTTTGATTTTTTCCTTGAAAAATTTATATGTTTTTAATTCATATTTTTATTTTATTTAATGTTGTTAAATGTTAAGTTTTTATTATTTATGAGACTAAACTTTGGCTAAACAGAGTTTTGGCCTAAAATGATTATTGTGATTAAAATATTGTTTGGTAATGAGTAATTTTCAGTACATACTTACTTACTGTCTATAATGATTAATGACATGGAAGCATTAAAGCATTTTTGTGTTACATAATCACATAGCGTTTGTGTTTGTTTTTTCTTATCACCAGCAGATATCAAACAGGTCTTCACCTAAAACGCTGTGTGTTTTAGAAGAGCACATAATATTAATGTTTTGCATTACAACAAAACATGTATTACCTATGTGTCGAATAAAACACACAGCGTTGCAGTAAACTGCTTGCTGGTGAAGACTCTATGAACATTGGATTGACAGCGCGGGTAAAGACGCAATCAATCTAGCTAGACTGATTGAAAGAAAAAATTGATTGACACCGAGGATTGACTGGTAAGGTTGTTAGAATTATTTTTGGCGACTGCTTTACACAGACTGCTTCTTCACCTAAAACGCTGTGTGTTTTATTCGACACATAATACATGTTTTGTTGTAATGCAAAACATTAATAATATGTCAGTCGCCCACATCGGTTACTACATTTTACTGGAAAAAGTAATAAATATTGAATATCTTTTTAATTATCACTTTTAAATCAAATCTGAATTACCAGAATTTGATTTTGTTTATTATCATTATTCCTAGGTAGTTTCAACAAAAACTAGTAAGTAATTTCGAAGAACTAGCTATTCCCGTTTTTTGGAAAGGCTATCTTGGACGAAATAATGTATCGAGGTTTTTTGATTCCACTAGTGTTTCTCAATTATAAAAAACTTTGTTATGTCCTCAAAAATGTTATATTGAAATTCCAGATCTTTACCTCCTATAGATTAAGAGAATTACTTGATATAAAAAACCTTCAAAACTCATATAGCGTCTTAAGCGGGCCATCAAAGTTGGTCGCTGAGAAATGTTTATTTAAATCGTTGGGGATGTCATTCGTACGTGATTATTTTTTATTTATAGTTTATTTATTTATGCAAAGCAAATAAGAGACAGAATTCTGATTTATTAATTATTATGGCCCCTCTACAAATATACTTTTTGCCATCGTACCTACCTACCCTGATTCGTTTTGAAACTCTTAAACATTTAGAAATGGGAGCAAAACACAACTCATGGCGGCCCGCAAGCTTCTATTTCTGTATTAAATCATGAAGCGGGCGGGCGGGCTGACAACAGCATCCGCCTCCCCCACCGCGCCGCCCGCCCGCCCCGCCGCTGCCGCCGTCGTCTTGCTCGTCTCTCCCGATACTCCCGATCCCTCTTCCCTAGTCTCATCTCACCCGCACCCGACAGACGGGAGCGCTCTGTTTCAGTACACTTCCGCCCTAAACCCATTCTGTCAGTGAATTCGTAATCTGTGAAATGTAAAATCGGTGTACTTAGTTATTAGTTTACCCATTGGGTAATAATTCAGTTTTATAGCACATAGACTTCGTCACTTTGTTTGTTTACGTGTTTTGTTCACTTATGTAACTACTTACTTACCAAGTAACTGTAACTATTAATTTTGTTTACCTATCTTCGCTGTTGTTATCTTATTGTTATTCCTATCACTTGAAGTCAGTCTTCTCAGGCCTGTCTCTCCAATTACGTGCAGTCATGTAGGTACAAAACTTACTAGTGAAGTGCTCGTTTAGTTTTTGTGAAAGAACATACCTTAACCTCTTTGGTTTTAATGTTATGGCGACGTTGCCGAGAATGCATGGTTCTAAACATGTATCTATGTCTTCTTCTCCGTTTAGGTACGTTAATTTACAATCAATCTTTAGGTTGGTGTTTTTTTTTGTTAAATATTGAGTTGTTTTTTTTACGAATACTTAATCAGATTTGTGTAGGTATGAAGTGTGCCACTCCTAACTTTAAAATACAATATATATTTCAATAAGGTATTCCTAGATGAACTAAGAAATTATTTGTTGTTAACAAACAAATAAATGATTTAAGAGTCCACCTTCTGTGATGTTACGCGATATACTTACTAGCGAGGCGTCCTTTCGAAAAAAAAAAAACTAAGCCATGGCATGGCGGAAACGGAAAACAAAAATATGCTTCAATTATGCACTATGTACTTAATTCTTTTTTTTTTTTTAATTAAGGCCCTGTAGTGTAGCTTTCAGGTTGAAAATCTAAGGAAAATACTGTTTGTTGCCAAGTAGCCAAAAACGTATATTTCTAAGATCTTAACGCTGAAAGTTGCACAACAGTGCCTAAAAAATTGAAGCAAGATTATCTAGTGTATCATTGACGCATATTCTTTTTTGATTTCGGCCATAGTTTAGAAGATTTTTTTTTTTTCGAAAGTGGGGCTAGTATCGCGTAACATTAATTGATATTCAAATTCACATGGAATTCACTAACTTACTTATTCTCTAGACTAGATCATGAGATTATGATATATATATACCAATATTATAGAGGAAAGATTTGTTTGTTTGTTTATAACGAATATGCTCCGGAAATACTGAACCGATTTGAAAAATTATTTCACTGGTAGGAAGCTACATTAACCCCGAGTGTCATAGGCTATATTAGATTTTCAAAAAATTAGGGATACTTACCTAACCTCAAATGATGTAACCCAAGGTGCAATATTTTTTCCGTTGTTTACATATTTTGACAGGTGGTTTGTTGTTTGTTTTTTATTCGGCCATTCTGGGCAGTCAAAAGAACAAAGTCTATAGATCCAAGTCTTTTGTAGTATCTTATATTCTATGGCGTAACGAAGTAAGCCGGGAAAGCTCGTGATATATCAATCAATATATATAAAACTCTTCCGTTACTGACTGACTGACTGACTGACTGACTGACTGACTGACTGACTGACTGACTGACTGACTGACTGACTGACTGACTGACTGACTGACTGACTGACAGACAACGCAGAGCCGAAACTACTGGGCGTAGCGGGCTGAAATTTTGCATGTAGGTTCCTTAGGGAGTGTAGGTGAGAACTAAGAAGGGATTTCCCGAAATTCCCACGGGAACGGGAAAAAACGGGAATTTTGTGTTTATGAGAAATCTGCGCGGAAAAAACCGCGGGGCAGCCTCTAGTAATTTGATAAAACCGTAGAGTTTTGATAGTAGCCGTATTATTCTTATAGACACAGTAGGTTTTAAGAAGCTTTACTGGAGGTCTACTTCTCTGGGTTGTTGTATGGTAAATACGTGACATCCAATATAAATTGACATACGTCAGAAAACTAAAATGCTCTTTAACTTTTTATGAATAACAGGGTAGAATTTGAACTTTTTGTTAGTAATGCGTATGCGTACAGAGGCGGTGTAGGAGGCCGTAACAGATTTGTCTAGGGTTTCGTCAGCCCTAGACTGTATTGCCAAAGATCAAAAGCTATTTTGCAAAACAAAAAAAACCAGAAGTGTTACGGCGACCTAGACCGCCACTGTACCTATAAATAAAAATAATAAAACTTCTAAGAAATTTATATTTAACGTAAATCTTCATCATATTTCATGCTATTGTATCTAAATCATTTTTGTTGTAAAAATTTTAATCGCAGGCTATGTTTCAAATCGAGATGTACCGTTGTTGCTGAAAAAAACTAAAATTTTTGTTGGTTAAGGACCTGTAGTTTGAAGCTTCTTACCTAATTAGGTATGAGGGTCCCCCACCCTCGCAGCTGTGACATGCGCGCGTCGAAATGCGAAATGTCGCGGCAGTTTTAAATTTTATTACTTTTCATACAAGCCGAAGTTAAATCGAGATGTTTATACCTACCGCACAATTTTTCTTTCCGATTTTCGTTTCAGCTAACAAGAATTTGCGTTTAGGTAAGGTATTTGTAATAACGAGTTTTTTTTTAAACCATCTGAGAAATATAAAACAGATTTCTTAATTCTGAAAAATATAGATGTAGGATTTAGTTTAGACAAGTTATTAAAAAGTAACAAGATCTAATGAATTTCACTCTGTAGAAATAAAACAAAGTAAACCCTTTTTGTAGTGTTTTTTTCCATTAGAAATACACTACTGATTGTTTTAATTTGATTTTGTGACTCAAAAAACATTACATACAAATTACTATATAGTTTGAGTTGATAACTTTTTGCTCAATTTACTATGTTTACATACCTATAAATGCGGGAAATAGATACATCTCTTAAACCACTTTCCCTATCGTCCGTAATTTATTTCTCTAAGAGTAGTCGTCATTCCCTGGCCACCACCAGATCTGACTTCAAAGGACTTTTTCTTAAAGGGTTTTCTTAGAGGGTCTTTAGACTAAAGTCTAATAAAATAAAAACTAATCCGAAGACAATTATTGATCGAAAAGAAAATATCCGAATCGGATATCCGACTTTAAATTACTTGGTATACCCTACATAACTTTAAGAACTTAGTAATTATATTATTATTTTATGCATTTCGGTTTTTTTTTCGGCGGTTTAATTTTTTGATAAAAAAGTTTTTAGACGTTCGTTTGCATGAGTGCCGCAATTGTACCTCTAATAATTACAATTATTGTAACGGATCACATTAAGATGGTGTTATTTTCAAAAAATAAATTAATATTGTAAGAAGTACACAATTTAATTATTTCTGAAAATGTACTTAATATATTTTTTTAAATATTTTTTTAATTTTAAGAAACTTGGGTTTCTTCTGATTTGACATTCTGTATTTAGGCATAGACAAAGTAGAACGCTGCGCTTCCGTATTGCCGCCGCACGTACTTGCAGGTTTATACCTAAAGTGCGGAGTAAGCCAGAAAAAAAGGCTTGACAATACATTCATCATCATCATCATCAGCTTGTAAGAGCCCACTGCTGGACATAGGCCTCTTCTCTGGCACGCCATGCACATTTACATTACATACATGTTATTTTATTTTAGTTAAATATGTAAACTGAAGGTAAACTATGTTTTTTTGGTTTTAATTATATTGTAGGTATGATTTTGCGTGTACTGTTGGATTAAATAAAATTGTTGTGTACCTCTATTATCTATTGTTTAATTCTCAAACTGGCGGGCACACTGGATGCGGTAGCGCGTATATTGCATTGTAAGTATATAGGTTTTTTACGAGAAAAATTATTTAATAAGTAGATTTCCGGGTTCGCTGATAACGAAAATGACATACCTACCAACATTTTGAAACCAAGATGGCAGAAATTCGAGCTATTAAACTTTCTAAAGGCAAGTCTGAGCTATCAAGCACTATACGCAAAATAACTTGTGTAAAATATTTAGGTCTATGTATGTTTATATAATATTATAATATCACTGTCTGATCTGAGACCGCTCGCTGCTACAGTTAAACAACCAAGTTTTCGTCAGCAGCTATTGTTCTATCATCCCTACGATTTAAGTTTTGTCTGTGAAAATAAAAAAGGTAAGTTTGTAATGCGACGGTTTTTTAAATGTAATATCGGTATCAAAATTGTTTTTTTTTCAGCTTCATATAGATCCTAATCAGATGTTATGGTTCATTGTTTTGACATCTGTTGTCAAAACTTGTTTACATTTGAATAAAAATAAAACGAAATACGAGAGCGCGAAAACAAAAATTTGACACA
This sequence comes from Euspilapteryx auroguttella, assembly GCA_951802225.1. Taxonomy (NCBI): domain Eukaryota; kingdom Metazoa; phylum Arthropoda; class Insecta; order Lepidoptera; family Gracillariidae; genus Euspilapteryx; species Euspilapteryx auroguttella. Next base: position 5,888,115 of record OX637642.1, on the reverse strand, counting down.
GAACCGGCCTCGGCCGTGGCCACAAGGGTACTGACGGGGTAGGGAGCGGCGCGGCATGGCATCGGACCGCGCGAAAACGATGTTTTTTTTTAGTTTTTGCTGGTTTTTTGTCTTTTCGTTAAACTTAAAAATTCTTACTATAGTAGTATGTCTAAAATTTAAGGTCAGCAATTTTCATTCCAAAAATCAAATAAAAACAATCAGCGGTTTAAAAATAAAATGGAAAAAACGGAACAAAAAGGGGTAACTTTGAGATTTTTTTCTATCAACTAAAATTAATTAGATCCTGTTTCCCTTTAGTATGATGACTAGATTAGATCCTTAACTAACACATATATTTTTTTCAGAATGAAGACATCAATTTTGTATGTCTCAGATTGTTTAAAAAAATCTCAAAAACACAAATTTTTGAACCACCAAGCCTTAAGTTCAGATGTTCCGATACAGTTGATAATGAAGGTATACAAAATGTTTAGTCTTGATGTTAGTTGTCTCAAGTTATCACACTTTTGATGAAAAATAACTAATTTTCACAACGGATACGGCTGGCGCGCATCAATCTTTAAAGAATTTGCTTGTGTGGCGCGCCGACTTAAAATTACTTGGTATACTTATTTTTTTCGGCGGTTTCATTTTTTGACAAAAAGTGTTATTCCGTTATTTGCTCTTTAGTTAAGCAAACTAAGGCCGCATTTAGGAGCACGCGGGCGGTCCGCGGGGCCTCGAGCGGGGCGTGCTGCGATTAAATCGTGCTATACGTTTAGCAATGTATGAGACCGTTTTAGGAGACGCGTTGGCAAAGTTAATGCGGGCGCCGCCGACGCGTGCACTGCCGCGGGCGCCGCCCCGCCGCGGATGCGCGCGTCGTCGTTCAATTCAACGCTTCAAGATCAAAACATAGACCTATGTTCGATATCGTACATGGAGACACGTCGGTGCCCGCCGCAAGACGCACCGCGCACGCACGATAGACGTGGCTGTAAATAAGCGAAAAGCACAAAAAAGTACTTAAGTTATCATATTTTTTAAATTATTTTCTTTGTTTTTGTTTCAGTACGAGCCCGAGGAAGTTACAAGAGATGTCGCTTCCTTCATTTGACTTTCACGGTAAGAACGAGAAGCTTATTGTATGTAACTATTAAGTATAAGTAGGTAGATCCTAATCTTTGAAACCCTATAACATTCAAAGACCATCTAAACTACTAGACCCTTATACTAAAATCGATATTAATTAAATAAATCTTCTCCTACGCCAGGAATCAAACCCGGACCTCCAGTGTCATATTTGATTTAATCCTTGTAGGCTGTATTGTCATATCGAAAATCGACTTATATTTTCCATTGGTTCCTGATACCAACTGTTGGTATGGAAATAATCAACCTGATTTTTTCCATACCAACCAAATAATAATATTAATCAATACATAAAAAGTCGCATCCGCTGATATCTATGTTACGGTAAATGTGAATAATGCGGTAATTATGCATAATCACCGGTTATTATGAATAATTACCGGAACTTAATCGGAACGGAGAATCCCTTAGATTATTGTTGTACTGATTTTCATTGTTTTAGTTCTTTTAATTTTTGACTGATTATTTGTTAATAATATTATTATAAGTTTAAAATGTTTTTATTTTTATTTAATAAGCATACAAGAAGGACAAAATTATAGAAGGTAGTTAGATCCCCTCATTAACTATTTAAGAGCTGATCATCTTGAAACGACTGACCAGCCTGCGTAGCATGACGGACAAGCCCCCGCAGCACGACGGACCATTTGTCGAATCTTTCTGTCACTTTTAATCGCTTTTGACATTTCAATACGAGAAAATGTATGGAGACGATCGACAAAGTGATAGATAGATACGACAAATTCGACAAATTGTCCGTCATGCTACTGCCGCAGCTGTCGAATCTTTCTGTCACTTTTAATCGCTTTTGACAATTAAATGCGGGAAAAAATATCTTAAGTGCAGAGCTAGACTACTTCCGTGCGTCTTTGTCGTTTACATAATCATCAATATTGTAATAAGCTTTCTTAATCAGAACTTTTTTGATACGAGTTTTAAACTCATTATCATTCAGGATCAAAATCTCTTCTGGGATCTTGTTATAGAATCTTTCTTCGTTTCCTATAAAGCATTCGTTTGTCCGTTTTAGTCTGTTCTGTGGAATACTGAGTTTGTTTTTGCTACGCGTTCTAAGGTCCTTAATTTTATCACATTTTTTATGAAACATTTGTATGTTTCTACGAGTATACATAATAATTTCGAAGATGTACTGGGAAGGAAGCGTCAAAATATCTATTTCTTTGAATTTTTCTCTGAGGGACTCACGAGCTTTAAGCTGATAAATGTTTCTAATTGCGCGTTTTTGTAGTATAAAAATGACGTTAAGATCTGCAGCTCTTCCCCATAGAAGCAATCCATAGATCACTAAGCTATGAAAGTAACTGAAATACACAAGTCTCGCGGTAGACACATCAGTTAATTTTCTGATTTTCCAGATTGCGTACGCAGCCGAACTGAGCCTTGCCGCAAGATTTGAGATATGGGGGCCCCACTGAAGTTTCGAATCTAGAGTGATACCAAGGAATACAGTTTGATTTACCAGATTAAGCTTGTTATTGTCCAAATGTATGTCTGTATCATAAGCAGTCACATTAGGCAAGGAAAACTTAATGCAATTAGTTTTCTTTGCGTTCAAAAGTAAATTATTAGAAGTAAACCATTGAGATATCTCCACTAATGTCTTGTTTATATCTAAATTGAGGGGATCACCTCGTTTAACTTTAAATGTTAAAGAGGTGTCGTCAGCAAAGAGTACAACATCAGTAAGTTTATCTATCATGTAAGGGAGATCATTTATGTAGACTAGGAACAGGAAAGGCCCTAATATCGATCCCTGAGGTACACCAATCTTGACAGGACAACCTGCAGACACCGCACCACCCACGTCCACCCGTTGGTCGCAATTAGTAAGATAAGAGGCAAGTAGATCAAGTGATTTATCAATTACGCCACAGTGCTGTAATTTAAGTAGCAAAGTCTCATGATCAACGCAGTCAAAAGCCTTTGAGAGGTCACAGAAAACCCCAATAGCATCGTGAGAATCCTCCCAGGCTCCATAGACACTGCTGATGAGTTTGTGACTTGCGTCTAAGGTAGACCGCCCTTTCCTAAAATCAAATTGATTTTTGTGTAGGAAGTTATTAACAGAAAAGTGAGACGCTAATTGTGCAAGAATAAGTTTTTCAAATATTTTACTTAAGGCTGGAAGAACCGCGATTGGTCTATAATCAGTCGGGTTTTCGGTATTTCCAGATTAAAAATAGGAATAATTTTGCTGTACTTCAATAAATTTGGAAAAATGCCTTTTTCAATACAAGAGTTAAAAATTAATGCTAAGTGAGGCGCTATTAGTGTTATAATAGGTTGAAGTACTTTAATTGATATCCCCCATAGGTCTTCTGTCTTTTTTAAATTAAGTTCCTTAAATATACCAAGTATTGCTTTTATCTTTTTTTTTTTGTGCATTTTTTACGGGTTTTCAAAGTTTCCACTAAAAAAAATGCAGATATTTTTTTTCTTATTTTTTGTGTTTAATTGTAAGCTTTTTGTTCTCCAAATTGGTATTAGATTTATTTCTCTACGTCTATTACTTCAGAAATTATAAACTACCAAAAAGACCCTTCGCTTTTACCTTTTAATTTGAGATTTTAGTTTAACCCACTTTTATTAAAAAATAAAGTCAATATTTATTTCTTTTGTTAGTTATTTAGGTAGCCTACCTACTTAGCCTTCGTACAAGACCTAAATTAAGAGTCCTTTTACGCGAACAGTGGCGCCACTCAAGATTTTTTTTTCTAAAGTAAGGCTTTTTTCAGAAAAAAGTGCTCCCTTGTGCATAAAATCTTGGTCCCTAGTATTTGTTAGTATTTAAAATAATATCTAGGTGTAGAATGTTTATGTTTTACTGTTTGTTGCTAAAAGTGGCCTCAATTTCATCGACGAAAATACCCCATATGGGGGGTCGCAGCCACGCCTCAGTATGTTTTTAATAAATTTTTTTTGCAAAAGTCGACCCTGCCAACTTTGAAATTCACAGTTAAAGAGCTAAGGCTCACAGAACCTTTTTTATTTTTTTTAAGGCGGGGAAACTCCTAACGACTACCCTGGGTTATGTGGGGTTCGCACCCACTAAAACTCAGCCGGTGTCCATCTCGGCGGTTTGCAAGGGGGTCACAGAGATCTCTCGAACTTTGTGTTCAGCTCCGCGACCCCCTCCAGCATCGGCTAAGTAGCCTCTTCTCGGGGGGACAGGTGGTGATAGTCCCCCCTGAGCGCGGATTGCTCTACCTACGCTCGACGACGGAACTGGACACCGCGTTCCGTCGCCCTTCTCGGGGCCGTTATATGACTACACGAGGCCCCCGCCTCGTGCACCCGACGACCCCGGGGTCCCCTCTTAGTCGCCTCTTACGACAGGCAGGGGATACCTCAGTCCTATTCTTCGGCCCGGTACTGCAGGGCGTGCTTCGGCGCTTCATGGCCTCGCGCCGCCGCGGCGACGAACTCGCCGTCTGGCAGGGTTCGCCGCCTCCCGCCGCCTCCCTCTCTCTTTCGGCCGTCTCCTTGGCGAGCATTACTGCTTCGCAGAAGGAGACGGCCGCCGTCCAGGCCTCTCTGCTGCCGACCATGGATCGCACCAAAGCCGGCAGGGAGAGGTCCATCCCAATGGTGGTATCTGGGTCACCTTTTTTTTTTTTTTTTTAGGCGGGGAAACTCCTAACGAGTACCCTGCAGCCCCGGGGGGAGCCCGCAGGGTTATGTGGGGTTCGCACCCACTAAAACCCCGCCGGTGTCCTTCTCGGCTGATAGCAGGAGGGTCACGGACTCACGGGTAAGCCTGTGGAATTCTCCGCGACCCCCCCAGCATTGGCTGTATAGCCTCTCCTCGGAGGGACATGATGGTTGTCCCCCCGGAGCGTGGTAGCTTTCCCAACGCTCAACGGCGGAAACGGGACACCCGCGTTCCGCCGTCCTTCTCGGGGCCGTTATATGACTACACGAGGCCCCCGCCTCGTGCACCCAACGACCCCGGGGTCCCCTCTTAGTCGCCTCTTACGACAGGCAGGTGATACCTCAGTCCTATTCTTCGGCCCGGTTCTGCAGGGCGTGTATCTGGGTCACCTGGGTCAGCCTGAAGCTTAAAGCCCCATGGTGCCTATGCAACCACTGATCCAGGACGGGGAAGATCGCCTCCACCGTCCTGTGCCCCGCGCTCGGCTATATTGACTAATATTGACTTTATTTTTTAATAAAAGTGGGTTAAACTGAAATCTTAAATTAAAAGGTAAAAGCGAAGGGTTTTTTTGGTAGTTGATAATTTCTGAAGTAATAGACGTAGAGAAATAAATCTAATACCATTTTGGAGAACAACTCAAAAGCTAACAATAAAACACAAAAAAAAAATCTGTAAACTTTAAAAAACCGTAAAAAATTGCCCAAAAATAAATTTTTTTTATGTTTACCCACTTCAAAACATAAAAAGTAAAAGCAATACTTGGTTATTTTGGAAACTTAGGTAGCCTAACTACTAAGCCTTCGATCAAGACCTTAACCTTTTCGGCGCCGCAGGAAATAAACGAAGGTTGCTCCCCCACGCCAAGGCATTTTACCTTCAAAAATATTAGTGATTGCAAAATTCAATCGACACACAAAATCAACCAAAATTTTTATGTGAGATAAATAAACAATGGAGTGATTAATATACGAAAAGCTAAACATTTTCCCGTTTTTTAAACTTTTGTAATGCTAGAACCCAATTAGAATTTGATTTTAAGGAGTTTTCGCTGATTACTTTCAACTGAATTATGACCAAACAAAAGCGGCGGCTCGTCACTAACTACTTCGTATCAAGTACTCGGCGCTGGAGAGACACAAAAACTGCGAAGTTCGATCTCGATAAAGGGTCGTTAATCACAGAGTCGATAGTTTTTTTTGTACTATATTGTTTAATCTTGCGTATTTTAAAAACGTTTGAATCCTTTTTTTAATAAATGGAGTGATTCAAGAGGAAGGTTTATAAGTGTAATACGTGCACACAATAGTTATAGGTTAGGCGGTACGAAGTTCGCCGTATGGACTAGTTTTTAATAAAACGATTTTAGGTACCAAACAAAATAATCTCACTCTTCAACTAACTAAACACCATTTTTGTCATGAGCGTGGCGGGATATTTCATTGAATCATACCTGGACAACGGGCATGGCAACACACCTCAATACTCAATAAGCTATAGTTGTTAGTAAAAAAAACGTATAGTAGTGTTATAAAGCTTATAATTTGAAAAAAACCAATAGGCGTCAAGCTTTATTTAATTGAGTTGTATTGGGACATGGAAGTTGTTGTGTAAATTTTTCTAACACTCGTAACAACAAAATAATGATTGGCGTTTCCGCCACCATTAGAAAACGCTCCGCTTTTGCGTTTGCAGGGGCCTTACATTATGGAGACAATATAAATGGGGCGGACTGAGCCTATAGTGACGTGGCGTCTTTTCGTTCTTTACAAGGCCAGTACGCAGTTATAGGTAACTGCTCACGTATACATTGGAGTGCTGTTTAAAAATCTGTTATTAGAATATATACAAGAACAGTACGCAAATTCTCACGTATATTTCGTAGTAACGTTGAAAGTTATCTGGTTCCTTAATGTACAGTGCCAGTACGCATGCGGACTAATCGTGTATGTATCGGAGTAAGCGCCCCAAAACTCTTTTTACAATTTGTACGTAAGCAGTTGCATGCTCGCCATTTTGATGTATTGACCTCTCTTTCTATTTCACGGTAATCCATAGTCGTGTGTCTTTTTTACATTACATGTTCTTTTGGTATGCGCCATTGTTTTTATTGAAGGGTTTTGTTGTTAATAACTATTTTGTTTTAAGTGGAGAATGCAATTCAATTTAATTCAAATACGAAAAATGGTTACCAAGGATATTAAGGACCTAGAAGAGTTTTTACTTATTGTCCGCTACCAATTTATTGTGCACCAATGATGATGACCCCTATTTAAAGGTTGTTACCTACTTAAAGTAAAGCACTGACGTTAATTAAATTAATAAAATAGTTTATAGCCGACTTCTGTATGAAGATGAACTAAAAATAGACTACCAGCGGGCAAACCTTCAGCTTCAGGATCCACTCAAAAAAAATCGTTATAGGAAATAAGATTCAGCGTTGAACTTTACACGTTATTTAACGTTTCACGTTAAAAAGTACTAATTTCATAAAAAAAAATAGTAAGTATAATTATAGTTATGAAACCATTACTAATAGAAAAAAAAATGACAGTACCTACATTACAATATTACAGTATAAAATTACGGTTACCTATCTAAAAATAAAAAAAAATATCAGCTGTTCCATGCATTGACCCCGTCAGCTGATCGAACCAATGTATGGAACAGCTGATATATTTTATGAGATTTCGACCCATGTTGCTTTGGGAAAGTTGTTAGGTATGGTGAGCTGAATACCTCCTTTAATTTATTACCGTTTTGTCAGAAACACCCAGTATGTTGTAGGATTTTTTTATAATGTACTTTTAACTAGTTAAAAAAAAAAACAACTAATGAGGTAAGTTCCCAATGGTTCTCTGCAAATCTGTATTCCAGTAGTAGAAGCCGTGGGAAAGAATATTTTTTAGGTAAACAAAGTCATAAATCACATTTTGTAAAGGGTTTTTTGCAGAGTATTCTTACCTGGAATCGGCGCTTTTGTTTTAGAATGAACGCATAGGCCTTTCTCACAAAGACAACATAATGCGGCATCTATTTGTCTCTGAGCACTGCTACCTAAAGCTTTAGCAAACAAATCAAACCCATTTAAGGAATTAATTACCATTTTTTTTTTAGTTTTGCTGGTATTTCTTATTGAGTAACTACTTAAGAATTTTGGTGTATTCATGAATAAAATTACTTTGTAAATACCGTTTAAAATGTTAAGTTTTTTTTTAAAAGACGTGATTTTGTTCTATAGTATAATATTCAATTCTATGCTGTCTATTTAAGCTTTTACTGAGCTATGTCTATGTATGGATGTTTGTAAAAAAATCTGTGATGACCATTTGTAGATCTAAGTACACGTTTCGAATTGTACGTAGTATTAGTAGGTAGGTACTTTTACGACCAAATCCAAACTGACTTAATTTAATTCAATAGTTTTTTATAAGTTAGTTTCTAATTAGAACCATTGGAAAATGCGCAGCGCAATTCATCTCTAGATGTACTAATTTTTACGCTGAGCGTACCAAAAGACTAGACACAATGTACCAAAAAGTCCACTCTTTAGCACAGCACTAAAAAACTTGTCTTGCTTATGTGACTTCACAGCAGCACTTCACCTCAAGTGCTTGGCGTACGGGATATATCAAACAACTGATAAACCGGTTGCTTCGCTAGAGCCGCCCACCTACCTTATTAAATTGTTGTCGACATTTTCAAAAGCGAGGATTTGTAATGTCTACAATGGAGGAATCAATAGTAAATTCTAATAGAAATTATATTATTCCAGTCCGCACTATGCGTACACGTTATGAGATGGTTGAAAAAGTGTATAGTTATAATAATTTAAAAAATATATTGGTTTGGAATAATAGAAAATTCCGAGTAATGGCGCAACACTAGACGACTTCCAGTAAAGTACTCGGCGTGGGAGAGCACACTATTTTTGATTTGAAAGTTTCTTAAAGTTTATTGTCTTATTATTCTAAGTTTATTAACTTTCACAACTTCTGTTAACATGAATTCGTTCATAGAAGCTTCAAGAACAGTATCCAATTGGATTTTTCTCTTTAGAAAATATAGTTGGGTCATAAAATGTAAAAATGTAAGCTACTTCCAGAGAAGTGCTTGGCGTGGTGGAAGAACTTTGTGACTACTTCCTATCAAGTGCTTGGCGGTCAAAAGGTTAATGAAGGTTCTGTGAGCCTTAGATCTTTAACTGTGAATTTAAAAGTAGGCGGGGTCGACTTTTGCAAAAAAATAAATAAATCATGATATTGAGGGGGGGTGTGGCTGCGACCCCCCATATGGGGTGTTTTCGTCGATGAAATTGATCATAGAATACACCCTTAAAATTATGTTATAACTTCCCCGTACACACTGTATTTATATAAGGCACATGTATCAATCAATACATAGTATAAAATAATTATATATAAACCTTCCACTTGACTCACTTTAATATCTATTTAAAAAAACAGCATCAAAATCCGTTGCATAGTCTGATAGCCCTTTTTTTTGGGGTGGAATGCATAGCAGATGCTCCCTCCTGTCCCCCATTAACGTATGTCCACTCATCTGCCATACACCCTGTATATTATACATATGTAGTCTACTATCTTTTTGCTGTTTTTTTTTAAATTGATTTTGATGCTGATTTTTTTGTAATAGACAAAGTGATTCAAGAGGAAGGTTTATCTATACCAATATTATAAAGAGGAAAGATTTGTTTGTTTGTTTGTAACGAATAGGCTCCGTAAATACTGAACCGATTTAAAAAATTCTTTCACTGGTAGGAAGCTACACTATCCCCGAGTGACATAGGCTATATTAGATTTTCAAAAAAAATAGGGATCCTTACTTAAACTCAAATAATGTAACCCAAGGTGCAATATTTTTTCCGTTGTTTAGATATTTTGACAGGTAGTTTGTTTTTTTATGGGCCCATTCTGGGCAGGCAAAAGAACATAGTATATAGAGCCAAGTCTTTAGAAGTATCTTTATTCTATGGCGTAACGAAGTAAGCCGGGATAACTCGTATAATATTATATCATACATGTACAACACAGAATAGCACAGTGTTACAATGTGGTGATAGGTAAGGCGGTATTAAGTTCGCCGAGAATTGTAGCTTATGTGTTATTAATAAACCCAAGAAGAACCGACCAACGTCAAATATTTTTTTTATACAGTACCTACATAAATCCACTAAACACAATAAAATAATATTATTTTTCCATACAGATATAACAATGGCGAGTGGAGTTAGTATGAAACAATATGAAGACCAGTTAAATGGTCTGAAGAAAGAAAACTTTCACTTAAAGCTGAGAATATACTTTCTTGAAGAAAAACTTGGAACTGGCGCACCTCCAGCCGTACAGGTAAGTAAGCAATACAAACAAAATTACTGTCATAGTGGATTTTATAACAAGGACTTAAGAAGTGTTATTGAAATCCGAGGCTAATTCCCGATCGTAGCGTGGGATTGAAAGTCAATGGGTTTCAAAGCACCCGAAGTGCAATCATTTTCACCTAGAGGAGTATAATATTGTACAGTGGCGGTCCAGGACGGCGTAACACTTCCGGTTTTTCTGTATTGCAAAATAGCTCTTGTTATTTGGTAATGGTAGGCGCACGAGACAAAATCTGTTACGCCGTCCCAGACCACCACTGTACCATGCTAGCACCTAAACATACAAGAAATTACTGAAATCAGGAAAAAAGTAATTTTTTCCAGGGTTGGGTATGCAAGATATTTGGTATTCAGATAAGTATTTTTAACATTCAGGAAAAGGTTTAAGTACCTATTTTAACCGACTTTGAAAAAGAGCAAGTGCTTAGTTGATGTATTTGTCAGTTTATTAAAAGCGGGTTCGTTTAAAAAAGAAATTATATCTCATCAGAGTAATAGTAATCAAAAAATAATATTGAAATCTTAAAAAAACATTGCGTGCAAAATTTTAATAAACAAAAGGATAGGTTATATTATTACGGATCTGTTTTGCATATTGCAATAAACGGTATTAAAAAATTACGGAACCCACAGTTTATTTTATTAATTACTAGTCGACCCGGCGAACTTCATACCGCCTATCCTATTACTATTTTGGGCATGTATTAAACTTATAAACCTTCCTCTTGAATCACTCTATCGATTAAAAAACCGCATCAAAATCCATTGAATAGTTTAAAAGATTTTAGCATACATAGGGACAGACGCGGAAAGCGACTTTATATTATATACGAGCTGTCCCGGCTTACTTCGTTACGCCATAGAATATAAGATACTACTAAAGACTTGAATCTATAGACTATGTTCTTTTGACTGACCAGAATGTGCGAATAAAAAAACAAACAACAACAACAAACCACCTGTCAAAATATGTAAACAACGCAAAAAATATTGCACCTTGGGTTACATTATTTGAGTTTAAGTAAGGGTCCCTAATTTTTTTGAAAATCTAATATAGCCTATGTCACTCGGGGTAGTGAAGCTTCCTACCAGTGAAAGAATTTTTTAAATCGATTTCGTATTTCCGGAGCCTATTCGTTACAAACAAACAAACAAACAAATCTTTCCTCTTTATAATATTGGTATAGATTGATTGAAGAGGACAGTATAGCAACGAAAGAATATCTGCAAAAACTCATGCTGTCGCCCCCGAACCGCAAACGTGTAATAGAGACCTTCTTTTTTTTTTTGACGTAGCTTAGGCATCCACTAAGACGGGATTTTGGGATAACCAGGACGCCGTCTACAGGTGTAACATTTTGTATGAAATTCCTAAACTACTACTGTTTATAAAGTTGAAATTTACGCGGTAGATTTTCTTTGCAATATAAACATCTTAAATGTTTTTTTTTTTTAATATTTTGCCCCTGAGTTTTTATACAGGGTGAAACATGTTTTATGCTAAAATCTAAACTAATGACACTATAGGGATTGAAATTTTCAAAATTAACTCCCTATAATATTACAACATAAAATATTATATCAAAACTGCGTTTATTCGTCCTTGAAGCCTTGACACAGGGTTCTAAAGTTGGTATGAAAAACTGAAACCGATTAATTTTTTTCTTAGAAATCGAAATGGGTGATGTTTCTTGATTTTTGAGGGCGCTAATTAAAAAAGTATTTGAATTTTTTGCCCTGAGTTCTTATACAGGTTGAAATAGGTAGTTTTCTAAAATCGAAACTTATGCCTCTAGAAACTTGAAATTTTCAGAATGTGCTTCTTTTAATATTAAACCATCAAATATGATATCGTTTGGGATTCGCCTCAAAGCCTTCCGCTAGGATCCTTCCCACGCATAGCTGCATTCCAGCTTCTGCCTCGGGGAGGGTATGTTTTCCCTCCCCTGCACCACCACTGATGCTGCAGCGGCACAGTGCCACAAACTGTGCCGCCGCTCGTCTCGGGGCCGTTTTCATAGATGTGTAGAGCCCCCGCTCTACAAACCCACGACCACACCCAGAAAATAGCTAGGCCAACCCAACAATTTTAAAAAATAATTCTAACTGCGGTAATGGTCAACTGCCGGTACAAAAACTTGTGTCTACTGACTGGCGCTGACTGAAGATGAAGAATTCGAAAGCGTTGCCATTTTGACACTTATAACATTGCAATATGGCGAATTTAGATTCGGATTTTATTAAAATAATGATTTAATTTAATTTAATAGGTTTTTCGTCGTATTTTTTTATATTTAGCCGCTATGAATAAAAATAGAGTACACAGACAGTCCTTTTGTATTTTTAACCCCCGAACGAAAATTTAGAGAGGGGTGTTATAATTTTAACGTGTGTATCTGTTCTTATTATTATTATTCTTATTATCTTAACCATGTCTCATGAAGATCTGATCAGCGGTTTGAAGATCATCAGCTCTTTTCTAGATGATGAGGGGATCCAACTAGCTTCCTTATGTCCGATCAATTTGAAATTTGGTACCATGTTACATCTATGATATTGAAAGTATATGGTAAGGTAACCATGACCTGATCAGCCGTTTGAAGATGATCAGCTCTTGAATAAAGGATGAGAGGATCTAACTATCTTCCATATGTCCTATCGATTTAAAATTTGGTACAGTTTTACTTTAATGATATTAAAAGTATATGGTAAGGTTACCATGACCTGATCTGCCGTTTGAAGATGATCAGCTCTTAAATAGTGGATGAGGGGATCTAACTATCTTCCAAATGTCCTATCGATTTGAAATTTGGTACCATGTTACTTTAATGATATTGAAAGTATATCGTAAGGTAACCATGACCTGATCTGCCGTTTGAAGATGATCAGCTCTGAAATAGTGGATGAGGGGATCTAACTACATTCCATATGTCCTATCAATTTTAAATTTGGTACCGTGTTACTTTAATGATATTGAAAGTATATGGTAAGGTGACCATGACCTGATCTGCCGTTTGAAGATGATCAGCTCTTAAATAGTGGATGAGGGGATCTAACTACCTTTCATATGTTCTATCGATTTGAAATTTGGTACCGTGTTACTTCAATGTTATTAAAAGCATATGATAAGGCAACTATGATCTTTTGAAGATGATAAGCTCTAGTTCTAGTTAAGTTGATGAGGGATCTGACTGGGTCGGGGGTTTTTAAATTTGAGTTATTGTCTAATTGCTCGCATTATTTAGATTTATTTACCGAAACAGACACTGTTTTAACCGTTTTCTCGAAAATGCTTTTGGGAAAAAAATCAGTTGAAGGGGTAAAAAAGATAATCTTCATAAAGTATCCGCTATGAACTACTGTAGTTTAGGGATTGTTTTAACCATATAAATAAATAAAAATATTGTATATGTAAAAGATTAGCCAAAAAATGAACCGCAAGATGTCAGAATTCGATGGATCACGAGAGCTCATCCTTAACGTGGTATGGTAAATCTCGGTATGGCGGGAAATTTAATATTTTTCGCGTTTTTTATTTATTCTGGCGAAAGTATTCATTTTGAATAAAGTTTTAATGTATTTGCGTATGTAAAAAAGAATCTCCCACATTGTTATACAACGTTTTTTGGACACAGACTTACTGATTTTGTGTATAGTAAAAGTAAAGTAAAGTAAAAAATGATTTATTCAATACAGGATACAAGATATCGCTTATTGAAAGTCAATTAGACTAATCTAATTAATATTGATACCTTTTTTCTTAGGACATAACTTAATTTTTGGCCTTTAAGTCAAGTTATGTCCTAAGACACAAAATCAGTAGGTCTGTCCTCCAAAAACGTTGATGATGGTTTTTTACGTAGGTACGCAAATTTATTAAAAGTTTATTAAAAATGAAAACTTTTGCCAGAATAATTAAAAAAACGCGAAAAAAATTGAATTTCCCGCCATACTGAGAGTTACCACCTTAACCTAAGCATACATTAGTGGGTGGCCGTACCCCACTACACTAGTTATCTCATAATTACAAGTATTCCTTGCCTTGCACAGTAGTGAGTATTCTGTTCTCTGTTAGGTAGTCAAATGAATGAAATGAAATAAGTGTGTTGATGTGTTGTGTGTGTCGCGTGTGTCAGGGCCTGCTGGAGCACAACGTGCGGCTGCAGGTGGAGGTGGAGGAGCTGCGGCGGCAGCTGGCCGACAAGCAGGAGCTGCTGGCCGCCGCCGCCGAGGCCATAGACGTGCTCGAGCACCAGGTAACCGCTCGCCCGCACTCACCAACCTCTTCCTTCCTTACCTTCTAAATTGTTCCAAAGTGACAGTTTTCTCAGAACGAGCGAGGAAAGAGAGGGTTGCTTGTTATACAAGTTATAGGACGTTGGCGATCGTAAATATTGTATGGCCACGATAACTGTCACTTTAGAACTTAGGTACAATTTAATAATCCAAAAATAGGCACATGATATAATTTATCTCAATTTATAGCATTGTGAAAATGGCCGTAAGCTAAGCTTTTGCCTTTTATTTTTCCTAAATATTTTTTTTAGGGTTCAATATCAACAGACAGCGTGGAGGCCTCTATGAATCACGGTTCTATTAAGAAACTTGACCAAAGCGAAGATCAGGTACCTAAGTAAAGAATTTTTTGAACTATGGTCCTACTGTACTCAGCTTCGCACGCGCTTTTTCATTATAAACGTTAATTACTGGTTGATTTACTACTCAGGATTTGGTGACATCATTTCTGATCGCACCCATACGTTGACATAGGTAAGGTACTCAGGGAAATCGATTTTACATACTTAATAATTTGTCCGGTAATTCCCGTTCCCATGGGAATTTAGTTAAGTAATTCCTTTCTTTCAACACCCTTTCAGCCACTGAGGAACCTGTAGGTACACTAAATTTCACGTCGATACACTCAAAAATGTCGTTTTTTTCATACTAACTAAAAAGTCCCGTAATTCCCGTTCCTCAGAGAATTTCGGGAAATCCTTTCTTAGCGAATGCCTACGTCACAACATCTACCTGCATGCCAAATTTCAGTCGAGTGGTTTGGGCTGTGCGTTGATAGATCATTATGTCAGTCAGTCAGTTATATATATTTAGACTAGAACCTGCGCCGCGGTTTCACCCGCGCAGATTTTTCATAAACACTAATCCCGTTTTTAATTTAATATAATATATTGATTGAAAAAAAAAACGCATATAATCTAAAATTAATTAACTTTAACATTTATTTTTCGTACAGTTTTCATTTCAACATTTTCAACTCATATCACTTTCAGAACAATCTGCATCTAGAACAAACTTGCAACGAAACACAACCAGAGTTTGAATCTGCTGGGTAAGTTAAATTCATAGATTTAAATTAATTTTAAAGAACTTTTGTATATTTTCAAACCTAGTAGGTAAGTAAATCATAGTTATTTGTATTACAGGGAAACTGCTATCGACAATGAAGAAAAGGTAAAAGAACCAAATTTATAATTTAAATCTATACTTACAATCGTCTGCACTTTGTTCTTGAATTGTTCCATGTATAGTATAACGAGAAAAAAAGTAAGTATATATTATTTACGAGCTCTCCCGGCTTACTTCGTTACGCCATAGAATATAAGATACTACTAAAGACTTGGCTCTATAGACTTTTATTCTTTTGACTACTCAGAATGTGCGAATAAAAAAACATACAACAACAACAAACCACCTGTCAAAATATGTAAACAACGGCAAAAAATTGCACCTTGTGTTACATTACTCGTGTTTAAGTAAGGATCCGTAATTTTTTTGTAAATCTAATATAGCCTATGTCACTCGGGGATAGTGTAGCTTCCCAACAGTGAAATAATTTTTTAAATCGGTTCAGTATTTCCGGAGCCTATTCAATGCAAACAAACAAACAATCAAATATTTCCTCTTTATTATTGGTATATATAGATCTACGAACAACAATACTCAGGAAGCGTAACTCTCCTACAAAACCGCTTTGATTTAGGTTCCACTTACACACAGTCCTATTGCAACAAACACTTACACATTCTCATAGACAAGCTTGCACGCTATTGTCCGCTTCGCTCGCGTCTGTCGACAAAGCAGCGACCTAGTCCCCTGCTTTTGGCTGGTACAGTGGCGGACACGGTCGGCGTAACACTTCCGTTTTTTTGTATTGCAAAATAGCTCTTGTTCTTTGCCAATACAGTCTAGGGCTGACGAAACCATAGACCAATCTGTTACGGCCTCCTAGTCCGCCACTGTACAAACTATCGCTACTGCGTCTTTCCGTTCTATACAAGGCCAGTACGCAGCCATAGGTAACTGCTCACGTATACATTGTAGTGCTGTTTAAAATCTGTTATTACAATACATACAAGAGCAGTACGCAAATTCTCTACATTTCGTACAAGTATATATTATATACTTACACTATACTACAGCATGCTACACTATGCTTGTTAACCATTTTACGTATTTGAATTAAATTAAATTGCAATTTCCACTTCAAAAAAAAAATAGTTATAAACAACAAAAACCCGTCAATAAAAACAATGGCGCATACCAAAAGATGATACATATTATGTAAGTATTTGTGTATGCATTGTAATAACAGATTTTAAAACAGCATTACAATGTATACGTGAGCAGTTTCCTATGGCTGCGTACTGGCCTTGTATAGAACGGAAAGACGCATCGCGCTACTAGATGGCGGTCAAGTGTTATTTTACAAAATATTTATTTAAAGGTAATAATAAGTTTTTTTTTTATCTTTATGGCTTCTACAACACTATAATGCATGAAGGCATATTTGTAAAGATAAAACACGGTCAGAAATACCCAAAAACACAGTAATATGCTCCTGACGCTGCAGCCAAACGAATCAAGGTGCCACTAGGAACTGACGCGGCATGGTGTCCGTAACCCTAAGCCCCGCTCACCGGCGCTTCTTTTCCGTGTGCATTGCGTGGGGCATTTTATTGGGCTAGTTACGCTTCTTGAGTATTGTTGTTCGTAGATATAGATAGAAGATATACGATTTTATGTTGCTGGTAAAACTTACTATTACTACATTAAAGTTCAAAAATACACACTTAAATAATCTGTTTTACTACAGGTCGAGGCGACAGAACTTCCTTCATGCATTGACTCATTATTTCTATAGTAATATAAAAACAGGTAATTTATTTATTTGGTACATCTATTACAGAATGAACTGCTTCGATTACGACGTGAAAACCGAAAGGCTCTACAAATGATCAAGGGATGCATGAAAAAAATACAACAACAAGACAAGGAAATAAAGAAACTCAAACTGGTGAGTTTTTTTTGTGTTACTAGAAAATCGTTACCTAACCGAATCGTGTTGGCTGAGCCGTCGCGTCGGATCAAAGGCAGTCCAATCGTATGAACTGGACATTATATTTTTCAGGACAAAGAACTGGTTTACGCTCACGTAAGTGACTCTCAGCTAGAAAAATACGAGGAAATAGTGAAATGTAAAGACGAGCACATCCGGGACCTGGAGGGCAGGATCCGGGAGCTGCAGACGGCGGAGGGCGGCGGCGGCGACGCGGCCGCGGCCGGGTGAGCCTCTTCACATTTTACTTTTTTTACCCCCGACGAAAAAACCGGAGGGATGAGAGATAGAGATGTTATAAGTTTAACGTGTGTACAGATCTCTCAACTTAAGCTGAGAATTGCATTTGTGTGCGTGAAGTATGTGAGCGGCAGTGTAAACCGGTTTAAACCATGCGCAAGACGCGCCGCGCCTCAAGCCGATTGCAGGCTCTACACTATCGGTGTGCACACTCACACAAATGCAATTCTCAGCTTAAGTTGAGAGATCTGTGTCTGTCTGTGTGTCTGTCTGTGGCATCGTAGAGCCCAAACGGATGAACCGATTTTCATTTAGTTTTTTTTTTGTGTCATAGATAATTTTATCACTAATATTCTTAGCCATGTTTTATAAAAATCTGTTCAGCCGTTTGAAGATCATCAGCTCTTTTCTAGTTTATGGTAAGGTAACCATGACCTTTTGAAGATGATCAGCGCTAGTTCTTATTTAGTTGATGTTGAGGGTATCTGAATTGGTCCGGGGGCATTTTAAAATGTTTAATTTTGGTTATTATTATATTGATATATGAATGGTAAATAATATAACATCGCTCAGTAAGCTCGGGATTCTACTGTAGTATCCCGAACTTCGTTCAGCCCCCGCAGCATGACGGACCATTTGTCGAATCTTTCTGTCACTTTTAATCGCTTTTGACATTTCAATGCGGGAAAATGTATGGAGACGATCGACAAAATTGACAGATAGATACGACAAATTGTCCGTCATGTTACCGCCGCTGGATAAAATAACGCCCTCGGTTTATTAATATTATTTTGATTTCTTGTCTTGTGTGTGATACATACAATCTACAGTTTTCTCCTAAGAGCAAAAACGTGTAGGATGAGAGAACAATACCTAACCGTACTTGTCGGTTAGGTATTTGTATTCTGTACTCTTTTCTAGTGGGTGGAATGAAAACTATTATTTAACTAGCTGTCCCAGCGAACTTCGCTTCGCGCCTTACAATTTTAACTTCCCCTACATTTTTCCATATTTTCTCACCTCTTGAACCTTCCCTGGACTACTACGAACATTTAAAAACCAAAATCTGCTATAACGGCCCGTTCGTTCCCGAGTTTTAGCGACACTAACAAATCAAGATTCATTTTTATATATAAAGTAAAGATACCTTACATATTATTTTGATTTTTTTCGTTTTAGAAATTTACAAGAGCTATTAACTCGTCGTCTACAAGGATTGGCGTTTTTCCTCGACAAGCTCTTATCTCACAAGTAAGTATTAATTTGTTACTTGTTCGGTACTTATGCAAAGAATATAGTGTATTTTTAGAGTAAAATTTATTTCAAATTTTGTTGTAGATGCGTCCTCGGTGAGGATAAGAAAAAATTGGCAGAGAGTATTTTGGAGCAAAGCCTTGCACTACCAGTCGGTTTAAAATTAGATGAGACTATGGCGCCCGAAGACTTTACAATGGACGATAGCAATATCGATATATCCCAATCGTTAAGAATAGAGGATCTGACGCTCATGTTCGGCCACCACTTGAACTGCGGCGACGAGGTCAGAGCGGGCGCGCGGCGCGCGGCGGGCGCGGGCGCGGGCGGCGCGGGCGCAGGCGGCGCGGGGGAGGGAGCGTCCGAGTCCGAGGGCTGGTCCGAGCCCGACCGCGTCGTGTCGCGTGCGCGCATGGGGCTGCGCGAGGCGCGCGACGCCGCCGCCGCCGCCGCCGCCGTGTCCGCCGCGCGCTCGCGGGCGCGCCGCTCGCGCCTCTCGCACCTCTCCCAAGGTTCGCGCTCCGAGGACAAGGCGCCCGACGATGACGCTGCTCTTTTCGAGGAGATCGCGCTTCTCACCAAGCACCTCGAAGAAACGGAACGCGATAAAAAAGATCTCGCCGACAAGCTGGACGTCGCTCGGCGGCAGGTGGAAGAACTCTTGACCGAGAGGAACGATCTGAACAAAGTCATCGCAACCGAACGCTCCAATGTAATAGAAGCGAACAAATGTAGTGCAGAACTGACACAGAGGTTGGTGATCGCAGAGTGCGAACTGAAGGAGCTAGAACAGAAGGCACTCGGTGCCGCAGAGGCGATGGAGCGCGAGCGCGGAGAGAAGCTGGAGGCGGAGCGCACGTTCCAGGCGAGCGAGGCGGCGCTGCGGCGCGCGGCGGACGAGGCGGCGCTGCAGGCCTCGCAGGCGGCGCTGGAGCGCGCGCGCGCGCAGCACGAGCGGCTGCGAGCCGAGCGCGAGCTGGAGCTGGCGCGCGACCAGCTGGCGGCCGCGCGCGACCTGGCCGCGCGGCTGCAGCTCGAGGCCGCGACGAAACACGCCGAGGACGCCGCCAATGGGGTACTGGTAGCGCACGAGGGATTGCTATCTGAAGAAGACAGACCTACGTCGCCAGACCAAGGAATAGATAGCGATAGACTCTCGAGTCTTGAACATAATGATGTACAACTGTCTCCGCGTAAGTTTTACAAGATTTCAATATTTAAAGCATTTTCATTTACGTTCCCTTACCTACGTTTCTTATTATTTCAGGGTCCTTATATGAAGAAAACGTGACATTAAAACAAAAGTTGGCACGGACCAAAGCTACTCTAGCCGATACGCTGTCTCAGCTTAACGCCGCCAACATGCGCAAACGTAGCGTGCAACGCGCCATCTGCCGCGAGATACATAAAACACAAGGCGTGCTTCGCAAGGCGCGGGATCAGCTCGAAAACCAAAACTAATAAACACAGTCATGATCCGCAGACATGCGTATATTATAACTGAGTTTGTTATTCGATTTTGGTAAATACCATAGGTACTTAAGATACTTATAGCAAAAAACATCAACTTACTGCCCTACCACCTTAAACCACTATTACATAATAAATCAAAATATATGTCGTAGGAAGATTTGATAATTAGGGATTTTGCAAAAAAACTAGGGATTTTGCGAAAAATGGCCAGAGATGACACAATGCACGAATAGAATAACTAGAAATAGGAATAAAATAAAGGAAATAGAAAAATAGGGAAATAGAGAAATAGGGATAAATCAACTGTCAGAAGTTGATACTTTAGAGGCTACATTAAAAAACCATTCTTATAACCTCAATTTCTGCTTTTTAATATCTTTTGTTACGCCATAGAATATAAGATTGTAATAAAGACTTGACTCTGGCTCTATACACTTTGTTCTTATGACTATCCAGAGTAGGCGAGTAAAAAAACAAACAACGAACAACTTGTCAAACTATGTAAACAATGAAAAAAAATCACCTTGGGTTGGTTATTTGAGCTTAGGTAAGGATCCCTATTAAAAAAAAAATCTTACATAGCCTATGACACTCAGGGATAGTGAGTGTAGCTTTCCAACAGTGAAATAATTTTTCAAATTGGTTCAGTAAGTATTTCTGGAGCCTATTCGATGCAAACAAATAAACAAACAAACATACAATCAAATCAGCTTTCCTCTTTATTATTGGTATAAATATAGATATAGAAAAGTATGGCATTCATTTGTTAGGACGAACGCAGTATTATTAGTATATCTTTACTAATAGGTACATGGTAACAGTAATTATAAATAATAACACATCACACTCAGAGCCCCTAACTAGGAAGTAACTGTATCTAGGTTGTCCGAAACACACACAGAGACAAACATCACACCTAAACTGGAACCAAACATCAATATTCATCATACCAAAATATTCGCCCCACCTGGGAATCGAACCCAGGTGCACACGCTTCTCAGTCCACATCCCTGCCAACTGAGCCACGGAGCAGTTAAACAACAGTAATAGTATTAAAAAAAATTTGCTTAATACTTTTCTGAGAGCGTAATTACTTGTAGTCAGGATTTAATTTTTAACTAAATTTTTATTTTTATTACTTTGTGGTTATAATAAATATGTATTTTCATAGGTGCTTTATAAAATTTTTATTTCACTGAGTTGTAGAAAAGGCGACTCAACAGATTCCGTTTCGCTGCTGTTTTGTTTATATTTTATATAGGGTAAACTACACGATCATAGTATACCTTCCAGATTGTCCTGGTTTCATTTAGAAGCTGAAAATAATGATTTTTGTCATTTTACAGCATTAACTACGAAAGTCATGTATACTTATTAATTTAAACTACTCAAGACTTGGCTGTATGGACTAAGTTCATTTGCCTACCCAGAATGGGCGAATTATATATACAGCGTTGCCAATGTGTGGGGAATTCCCCAAAATGCGGGGAATCCCAAAGCGATTGGGGAATTTGTGGGGAGAGGCTCTGTGTGGGGAATATGCGGGGAATTTAGCATTTAACCAATTGAAAAAAAAATTCAAAAATCAAACATTCATGATCAAACATAAATTACTGCCTTTATTTACTTTTATTAATAAAAAAGGTTGTACTTATCTTTAGGGAAGTGATTATTAACCTTTTTCGGGGTACTGGCAGAATACCCGGGGTACTGGCAGAAAACCAGCGCTGCGGATAGTATTTTTTATATTATCTTGTAGCATATGCTGAGTCAGAGCCCTTTCCGTGTCGCAGCTACATCAAAACTGGATTTTGTTTGTACAGTGTAGTCTCATTTATGTTAATGATTCATGTCACGAGTTATACCTACCTAGGTAGGTACTTAAGTTTATAAAATGTACCTATATGTTTTGATGTATTTGGAACATGGAATACATATACATCAAAACATATAGGTACATTTCAACTACACATCAATCAACCTTATTCGTTTAAATTACTGAATAATAGCGAAATACAATAATGAAAATGTATCACCCCACCCTTAAATCAGTCAGTTGGTTATCCCCAGTCTTTGCTAATGTAACTATTTTATGTTAAATATTTGGTTCTTATTTTTTTTTTTTAATAGTCTGTGGCTGTGTCCCACTGCTGGGCAAAGACTGTAAATTAAAAAAGTTTTAATATTTTTTTGGTTTTCGTTCGATTATGTTAAATTTACACTTTATCAGTTTTTACATGTATTTAACCTAGTTTTTACTTTTAAGCCTGAACATATGAGAAAACCAGAGGAGGATTAGAATATAACGGATGATTTTTTTAAGTGATATTGCGATTTTTAAGGGTTTTTCATTAATAAATGGTTGATTTTTAAAGTTGTTTCGTAAATAGTTCACTATCTCATTAAGAGGGGATTTTGTGGGGAATCAGGATATTTTTCTACCCAAATTTGGGGAATTTGACCAGTGATCTTGGGGAATCTGGTAAATAGTCATTGGCAACACTGTATATATATATAAAAAATAGGTTAGGGCGCGTAAATTAAAACTAGAAAACATACTGAAAACAGTGTACAAGCTTAAAATGTCTCAAAATTACACATTTTTAGTTCCTAATTCGGACTTCAAGTCGCTAGGACACATATTAGCTGTTGCGAATCTCTATGACAAACATGATCGTTCTGCTCCATCCGATTACCATTGGAAAATCCTCAAATGCAGGTAAGACGGGTAAGAACAACTTTGGACTCACACCTTGGATTGTATATGAAACTACACCTAAATGAAACCACGGCGCAGGCAGCAACTCCATGCAATCACAATTCAATCCCTCAAAATGTTTATCTAGGTAGGTACCTATTATATGTAAGTACCTACCTATAACCTACAACTTACAATAAAAATTAAAAGTACCTATCCGAGGATTATTTGCGTAAAATATGGTTTTTTTCTTGATTTTTACCTAATTAGAAACCCTACCTACCTGGACCTACATCTCATAGTAAGGAAACCGCCGCTACGCTACAATAGAGTTAACCTATTTTTGTGTACTTGCCCTGTCGGTTACGCTTACAAAACTACCTATGTGATCAAAAAGGACAGAAAGATGGGTTCGATTTTGAGCGATGTTTCAACTAAACTGTCAAATAGTGTTTTGTGTATTGAATCCAGTTTCAATCGATATCGATAAACGCAAAAATGAAAACTTATAATAAAAATATGTCAGTGTCACAGAAAGATTTTCTATCTTTTTTCTTTAAGTTTTTTTGTGTCAGAATTATATTTAGGTAGATAGATAAAAAAAGTATGCATCACACAGCACAGATAGAAATCATAAGAAAAACCTAAGTAAAAATATATATAATACATAATATTTTTATAGAAAAGCAGTAAGTACTGTGCGATGAAAGGGCTCGGGCTCAGCTTCTTATCACAGAAATATGCGCACTAAGTAGGTACTCCTAATTAACGTAACATACATCGCAACGCTGTTAATCCGCCAGGACCCTTAATGTTAAATAAATGAGAGTACGAGTCTCAAGAGTGAAGACACTACGCTAATATATACTGGGTGTTTCTGACAAGGCGTTAATAAATCAAAGGAGGGATTCTGCTCACCATAACTAACAACATTCCAAAAGCAACATGGGTCAAAATCTCAAAAAAAAACAGCTGTTCCATACATTGGTTCGATCAGCTGACGGGGTCAATGTACGGGACGGCTGATTTTTGTTTTGAGATTTCGACCCATGTTGCTTTGGGAAAGTTGTTAGGTGTGGTGAGCAGAATCCCTCCTTTAATTTATTACCGCCTTGTCAGAAACACCTTATATAAAACCCTCAGTGCTCTTGAATTTCTCTCTTCAGAAACAGAATAAAATAATGTTCTACTACTTATCCTATTTTATTATTGACTTACATAAAGGCTTGGAAAAAGAAGCAGGCCTTTGCCCAGCAGTGGGACATATAGGGCTAAATAAAAAAAAATAACAAATCACTCAACAAACAAATTGTATAACTTTTTTCAATATACATTGGTGACGAACTGACGAATCAATATCATTCCAAAAATGGTTCAAAAATCAGATTCGGATTTGCAGTCTTCACCAGATCGTTTGTCCACCTTCTGAGGGGCCGCTCTGGGCTTTTCTGTGTCTTGCGGTGCGATTCTTCAAGCTAAATAAATAACTAAAATTATTATTTTATTTTGCCTGAATAACAGGGTAAGTGTGAAGCTTAGATTTTTTTTGGTAAGTATTGTTTTGTTCTTCCCAAAGAAACTTCTGTTTCACTGGGAAAGAATAAAGTGAAATCTCAATAAGTTGCAAACCTCAAAGCATTCGGGCTTGAAGTTCCGAGTTCCAAAAATGTTTGTAATATACTTTTCCCTGCGATCAGTGGCAGTAAACCAGAGCCTGCGGATGTTTTCAGCGTTCGAAAACCTGAAAGAAAATGTTTAGTTAATCATTCATCGACTTGATTATCGATACAATGTTTTGACGGCCCTAATAGCCTCAAATAAGAATTGTTTAAATTCTACAGTTTTGGGCTTATTTTTGTTCTAAAGTGAATGAAATCACGTTGGGTACTTATAATAAGCATTCTGAAGTATTGTCTCTAATTCTAATATCATTTTTAACTCTTCCACCTCCACCCCGATTTCAAAAAACACAACGCGCCACGCCACCATACAAAGATTTCGTTCGCCGCGCAAGGCCGACAGTGCGGCGTCCCGTGGCGCCGCGCGAGCTGTAAAAATCACCTAAAAATCTACCGATTTTGGCAGAAAAAAAGGACGTGCTTATGCAGAACATTCTTTTTTCAACAACAAAATTCTGTACTTTAGATAATTTATTGACTGACAATAGTTAAAGTTTATAATGTGTTTTTAAACTGACAATTTATTTCATATTCTAACAACTTAAAAGGGTTTGGTTTATTTTTATCAGAAATTATATCTAAATGTGTTGACACAAAATGATCCCACTTTTTTTATCTGTCTAGTCAGGTAGGCTGGACCGATATCATGATTAGGATTAGGCCTTAGTATTTCACAATTTTTTGTCTCTGGGGACATTAAAATTCAATCTGTTGCTTAAAATATTTATTTAGAATTACAATACAAATAATAAAATAATTTGAATAATAATTTAAACATCCTTTAGCTTAAAAACTATAATTAAACAGAATTGTAAACTTTAAAATAATATTTATCAATATATATAAAACTCTTCCGTTACTGACTGACTGACTGACTGACAGACAACGCAGAGCCGAAACTACTGGGCGTACAAAGCTGAAAATTGGCACGTGGGTTTCTTGGGGAGTGTAGGTGAGCACTAAGAAGGGATTTCCCGAGATTCCTACGGGAACGGGAAAGAATGGGATTTTTGTGTTTATGAGTGTAACCGCCCCTGCTTAGAACGGAGCGTTGGACTTCACACCTACCTACATTTCTCGAACTTTTAGAGGTTGAAGAAACCATTTTTGTTACGCGATAACGCGCTCGTATTAATTACGGTTATTTTCTGTTTTATAAGTTTCTACATCAATATATACACAGTTATTAAACTTATTTCAATTGTTTTAATGTACGCCCGTACATTAAATTGGCGACCGTGACAGGACTTATAATCAGCAATCAATTACCAACCTATTACGCCTTGCCGTGCCACACCCTTTTTGTTGGACCTGGACTTGTTGGACTGGACCCCATCATCGCAGCTTGCCATCTACACAGGACCTTCCGAGTATAATCGTAAGGACAAACCGAGGGAGGTAGGCCTTTTCCATTATTCCTTCACTATATTTCCGTGTCCCAACCTCTATTTGTGTGCAACGGCCGGTGTTTCTTTGTTACGAGTCAAGCGTTCGCGTCATCTATTTATTAAGCATTTGCTTTGTCTATTAACCTATTTAAAACTAAACAAACTATAACTATTCATTTGAATATTGTAGAATACGTCCACCTATCTTTGAAATTGTCGTGTTCTACTCCTATACATGCCTATAAATTAAAACTTCAACTATTAATTTAAATATTGTAGAATACGTCCACCTAGCTTTGTAATTGTCGTATTTTACTCCTATACTTACCTATAAATTAAACATTCTATTAATAAATATTATTGTAGAATACGTCCACCTATCTTTGAAATTGTCGTATTCTACTCCTATACTTGCCTATAAATTTAAATCTCAGCCCAATCTCGGATAGTACCCGTCTATTTACATACTTAAGCCTATAGTAACTCTTAAGTCTATAAGAATTGTTTTTGTCTACTCTACAGCTTTACTAAATACTTCCAAGGTGTTTTTTATTTTGAATTATCAACCTAAAAATTTTACTTACCTACAAATCGTTTTATAAGTTCCGTTAATAAATCCACAAATTTCTAGGAGGTTCCGTAGCTCTTTTTATTTTTGAAAAAAAGTAAACTGTAGCGTTAAGTACCTACCTAACCATTAACATCGAAGGTACTGTCTATCAAAACTGAAAGGCAGTAATCTTAGTTTGATTTCTTTAAGCAGTAGTGCATTGGTCACATCACAACCTCTTATCAAAGCGTTATTTTGTTTACAAATCAACTATCAGTAGGCACCTTAGGAAGTGACTATATTTGTTATTAAAATTACTGTGAGTAGATCCAATACTACCTACCTATTTACACAAAATATTATATTTTATTCTATTACATTGGCTGGCGATTTGACTAAAATCAGTACATCTGAACTTAATTTAGATTGCCTTGTTTACGTGCTTATTTATTTTGCCTATTATTTGCACACCTATAATTTCATATATTTTATAATGACTAATAAAACCGGAGAACCTTCAAAAGGAGAACCCTCAAAAGGGGAACCCCAAAAGGATGAACTCGGATTGCTTATTAAAAAACGTAGTTCCATCAAGGGACAGGTGACTAAATTAAAAGATCATGTTAATCAACTTTTGTCTACGGATTGGTCTAATTTTACTAGTGTACAAAGAAACGAGATAACGATTCGCTTTAATAAATGCCAAGAATTATCCTCTAAATTTGAGGACATTCAAAGCGAAATCGAATGGTCTTGCAATGACCTTGATGAACAGTTAAAGGAACGCGATTTAATGGAAACCCAGTTCGTGTACCTAATGTCAGTATTGCAGGATGCTATCGATACACTTAAGCCTAAACCAACGCCTGAATTAGACGGCGGTAGTGAGTCCAGACAAAGTAGTTCCCATCATATGAGTTCAATTAAATTACCTACGATCCAGTTACCTACCTTTGACGGAAACTACCTAAAATGGTTAGAGTTTAGAGATACGTTTGAATCTTTAATTCATCTAAACGAATCTATACCGGATATCAATAAATATCATTACCTACGTTCATCTTTGGAGGGTGGTGCCACTGTCGTGATTAAATCACTGGAGTTCACTTCGCAAAATTACAAAGTCGCCTGGGACCTATTGTGCGATCGTTACAATAATAAAAAGGTTCTTATCAATAACCATTTAAAGGCATTATTTGCAATCGAGCAACTAAATAAAGAATCCCACAAATCATTACGGTTTGTAGTTGATCACGTCTCGAAAAACCTTCGAGCATTAAACAGTCTAGATCAACCAACTGATAAGTGGGACGCGCTTATCATATTTATGGTCGCAGCGAAATTAGATATCACAACAAGCACGAAGTGGGAAGAGCACAAAAATATACTTTCCGATTTACCTACTCTCGATGACTTTAACCAGTTTCTACGCAATCGCGCAGATGTATTAGAAACCACACAATCAAATCGTAACGATAAAGTTTTTACTCCGCATAAATATTTAAACAAAGAAAATAAGTTTACTAAATCGTTCGTTTCTTCTTTCGATCATCAAAAAACAAAGACTTGTTTGATTTGTGGTGAAGGTCATTGGGTACATGAATGCTCTAAACTAAAAAATATGCAAGTTGACGATAGAATTAAAGAAATAAATAAATTAAAATTATGCACTAATTGTCTCCGTGGCGGTCACAATTCTTTCCGCTGTCTATTGAAGGGTTCTTGTCGCTATTGTAAATTGAAACATAATACTTTGTTGCATCTAAATAAACCTAAAGAAATATCCGATAGTAAGGAAAGTAACCCGATCTTACCTTCTACTTCGTCGAGTCCAGATCCCGTTGCGTTGTCAGTAGTTTCAGTTAGTCAGGTGTTGCTTATGACCGCTGTTGTTGACGTCATCGATCAATCAAACAATACTCACCAGGCGCGCGCGTTACTGGACCCGGGAAGCCAATCTTCTTTTTTATCTGAAAACCTGAAAAGGAAACTTAGCCTACCTATTAAAAACATTGAAGGTATAAACGTCTCGGGAATTACCAATGCATCATTTAATATAAAACAAAAATGTCTATTAAATATTCAGTCTAGAACACATTCATTCGGACTAAGCGTTAATTGTTTAGTTCTCCCAAAGATAACCAGTTTATTGCCAAGTGCAACAATCAATGCAAATGAACTAGGGTTGCCAAGCAATATTGATCTTGCCGATCCTGATTTTTTCCACCCATCCGATATTGACATTCTTTTGGGTGCCGATGTTATTTGGGATATTCTTGGGTCTAGCCGCATTCAACTCGGAGCCCAGAAACCCATTCTATTAGACTCTAAGTTGGGCTGGCTTATCACCGGACCAACTGGCAATAGTCGCTCCAATAAAAAAATATCTTGTAATTTTACGCAAGAGATTCACAATTCTTTAAAACTATTTTGGGAAATCGACGAGCTCCCATCCTATAAAAATATACCTATGACAATCGAAGAAGAATTATGCGAGAAGCATTATGTTGAAAACACTACTCGCTCAAAAACTGGCCAATTTGTAGTTAAGATACCGTTCAAAGAGTCTCCAGAGAGAGCACTGGGTGACTCATACTTTGCTGCCAAAAGTAGATTTCTTAATTTAGAGAAAAAACTCAATAAAAATCAAAATTTAAAACAAAAATATACAGATTTCATAAAAGAATATCAAGATTTAGGCCACTTAAGCAAGAGTGCAAAGCCCACCTTTGGGTACTATATGCCTCATCATGCCGTTCTGCGCGAAAAAAGTGAAACCACTAAGCTTCGCGTTGTTTTTGATGCTTCGGCTAAAACTTCGTCTGGAAAATCATTAAATGACCTTCAATTAGTAGGCCCTGTAGTCCAAGACGATTTATTTTCTATTTTACTGCGTTTCCGCAGCCATCCCTATGTACTTACAGGCGACATACAAAAGGCTTATCGCTGCATTGAGGTTCAAGACTGCCAAAGGCATTTGCAACTGATATTGTGGCGAAATGACGTAAGCAATCCAATTGAAATACTAAAACTAAATACAGTTACTTACGGCACAGCTTCGGCTCCATTTTTGACAACTCGAAGTTTACTACAATTATCAAATGAATGTCCTGATCCAAAAATTGCAACAATATTAAAACACGATTTATATGTCGATGATTTAACTACCGGAAGTAGTTCAAAAAAGGAAATTAAAGAAATATTTGAAGGCGTTACTAAGTCGCTAAGTTCTGCATGTTTCCCATTGCACAAAATAAGGACAAATGTTCCCGATGTCCTAAATGATAATTGTTTATTGGATTCTCTAAACTTAAGTAAAGAATCAAGTGTATTAGGACTGAAATGGTCACCCGTAGGAGACTATTTTTATTTCGAAATCGATTTAGGTACAAATCCAACTAAAATTACTAAACGTTCTATTTTAAAAATGACTTGCAAACTATTTGACCCAATGGGAGTTGTGAGCGCATGCATTATAAATGCAAAAATTATATTACAAAAACTATGGAGCATTAAATCAGACTGGGATGATGAAGTACCAGCTGATATAAATAAAAATTGGACTAATTTAGCTAAAGATTTACATTACCTATCAAAAATTAAAATTAAGAGATTTATTTTTTGCGACAACCCTACGCAAATTCAATTGCACTGCTTTGTAGATGCGAGTCAACAAAGTTATAGTGCATGTATTTATTTTCGATCCGTTAACGTAAACAATCAGCCATTGGTAAGATTACACTGTGCTAAGGCTCGGGTCGCTCCACTAAAAACGGTAACAATTCCGCGATTAGAACTGCTTGCGGCAGTTTTAGGCGCGCAACTTACTTCTAAAGTATTAAATTCACTTCGTTGCCATATTGATGCTGTATTTCTGTGGTCTGACTCCTCTATTGTCCTGTACGTACACAACCTAAAGATCTTAAAGCATTTGTCAGCAATCGCATTCGTGAAATTCATGAATTAACTTTAGGCTTTACGTGGAGGCACGTACCTACAGATCAAAACCCGGCCGACTTGGCTTCGAGGGGAGTAGATCCACAGGTGTTAGTTAATTCAACCTTATGGTGGGAAGGTGCTCCATTCTTAAAGAAGGAGCAACAGGAATGGCCCCAATCTATAAATACATCTATAATAAATTTGCCGGAATTAAAAGTTTTTGTTACCCAAGAAGTTACCGAAGATTTTATTGACTTTAAAAAGTTTTCCAATTTTTGCAAACTAAAAAGAATTTATGCGTACATTCTTCGATTTAAAAATAATATAAACAAAAAACATAAAAAACTAACGGGTTGTTTAAGCGCAGAAGAATTAAATAACTCACTGTTACATTTGGTAAAGTTAAGCCAATTACAAACCTATTCTAACGAAATAAAGACTATTTTACAAAAGGGGACACTGCACCACAAATCAAACATATTGCCATTAAATCCATTTGTTGATAGTGACGGTGTTCTCAGAGTAGGCGGTCGTATATCCAATTCTAACTTTGACTACTCAAAAAAGCACCCTATTTTACTAGATAGCAAGAATCATTTTACAAAACTGTTGATGTCGTACGAACATCAAAGACTATTTCACGCTGGCCCACAGCATTTGCTTTCTTCTATACGCGAGCAGTATTGGCCTGTCAATGGACGAAATCTTGCGCGCAATATTACCAGGCACTGCGTTGTTTGTACGCGTTTCAAAGGCAAAGCATTACAGCCAATTATGGGTGATTTGCCGTTTGTTAGGACGAACCCGTCATTCGCTTTCGACTCGTGTGGAACTGATTTCGCTGGACCATTTATGATAGCTAGCAAAAAGGGTCGCGGCAGTAGAACAATAAAATGCTATCTTGGTTTGTTTGTCTGTCTCACTACTAAAGCTGTCCACTTAGAAGTGGTTAGTGAGCTCAGCACTGAAGCCTTTTTATTATGCCTTCGCAGATTTGTGTCGCGCAGAGGAAAGCCCTCAGTTATTTATTGCGACAATGGCACTAATTTTGTGGGTGCGAGTAACGAATTAGGAAAAATAATAAAGTCCAGTCGTCAGTCAGTGTATGATTTTGCAAGTAATGAAGGTATTACCTTTAAATTTATCCCCGCCTACTCCCCCCACTTAGGAGGTATTTGGGAAGCTGGAGTTAAATCCTCTAAATTTTGACCTTAGAAGAATAGCAGGTAACGCTTCACTCACCTTCGAAGAAATTACAACTCTGTTTGCCCAAATAGAGGCCATCCTCAATTCACGTCCTTTATCACCCCTTTCATCGGACCCCAATGACTTGACTCCTCTCACTCCGGGCCACTTCTTGATCGGACGTCCCTTAATGACTGTTCCGTCACTACCTATGACGATGAAGAGACCTACCCGATACGAACTCATCGAACAAATTCGCCAAAGATTTTGGGAACGTTGGCGCCAAGAGTACCTCGCAGAACTACAACAAAGGTCCAAGTGGCGTACCAAGCAACCAGACATAAATATCGGAGACATGGTCATACTCAAAGAGGATAACTTGCCTCCTCTTCGTTGGAAACTCGGCCGCATTTCAAAGCTTTACCCTGGATCAGATGGTGTGAGCAGGGTCGTCGATGTTGATACAACCAAAGGCACTATTCGGAGAGCCCTAAACAAGTTGGTTCCGCTACCAGTTGAAGATGTTGAAAGCAAGAGCTTTCAAGGGGCCCAGGATGTAACCGCCCCTGCTTAGAACGGAGCGTTGGACTTCACACCTACCTACATTTCTCGAACTTTTAGAGGTTGAAGAAACCATTTTTGTTACGCGATAACGCGCTCGTATTAATTACGGTTATTTTCTGTTTTATAAGTTTCTACATCAATATATACACAGTTATTAAACTTATTTCAATTGTTTTAATGTACGCCCGTACAATGAGAAATCTGCGCGGGAAATACCGCGGGGCAGCCTCTAGTACCTTTATATATTAATAATGATAACATATTATGCAGTCTTAACTGGAAATAATTTGTATCTAGGGTGCAGGAAATACAAACAAAGACGAAAAATACACCCAGATAATGTATATTCATTATAACAATGTTCGTCTCTGCCAAGAATCAAACCCGGTGCTCCACGTTACAGTCGACATCACTGCCAAATGATCCACTGACCACGGAGGCAGGCGTTAAAGAGCCAGTTTATCGCGATGCTAGCGCCATTCTCGAAAAAAAAAAACTTCTAAACTAAGGCAAATATCAAAACTGTGGTACAATATTACACTAGATAATCTTGCTTAGTATTTTTTGAACACAGTTAGCACAGTCAGTTGAGATTGTTGCTAAAAGTGGCAACTTTTATCAACACTTTGTAGCTTTCTTTGGTCTTTTACCTAAAAGCTATACAACAGTGCCCTAAAAATACTTGGCTACATTATATAGTGTCATACTGTGCCACATTTTTGATATTTGCCTTAGTTTAGAAGATATATTTTTTTTTGCGAATGGCACTAGCATCGCTGTAAACTGGCTCTTAAAACATAATTCATATTAATTTTTGTACTACGTAAATTTAGACATTTTCGGAGTGGGAGTGGTATTTCCTAAAACAATCACCTAAGCATAAACCTGGTTGTTTTGGGCATTTAGGGCAATAGTATGAAGAATCCATTTTTTTTTATAGCCCGGCATACGACACATTTTCGCCTTTGAACCCGATTATTAGCGCCACGAGGTAATTTATAAACTACGTGCATGGGTTGTTGTAAATGGATTCCTCGTTCCAAACTATTGCCGTTTTGGCTGGAAACCAATGCCTTTATGATGATTTGTCTGAAATCATATAAAGGCATTGGTCTTTCACCGTATTTATTATATTAAGAGTGCGCATTGCATAACATCGTGGACAAAATGTGAATACCCAACTTTTTATACCACCGTAAGGTCTTATGCTCAGGGTTGTAATACACCATCATTTGATCGTGACTGTCAACACCGCCCGCCAATTCATTTTCAGTAAACTCATTATCCAAATCTGGTGATAGCAAAATTAATCCAATTTACATACCAAATTTACATAGTATAGTAAAGGGATTTACTTTCCTCAAGCATACTTTTGTTTTGGTTATTTAAAAAGAACATTATTTGATTAATCAATTTAAACTGTGCCTATAGTTTAGATTTAATATAGCAAAAGTTGTAAACTGAATCGTCATCATTATTGCCAAAAAAATGGCATTCTGGCGTTTATAAACTTTCTATTTATTTAAGCATATCATTGTGCAGATTATTTTACTAATATTTATTTTTGGCATAATGTACCCAACCAGCAAATCGTGTCGTAAAAAAGTCAGCAGCACGTTTCTCTTTCAGCTATTGGTCGTAAGAAGGATCTTTAAAAAGTCGTGTAAATGCTCTGTGCACGTTCTCTCAACGCGATTTGGGCGCACTTCTCTCAGCTTTAGATCCAGTAAATATCGTAAGATTATCGTATGAGTAGCCATTTAGTCGAATAAATATCGAGTAATCGCAACTAGAATGCTACTTAGTACCATAATGGCCATCAGAATGCCATTATTCGACACATCTGCTTTTTCCAAGTCGGTAGAACCGCTTTTATTCGACTTATTTATAGTAATAAAGCAATTTGGTTGCAATCACTCGACTTTTTTATCGTGTAACTGCACCCAAGCAGCACTTATAGACTTTTTATTTTATACGTGTAATTTATGTCAGTTGAAGTGTCAAACCTAATAAATATAAGTATATTTTGCCATCGTATTAACCATTACGTTTTTAAGCCATCAAGCCAAATGATGACAGGTAATTAGTTACCTGTTAAAGTTAGGTCGTAGGGTCTTACTTTCATGTGCGGAATTAATTTTTTCGTATATATACCTAGCATTGTAGTTAATATTTCAATGGGCCCCAAGATTTCTATGTAAATAATGAATAAAAAATATTGTTAATTTAACATTTAAAATAAATTCGCCATCAATAGCAAATAATAGCAACTCATTTATCATCACAGAGCATTCTCTCAGCTGTTAGTCGAAAGATTGAAATGAGATTTCCATCTTACGACTTCTAGGGACGCCATTACAGATAGTTTAGGGTTCCTTAGTGCAAAATCTACTACCTACTATCTACCAATATATAAAAATGAATCGTGGTTTGTTAGTCTAGATATTCAATTTATTATCACTATCCAAGCGACGAATGTTATTGCAAGTAGGATCACTTAATACAAAACAAAATTGTAAGTACTTACTTAAGTATCTCTTTATTATAAAAAAATAATAATAATAGTTGAGTCAAATTCTTTGGGTACCTACCAACTAACTTATAAAATTATAAAAACAAACACAATAAGTATAACATAAACACCCATGACTTAAAAAAACATACTGGCAAATTCAATAAATTGCAAACGGTTGTCTATATGGCCGTTGTTACAGAATACCTAATAGTACCTAATAGTAGTACTTAGTAATTATTATACGCTACGGAACCCTCACGCCTATCAATTAAACGCTCTTGACTCGTGGTTATAGCCAATGAAGATCTTGACTGTTTCAATCGTGTATACATCTTATTTACTTTACGTCGGAATCCTCCACTTCTTTCAATCCTTTTCCATCGATTATAATCCATTTTGCGAATAAAAAAAGCAAATTACGTTGTTTATTTTGGTATCATGTAACAAAATGGCAGATAGTGCTGTAAAAGATTTCAAAAAGCATTTATACCACTATATCGATGTAAAATGGCTTTTAAATAACCTTTAGAGACCGAAAAGGTTGTAAAAGAATAATTTGAAAGCTTTTACTCAACCTAATTAGTTAAGTCGAATAAAAGCATTCCATAGAGTTATCATACGACATAAAGTGCTGTTAAAGTAACTAAGATGCTGTTTTATCGTATGAACCGCGTTTACTCCACAATTATGCTGTTAAAATTAAATGTCGATAGATTGTGCTATAATAGCTAGTTTGACGACAAATTAGCAATTCAGTTGCTTTTAAAGAGCTGTCTTACGACTTATTGTTGTATAATGGCGATCAAGAGATACATTTATACAACAATCGAGTAAATGCGATATGATTTCATCGTATAAACGTTTACTAGACATGTTTATAGAGCCAAAAAGCGTTGAATGCAAAATAATCCAGATAGCCGCTTTTATACAGCTTTTTAACATTTTAGGATCGTTTATACAAGTGTCTTACGATCTATAGTCGAAAGAGTAAATCTTATACGACCTTCGTTGCTAGTTGGGTATTTCTTAAGTACTAGAAAGTACTTACAGTTTATAGATGATATTGCTGTAATATCTCTGTTGATTTCATCTTCCGAAAATGGATTCAAAGAACTTGATTTGTCCGTGTTATAAACACTAAGATCAATCATCGAATGAGGGTTCAGTGTACCAGTATCTATTGCCAGATCAGTCGTAGAAGGAGGGTTCGTAGTACCAGTGTCTATTGCCAGATCAGTCTTAGAAGGAGGGTTCGAAGTGCCAGTGTCTGTAGCCAGGTCATTCGAGTTAAACGGGATCGAAGTATCGGGATTCATAGGCAGGTCACAAATTGCACTGAATAACACAAACACGAGAAGAGATACGCCAGTAGCCAACGATTAGATCGAGACTGACCTGCCGTTGCATTTTTTACCACGTTTTTTTGTATGTAATAATAGATGCTCTCGGAAGCGACATTTACATGTACTCTTTTTCTAAGAAGGATTAATCTACAAAAAACTAAAAAAAAATGTCAACCCACTTCTTTATTTTTGAAAACAATAGGCAATGAACCGACCTCGTTCACTTTTATGATCGAAAGACAAAAGAATAGCGAGCGGCGAAAACCAAAAAAATATCCTTATCTATTTTTCAATGTTAACAATAGTGAAACGTACAGCTGCAAAAATTAATTGTATTGTGCGATTTTCAACATTCGAATATTTTTGAAATGTTTCTTTATAATTAACCGACACAGTCAATAAAATGTTTCAAAACATGTTTCGCTCGAACTAAAGAAGCACCGCTAAATAACCGCCTTATTTTTATTTCATTGAATACAAAATAGGTGACATGACGCTTGTTCAAATCTACGGTCACCTTTTTAATTACAAAAAGTCGAAAGCGTTTACCTCTTCAATCCTATAAGCAGCGTTAAGTACTTGCTTACAAGTCGCATTTTCCCCTGCACCTGGACAAAGTAGCACGCGCAGACCGAAAAATACACTTCCTCGAGCGCCATCGGGCGCAACGTATGTGCCCTGTTCCAAAATATACTAAATCACAATATAAAATTTTCAAAAAATTACAATGTATAGTTATATTAAATATATTAAATTCTGCATTTAAATAAAAATATTTAAATAAATAGAATTAGCTTTATCTCAAGTTAAACTTCAAGGGCTGATTCTATATAATAAATGTATGAAAAAAGTATAAAGCATGAATTAGAGCCTTTTAATCAAATCCTTGACCGTCTTTTTTCAGTAAAAATAATATTGTTATATCCTATTTAGTATGGTTTTTATCGAAAATAGCGCGAGCGCCAGCCGGCGTCCTCGGCGCCTGGGGATATGTTTTTAACGAGCGCAACGTATGCGCCCGTGGCGCTGAATGGGTTAAGTTTAGTTTGTAGGAAAAATACTCACGCGTGAAAACTGATTCTTTCGTCCAAGTTTTCTTTATTTCCATAGAGTGATCTGCAATTGCGCACCATGCAGGACATTCTCCTAATGATTGCTTTTCTTTGTTTAACATACACACACCATTAAATTACGAAATTATTTGAAAAAAAATAAAATATCTGCCGATGTTTACCTTTGAAAATGCCAGAAACCATAACTTATATAATATTGAATATACACAAATAGATATGCGACTCTGCATTTTCGACGTCAGCGCCCCAAGCGGTAATTCTCCAAACCACATCATACAACATATATACCCATAGATAGGCATCCACCGCACCTAGCTAGCTTGGTAGGTACCTATGTAGGTATTTTATTCATGTAGACATCTTTTTTAGGTTGAGATTATTTTCACAAGCGGACAGAAAGTAAAATGTAAACTTGGTTACATTTTACTTTCTTGCTTTACAGATTAATCTCAACCTTAAAAGATGTCTGCATGCTTATTATCTTACAATAAGTTCTTAAGCAAAATGTAACTCAAACTTAATTTAAAATGAAAATTCTATAGGTATTTAATTAATAATATTTATTATTTTCTTCTTTTGGTATAATAATAATATGCAATTTTTTGAAAATCATCTATATAATCATAGCGTTTACCTTTTGAAATTCTATTTGTGTGCCTACACCATGTTTTCATGTTTGCTTGAGGTATAGTATTGCGATTCAAAGTGGGAATGGCAAAATTTTCTTTATTTGAATATTTTTTTGTTGACCAGTGCCAAAATATCACCACTAATACTATTCAACCATGTGCGGAATCTGTCTGGTTGTCTCTCCGGGTTCGGCAAACTGTGTAAGACTATATTATCCAAACCTGAAATGAATATGAATACCTACTTAATTAAGATTTTAGTTTATTATTGTTAATGGTTACTGTACTTTTAAAGCCATTATTATGTTTGTAAAATAAGTGTATGTTTGTCATTACAACCTAATCCGGTGATGTGATTTTGATCCCCTGAGGAATGCTAGAATATTTAAGGCTTGTTGCTAATCATCAGTTCCGTGCTTCAGAAGATATGGTTCGTCCGCCCCATATACTTTACAATACTTCTCACTGAATCAATGATACATTATGAGCTAGGAAAGAATCTGTCTTTCGTACTTATTACTAACCTATTTTATGCCATTAATTGCTGTTTGAATAGAATTATGTGGAAACGTTACTAAAATTATTATGTGGAAACGTTACTAAAACATAAAAAAATGAATACCTAGATACCTTCACTTCACTTCAATCACTTATTTTTGTTACATTACATTTAGTGTTACACAAATGCATTTTCGTACAGTGGCGGACACGATCGGCGTAACATTTCCGGTTTTTCTGTATTGCAAAATAGCTCTTGTTCTTTGGTAATACAGTCTAAGGCTGACGAAACCATAGACAAATCTGTTACGGCCTCCTAGTCCGTGACTGTACATTCATAATTGGTCAGACAAATCAATAAATAAACAATTAATAATAATATATCATGTAACTATTGTAAAATGATTGTATCATGTTCTACGGAGGGAGAACTTTATTGGGCCGGTTATCTGGTTCTGGTGCTATTGCGTAAATAGTAGTGTGTCCGAAGAAGTTATATAACTTCCCCGGACAGGACACTATAATATTCCCCGGACGTATAGCTAGACTACAGCTAAACTCTAGCTCTGCTACATGTGCTTACAATCGATAGTCGATTTTACAATAGGCCACAACACTGCGTGCTAGGTGCAAATGGTGGTGTTGCAAATAAAAATAAAATAAAGGGTTACCGTTTGATAAAAAAAATATTATTTCTCAGCGACATCTATCGTTGATTCTCCAAACTACTATTTTTCCTTGAAGTTGTAGCGGAAATCTTTTTTGTCGACATAATTTTAATTTAATCGACATAGAGAGGATAGAGGATTGCTAATGTTACCATCGTAGATTTTTAGTGACTCTTTAATTTTGTAGGATTTTAATAAGGAAATAAGATATCATTTGACAATTTCTTTGCATTCTCGTGACGTCACTAAGGTTTGATCTCAGAATAAGGACTAGCATAGAAGCCGGGCTAAAATAAAAAGTTATTTTCATATTGTTACGCTCCTTACTAAACGGCAAAAAGACTATTAGTTAGAGAGAGATAAAATATAAGAATTCTTTGCAAGTTTTCTTCTTGTCGCATCAAAGTGGTTTATTGATGACACTGGTTTATTAGTACCGTACAAAATTAAAAACCAATAATTTGGTACATATTTGGTGGTTTGTTTATGGTTTGTTTTATTTTGACGTATAATATGACATTGTAAACATCGGTAGCAGCTCCAAAAGTTTTATGATTATTTTTTATGAAAAAGGTGTAATAAATTGGTTTTGTGATTGTGAATGTTTAACTTAACGTATAACAATCTCTTGTGTAGTGACGGGATGTGAATAAAATGCGTCAAGGAATCAAAATCTTGATGTTTGGGTCACCTACCATTCGGTAAATCATTTTGTTTCATTGTAGACTTCTGGGCACTATTATGACTAATAAATTATCAAGAACATCTATTTTACACGCTGTTTGTCGAACTCGTACCTAAATTTATTGAATTATTACGGTAAAACACCTTCTGTAAAGGTTATGATAGTGTTGTGCCAAAATATGTTTAGACAAAAGTTATCGAACCTAAATCATCCGTTCTAACTTAAGGACAAATAAAAATCAGACATAATAATATGCTAATTGTTGTATGTTTTTCAGTTTTCAAGTAAATTATATACTAAAAACAAAATGACTGGATGCTATAAAGAGACAAGATTATAAACATTCACAACATACTGTTTTATCAACAAAGAAGATTTAAGATGGTGAAGATTATAACCTGAAACTGTAACAACAGTTTTGCTGCTGCAATTTGAATAAGTTGGTTGGTGGTAATCATAAAATATTGCCCTTTCAATTGCTTATTTTCTATCAACTTAATTAAATGTTAATCATTATCAACTTAATGTTAAAGGAAATAGGACAGAGACATTCAGTGGACAATTCATATTTCATATCTAAGAAAGAAATGCAACCAGAAAATACCATCATCTCAGCTGAAAAACGTCTACTGCTGGATATAGGCCTTAAAGAAAATATCGTGACATACAATTTGCCCATTCTGGATAAAACAGGTTTAAGTTTATCTATGTTTTTTTTTCTGCAGATCCTCATAATTGTATATGAAAATTTCAAGTTTAAGTTGCGGGATGTCGTCGTTTAAGTTAATATTCTCTAAGATACCTGTTTTCTAAAAAAAAAGACGAAGGCTTTAATTAATATGAATAAATTATTATTATTATGATTTTCTTGAATATAATATTTAAGAACATTTTTCTTGCTTTCTTACAGGCCTCACAAAATACTTTGATAAAAAAAGCTACAGAATATATGAACCGTAAATTTGGGTAAATCAATGCTGTAAACTGTAAACAAATAAAATTCCATGAAAATTTCACTTTGTCATAAAAACAAAAGCGCCATTGTTGCTGCAGGATATCACTTACGTATGTATAAATTGTTTACACCCAGGTTTTATAATACTTACTCTCTTTTATTAGTTTTAATTAAAACATTTTTTTTTTTTTTTAGCAGGGATTTTTCACATACAAACACTCCATGACAAAGTGATGATCAAGATCAACCCAGGCAAAAACAAACATTTGAGGTGCAGAGTGCAGAGCAAGATTATTGAAAATGAGTGTGTAAAGAAAGAAGCACATATCATACATTATGAAATTTCCAAAAATAGAATTGTTTTACTTGTTTTATATATACATATTATTATAGGCACACATCTTTTAGTTTTAATTATTTTAGAGCTGTGCTAATATCTGATGTGCCAGAGTTTTTTATAAACGGAAATCTTTAGAAATAGGTAGTATTATTATATTTTTATCAAGACACCCGTTTTATTCATTAAAATAACTTATTGTGTGCAGTGGGTTTCCTGGAAGAAATCGCTTTAATCGATGAGGCCACCCATTGCCCTTATTCTTTTTCTGTTAAAAATTTTTTTACGGTTTGTTTTATTTTGTATTTTTATTTGCATTTTTATAGCAATAAAGCGTTTTTATCTTTGTCTTTGTTTTCTTGTTATTATAATACCATACAATTACTCCTGAATTAGTTATGATAAGTTCCATAATAAAGAACCATGTCTTGTATAAAAGTATAGACAACTTGATTTAGGACAAGCTATTTTTGCCATCACTAGCTTTTTAGAAAATTAAAAATAAAAAGTCGAACCCAGGTACGGGCAAGGTTCGGAAGAGTCATACGACCCAGTGGAGAAAGTATATTGGTCTCTTTTTAACATATTCAACGGTTGCACTTGAGTAAATAGCGTAACACAATGATGTGACTTTTTATTTTAGGACTCCTTCTATGCTAGTCCTTATTCTGAGGGTTTGATCTATTGGTATTCATTAATCTGAGACCTACATTTACGAACTACGATGACGGGTATTTTTAAAACAATGATTTTACTTGTTGCCTGTATTCCTTAGCGGCGGTTTCCAACCTCTTTGCTGTACGCTGTGATGTTATTCCGGCGGTTTCCAACCTCTCTGTGTTATTCTACTTGCGGCAATAAGTACTTACTAAAGTTACCAACCCTTTGAATTATTAATTTAGTGAACGCACCAGTCCCAAACCAGATAAGCACAAATTTTGACTTCGAAATTCTCTAAAATATTATCTTGTTATTATAATGCTTAGGTTGTTTATTGTATATTAACGCTGTTGGAGGTTGGAGTTTATCTTTTCACGATATTATAATATGGTTTTTACTATGGCCCTCTCGGTATGGCACGAAATTCAATTTTTTTCGGCTTCTTCCCCATTTGCCTGAAATTATTTGCCCGAAACATTAAATTTACCCATTCGCCTGAATTTTAATAAAAAGTGATCCCCATTCGCCTGCATATATTTTATGAATAAATAGCACCGTTACAGGCCACTAAATACAATGACTATACACGTAGGCAACAGATGCTTCAAATTCTTTATGAATCCAAGATTCTACATACATAACATAATCTCACGCCTTTTATTCCCCGAAGGGTAGGGCAGAGGTACCAGCTCAAGAGCCGGACCCACATTTAGCCGAGATTCTGTTCCAAGTAATTAGAGCTTATAATTTAATTTTAAATTCAAATGTTTTATTTTTTTAACCTGTTATTTTACTTACTTTTTAACCGACGAAAAAACAAAAAGGAGGAGGTTCTCAATTCGTCGCGTATATATATTTTTTTTATTTTTTATGTATGATCACGCATAACTTTTTACTGTGTGGACCGATTTTGATAATTCTTTTTTTAATCGACAGGGTATACCTTGAAGTTGGTCCCATAAAAATTTGGAAATAAAATTCCCACCCTAAGGGTGGAAAAATAGGGGTGACTTTTTGGTCGGCGGGTCGATTTATCCACTCACAGGTTGCATTTCCGTGTTACATTATAACCTTTGATACCTACTTACAATATCTTTGGAAATGAAATAAAATCAGCCAAAAGACGTCCACTGCTGGACATAGGCCTCCCTCATAAATCGCCTCACCGACCGGTCGTGATCGAACCTCATCCTGTTAGTCCCTCAACCTTCACCAGGTTGTGTGGCCACCTTGTGGGGTGCGACCACCCGGTGAAGTATGATTAGCTGGGGTCAAAAAATTTGCCCAAAAAAAACTGAAAAGCAAAAAATAAAAACTTTTTATAAAAAAATTAAACCGCCGAAAAAACTGAAAAGCATTAAATAATAGGGAAACATTTTCTATTAGGCCTTAATTTACTCACTTCTTAAAGTAATTTTGGATTACCAAGAAATTTTGAGTCGGTGCCACAGAATCAACGAATAAATATCACTATTACCTGAAATTCAAAGAAATAACCGAAAAACGTATGCCGCTGCGCATCGCGCTTTACATAGATAATGAATTTGCTTGTGTGGTGTGGCGCCGACTTAAAATTTCTTGGTAATCCAAAATTACTTTAAGAAGTGAGTAAATTAAGGCCTAATAGAAAATGTTTCCCTATTATTTAATGCTTTTCAGTTTTTTCGGCGGTTTAATTTTTTTATAAAAAGTTTTTTGTGTCTTTATTTGTGTGCAATAAAGTGTTTTTTACTTTTACTTTAATTTATCAAATGCGTAAATGATATTTAAGCGCTTATATACTTTAAGCGTAAATTTCGCCGAATGTTTGACAACCTGAATCTTTATCTTATTGTCATCCAAAACTATTGAATATTGCAGATTATGTAATATTAAAAATTGCGGATTATTATTATTATTAGGTACCTACTTAGCTCTCCAGGTGTGTGACCTTTTTCAGTATAAATTGAAACTATTTCTGCATTAAAAGCAGAATACCAATTATAAAACAAGTTTTATAATTGGATGAAAAAAAAAGCGTCAAGTCGACACCATTGAGAAATGGTAAACTTAGTACTTTAGGTACATGAGCAGAAAATTTTCTCAAAATTTTAAATAATAGAAAGGGCTAAGAAACATTTATTTCGACTGAAATTTTAATACTTACCACGCACTGAAAAACTAGCTATAGTTGACACAAACTGGCGCTATATAAAAATATAAAGAAAAATTAAGGCCCCTGACCTCATCATCGCTGAAAATAACTAAAT
The DNA here is from genome assembly GCA_951802225.1 of Euspilapteryx auroguttella. NCBI lineage: Eukaryota > Metazoa > Arthropoda > Insecta > Lepidoptera > Gracillariidae > Euspilapteryx > Euspilapteryx auroguttella. The sequence continues at coordinate 5,843,971 of OX637642.1, read as the reverse complement.
AACATGAAATACATGGAACTTCAGACAGATCATGAGCGGATTTTGATTATGTAAAACTAATTCCCGGGCGGGGCGAATATTGATATGATGAATATCGATGTTTGTTTTCGGTCTGGGTGTGATGTTCGTCTCTGTATGTGTTTCGGGCACCCTAGATACAGGTTCTTCCTAGTTAGGGGCTCTGAGTGTGATGTGTTATTATTATTATTATTATTAATAGCATGTCTTACTGCAGATAACTGTTTTTGCATATGTCTAATGAAATAATCTTAAGACTCTTTGTTTTGTTAGATACGATCAGGCGAATGGGAACACATTTTATTGAAATTCGGGCGAATGGGTAAATTTAATATTTCGGGCGAATAATTTCAGGCGAATGGGGAAGAAGCCTTTTGTCGCGTTTTTTACTTTTTCTGGCGAAAGTATTCATTTTTTATAAAGTTTTAGTGAATTTGCGTACCTATGTAAAAAACCATCTCCCACATTGTAATACAACGTTTTTGGAAGACAGACCTATGTACTGATTTTGTGTCTTAGGACTAAAAGGCCAAAAATCAATAGACACAAAATCAGTATGTCTGTCTTCGGGAGATGGTTTTTTACAAAGGTGAATTCATTAAAACTTTATTTAAAAATCTAGCTGTCCCGGCGAAATTTGTATCGCGCCGTACTATTTTATATGGTAAAATTTAATTTTTGTTTTTACTAACTTCCCTTCCATTTTTCCATATCACCTTTAAAACCTTCCCTGAACTACTACGAACATTTCAAAACCAAAATTCATTTTTATATATATATTACAGTGGCGGACACGTTCGGCGTAACACTTCCGGTTTTTCTGTATTGCAAAATATAGCTCTTGTTTTTTGGTAATACAGTCTAGGGCTGACGAAACCATAGACAAATCTGTTACGGCCTGCTAGTCCGCCTCTGTACATAGATAGTTCATAGCGAGGAAGAGGCAGAGCTCCAGCTCGGTGGACCGACACTATCAAATGTGCTACCAAGATGAACATCCCCTTGGCCATTGGAAGCGCTCAAAACAGGAGAGCCTGGAAAGCGCTCATTAAAATCTTGTTGGTCATCCATCACGACCCTCAGCCATTAGGAATCGACAAGAAAGAAGATAGTAGATTAATACTTTCGCCAGAATAATAAAAAACGCGAAAATATTAGAATTTCGCGCTATACCGAGAGGTAGTAACCCTACTAAAACCACTAAACTTACTTAACGGCCTGTACTTTGAAGCTTCTTACCTAATTAGGTATGAGGGTCCCCCACCCTCGCAGCTGTGACATGCGCGCGTCGAAATGCGAAATGTCGCGGCAGTTTTAAATTTTATTACTTTTCATACAAGCCGAAGTTAAATCGAGATGTTTATACCTACCGCACAATTTTTCTTTCCGATTTTCGTTTCAGCGCACAAGAATTTGCGTTTAGGTAAGGTATTTGTAATAACGAGTTTTTTTTAAACCATCTGAGAAATATAAAACAGATTTCTTAATTCTGAAAAATATAGATGTAGGATTTAGTTTAGACAAGTTATTAAAAAGTAACAAGATGTAATGAATTTCACTCTGTAGAAATAAATATCAAAGTAAACCCTTTTTGTAGTGTTTTCTCAATATAAATAAAACACCACTGGTTGTTTTAATTTAAAACAAATAACGATATAGTTTGAGTTGATAACTTTTTTTATTTGGAACTAAAATCACACCCTAAGGCCTCCTTTACGAAGACGCGGCGTGTAGTGCGGGATGTCGTGTGGGTTCCGACGCAGGCGCCACCACGGTCGCCGCCGCCGCGGGCGCCGCCGCGGGAGCCGACGCGTTTCCTTATACGATATCGAACATAGGCCTATGCGCGTCTCCGTAAACGGTCTCATACTATTGCTATACATTTGATTTGGGCGCAGCACGCCCCGCACGACGCCTCGCGCAACGCCCTGCGTGCGCTAGGCAGTACATCTCAGCCGCTGTACACATTAACATGCATTCATTTTCTTGTAAATAGTGTACCTAACCATGTGTAAATATATCATCCCTTCTTCAACCTCTGGAGTTATTTCTACTGCAGGCGGGCGGACATAGGAGTTCTCTAAATTGGCGACCTACGACGATTGGATTACAAAAACCGCAAAATTTTCAACACTCGCCCCACCAGTTCCATTGTAAGTGGCGACTACCTGCCTTCTTCTGGAGGACTCTGGGGGACTTCTGGAGAAGCGCCTCGCCGACTAATATAATAATAATCATCATCATCATCTCGGCTGCCCAAATTCAAAACCTAGTAACTGGTGTTTTTGCAAAAAAACCATTTTTGTCATTTTTCGACTTACTAGGCGGTATAGATTTGATATGAACCTTAAAACACCCAGTTTCTTACGTAATTTTAAAAATAAAATTTAATTTAAGTCTACCCAATTTGGAAAAGTTATTGAAATTTCCATGAAGTACATATTCTTAACATAGCGCATGTCGGATTACAAATAAAAAAACCTAGCAACTCAACCGACTTACTAGGTTATGAATTTGAAAGCTGACTTACTATGTTTTGAATTTGGCGCCGATTATAAAATCAATCAAATTTTGATGGAATTTAGTAAGTTACAAAAACAGTATACAAATTTGGCTGAATTAACCACGAGTCGTAACCAAATAGTAAACAAAACTTAATTCTGCCACAAATAAATCATTTGTATAACTTTTAAATGAATGCACTTCAAAAAATAACATTTTTCATTCGAAACGTACAACTAAAAATATAAATTGCTTTAAAAAGTAGAGAATTAACTCAGAGATTGTATTTCAAAACATAGTATTTCACACTTAGTTAATTAACTAAGTGTGAAATACTATGTTTTGAAATTGTTTTCATTGTCATATTTGGGTAAATTAAAAAAAAAAATAGTGGGATCGATTTAAGTGTGACTATAGTCAACAATATAGTCAAACTTTTGGTCAAACACCGAAATCGCTATTGCGTCTGGTTTCTTCGGGGCAACGAATTAAAGTGGTCGACCCGTTTTTTGGCTCTCCTGAATATTTTTGTTAAAACGAGTTACTAGGTTTTGATTTTAAGCAGCCGATCTCACACGATAGCGTCCACTGCTGGACATAGGCCGCAACCTTTACCAGGTCGTCTGACCACCTTCAGGGGTGTGAGACCAGCGTTTGGAGGGTGATTTGAGGTGAAGGTGAACCTTGAAGTGAGGGGGGGGGGAATTCCTTAAAATTAAACTGAAAAGCAAAAAATAAAATCTTTTCATCAAAAAATTAAACAGCCGAAAAAACCGAAAAGCGTTAAATAAAAAGGAAACATTTTCTATTAAGACATAAATTACTGCCTTCTTAAAGTAATTTGAGTAAGTATACCACGTAATATTGTGCTAATGTAATATTAATATTGTGTTATCGGCGCCACAGAACTAACAAAGATATGATATAACTATATAATAAGTAACCTATGATTTAAGTTTTATTTGTGGGAATAAAAAAGGTAAGTTTGTAATGCGACGGTTTTATAAATGTAATATCGGTATCAAAATTGGTTTCTTTCAGCTCCATACAGATCCTAATCAGATGTTATGGTTCATTGTTTTGACATCTGTTGTCAAATTTTGTTTACATTTGAATAAAAATAAAACGAAATACGAGAGCGCGAAAACAAAAATTTGACACAGAACCGGCCTCGGCCGTGGCCACAAGGGTACTGACGGGGTAGGGAGCGGCGCGGCATGGCATCGGACCGCGCGAAAACGATGTTTTTTTTTAGTTTTTGCTGGTTTTTTGTCTTTTCGTTAAACTTAAAAATTCTTACTATAGTAGTATGTCTAAAATTTAAGGTCAGCAATTTTCATTCCAAAAATCAAATAAAAACAATCAGCGGTTTAAAAATAAAATGGAAAAAACGGAACAAAAAGGGGTAACTTTGAGATTTTTTTCTATCAACTAAAATTAATTAGATCCTATTTCCCTTTAGTATGATGACTAGATTAGATCCTTAACTAACACATATATTTTTTTCAGAATGAAGACATCAATTTTGTATGTCTCAGATTGTTTAAAAAAATCTCAAAAACACAAATTTTTGAACCACCAAGCCTTAAGTAAACAAATTTATTTATATTTCTATGTTTTAGGATGGTTATATTTTCAAATTCATCGATATTGGCGTGCCCTGATAAAAACGAACTCTCGAGTATCCACTTCATATTCAATAAGACTGGCGATGATTTTGATAAGCTGAACTCGCTGTTCATACAATTTTCCTTGCTACAGGTATGTATTAATGACAAAGGTGGTGTACACACACATACCATAAAGTAAACAGGAGCAGATATTGTTTCCCTGTGGCTTGATCATAACGCACAGCCGGGAAGCACGGACGTGCGTCGTGCGAGCTGGACCGTGTCCGAAGCTACTTTTATACAGTAACCAATAACAAACCAGGGGTCTTAGCGTGTTTCCTCATGCAGCGATTCGATACAGAATTGCGTCGATAGGCGATATCGGTGCGATATCGAAACCACCGCGAGTCCTAACAAATAGTATGAAGAATCGCGTGAGTGTCCTCATGAGCGAACGATATCGATCGCACGACCGCTCGATATCGAATTGCACGTATAGTCGTACATTCACATGACGCGCGATACAGATTGAATAGTATGAAGGCAGGTCGAGCGCTCGACATCGATTCGACCTGCAAGAGACGTCAAATACGCAAAAATCGATAAGCAATTCAGTTGCCTGCTGCTCCTGCTCGAACTTTGTGTACTTACCGGGTAAACAAATATGTTTATTTTGGATAGTTTTGGATTGAAGGAGGAGCAGATTACAATTATAAAATTTGTTCAAGATGTTTAAAAACATCTGTGCCTCTATAATCATAACCTACCCTGTCTCACCTTATTTTACCATATCCTATCTTACATTATCTTATCTTATTTTACATATTCTTACATAATATCGTATTAGTACATTCGATTACTAAGATCAATACTTTTCGCAGCGCACGCGATGTAAAGAATTCGTAAGTTTTTTTTTTTACACCTAGGGTTATTTTTTTTTAGTTTAAGGTGCGGTGCGAAACTAGCGCCACTTCCCATAAAAAATGTATGGCCAAAATCAAAAACATGGGAATCTGACTCCCTAGACAATCCTGCTCAGAACCCTTAAGGCCCCGTTGTGTAGCTTTCAGCTTCATAATATCAGGAATAAACCGTTTGTTGCTAGTGACTACTTAAGTTTCATAAAATAATATTTCTAAAATCAGTATCGTCAAAGCTAAACAACAAAGCTTTAAAAATTCTTAGCAAGACCATCCAGGGAGTTAAAGACGTATACATTTTATTTCGGCCAGGTTTATAAGATATTAATTAATCAAAGTGGCGCTAGTATCGCACATTAAAAAAAAATTTAATATGTATCTTCCCAACAGTCAAATAATTTAAATCGGTTCAGTAGTTTTGGAGCCTATTCGATGCAAAGGTAAAAATATATTTTTTTCTATTTATATTAGGTTGTGTCTAGGTTTTTTTTCTATCAATGGATGTAGGTACCCAAAAGTGTTTTTGTTGACGTCTTCGTCTGACAAACAGCGCGCTCGCTACAGCCCAGGATCTCCAACTTTTTTAGGCGGGTCAAAGCTGAATAATGGCGCCCCCCCTGCCCAGTTATATTAAATTTTTCCTTTTTTATGTGTATAATTTCACCTATCAGCGGCCGTAGCATGACCGACCATTTGTCGATTTTTTCTGTTGACCGCTTTTGATATAATCTTAATACATTTTTCCGCATTTATATGTCAAAACAGTCATGTCAGACCATCCATTAGTGCCAAGAAACGGGTTAGGATAATATATTCTTTGACTCGATGGATTTCGCTGAGAATTCACTCAAATGCTTTGTCACCTAGGATTGTCAAAAAGACGGCGCTATAGCGTCGCGCTGGAGCGCTAACCTTACGCTGCGCTAGAGCGCTCTTTGATGTCACACATCAAACACATGATTTGATTCGTCTGTAGTGTGAATTTGAATTAGGCGCCCCCCTGATCTTGGCGCCCGGGGCACGGGCCTGCCCAGCCCCCCCTAGATACGGGACTGGGCTCGATATCGCGACGATACAGAATTGCATCATTCGGATGTACGAGCGATTCATATTGGCTATCGAACTTTTATCGAGCGAGCGATATCGCTTCTTGAGCAAACACCCTTAGTCGATTAAACTTCTATTCTATTTTATTACGATAATACTCTATTACGATTGGGTCAAGAATTGCGATTATCGAAATTTTGATAGTATCTTCATTCTAAGTACTAGTCTTACAGGATCAAAGTTACGAGTGACCCAATCGTAATACAGTATAGTAAGTAATACAGGGTGGCCCATAAGTCCTTTGAAATTTAAATTTCGAATAAAATTCAAACGGTGCGCAAGAATGGCGCGCGGGTACGGGGAAGCACTAACGGTCTTTCGGAATTCAGTCGCCATGGAGCGTTTCACTGGTGCGGACCGTGCTTTTTGTGTGTGCGAGTTTTATCACAACAATAATTCTGCTACCGTTGCGCGGCGTAAATTTTGAGAACCCAATCGAGAACCCAAACTGTCACTTTAGGGCTATGTAAGGGCCTTTCATGTTTGCGATTTGGATTTTCGCAACTCCAGTAGCGACAATTCTGCTTGTTGACATGGTCGTTGATGTGGAAGTGAGCGTCATCAGAGAATAACACGTTATTAAACGATGTACGCCGCGCAACGTTAGCATAATTATTGTTGCAATAAAACTCGCGCACACAAAAAGCACGGTCCGCACCAGTGAAACGCTCCATAGCGACTGAATTCCGAAAGACCGTTAGTGCTTCCCCCGTACCCCGCGCGCATTCTTGCGCACCGTTTGAATTTTATTCGAAATTTAAATTTCAAAGGACTTATGGGCCACCCTGTAGAATAGAAGTTTAATCGTAAGTTTAAGAGACTAAGGCCCCAGGTCGTCCGTCGCCTTTGCGTGTGCGTGCACCCTGGATTTGTGAGGTTGATAGATGAGAACCTTTTGAGAACGTATATTATAGATACTTACTTATCTGACGCATCTGTTTACTAGTTAGAATATAATTTTTTTCAATAATTTGATACTTATATACTTACATAAACCTGAGAACTTCCTCTTATTCGAAGTCAGTTAAAACACCAAATTCTCCCGAATGTAACAAATGTTTTCTGAAAACCGCATCAAAATCGGTTCAGCAAAACGCGAGATAATCGCGGACAAACATACATTAAACATACCTACAGTCAACCTCCTTTAGAATTAGAACCTACTTGGCCTTGCAAGGTGAGCCAGGCGGATTACAGGCTGGCTGCCTAGTTTTTTTACCAGTTCCAGAAATAAAACTTTTGAAATCTAATCAAATCGTTATTGCCGGCCGGAGATCTGGTTACCTACTGAAAACATAAGTGTTTCTTATTACCTATTTATTTTCATACATTTTAAAATTTTACGTTGCCGGCGCCCTGCTTGTTTAGAGAGGTCGATTAAGGTACGGTACATTTTTATGTAAGTTCCTACTTATCTACTACTAAACTTACTACTATTATATATACTTACTTACAATTAATATTTTGTTGTTATTATCTAGCAAGGCGAAATACGAACACCATCAGCCGATGTCTACCAGATGTGTTTTCAGTACACAATGACCGCAAGAATCGCTCCAAGCTGGAACATTCTCGGGCACAACTACCTCATTAACAACCGTGAATTTTTGTCAGCTACAACACCTCAAGATGGTTTAAGATATTCAATTACTTGTGATGGTAATAGGTGTCTTTGCTTGTCACATTTTTAACTAAGTATCTTGCGGCGAAGTAATGAATTTCTGTAAATTTTAGACCATGCTGTCACGATCGCTGTAAAACCAATGAAAATTAATTTTATTCGGAGCAGGGAAGAAGCTATGCCCGAGGAAAACGTAAGAGTTTTGCCAAGGTAGGTATCTAGACTAGACAGTAAACGTGACCACGTAAAGACCACAGAACACAGAATTATCGTCTAAATTCCACAATATCCCTTCTCTAGCTATAAGACGCCAATACCTTGATGCTTGCTTCTTTCATAAAATAATCAATAAGTAATAAAAGTGATTGCCAATAATATGTTCTTGAGAATATTTACTTTAAAATTCCTCGATTTTCTAGTAGATCCCTAAATGTTTTTTCTGCAAAGCTCTGTCGTACTAAATATGCTAAGAATGCTCTGCTAAGGCGATTCCCGTATTTCTATTATAAAAGATTATATAAAATCGACATATTCCATCTATCTTTTAATTCATTTAAGTTTGCTGTTATGAATGTATTGCTAAACAATTCATAGGCTAAACACCTGTTAGTTCATTCTTTTACTTAAAAACTCAAGGTCTTCTTGATTGTTTCATGTTTATTATCATGTAAAAGTACATATATGATTGTCTGTTTCTAAATAAAGAAAATAAAAATAAAAAACAATAAATACTCTAGGTACTTACTCTCTCTCTCTCTTTAGTGAGTAAAGACGATGTCCGTCGATCTCTATTTTTATTTCATATTGATTTTACAGGGCAGTGTTTATTCTGATGATGTATATGTTACCGCTAAAGTGCGAAACTCAGTTAAGTTAATCTGCAGACTAACTGGCTGAATCCGTTAGAGTACGAATTAAATTATTGTTCTCCTACGTATATCATTACCTAGGTAATCTGCAAAATACCTAGGTAATCTTTAGAGTAACGACCAAGCATACGGTAAAGTTCGAAAAACTGTTGCCTTAGCTTTCAGTTTAACACAGGTAACCCAAGCTCCGCTCCGCAAGATCACAAGCCAAACCTAACCTAACCTACAGTTTTGCCCTAGATTTGAATTTTCGGTCTGAGTTTTCTGTATTCCGCACTTTAACGGACATGCGTCGCAATTAAACTAGGTAAAGTGCGGATACCGTGCACATTACCCGTTAAAGTCCACATTAACGTATTTCTTCAATCTGAGCTGATCAGATCTTCGTGAGACATGGCTAAGAACACTCGGAACACAAATTATCTATGATACAAAAAAAAAAACTAAACGAAAATCGGTTCAGCCGTTTGGGCTCTACGATGCCACAGACAGATACACACGTTAAAATTATAACACTCTGAATTTTAGTTCGGGGGTTAAAAATTAACCGATTTGCAATCTTTAAATTTTATTGCCATATAGACTTATACCTTCGTCTTTAAAACTATAATAAGGTGCTAAAAACAGCTACAGAGAAAACTACAGGCCCTCAAACTACAAAAAGATGAAAAAAATATTTTTAAATATCAACTTTGTGCTAATTTAACAAAAAGTAAAAATAGTGGAGTTCTTACAATTTGTCAAAAACATCTTCAGTTCATATTCTTTCGAACGGCATACCACAATCCCAATTTATTAAAAAACTGCTACAGTTCTTCGTCAACTTAAACCAGGCGGACGTCTTTTTCTGAAATTAAACTAAGAGAAAATTTAAATAAATAAAACAGATTACCTATAGTTTTAGATGATTAAATGTTTAATTTATTTATCATCATCTCAGTCGAAAGACATCCTTTGCTGAACACAGGCCGCTCCCACACATCTCAACGACCGGTCTTGAGCTACCCTCATCCTGTGAAATCCCACAGTCTTCACCAGGTAGTCAGACCACTTCGTAGTGGGTCAGCCTTCCCTGCGCCTTCTGATGCGCGGTCGCTAATCGAGAACTTAACGGCCCCAGCGATTGTTCTTCGAGCTAGATGCCCCAGCCATTGCAACTCTTTGGGCTATGTCGGAGACTTTAGTTTATACATAACCGGATCTCATCATTTCTGATTCGAGCACGCAGCGACACTCCGAGCCTTTGACGTCGTGAAGATGTAGCGAAGCTTTCCTAAAACTGCCCATTAGAGTTTGATTTGACAATCGACCTCGACAATCGAAAGTTTGTTCCAGCAGTGGTAACATGACGAAAATTTGTCAACTTTGTCGTTTCTATCTGTCACTTTTGTCGATCATCTCCATACATTTTCCCGCATTGAAATGTCAAAAGCGATTAAAAGTGACAGTTAGATTCGACAAATAGTCCGTCATGCTGCGGGGGCTGCCCTCGCAGCACGACCGACCATTTGCGGTGTCTTTCTGTCACTTTTAATCGCTTTTGACATTTCAATGCGGGAAAATGACGTCACTAATCGAGAGCGAACCATTATGTCTACGGATCGAGCATGAGCAGCACGGGATACAACTCTTGCGATGTTGAACTGTCAGTTTAATCAATTGTCTATGATCTTGCCAAAAGCGCGAACATGAGATACGGTTTTTCTCTACGAATGACACATGAATCCGACTTATCTTGTCTACTAATGGAAGGGGTGCAGACAAAATAAGACAAGAAGACAAGTTTAGTTCTAGGTTATGTTATCTTTCGTCAATAGCATAATTAAGTTTGGTTATTTACTGGAAAATAAAATAAAAACCAAATGACAGGGGTATATATTATATACTTATAGTATAGTATAGACACTCTATTGCAATCAATAAACTTATCATTAGGTGACTAACAATTAATGTTCTTAAATTAATACATTGATTGCAATGGGCGGCCTTATCGCTTAGAGCGATTTCTTCCATAATAACATCAATACATTATTAAATATAGTCGCTTTCCGCGTCTGTCCCTATGTATGCTTATGAGCCAGTTTACAGCGATACTAGCGCCATTCGCGTAAAAAAATATATCTTCTAAACTAAGGTAAATATCAAAAATGTGGCACAGTATGACACTAGATAATATAGCCTAGTATTTTTAGGGTACTGTTGTATAGCTTTTAGGTTAAAGACCAAAGAAATCTAGAAAGTGTTGCTAAAAGTGGCCACCTAAAAGCTATAATAAGGTGCTAGGCTACATTATCTAGTGTCACACAGTGCCACATTTTTTTATACTTATTTGTCTTACTTTAGAAGATATAATTTTTTACGCGAATGGCGCTAGCATCGCTGTAAACTGGCTCTTAAATCTTTTAAACTACGCAACGGATTTTGATGCCGTTTTTTTTAAAAGATAGAGCGACTCAAGAGAAAGGTTTATAAGTTTAATACCTGCACTAAAAAGTTACGTGTTAGGCGGTACCTAGTTCGCTTGGTCGTTTTAGGTTCTGTATAGGTTTTCAGTCTATCTAGGTAGGTATTTGTCCATAAAACGATTTCTACTCCCGCCACCAAAACTATCCACTGTCCGCAAATTATGACCGAAGCTAGATGACCACACAACACATTGAACACAAACAACTGTTGCTCGCACAACAAAGTAAATAACTTACTACCGCTACTAAATAACTTACTTTTTTGACTCCATTTCACACACTTTCTGCGTTTTTCTCTTTTTATGGCGTAAATCGGCGTAATTACTTGGATACAATGAGTGAGTGCATGCTGCCGCGGCAGGTGTAGGTATCGTACGAATCAGAAAGATTTAGGTCTTGCAATCGAAGATTCGCATATTTGAATTATTCGAATAATAAACTTAATCGAATATTCGAAAAGTAAAAACGAATATTCGTTTTTACCTAAAATTCTATATTTTGTACTACTAATTTTAAAGTTTATGTGCTAGGCGAGATGACATCACTTGTTTAGACTTAAAAAATGGAATCAAAAAAATCTTGATTACATCTGAGCCAGGATATTCCATCTATCTGGTCTTACAGTCAAAAATCTGGTAAGTACTTACCTTTTTTTATTTTTTTATTGCAATACATAACTATCGCGGATTCTTCTTCTTATCCTGTTATCCCAAGCAGGAACATAGGGCTTCAAGAATTTTCCTCCAATTTTAGCGGTCTTGAGCAACAGCGGGTAACTCCTCCCAGTTAAGTCCCACACTATTTGCTTCTTGCAGCGTGGACCGGCGCCAGGTTGCCTTCGGGCGACCCCTTTTGCGTCTTCCGGAGAGCTGGCACAACAGAGCTACCCTGCAAGGTCGTCTATCTGCTCTTCTTAGCGAGTGCCTTATCCAACGCCACTTTTTAGTTCGAATTTCCATTTCAATTGGCCTTTGCTTTGTCAGGTGCCATAGCTCTGTGTTGGTAATGGTTTGTGGAATATCTTTAGTATCCTTCTCAGGCATTTGTTTATGAATACCTGGAGTTTATTGGTCAGGTCTTTTCGCACAAACCATGTCTCACACCCATATAGCAACACTGATTTTACATTGGACTCGAAGATCCGAAGCTTGGTCCATCTGGTCATAACGTCAGAGCTCCACACTGGTGTTAGTTGTGTGAACGCTGCACGCGCTTTGTTAATGCGGTTTTCAATTTCAACTTCCGTACCTCCTGTAGGGCTCACCACTACTTCACCCGTAATGTTCAGAGGGTCCTGCCTGATCTCAGGTGTGTACGCGCATTTCTTTTGTCTTAGCCGTATTAATACGAAGCCTCTCTTTTGCAGCTTCAACCACCAGATCGTCTGTCTTTGCTTGAAGGTCGCTCAGTGTTGTAGATAAAAGGCAAAGGTCTTCTGCAAAGTCTATGTCCTCAAGACACTTCTGCGAGTTCCAGGGAATACCCCGCTAGCCTCTGCCGGTGACTATACACATCACGTCGTCCAAAACCAGCAAAAACAGCATTATTGATAATAGGCAACCCTGTTCCCGGCCTTCTGTGACCGTAATGGATTGCGTCAATTGGCCTTTGTGAATTACTTTGCAGGTGATGCCCACAAACAAGTTTTGTATCAGGTTTATTAACTTGTCCGGTATACCTTTACTGCGGAGTACTCGCCAAATGCTGGACCACCTAACCCTGTCGAAAGCCTTTTTGAAGTCCACAAATAGCGCGAATAGTTCACACTGCATCTCATTGCATTTTTCCAGAATTATTCGCAGCAGGTTCAGTTGGTCTCTGCAAGATCTTCCAGGACGAAATCCAGACTGCTCTTATCTCAACTTCACGTCCACCACCCCTGCTATACCGTTCAGCAAAGTTTTGGTCAGGATTTTCAAGTTTATGCCCCGCCATTGCGAAAGATCCCCCTTCTTTGGAAGTTTTAGGATTATTCCTTCTTTCTAGACGTTAGGGACTACTTCAGTTTCCCATATGGCTGCCAGTGGGTGAATTTCCCAACCGTGATTTTGATGCGGCGGCGATGAAAATGGTACTGTAAAAAGGTTCTACAGACTCCTAATTAATTTTAAACAAAAATATACATCGTTCGTCAACAGAGGCAAATGATGATTTATTATAATAATTTTTCTTTATACCTAAAACAAAATAATTTATTTTCATTTTATCATTATGGTGGCATGTCCGCGACCCGTTTTGGTCAGCAAATTTCCAAATTACTCAAAAATTTCTCAATATTTAGTTTATATTTGCCTGCATGTAAATATTAATAATGAGTCAATATGTCGTAAATAAATGGTGTTCATGTTCTATGTAGTCACAATAAGTTATATCACTTGACCAAAGCAGTGTCCGGACGCACAGTCACATTTTGGTGGGTTTTTTTCAACATCATTTATCTCTTGACGAATCATGAACTAAGGTCGGGGCTCCATGCTCCCCGCACACCTCAGCCATGTTCTTGCGCTCACCATAGATAGACGTGCGCAGCTTGCAGCGTTTTTCCTCCAGACACGCAAGTATATAATTTTGGTGGTAGGGAGACATTTTAAATCTAATTTTGGTGGGAGCCTCTTTATGAATTTATTAAAAATAAAGGTGGTTGTTTCTCATACTCAAAAGATGCGTTTACAAAAACTTATTACTCCTGCAAAATATTATTTGATTTGGTATTAAGATCAATATTTTATAAAAGAAAAACATTCGTGTTTCTCATTTTGGTGCTTGATTTTGGTGGGTCTGGTGGTATTTTATGAGCCACCAGAATGAGATCATACCACCAAAATGACATTTTATATTGGAATATGCACATTTATGACAAAGATTTTTATTTTTTCTTTAAATATTGGTTTCTTAACCACGCGTGTTGTTTACAGACTTCAGTCAAGTCCATTAAATAAAAATAAAAATATGTTTAAAACAGAATGACAAAACTTTATCAGTAATTACTGTAAGGGTCGATTCTGCTCATCACACTCGACTTTGTGCTGATTAGTACTAAGTGTGGTAATAACAGTTTGTCGGCAGTTATTAAAACATACAGAGGAATATCAGTGACAAAGCAATATTAAATAGTGATACTTTAGTTAAATAAATGTTAAAAACCAATTTTTTCAGTTACAAAAAATACAACCTCATTTATGTTATTTACTTGATCATGACAATGGGTTGCCTGGAAGAAATCGCTTTAAGTGATAACGCCGCCCATTGCAATCAATGTAGTAATTATAAATTGTAATCACCTATATTAAGTCTATTGATTGCAATAAAGAGTAATTCTATTCCTTTTCCACTACTTTTTTAATATAGAATAGGTAACTAAGCAAAACATTTATATAACTTTAAGATTAAAAATATTTTTCACGAAAAGCAGAGCACAGGGTCGATTCAGCTTCTGAAACTCCACAACTAGTAAAAAATAATATATATTTTTTAAATTATGAATTATATGAATCGAATGCCCAATTACCTTTTGTTGTTAAAAATAAGAAGCAGAATCGACCCTTAATATATATTAAGACTGCTTTGTTTTTTTTTTAATTATTAAAACCTTTAATATTAATATAGGTAACATAGATTATTTACACAATTATTAAGCATTAAAGAAACGGTACTGCCTGATAATTATATACCTATTGTTTTACCCATCTTTACGTATAAAAACTCATTTTGGTGTCAAAGATTTTCATTTTGGTGTACACCATTCACATTTTGGTGGACAGAAATATGATTTTGGTGAATCTTTCTCATTAGTAAGTTTTCTCGAAAACTATTCAGAGTAGAAAGATGGCCCGAACGTATTTTAAAAACGCGGTGAATGCAGTTCAAGAAAAATATATTAGTTTTCTAAAAATGCCTAAATTCAAAAATGCCACCAAAATGATACAAAAAACGCACTTGTTGAAATCCACCCCAGTGCCAACAAAGGCAGAAGGACATCGGCTGATTAGTCTGCGAAGGCTTTTAGGGCATCTATAGGGATACTGTCTTAGCCAGGACTATCTAACTATCGAGGATCTCGTAGACAAATTAAAATTTAAGTTGGCCAAGATTATAATTTTATGTGACAATATTATTGACCGTTTATTTGATAAAAAGTTAAAAAACTAATTTTCCTTAACCTTTTACGTCTTTTTGTATTATTCGAATAATTCGAATAGTAGCCCGAAAAAAAACGAATATTCGGATACCAAATTTTTTCGAATAATTGCAAGCCCTAGTTATGATCGATCCGCTTCAGGTGGTAAGTAACTCTCGGTATGGCGCGAAATTCAAAAAATTTTCGCGTTTTTTATTATTCTGGATAAAAGTATTATTATTTATTTATTTATTTATAATTATTTATTTTTAATAAAGTTTTAATGACTTCGCGTATGTAAAAAACCATCTTCCACATTGTTACTCAACGTTTTTGGAGAATAACGTGATTTTTGGCCTTTATGTCCTTAGACACAAAATCAGTTGGTCTGTCTTCCAAAAACGTTGTATACCGCCTTAAGAACTAGTCATACAATAGCCCAAAAAATTGTAAACTTAAGTTGCAATGGCCAGGGCACATAGCTCGAAAAACAGATGGTCGCTGGGTCGATAAGTTCTCGATTGGTGACCTGACCGCGTACCAGAAGGCGCAGAGTAGGAATGAATGAGGGTAGCTCTGCCGTCCCAAGGAAGAACACAGTAATCGCCAAATCGCGGTTTCGAGAAAAACGCGAAAAACTTTTAGTTGTAAATCTATGATAGTTACGGTGTGTGAATACTAAAATTACTATGCCTAAAAAATCGAAAATAAATCAAGATATATGTATCTTATTTTATTTTTTGTAAAAGTTAGTTAAATATATATAAAAAAGTCGACTACTGTGTTTTTTCTTAGCATCTAAGGGTAATTTAAATTGAAATCCTAAGAAAAAGAACCGTACTTTCACCGATTACTGTGTTATTTCTTAGGATTTTTGAGTACTGTGCTTTTACTTAGTAATTCATTTGAGTTTTCTCATCAGATACAAACAATATGCACGGGGATTTAGTGATAATTATAACATTTCCTCGCAAAATGCTCTTTTTAAGTTTCTTTCTATACTTTTATTTACCTATTTAATATTTTTGAAAGTTAGAATGTATCGGAAAAATAAAAAAAAAACGTATATATTTAGTTTGTAATTATTTTTATTAAATTGTAAAATGGCACTGCAGAATCACCATATAGATGTAATTACTAAACGCTACGCTTAAGGGAGTCACATAAATTATAAAATGTCTGTCTCTTAACATGAAGTCTTTTAAACATTGACTGACTTTCAAGTTTCAATATAATATTCTAACCTATTTAAGGAACTCGCACACAATAATAAACATAATATTATATTTAAAATATGTAAGGCACATTTGCATGACATATTCTTACTGACACAATTAACCAATGCTTATACTATAAAAAGAACTATAAAAACCATTTAAAAAAATCTGTTAACAAAAATAAAAATCTTCTTTACTAAATATTTAGTTTCACCATTCTCAAAGCAATAACAATCTTAAGATTCTGATTCCCAGCACTCTACTAGATCAAGGGAATCCTCGGAAGTTGGGAGTGTTTGCCAAAATGCTAACCTGTTTGCAGGCAAAACCCCAGACAACTTATTTAGAATACCTGATTTTCTTTCTTGGGTTATACCTCGCGGCTTTGTATTTTGAAACGGATCAGGCAAAGAAGATTGTTTAATGAATTTCGCCTTCAAAAAATCAATTTCTCTTTTGTCTCCATCGTGAGTAGTTTTGACGTATATATTTAAACTATTTTTCTGCACTTCCACAGAAGCTATTTCCTTCAAATATGTTCTTTCATCATGCTTCTTTAGTTTATATTGCGAAGAATGATCAGTATATTTGTAAAAATCGGAAACATCCATTGCTTTGACATTTACTTTTCCAGAATTTGCCATCTGCACACAGTCGATGAAATCTGCAAAGTCATATACCTTTTTTGCTTTCTTCAACTGATTTTCAACCTGGTGATGAAAATTATCCGCTGACATAAAAGTATGACCTGGTTCGAGGTATTTGATGATAATACTTGTTGCAGAAATGGCCGAACTATTGACCATTTGGACCAGAAAGGAAAAAAAGGCCCAGTTCTTATTTTGGCTAGAACAGTTGTCAGCCCAAACGGTTATTTCTGAACAGTCTCGTTTGTTCAAGAAAAATGCTCTAAAGGCACTTATAATGTCTTCTTGTTTCCTGCCTGATACAGCTTCGTGCCACACAGCTGCGAATGTTTTTGCACCATGTGTGCTAGCACCTAGAGGAACGAAGCTTTCATTGAAGGCTATAATTCTTGGGCAAAACATTACGATTTTGAACATTTCCATTCGTGGCAACATAACGACTTTCTGCAAGTCTGCTGAGTAAAAGGCTTTTGAAGCATTTTCTTCTTTTAATGAAAACTCAACGTCTTTTTGGTAAAAAATCCTGGCTGTTTTATATTTTTCTTTGTGTCTGAGAAATGCTTGACATTGGTCACAGATTTCTGTATTGTCGCAAGTTGGCCTATGTATTTTGTTACTTTCGCATACTTCGCACTCTTCGTTGCCCAATTGGGCAAACGAAATATTCATGTCTTTTTTGAGAAAATGTCTGTAAAGCTCATATGAAACTTGTTCGTTTGGATTTTTTATTACAAAATCTTTGTGCATTGCCGTAGCACTGAGATCACTAGGTAAGTAGCGTCTATTAGGAGCATGCTCCCGTCTATAGTGTGCTACAGCTGGTCGGAAGCTTTCGATATGAGTCTTGATTAAATCTCTATCCACTTTCCTCGGATTAGGTTTTTTACCACGTTGATCAATTTGTGCATCCGGTTGCTTTTTCAGACAGCTCAATAAACGCGTATCATTTTTTTCAGTATACCCAAGAGTTGTCAAAAAAAAAACTTTGCAAACTTCTATTTTGTTGCCTTCCTTTTCAAGATTATAAAAGTAGGTCTTGTTTCGGATTTCTTGGCTGACAACTAAGCGTTTTTGGACGTTAGATTCATTAACCAATGACTTCATGTAGAGCCCTTGAGATTCGTATGACAGTTTCCAAAATAATATGTTTATCCTTGTACGCTCTTCTTCTGTAAATTTTGTTCTACATTTCTTCTTACACGTGTCTTTGCAAGCAGGCTTAACAGACATTTTCTCAAATTTCTCTTCTTGCTTTTTCTTTTTTTGTTCTGTTCTTGTCTCTTGGGATGTTTCATTGCGGAGCCGTTTTCTTGGCTTTCCTGCTTTAGTTGTTCCTTTTGAAGGTTTAGCTGTTGCAGCAATAGTTTCAGTTCCTTGAGCAATATTTAGATCTTCTGTACTTACAGTTCTGACATTTAATTCTTCTGCTTCATTTTCATTATTCAAGGTTATATTTAGTCCACCAGTTTCTTTTTTTCCATCATTTTCTTGTTCTTCACGTTTTCTGTAATTCGGGGTTCTATTTGGGCTGTCAATTTCAGTGTTTGTTATAATTTGTTCCGAAATCATCGATTCATCATTTGTTTCTCCAAAATTAATTGTAACATCTGAAAGCATTGTGCTCAGTACTGAGTCTGGAAAGGTCTCATGACAAAGTAAGCTAATACTTGATTCTGGTTCTATCATTAGACAAGACTCATTCAACCGTCTTGTCAGCTCCTCCAACTCATCTTTCTTTAAATTCAAGGACGACGCATATTCAATTTCGGGAATAGAAATGCTTTTGTAGTCGTCATAATCGAAAGGGTGGGCCCAAAGTTTGTCAAAATTGTGTATATCACACACTCGTTCAATTTCAACAATTGTTTCTTCTTTTTTGGGTGACTGGACTGGCTGTTCGAGATTAACTTCATTTTCTTTATTATCAGTACCCAGAACCATCTTCACAAAATTACGACCGCGATGTTTTGAAGACATTTTGATCTGTAAAAAAATATATACTAAAAGCTAAAGCATGCCCAGTACCCACTTGCTTTCAAGAAACTCGCAATGCAAATAAAAACAATGTGTTAGTTGATTGAAAACAATATTATGCTTTTAAAATGAACAAAAAAATGCAACCATGGAAATGCAGTGTTAAGTTTTAATATGACTTGTTTGTTAGTCTAAATCCATCCATCAGTTTTATAATTAAAATATATATAATTATTAAAATATCCCATACGATAAGATAATACTTTATTGCAACTAAACAAGAAAATAAATAACATCGAGCAATGCAAAAGGCGGTCTAATTCCTGACAACCGGAAAGGAAATTAACATAAAAAAATCGAAGTATAAAAAGCGAAAAAGTAAGTAAAAATGAATTCAAGTAAGTACGTATAAATATTATAAAGAAAAAACCATTCCCATGCCTAAATATTTTAACGCATAAAAGTACAAGCAAAAATAATATTGGTATACAAAAATCCTCCCTCAGTAGGTAAGAAATTCAAATGAACGAATAAAAGAAAATCAGCTAAAGTTAAGTTTTTAGCAGCAGGATCGAAGGACAGACAAGACTTATGAAACAACAAAAAATAATTATTTTCTTTATTTTAATTTATATCAGATAAACCTACCGTAGTTTAGAACTGGGTTCTAAAAACTTTCGACGTTCGAAAATGTCCGACACACTCAAGTAAAATTTGTCACTAAATCACAGATTCGATGAAGCGTAATTCACGCGTGGGCGCGTGACGCCGACTGAACGCCTGACGGCTAAGCAACGAGCTAGTGAACGAGAGCGAGATGCAACGTTACAACACAGTACTGTCTCTTACTGGCACACCTTTGAAGTGATTTTCTGATAACCTTGCTTAAATCAAGCGCAGTATTAGCGACTACTGTGTTTTTACGTAGCATTTTGAATTAAATATAATTGTTTTGCTAGAAAACAAAGCAGTGAAAGCTAATACTGTGTTTTCACTTAGCAAAATAAGAAATATCATTGTTTTTTGAAACAGCAAATGCTTTTACTGCGGTTTTTCTTAGGACTCCAATAGTTTTCGTGATATTACTGCAAATTTTCTTAGGGTTTTTCAGGTTTCTGGTAGGTCTACCGCTTTGATTTTTTTTATACACATAAAACTGCATTTATATAACTCATTTCTCGAAACAAAGTAAAAACGCAGTAATGGCTATTACTGTGTTCTTCGTTGGGACGGCAGAGCTCAAGACCGGTTTTTGTGGCGATGTTGTGGGAGAGGCCTGTGTTCAGCAGTGGATGTCTTTCGACTGAGATGATAATAAAAAAATTAAACATTTAAATTCTAAAACTATAGGTACTCTGTTTTATTTAGTTTCCTGCAGGTTTAAGACGGAAGAATTTCACTTTCCTCTTAGTTGAATTTCGGAAAAAAGACGTCCGCCCCACTATACTGGGCCCTTAGTCTCATCGCGCAAAACGTAACTATCGAATAAAAGTATAGTAGAAACAGTACGTTAATCGCAAGAAAATACACATTTGGTAGTCTCGTAATCAATTTTGCTATAACTATAGCAGTAGTATCGCAACAGATTGGAATTGACCAAAAAGGGTAGTCTGCTCCATAATAAGTTAATGTTATGATTACGTTCGACTGACATTATATATGTCAATAATGATTGATATTAAGTGACAGTTGCACTACGCCCGTTCCAATTTTGTCTAATAAAACAGGATTCACTATTTAGGTAAAAAAAAAACAGATTATTCTATAGCTTGCTATTCATATTCTATTACTATACTATAATGATCGATCAAAGTTACCAGACTCGCAATTTTTGACACAATCGTAATAGAGTAATCGTAAAATAATAATAGAATAGAAGTATAATCGTAAGTTTAAGAGACTAGAGTCCCTGCCCTACGTAACTATAGTTACACAAAGAACTGTAGCAGTTTCTTAATAAATTGGGATTGTAGTATGCCGTTCGAAAGAATATGAACTGAAGATGTTTTTGACAAATTGTAAGAAACTACCATTTTTACTTTTTTTTTTTTAATTGAACACAAAGTCGATGTTTAAAAATATTTTTTTCATCTTTCGACTTCATCTTCTTTTTGTAGTTTGAGGGCCTGGTAGGCCCGTAATTTTTTTCTGTAGCTGTCTTTTGCACCTCATTAAAGTTTTTAAAGACGAAGGTATGAGTCTAGATGGCAATAAAATTTAAAGATTGCAAATCGGTTAATTTTTAGAAAATTTATTTGGGTCTAAAGTCGTAAAAATGAAAAAATACAAAAAAATCATAATAAAATGGCCCAGCCCACATCTTTGGGTCGTAACGCATAGAAGACGGTCCCCCCTATCCCCCATTAACGTATGTCCACTCATCTGCCATACATCCTGTTTATAGATATACGATATACCTTTGTAGGGTTCCGTAGTTAGTAAAAAAGAAACCGTTAAAGTTTCGCTAACTCCGTCAGTATTCTTAATTAATCTTTTATGTAAGTAGGTAGTTATACAGTGTGTCCGGGGAAGTTATAACATAATTTTAAGGGTGTATTCTATGATCAATTTCATCGATGAAAACACCCCATATGGCCACTTTCAGCAACAAATAGTAAAACATAAACATTCTAAACCTAGATATTATTTTAAATACTAAAAAAATAATAGGGACCAAGATTTATTGCACAAGGTAGCACTTTTCTGAAAAAAAAAAGCCTTACTTTAGTTTTTTTTTTTCTAGAGTGGCACTACTGTTCGCGTAAAAGGACTATTAATTTAGGTCTTGTACGAAGGCTAAGAAGGTAGGCTACCTAAAAACTAACAAAATAATTAAATATTGACTTTATTTTTTAATAAAAGTGGGTTAAACTGAAATTTTAAATTAAAAGGTAAAAGCGAAGGGTCTTTTTGGTAGTTGATAATTTCTGAAGTAATAGACGTAGATAAATAAATCTAATACCAATTTGGAGAACAACTCAAAAGCTAACAATAAAATACAAAAATTAAAAAAAAGTATCTGCATTTTTTTGTGTAAACTTTGAAAAACAGTAAAAAAAATTAAAAAAAAAAAAATTTTTTTTTTGGTTTATAATCTTTAAAAAAAAAGTAAAAGCAATACTTGGTTATTTTGTTAGTGACTTAGGTAGCCTAACTACTTAGCCTTCGATCAAGACCTTAATGAAGGTTCTGTGAGCCTTAGATCTTTAACTGTGAATTTAAAAGTAGGCGGGGTCGACTTTTGCAAAAAAAAAATTAAAAACATCATACTGAGGGGGGGGTGAGGCTGCGACCCCCCATATGGGGTGTTTTCATCGATGAAATTGATTATAGAATACACCCTTAAAATTATGTTATAACTTCCCCGGACACACTGTATAATACCGCACTTTCGTTGCAGAAGTCAACAGGCTGACCTACTACCTACCTATTCCAATCTATAATTAATACTGTATTATGTTATAGTTTGAACAAAGCTATTTTAGAAGAAGTCTGCAAAACAATGCCTGAAAGCACAAATTTCAAATCTTACAAGGACCTGAAGAGGCATTGGAAAAATATTGTAAGCTAACATTAGTTTTAAAAATAATAAATCCTATTTACGCACAGTTACGAAATGAGTTTACCTACATTGTAAGTAAAGTAAGTAGTTAAGTAGATATTTATTAAATTGATACCTATGCTTGCAGCACGGATATAGATTGCCTGAAAAAGAAGGTTCATATTATTTAGTGCGATTCTGGCGCGGGGAGCCCCTGACATATCCCAAAGCATGTGTCGTCAAGGACTTTCCTATTGTGACACCGAGACCAGCACACGAAGAGGTCAGTTCACACCGCACTAAGTCACCCAGCTCGTGCTCACGGCACCAACACACCACACATCACCGACAACATTTTGGTGGAAACCTAAAGGTGATTTATGATTGGGGAAGCACCAACTTCTCCGATCTGATCAAAATTTCGATGCGACATGATGACTTATTTTGCTCCGTTAATACACACTAACATGCCTGAGACCTAAGACATAAGTGCTGGCCACATACTATAGGGCGCGGCCACCAGCTCCGATTAGTTTGATTTTAAGGCAACTAATGCTACAGAATTACTACTATTTAGTACTTAAAGGAAAAAATAAGTACTAGAGTACTTTTCGAGTTATTAGAGGTTTTTGATGGCCGCGTTGGGAAGGATGCTTGAAAAAATACTACTAGAGTACTTTTCGAGTTATAAGAGGTTTTGGTTACTCGGATGTGCATCATTACCATCCAAGTTATCACAGCCAAATTTTTGTACAACATGGTTTTTTGTGTTATAACTAAAAACTTGGACAGTAAAAACCATGTCGTGCAAAACCTTCCGGACTCAACATAGGCAATTTTTATGCGTATAGACTCAATTTAAAATACATCGTTCTGGTTGGTCGGTGCTTAATTTATGTCGTGTGTCGGTGTTTAGTTTTTGCCGTACAGATTTTGCACGACATGGTTTTTACCAGCCAAGTTTTTAGTGACTGACACGAAAAACCCTGTCGTACAAAACTTAATTGGTAGGTAACGATGCACACCCGAGTAAAGTAACCCATAATTTAGTAAAAACTTTTGGATTAACTTAATTTTCAGTTTCTTCGAGATTCAGGAAAACAAAAGTTTATATATTGCGAAGTACTATTTTCGTAGATTTATTTCTAATTCATACATTTAATATTTGCTGCTATTTTCGTTCAATCTGAAGGTGGCCACGTTGGGAAGGATGCTTTGCAACGCGGCCACCAAAAACCTCTTATAACTCGAAAAGTACTCTAGTAGTATTTTTTTCCATTAAGTACTAAATAGTAAACATACTGTTGTATACTCGTTAGAATTCTCATCTTTATATGACGCGTATTTACGAGATTCCTGGAAATAACCTCAAAGCCGCGCGCGGTAAAACTTGGATTTACTTAATTTTTAGTTTCTCCTAGATTCAGGGAAACAAAAGTTTGTTTATTGCGAAGTAGTTTTTGCGTAGATTTATTTCTAATTCATAAATTTTATATTTGCTGCTATTTTGGCTCAATCTGAAGGTGGCCGCGTTGCAAAGCATCCTTCCCAACGCGGCCACCAAAAACCTCTAATAACTCGAAAAGTACTCTAGTACTTATTTTTTCCTTTAAGTACTAAATAGTAGTAATTCTGTAGCATTAGTTGCCTTAAAATCAAACTAATCGGAGCTGGTGGCCGCGCCCTATAGTATGTGGCTAAGTGCTGAGGCTCTGAATATTCTTAAAAACACCCACGAAAGAAGGATTTCAAGGATAACCGTCGGGGTTTTAATTTATTGGGTGCGATGCGAGCCCCACATACCCCCGTCGCTCTCCCTGGGGCAGGGAGAGGTGCATAATGTCATTCCACTTAAAAAAATAGTTGAGTCATTAAATTGAAAAATACATATAAAATTATTTCTATTTAAAAAAAAAAAGGGCCGCCTTAAATAAACATGCACATACATAAATTGAGAACCTCCCTTTTTCCAAGTCGGTTACATAAAATTATTCCTTTTACAAAAAAGGAACCCGCCTTCAATAAACTGACTCAATACATCAACTAGGCACTTCCTTTTTTTCTAAGTTGGGTAAAATAGGTAAGTACTAAAACCTTCTCCTGAACGTAACAAATACTTATCCGAAAACCGCATCAAAATCGGTTCAGCCAAACGCGAGATAATCGTGGTCAAACTGATAACCTCCGTTTTTAAAGTAGGTTAATAAACCTAATTGATTTTTCAACTGTCAGGTGGCGATACTATCGCGGTTCTTGATCTGCCTGAAAAGTAAGATGCCGCATGTTCTTGGAAAACCTTTGATCCTGAATGAAAAAGTGATTTCAGCATCTACAGTAAGTACTTACTTACTTACCTATAGCTTATCTTATATCTATAATTACCTTTATAAAAAAATTTAGATTTTTTAAATAGTTTGTAGTGAAAAAAAAAAAAAAAAATTTTAAACAAGCTTTTTGGTTTTAGGCGATTGCAGAAAAATACACTGATTCTCAAGCTGTCAGCCTTTGCACGCCCACTCAACCACCACAAGACTTTCAGTTTCAGTAGGCTTTTAGGCATGCAGTACTAACAAGCGTGTATACCAGTTGTAATTACAAAGTACTTACTTACCATAGATTCAATAAAACTAGTTAATGTTGATTTAAGTACTTACTTCTTGTTTAATTAGTAATGTCAATACAAAATGTTACATTAAATAATGTCAAATAAAGTCTGGTGGGGTAAGATCGGACAGATTTCCGAGTGTTTCGAAGACTCGCAAAATTCAGCTCACCATACCTAACAACTTTTCCAAAGCAACATGGGTCGAAATCTCATAAAACTTTTTATCAATAAATAAAACCGCCGAAAAAAAAAATGAAAAGCATAAAATAATAATCGATTTACTAAGTTCTTAAAGTAATGTAGGGTACATACCAAGTAATTTTAAGTCGTAAAGATTTGCGCGGTAGCGCACGAATTTTGGTTAAGTATTTCTTTAAATTTAAGGAACCTAATTTAATGATCTTTGTACGAGGAATCTGTGGCGCCGACTCAAAATTACTTGGTATAACCCTACATTACTTTAAGAACTTAGTAAATCGATTATTATTTTATGCTTTTCAGTTTTTTTTTCGGCGGTTTTATTTTTTGATAAAAAGTTTTATTTTATGCTTTTCAGTTCTTTCAGGGTTTTATTATTTTCTTCTCCCACAAGGTGGTCAGTGGTCACACCGCATTAGGTGATCAGACGACATGGTTGACAGGGACGACAAGAAGACCGGTCTGTATGGCGATTTGTGAGCGAGGCCTATATCCAGCAGGACGTCTTTCGGCAGAAATGTTTATTATTTTATTTCATTTCAAAAGATGTTTAAGTAAGTAAGTATCCAAAGTTATAATGTAAATACAGAACACGGCAATGCAATCTGTGAGTGCATAAAAGTCCCACTGACCAAAAAGTCACCCCTATTTTCCTACCCTTAGGGTGGGAATTTTATTTCCAATTTTTTATGGGACCCACTTCAGGGTATGTCCTGTCGATTAAAAAAAGAATTATCAAAATTGGACTACTCTGTAAAAAGTTATATGCGTGACCATACATTAAAAAAAAATAAAAAAAATATATATATACGTGTCGAATTGAGTACCTCCTCCTTTTTTTTTCGTCGGTCAAAAACAAAACCTGTTGTTCCAAACAAATGTTCGATCAGCTGACGGGGTCAATGTACGGGACAGCTGATTTCTGTTTTGAGATTTCGACTCATGTTGCTTTGGGAAAGTTGTTAGGTATGGTGAGCTGAATCCCTCCTTTAATTTATTGCCGCCTTGTCAGAAACACCCAGTATAATGTATGTCAAATAATATTATTTGATATACTGGCTGTTTCTGACAAGGCGGTAATAAATGAGAGGATGGATTCAGCTCACCATAACAAACAACTTTCTCGAAGAAACATGGGTCGAAATGTCAAAACTAAAATCAGCTGTTCCATACATTTGTTCGATCAGTTGACGGGGTCAATGTACGGGACAGCAGATTTTTGGTTTGATATTTCGACCTATGTTGCTAAGGGAAAGTTGTTAAGCATGCTGTGCCGAGCCCCCCATTTCATTTATTACCGCCTTGTCAGAAACACCCTGTATAATCGATATATAATGTCAAATAATATTATTTGTATTTTAAAGTCATTTTACAATAATACAATAGTATTCTTATTCCAAACCAGAAAATAATTTATAAGTTGGTGACCTAACAATCAACAAACAAATGTGACTGATCTAGGATCGCAGAGCGTTATATTATTGTATAATGATAGTCAGATCTTGAAAAGTCAAATGTAAGTAACTACTTACTAAGTATAAATATCATCCATTACCATCACCATCAGTTTTTAAATTTGCCTATAAGTAGTAGGTAAGGTAGGTAAGTACTTACTTACTTACTTACAAATTAATATATTTTGTCAATAAAAATAAAAACGAAATGTCACAAAATGTTAGGCTTCCTACCTGAGCGAAAACCTAAGGCGAAAACAGAGGTACCTACTTGCCTAAATTTTCACTTTTAACTGAATTTGAGTCTCACCGGCTTCGTCTATTCTTTTGTAGAAACACAACAAGATGGGCATAACTGCCACTAATAAACTTATTTTAATAGTTAGTTCGGCTTATAGTCATAGGCGAGAGATTGAGAGGGTTTCTATTGGGCGTCGTGAGGCTTGTCTGGGTCGAGGTCTGCTGAAAAAACCGTGCGACAGAAGGTGACAGGTTTCTTTGGCTTGAATGCGGAGGTGTCAGGTTGTTGGACGATTCCTATAAACAAAAATTGTTGCTTACTTACTTGCTTAATATATTATTTTTAACTGACTTATTTACTTAGGTACTTACGTGTAATGTTTTGAAGGGTATTTATGGTAGCTTCTGAGGGTAACTTATAACTAATATATCTTAACTTTTTATTAATGATTTCGGCGACTCTTTTAATTTTAGTAATTTTATTTCTTTCTATAGGCCGAAGATGCTAAAATCTATAAAATTATTAAAACAACAAACGATTGTCTAAATTTTCAGACTGATTTAAATAACCTTTATCATTATTGTTTGTCCAATCGCCTTGAACTTAACTGTGATAAATGTTACGTTATATCTTTCACTCATAAACGAAACAAAATTATATTTCCATACTCATTAAATGGGCACGCCATTGAGAGAGTTGAAAAGATAAGAGACCTGGGTGTTGTGTTGGACTCCAAGCTCAGCTTTAACGCCCACATTGATGCAATAGTTGAACGAAGTTACAAACAGTTAGGCATTATACTTCGACTCAGTAAACCTTTTAAGTCTGCACTTAATTATAAAATTCTATATTTTGCCTACGTGCGTAGTATCCTCGAATTTGCATCTACAGTTTGGAGTCCTCAATACAATGTCCATGTTAATAGAATCGAGAGGATACAAAAAATATTTTTAAAAGCTCTTGATATAAGAACCAGATGTTATATTTCATACGAGAACTCTTCTAAATATCATAACGTACCCTCACTTAACTCAAGACGCCACTATTTTGATGCTTGTTTCTTATATAAAATAATAAACAATAAAATAGACTGCCCTCATATTTTAGAGAAGCTCAGCTTTAAGATTCCTCGCAGCCTTAGAAGAACCCGAGACGTTTTCAGCTGTAAGCTCTGTCGGACTAATTATACAAAGAACTTTTTATTAATACGAATGCCGCAATTTTATAATCATAACTTCAGCAGCGTTGACATGTTTAGTCTCTCATTTAACTCATTTAAGTCCGCCATCCTAGAAATACTACGTAACATAAATGACTCTTGAAATTTTAAAATTATAAAATTGTCTTTGTTCACTTGTTCACAAATGTTAATTTCATTAAAACTATAAATTTTTATATGTGTCTCAGATCACTCTTATAAAATAATTATATATTATTCTTTATACTTAGTATTTATGTTTGCAACTAAACGTAAACTTGCATTTGTATCTTTTGCATTATCACGCTTCCGAGCTTTGAATATATTTGATATATTTATAACTAAGGGAACTCAAGGTCTTCCTGTGTAATTCTTATTACTGTAATTTTATTATGTATGACTGTTGTTTCTCAATAAATAAAATAAAATAAAATAAAAAACTTCTTTTGAACCCCCGAACAAAAATTCAGAGGGGTGTTATAATTTTAACGTGTGTATCTGTCTGTCTGTCTGTGTATCTGTCTGTGGCATCGTAGAGCCCAAACAGCTGAACCGATTTTCGTTTAGTTTTTTTTGTATCATAGATAATTTTAGGCCGAGTGTTCTTAGCCTATCATGTCTTAGCATGTCTGATGAAGATCTGATCAGCCTTTTTGAAGATGATCAGCTCTTGAATAATGGATGAGAGGATCTAACTTCTTAGCTTCCTTATGTCCGATCGATTTGAAATTTGGTACCATGTTACATCTATAATATAGAAAGTATATGGTAAGGTAACCATGACCTGATCAGCCGTTTGAAGATGATCAGCTCTTATATAATGGAAGAGAGGGTCTAACTAGCTTCCTTATGTCCGATCGAGTTGAAATCTGGTACCATGTTACATCTATGATATTGTAAGTATGTTAAGGTAACCTAACCATGACCTGATCTGCCGTTTAAAGATGATCAGCTCTTGAATAATGGATGAGAGGATCTAACCATCTTCCATTTGTCCTATCGATTTAAAATTTGGTTGTTACTTCAATGATATTTAAAGTATATGTTTAGGTAACCTTGACCTGATCTGCCGTTTAATGATGATCAGTATATATCGACGCTGGAAAGGAAGAAGTACCTAAGCGACATTATGCCTAATGTTCAGGAGA
Source organism: Euspilapteryx auroguttella (assembly GCA_951802225.1). Lineage (NCBI taxonomy): Eukaryota > Metazoa > Arthropoda > Insecta > Lepidoptera > Gracillariidae > Euspilapteryx > Euspilapteryx auroguttella. Next base: position 5,814,519 of record OX637642.1, on the reverse strand, counting down.
GCAATTTGAAAATCTTGTTTTTGAAAAAAAAATCATAACAATTTTCCTAATTATTCTACAAGTGTGAAACCTACATAGCAGACAAACTGATTTTTTCCGCTTTTTTTTAATATTAATAGTTTTAATAAAAACGTATTATTTTAGGAGATAGTGTCGCTTAGGTATTTTTAATATAAAAATAGTACCCGGAAAAAATACGCAAGCGCCCAGGCAAAATATTTATCGTCCTAGATAAAACAACACATAGTGATTTCAATAAATGTCTTGGGAACGGAAAAAATACTGAAATTAACATTTTATTATCACCGCATATTAGTGAAAATGGCTAAATGTTTCAGTTTATTAAAATATTCCCTAGAAAAACTTACTTTTGAAAAAATCGAGTAGTTTTTAAACCCATTAAAAATAATTTAAAATCAAAGTAAATAACGTTTTTCCAACATATGAATAAAGTTAAAACGATAATTTTGAGGGATATTTCTTATTTTATGACAGTGAACTAAATTGCACAAAGAAATCCTTAACTCCAAGAGTAAAACTACTAGAAAAACTTTAAAATAGCAAAATCTGTGGAGCAAATACGTTAAAAGGCATATAACACAATAATACACAATTTACAATAAAATTATAATGGGTACGTGTCTGGAGAATCGAGAGTGCTGAGTGTCAGTTTTTTTCCTGACTTTTGGGCATGTTTACATAATTTTTTTTTTGTAAGAAACGGTAATTCCATTAATTAAAATCATTTACTTCATATCTTGTAAATTTTTACTTTTTACTTTACTTCGTCCAGTGTTCTGCGCACACACGTTGTGCGTTGTTTGTATACGTTTGCGGGTAGCTCAACAATCGACGTTGGAACTCACACTCGAGACGCTATCAGATGAAGAACATAAAGTACTATTACCTACCTACGTAGTATTTAGAATTACTACTGGTTTGAGACCTCAGAGTACCTATAGTCATACTACTCTCTCTCTGCTCTGCAGTAGTATCTCATCTCTTTCTGCCCCCAATAATATACTACAAGACCTACGATAAAAATGTTATTCATGGTATTAGATAGTCAGCATCATATCACGAAATACGATACTACACGAAATTAAATCTATTTCCTCACAAATTTCGAACTATCCCCATAACTTTTTTTCAGGTTAGGAAGAAACGTTTATATCCAAAATATCGTGTTAATAACATCTCAGTACTCAATGCTCATGTTCTTTGAGAGCTGCTAAGGCTATACTTTACGCAAGGACGTGAAGAACTTGTCTTCAGATTTAGTTAAGTCGCAAAAGGAAGCCAGCCACTGGCGGTTATTTCTTTTTCAATTAAAATGCTTTTATTAATCCCTAAAACCCTTGACGTACCAGCTAATATATTAATAAAATTTTTAGGTGGCCACACGTTGAAGGAACGGGTACTTAAATATTATATCTCCTGCCACAGAATACCTACTCCTGTTGCCTCTGAAATAATATATTGTCGTACATCATCTGCATTATTTTAATTTAGCTAAATAGACTTAGTAAAAACTTAACAAACAAGTTTGGTAAAGGTAAAAGCTGTCACAACTAGTCAACCCAACATATACCATATTCATATAATACGAATAAAATGATCAGTACTTCGTTAACTTTCATAGCGTTGTCATCAGAGAAGATGGTTGCTTGATTCCCTGGGTAAAGATATCTGCGCAATTTAGAGAGGCGTTTATTATTTCCTATAACCCGTTGATAAATTTATTGCCGTGTGGTGACGGCAAAAAATTCTACCACCCCATTTCCTATCGTGGGTGTCGTACAAGGCGACTAATTTTCGAAGCACGGGCAGCAGCATCCTTTGTTGATCAAAACAAAAATTAATTTTAAACAACTATGCTGCGATAGAAAACCCGCCTGCCAAGTGTGGCAATTATGGTAAACCCCCCATTTTTTGTTCCGCTCGAAGGAATGAGGAGGGTATGTGGAGCTTGCACCCACTTAAACCCTCCGGTGGCCGTGTCAGCGTTTTTTGGGAAGGACCCTGGGAACCATTGATTATCAGCGTCCGATATCCTTCCCATGTACAGCTTCGTGTTCGGGGATGCTTGTTGTTCCCTCTCTTCTCGCCTCTAAAGCTGCGGCGGCTCACTGCCACACGCTGTGCCGCCGCCCTTCCCGGGGCCGTTTGATAAGTGTGTCGGTCGGCAAATCCCCCTCCTCACAAGGTTTGTCCTTGTGGTGATCGCTGGGCGAGGCCTGTGTCCAGGCTGCGATGATGATGATTGATAGATTGATACTAGAGTTAGTAACTGCAAATGTTGCTGAATCACTAATAGAATCCTTACGTTTTTGCGAACCGTAAGATGAAGAGTAAAACCTGTTGAAGGTTTCGGAGGTGCACTGGATAAGGGTCGCACGGGACTGATCAGTAGGTCGATCTATAGGTGGGGCATATGTACAATAGTGGATGCATTTCGGCCGATACGGTGATGATATCAACGTTTCCACTTTCTTGGGGTAAATAGCCCGATTTTAATTTTTTTTTTCATTCTTTACACTTTTAAAATAAAATATTCATAGACATACATTAAAATCATGAGACTCTTATCCATTTGCCATATATGTTGAGAATAAGAAAAAGTTTACATCTATGATTTTGGCTTAAAACTTACTGAAAACGGATTTAATCCTATTGAACGACATTGAATAAAAATTCGGGCTGAAACCAATCATAAGACATGCATGTTGATTGATTTGCATTACACTTATTTGAATTGTATAAAAAAAGATAGCATTCAGTAACTGTATTATTTTCCTAATCAAATCAAATTAATTAGTAGCACTGCGAAAAACTTGAATTTCAAATACAAAATAATTCTGTTAAAGATGCCTAAGCGACGGCCCAATTAATGTTGACGGTGCGTACGCGCTACCTAAATAACAATTTAAACCGCAAAGACTATTTTTTCGTTACCAACCACCATACCATAAATATTTACAGCCCGGGCAAGCGACATATGCTTGGTATCGCAATATGCTTAAATCATGAATTATTATAATTGTGTTTCCATCAGAAAATACCTAAACGCCAAATAAAATCGAAAAGTCGGCAGGTAAAAGTACCCAAGCGACATCTAACTTTTATTATATTTTACTTATAAAATACCTAACCTATCGTTTAATTAAAATAAGTTCTGGAAAAAAAATTCCAAGTTCCATATATAAATTAATAAAAGATGATCAAAAATATCTTCATTCTCCATTAAAGATTTTATATTCCAGGAAAAAATACTTTACCAGAATTACAAAAGACATTTGGAGTAGGGTAAACATTCCTTAGCAATAATTTGATTTTGAAAATTACGACAAAAACTATCCAAATAAAAATAAATAAAAATTTTGATACCTAAGTAAAAAAATAATAAAAAAGATCGAAAACTTGTCGCTTGGTCGCCATAAAAAGATGGAAAAAGAGGGAAATCTAAAATACCTAAGCGACATAAATTTCATCGTAGAGACATGAGAGTGACACCAAAAGACGCAGAAAAATCTGACGATTCCAACAAGGTATATAACTCAATATCGCCCATCTTGTCGCTTAGGTACTTTTTCCTTTCCAGCGTCGATATGTATAAATGTGTTTTTAATATTTATATATTTTTTTTAGACTTTTTTTTTATTTTTATATTTTTATTTTAAAATGTAGCAAGAGTGTTTTCTTATTATTTATTGATGTACAAATAGACATTTTTTTATATATTTTTTGACAGCCATGATTTTTTTTAAACTATTTATTATCGATTCAGTATCATAGTCGGAGTGCCTGTTAAAAAATAAACGCTGATTTCAAAGTCTTTGTGTGTGTGTGTCTGTATTTGTGTCTAAAATTCTCAGCTTTTGGAGAAATGCCATTTACACATAGAATTTATTCAAAATTCCTTGAAACAGTATTAAAATATAAAATAGCATACAATTTCCTATAATGTATGGTATATTGTAGCTTATAAGGCCTTATATTATATTTGCTTCAATCAAACAAACATGTTATTCAAAGTATAGTGACGCATTAGCCCCGGTTGACCTCACCTACCTAGTTAAAGATGTGGCTTCACTGAAGACAGCTGTTTGGAAATAGTTTTAAAGACGAGGGGTCTAGTAACCTACTTAACTTACCTTAGGCCGCATTTATGATCACGCGGGGCGTTGCGCTGGGCGTCGTGCGGGCACCGACGCGAGCACCGTCGCGAGCGGCGTTTCCTTATACGATATCGAACATAGGTCTATGTTTTGTTCTTGAAGCGTTGAACACAAAGACACCGCCGCGGGGCCGCGTCTCCATAAACGGTCTCATACATGCTATACGTTTAATTTAATCGCAGCACGCCCTGCACGACGCCCTGCGTGATCCTAAATGCGGCCTTACTTAACCTTTAGCTCAATTTTTTTTGAGGGTAGTATGAAGTTCCATACGGACCACCGGTACATTTCTGTATACCGAGTTGAGTAGAAGGGTATTAACGTGTGAGCAATAAAATTACTTCCCTAAGGAACCCAAAAATACTTACCGTTCTTGTTTGTCTCGATGTTCTAGGTGAGCAAGCTGGGGTCATATTATTAATAATTTCTGCAGTCAATGATGAGCATGTCAATAAGTAATGCAATTTGTAGCCTTTCGCCAATTGCTCCAACGTCTTGCCTGCAAGAAATTTTATATGTATCTTCTTAGTAATTTATATATAACATGGGTTTAAAGTGCGCCGCGAATGAATCGCGCACGTAAATAAACAGATTTATAAAACCATGAAATGACAAATATGACATGACATGTCTCGCTCAGACATGTCCATTCTGAGCGAGGAGGATGCACGAGGCTCTCGTTATGTAATCTTTTCTTAATATGCGCGAGTTATACAGTGTGTCCGGGGAAGTTATAACATAATTTTAAGGGTGTATTCTATGATCAATTTCATCGATGAAAACACCCCATATGGGGGGTCGCAGCCTCACCCCCCCCTCAGTATGATGTTTTTAATTTTTTTTTTGCAAAAGTCGACCCCGCCTACTTTTAAATTCACAGTTAAAGATCTAAGGCTTACAGAACCTTCATTAAGGTCTTGATCGAAGGCTAAGTAGTTGGGCATTTCTACAGACGGGCAAAATTCAGTGGCAATTTGAAAATAAAATATACCCCAGTGAAGTAGGCTGCTCAAATTATTTCAGCCATAACTATGTATGGGTACGCAGTTGGAGAGCATAGAAACGTTTTTGAAAATATAATATAAATACCTGAAGAAAAAATCCGAAAGTCATAAAACCTGACATCGGTGGGGTGTCCTGTTGCCAGAATTCATGAAAGAGTCACTTGTTACAAAGTAATGAAGTACCTAATGTTTGATTAATTTATATATATTCACGCCTTAGTGATGAGTATATTAAGGCTGTAGTTACCATGAAAAACCAAAAACTTCTATATTTTTTATAATAAACCACTCTGAATGAGCGTCCTGAAATTCTCCCTGATTTCGATGGTGTTTACAAATCATCACTCACAACCATAGTAATTAACTTTTTGCACTACCTGAAGTACTCTGCAGCTTGATATAGTCATGGCCTACACGCCGCGAACCAGAAAACTGTGCCCAGCCGACATTTCAGTAATTTTTTTTGAGGATAATTGTGACACTCGGTGGTTTTAGGTACCCCTCAGTCCTGAATTCAGTGTAGGTAAAATTTTTCTAACCGTAAGAAATATTTATCTTTCAACTAGTGCCATGCACTCGTCATCGGGTTGGTATTATTTGCTGTACAGATGATTGTTGTGCTGTTTTTGAATTTCGAGTTATATTTTGATTTGTACTCTTTTGTGATTTCGCTGCTTCTGATATCGGTGGTTTCCGGTGGTTTTTTATACACCGAAGTCAAAAAAACATCCACCAAAATCAGATTTTTACTTCGACCGAGTGCTAAAATAGCTCATATTTCACATTTTTGTGATAATATTACATATTTGTGGTATATAATCAGTGGTGGTAAACAATATGCTTTTAAATTCGTACCATTTTTGTTTTTTAACCCTCTACTCAAATCACAAAAAAAATATAAAACACGCAAATGTTTTTCAATGAGCGCTGCTTACTACTACAACTATTTATACTGTGTGAATGAAAATTTATTCAAAATTTTAATGATAAATTGTATGGGATTGTGCTTTCGGTGGATAGATTTCTGATTTCTGATTTCAGTGGTAAAATTGTGATTCGGTGGGTAATTTTTCTGATTTCGATGGAGACAAAATATTTGAGGTCAGTTTTTTCTGAAACTGTTATCTTTTGAAGTGGGCCAAAACAATATTTGAATACAGAATTAGCTCTTTTGTATGGTTTTTAATTATGAAGTCTCTAGGTCAAAATAAAAAAAATGGCACCGAAGTCAGAAAAATCTGTTCACTTTGTAGAAATGCTCAGTTAGGCTACCTAAGTTACTAACAAAATAACCAAGTGTTGCTTTTACTTTTTTTTTTTAAAGATGATAAACCAAAAAAAAAAATTTTTTCTTTTGCATTTTTTACGGTTTTTCAAAGTTTCCACAAAAAAATGCAGATACTTTTTTTTATGTGTTTTATTGTTAGCTTTTGAGTTGTTCTCCAAATTGGTATTAGATTTATTTCAATAAGACCCTTCGCTTTTACCTTTTAATTTAAGATTTCAGTTTAACCCACTTTTATTAAAAATAAAGTCAATATTTAATTATTTTGTTAGTTATTTTGGTAGCCTACCTACTTAGCCTTCGTACAAGACCTAAATTAAGAGTCCTTTTACGCGAACAGTGGCGCCACTCTAGAAAAACAATATTTTCTAAAGTAAGGTTTTTTTTTTTTTTCAGAAAAAAGTGCTCCATTGTGCATAAAATCTTGGTCCCTAGTATTTTTTTAGTATTGAAAATAATATCGAGGTTTAGAATGTTAATGGATTACTGTTTTTTGCTAAAAGTAGCCTTAAGTAGTAGTATTGCCTTTTTTTTTATTTTAAAAGTGGGTCAAACAAACAAACATTTTTTTTTTTTACGGTTTTTCAAAGTAACCACTTAAAAATGCTCATGTACTTACTTTTTTATGTTTTATTGTTAGTTTTTGAGTTGTTCTCCAAAATGGTACTAGATTCATGTCTCTACGTCTATAACTTCAGAAATAATCAACTACCAAAAAGACCCTTTTCAGTTTAACCTAAGTACTTTTATTTTAAAAAAAGGTCAATACTTAATTATTTTCTTTAGTTATTTAGGTAGCCTACCTACTTAGCCTTCGATCAAGGTCTAAATTAAGAGTCCTTTTACGCGAACAGTGGCGCCACTTTAGAAAAAAAAATCTTCTAAAGGCTTTTTTTTTTTAAGTTTCCCTAGTGCATTAGATCTTGGTCCCTAGTATTTAAAATAATATGTAGGTTTAGACTATTTATGTATTACTTAATGTTTGTTGCTAAAAGTGGCTATATTAGGGTTAGTCCCAACTGACCCTAAAACCACTAAAACTATTGTTCTCTTATGAGGGTGCGCTCCGCATGTTAAATCCAAGCAAAGGTTGTAACAGCAACCGAAGCGGAGCAGCTTTAACAACCCACTTTGCATACTTACTGTACTTTACGTTCTATCTGACAAGAAATTTTATATTTAGAACCTAACAAATTTCAGATACCTAGTTCTAGGTTCTAAGTCCCTACTCCCTAGTAAGACGAAATTTATTTATTTATTTATTAAATTTTACAATAAGGCTTACAGTAATTTCCAAAACGCACTTATTGCTAATACATATATGTTATACATGGTTACTTACTAGTAAAATAAATTGCCTTTCTAACTCTGGCAGCGAATCAAAAAATACATCGACATTTTCGTAAACGGCAACTAACTTATTAATGAGTGCGACTGCTCGCGGCGTGGGCGCGTTCTGGCCGTGCAGCGTGCGGTACTGCTGCACCGCGGCCAGCGGCGGCGGCCGGCGGCGAGCACGCGCGCGCGCAGCTTCGGTACAAACAGTGCGACACCGGACAAAGCATCAGGGTTGTTTACTTGGTGCCTCAATAGGCCTATATCACAGAACAAGGAAGATGCTCTCTCTCTCTCTTGTTCTGTGGCCTATATAATGCATAAATAACGCTAATTTTCGCCTAAGCTCAAGAGTACATAGGCCAACCATGCCTGTAACAAATAAGGAAGGAAAAAGAAAAGGGTAATAACCATATATCCTCTTGTAAAGGTATCTGGCAAACTTCCGCTGAATACGCTCTAAGTAAATAAGTATAAGAAATAAGTTGTAGAATTAGGTATGTAGAGTACATACATACGAACCTACCTATTATAGTTTTTTATACATTTTTAATTAATTATTTAGTTGTAGAAGGTGGCCATAAAAATAAAAAGGTACACCTACTTATGTGTTTCATATTAAGAAGGTAAACGTTTTTTTTCTGTAATCTTCGTAAACATTTTCTATACTTACACAAATAAACTTAATTTTGGTGATCAAATCAATGACGGAGTTTTAATCCATTACTAACCCCCGAACGAAAATTCAGAGAGGGGTGTTATAATTTTAACGTGTGTATCTGTCTGTCTGTATATCTGTCTGTCTGTGTATCTGTCTGTGGCATCGTAGGGACCAAACGGCTGAACCGATTTTCGATTACTTTTTTTTGTATCATAGATAATTTCAGGCCGAGTGTTCTTAGCCATTGTCTGATTAAGATCTGATCAGCGGTTTGAAGATCATCAGATCTTTTCTATGTGATGAGGGGATCTAACTAGCTTCCATTATGTCCGATCGATTTGAAATTTGGTACCATGTTACATCTATGATATTGAAAGTATATGGTAAGGTAACCATGACCTGATCTGCCGTTTGAAGATAATCAGCTCTGAAATAGTGGACCCCCTAAGGGTCTAACTACCTTCCATATGTCCTATCGTTTTTCAATTTGGTACCGTGTTACTTCAATGATATTGAAAGTATATGGTAAGGTGACCGTGATCTCTTTAAGATTAGAGTGATTAGTTCTGGTTAAGTTGATGAGGGGTCTGTCTGGGTCGGGGGTTTTTAATTTTTATAATATTTTTCTAACCCACGTGGGAAAACTATCGAAAAAGATCGCAGTGCCATCTAAAGAGCCAGTTCATAGCGATGCGAGCGCCATTCGCGAAAAAAATTTGAAGTTTAGTTAATCTTGACTTGACGTAGACGTCGCCCGACACCTTAAGAGCCAGTTTACAGCGATGCTAGCGCCATTTCCGAAAAAAAAATCTTCTAAACTAAGGCGAATATCAAAAATGTGGCACAGTATGACATGAGTAGATAATGTAGCCTAGTAAGTATGTTTAGGGCACTGTTTTATAGTTTTTAGGTTAAGGATCAAAGAAAGCTACAAAGTGTTGCTAAAAGTGGCCACTTTTATGCTTTTCAGGTTTTTTTTCGGCGGTTTAATTTTATGATAAAAAGTTTTATTGATAAAAAGTTTTAATGTTACCTATCGTCGGTGCGCTTTTCAAAACTGTTATGTGTGTTTTACCAACTTTTCAGGAGAAGCAAAAAACTGTTTTATCAATATATATAAAACTCTTCCGTTACTGACTGACTGACTGACAGACAACGCAGATCCTAAACTACTGGGCGTATAAAGCTGAAAATTGGCACGTGGGTTCCTTGTGGAGTGTAGGCGAGCACTAAGAACGGGAAATAACGGGAATTTTGTGATAACAGAAATCTGCGCGGGAAAAATAGCGGGGCAACCTCTAGTTTTCAAATAAAACATTTCCGTTATGTGTAATATTTCCCTAACAAATAATTGAAAAAACAATATATTTCTTTTGTTATGGTATACACAACGACACATAACCCATCATCAACAGTCTAGCTAAAGACCAGAAAGCTAGATTAATCCGATATTATACCGAAGACATCCTCAACGTTAGCCTGTATGAGATTAGTATGGATCTCAAACAGCTTAACAAATACAAGGCTATTAGGTCCAGCTTTAGTAGCATGAGAATGACGGAATCACAGCTGAACTTCTGAAGGCAGGTGGTAAACAGGTCCATGGGGCCCTTCAGAAATTGTTAAATGTCGTTCTCAGCAAAGAGAGTTCCCTTTTGTAATTTGGAACGAAAAATTTGAAAACCCTTTTAAAGAACTAGAGGTCAATCTTACTATTCCTCCCTAAGCCTCCCTGAAAACTATTCGCAAGAGTCGTTACGAAACATTTTGCGGATCGTCTTTCGCCCCCCGAACAAGCTGAATTCTATAAAAACTTGTACCATAGACCACATTCATGCTTTAAGACAGGTGATTACATAAGACCAAGGAGTGTTAACTGCCTCTTTGCCTAGCATTTGTGGACTATGAGAAAGCCTTTGAATCGATTGAGACCTGGGCAGTACTGCAATTTCTCCAGCGGTGCCAAGTGGTCTATCGGTTTTACCGATGTGTTGAAGTGTTTCTTCATTGAAGCCTCCATGTCAGTTCAACTACAGGATCTGAGCTCGAGGGCTGTTCGACTGCAGCGGGAAGTCAGATAGGGATGACATATCCCCCTGAATCAACATGACAATCCCCAACGCTGTTAGTTCACCGCTGCACTCGAGGATGTCTTCTAGACTCTGGACTGAAAAGAAGTAGGCATCAGTAAACGACGAGTCACTCACCTTCAATTTGCTGATGATATTAATCTTAATGCAATGCTTGATGACCTCAGTTGGGCCTGCAATCGAATTGAGATAGCAAAGATCATATTGAACGCCTGTGTAAGACCAAATCCAGTCTAGATCCGAGACTATATTATGCTCGAAGCTGTTGAAGAATACAAATACCTGGGAGTAACTGTCCAACTAGCTTAGGCAAACTTCGAGAAAGAGGTCGATCATCGAATCAAACTCGAATGGGCTGCTTTTTGGGAAGCTGCTCTACATCTTCCCTTTAAGTTATCGCAGTGCCTTAAGACCAAAGTCAACAAATAAGTATGATGTTGCCAGTGTTGACCAAAGACTTACGAACCAGAGACTCGGTCGCTAACTATGGGCCGCATCAGAAAGCTCAAGTTCACTCAGGGATATTCTCGGACTTTCCCTGCGTGACCAAATCAGAAATGATGAGATCCGCAGAGAAACTAAAGTCACCGCCATAGCCCAAAGAATCGCGAAACTTAAGTGACAATAGGCAGGGCACATAGCTCGAAGAACAGATACAGAGTTCTCGACGAGAACTCTTCAGCCCCACCACCATCTGTTTCTCGAGTGGCAACCCCGCACCGGAAAACGCTGAGTAGGCAGACCCTTCAATAGGTGGTCAGACGACCTGGGGAAGGCTGCGGGAGTACACTGAATGAGGGTCTCTTAAGACCGGTCGGTGTGGCGATATGTGGAACAGGCTTATGTCCAGCTGTGGGCATCTTGAGGTTCTTGAGATGATGATTTATATTTAAAGAAAAATACCTTTAATAAAATATTTCGGTATAAAAGCAAGATACTTAATAAATTTAGATCAAAAAATATTATTTAATAAAACATTTTTTAAGTAAAATATTTATTAATTACTCGAAAAAGAAACAAAAGCTAAGATACATAAAATGTTCAAAATTTTATGATCGTCTTTCAAAATTGCACTAAGCTTTCACAATATTATTCCTTGTCAAAACTGATATGTGCGATATGGGAATTCAATATCATTTGTTGGCAAAACTGATATGTGCGATATGGGACTTGTTATGTGATTGACCGGAATACTTTACCTGATCTGTTATGTGATGAAACGACACATAACAGAAATTTCAAGAGGAATCTGGGCACATAGCATGACATGTAAATCGTGTTCTGAAGGTCAGGCACATAAAAGTTTTTGCATACGATGCGCATTTTAAAATGAAACACAGTGGACTAAAAATATATTTTTTTTAATTTGCACATAACAGTTTTGGAAAACGCACGACGCTATGTCTATTGCGCCATATAACGCCATCTAAGGGCGTATTACGAAACTATATTTTTTTAAATGTCACTTTGAAAACCCCTCATTGAAGCATACCCGTTTTGGATGGTTTTCCCGCGATGTTGAAAAAATATTATAAAAATGGCATCAAACTCCTTTCAACTTGACTGCTCCGTAGCTCAGTTGGCAGTGATGTTGACTGAGTATGCGTGTGCACCTGGGTTCGATTTCCGGCGGGACGAACATTGTTATGATGAATATCGATGTTTGTTTCCGGTCTGGGTGTAATTTTCGTCTCTGTAAATGTTTCGGCCACTCTAGATACAGGTTCTATCTACCTAATTATGGGCTCTGATTGTGATGCGTTATTATTATTATGTTTCTCCTTCCCGGTCCTTTGAGATGCGTGCGAGGGGACGAATCCAACTCGTAGGGGCACTTTAGAGAGTTATACTATACTAGCCGACCCGGCGAACTTCGTACCGCCTTAACTATTACTATGTTGTGCATGTATTGTACATATAAACCTTCCTATTGATTCACTCTTTCTATTAAAAAAAAAACCGCATCAAAATCCGTTGCATAGTTTTAAAGATTTAAGCATACATAGGGACAGACGCGGGAAGAGACTTTGTTTTATACTATGTATTGATAGTTTATGGAACACCAACCAGGCATCACCACTAAATACAGAAATAGATCATGCACCCAGCGGTGTCACCCAGAAGGTGATAGGAACTATTGTAAACTGACTGACATTAAATGGTTTATGAGGGTGAGCTGTTTAATGGACCGGTTAAATGGTGCTTTGGAGTGAAATACCGGTACGCCTGCCTTTAATGCAACATTTCACTAATTGTCATGGCAGGCGGTGACTCGCTGTCCACTGGGTGGGCTTCCACTAAGTCGCCGATCTGTTGGCAACGGGTCGCAACACTGGTCGTGGACAGCTAACAGGCTGTCGAGACTCGAGACTCACCATCGACTCGCCACAAGCCGTCCCTGCGGTGACTAATTGCATTGGAATTTCCTGACTGAAAGTACTAGAACTTCCAATGAGCGATGGGGTCGTCACATCCCTACGCCTTTTATTATTATTATGTTTCTCAATACTCTTCGGTATCACGGAATGAAGCCCGGTCCTTTGGGAGGCGTGCAAGGGGACGAATCCTATTCGTAGAGGCCCTCTCGAGAGTTTTGCTATATTGTTATATGGATCACAAACTAGACACAGCCACTAAATGCACAAATAGATCATGGACACAGAGGCGGCACCCAGAAGGTGATAGGAACTATTGTAAAATGGATGACAAGACATGGTTTATGGGGTGACTGTTTAATGGACCGGTTTACTGGTGCTATGGAGTGAAATACCGGTACATTTAATTGTCGTGGCAGGCGGTGACTATTATTATTAACTTGATTTTATCACAGAAATAAAGTTTATTTCGTGTATAGTAAATGTGTTCGAACATTACGGAAGCAGTTTTTTTTTTAAATCGTCTCGCCTAATGGCCTAGATACCTAGTTAGTTTAACGTTTGTACTATGTACTTAAATATTTATTACCTGTTAGTGTTGTCGGTATATTTGTATTACACCTTCCAGTATCTAATATTTTCCTAAAAGCAAAAATGTTTTTGAAGATAATGGCAACAGCAGCGCCGTCTGCAAGCTGCGAGGAATCGCAGCAGGATAGCAGAAAATCCCAGGTATCGTTCTCCCAGTGCTTGCCTGAATACACCGCCAGCTGTAAAGTAGATGCTCCTGAAAAAAAAAACATCAACTATCAATAAACGGCCAAGTGCGAGGACTCGCACTAAGAAGGTTCCGATATTTTGGAACGAATTTCCTTATTTAAATCGCATTTTAATTTTTGCATGTTTCTTTAAATTTACGTAATTAATTTTGAAGATTTTAATAGGTATTTGTTAAGTATTCTTTGGGCAACAAGAAAAATATCATGCAAACATTTCATTTGGATTTATTGAGCCGTTTCTGAGATTTTAAGTGCCTTTGACAGACGGACGGAATAGTCATATTATAAGATAAGTACCATCTAATCAAAGAAATAAAATATTTACATGACTGTGCTAAAACATAAACATATAGTCGAACATTGTCTCCGCCGAGACAGTTTTGTTATAGGCAACATTTTGTAATAGAAAATATTTTATCGAAAGCGTGGTCGACCCAGGCGGAGATGGCGGGACGACCTCGACAAGTTTCAGGAGGACTGGTTGGGGGTGGCACTGGATAGAGTGGAATGGAGGAAAAGGGGGGAGGCCTTTGCCCAGCAGTGGGACACAATAAAGGCTACGTAAAAAAAAAAACTAAACTTTAATTATGTATTAATCAGTGTTGCCACCTTAGTGGATTTTCCACTAAATCTGGTGGTTTGGAACCCCAATTTAGTGGCCATTTTTTGCGTTTAGTGGCTAGTGGATTTTTTTAGTGGAAAAATTAGACCAAGAACTGTAGCAGTTTTTGAATAAATTGGAATTGCGGTATGCTGTTACAAAGCGTATGAACTAAAGATGTTTTAGACAATTTAGTAGAATTACAACATTTTTCCTTTTTTTTTCAATTGAATACAGTCGATGTAATTTTTTTTTTTTTCATATGTTTGTCCATACTTCGAGGACCCTTAGCTTTCTTTGTAGCTGTCTTGAGCACCTGATTATAGTTTTTAAAGAAGATAGTTTAAGATCTAGATGGCAATAAAATTTTAAGGTTGCGAATTGGTTAATTTTTAGAAAAAGGTCGTCCCTCTCGGTATGGCGCAAAATTAAAAAAAAATCGCGTTTTTTTAAATGTGGGAGATGGTTTCTTATTTCTTACATAAGCGAATTCATTAAAACTTTATTAAATTAATACTTTCGCCAGAATAAATAAAAAATGCGATTTTTTTTTTTAATTTCGCGCCATACCGAGAGGGACCACGTTAAAGTTTCAAGCTCAAGTCTTAAAAATTTAACATTAAAAAATCCTTAAAAAATAAAAACGCCCAGGGAGGCAAATTTCTTAACTAAAAACGATTGACTCGTAATTGTCTTGTTCTTTTTGGCGACTTCGCTAACCATTGCTGTTTTCTTTGGGCGTGTAACAGAAATCACATTTGTTAAAGCGGCAATGGTTAACGAAGTCCCTAACAAGTCAATTACGAGTCGATCGTTTTTAGTTAAGAAATTTGCCTCCCAGGTCATATATTTGGGGTAGAACGCATAGCAAAGGGTCACCACTGTCTCCTATTTACGTATGTCCACTCATCTGTCATGCACCCTAGTGGAAATTTTAGTGGTTTTCAGAGGGGGACATATTTTTGTTAGTGGTTTTCTGGTGGTTTGAGGAGCCTTATCTGGTGGATTGCTATTTCAACTGTTGGCAACACTGGTATTAATTAATTATTAATTTATATTATTATATTAGACGTTTTTGGAGTGATTTTATAAAATTCTAAAAACGTAAGTAATGTTTATATTAATTTATTTTGAATGTATCATTTTGCATAACTAGCCTTCAATCATTCTCAATATTCTGTCAATTACTTGTAACTTACATGTCATTCTTACATTCATACTCTTGAACTTGCTTTGAGTTGCTCGTTACACGATTATCGTAGTAAAATAAATTTATAAATCTTAAAACATCCTTCTTTCCTTTAAATATTTGTTCCTGCTGGGACAAACATATTATTCATGGTACCCTGCTATGTTTTGCGAAGATTTTTGTTTGTATTGTATGATTGATTTTTGAAAATAACTTGCAAAGAAAATACCTTGACAAAAGATAGCTTAGCTTTTGTTCTAGTTTTTGACAAATAAAAACTTTTTGTCAAAAAATTAAACAGCCGAAAAAACTGAAAAGCATTAATTAATAGGGAAACATTTTCTATTAGAACTTAATTTACTCACTTCTTAAAGTAATTTTGGTATACCAAGAAATTTTGAGTCGGCGCCACAGAATCTACGAATGAATATCACTTAAGGCTTAGTGCTTCAAAAATTTGGGTTGTTCCTCAAATCCCCCTTGGAATCCCCCTAGGGGGGGAAAATAGGAATGAAAAAATCAAGTTCCGAATTCCCCCTTGACAATCCCCCTTAGGGGGGAAAACTGGAATGCAAAAAAAATATGTCTGAAATCCCCTTTCAAGATAATAGGTTTTATTTTAATATATCACTACGTTAAATCAATATTAAAATTATTAAAACTGCTACTTTGAATATCAGTAAGTACCTCCTAGAGGTAGAATATTACCAACCAACTATACAACGATAGTAAACTATACATTAAGCAAAACTTATGAATTTAAACGGGTTATCTCGTTGATTACACTCTCTCCCACTTTTATTAAAACCATAAAAAACAATCAACTTAAAAGTAATAATTTACGTGTAACTTAACGGTATGTCATCTTCTTGGTTTGGTACTCTAGATCGACAACCATTTTGAATCGGCGCTAGGTTCCTACCCCGATTAACAATGTTGGAATAACCCACAATGTTTGTCACTGTTTGCAAATTAATGTTCTATAGTGCTAACTGAGATGATTATATATATACGTTATTTAAAAAATCATTATTCCTAGTCCATTATTGTTAATAATAAATTGTTTTCTACTTTGCTCTAAGTAATTATTTTGTTAATAATTGGAGGAAATTTTACGTAAAATTAAAACAACTTTTCTAAATTCCACCATCTATTTAATTATTGTAGGTACCTCTGCACCAGATGATGCAAATGGTGATGACAGATTCGACTATAAACAAGGGGAACGGGACATACTTCTTAGTGAAGTTGAAGCGGCTGTCAAAAAGCTGAAGCTAAAAGCTAGTGGCGGGGACAGAGTTACAGCGCAAATGATCAAACACCTCGGGGAGGATGGGTTGCAGATCCTGCATCACATAAGCCTAAAAGTATGGCGTACAGGACAATGGCCTGAAGATTGGACGGAATCAATCGTGGTTCCTTGACACAAAAAAGGCTCTACGCGCAAATGCGAAAACTATCGTACCATCTCGCTCATATCCCACGCAGGCAAAATACTTTAGCATGTAATAAATAAACGCTCAGAACACTTCATAGGATATCAAATATCAAAAGAACAAGCAGGCTTTGTTTGTTAGGGACCGCGGCACACGGGAACAAATACTTAGTATGCGACAAATAATCGAAAAATGCAGAGAATTCAATGTGCCTGTTGCCTTCTGTTTTATCGATTACGCCAAAGCCTTCGATTGCGTTTCCTGGAAGAAGATGTTCGAGGTACTAAACGAGATGGGTGTTCCAAGGCACCTGATGTTTTTAGTTCAAAATCTTTACCATGATGGCAGATCCAAAGTAAGATTAGAGGATGCAGAGTCAGCACCTTTTAAAACAGAGCGTGGAGTAAGACAGGGCTGTATACTCTCTCCACAACTCTTCAACTTGATAGGGGAACACATCATGCGTCGAGTACTGGAAAACTGGAAGGGAGGCATCCGCATAGGTGGTCACCCCATAAACAACTTGCGCTTTGCTGACGACACCACGATTATTGGGTCCAGTAAACAAGAACTGGCGGAGCTTTTGCGTAGAGTGGAGAGTACGAGCGTCGAATATGGACTCTGCATAAACAGGAACAAGACCAAACTGATGTTTGTGGACAGAGCGGAAACTATACAGAGGACACACGAGCTATCTGACCTCGCTACGGCCAAGGATTTCGTTTACCTAGGATCGCTGATAAGAGCTGACGGCGACTGCAGCAAAGAGGTAAAACGAAGAGCCGCAATGGCCAAAACGGCGGTCAAGCGTCTTGAGAAAATCTGGAGGAACAGAGGAATTGCGAGACGGACGAAAGTCAACCTAATGCGCACCTTGATTTTCTCAATATTTCTATACGCTTCAGAAACTTGGACTCTAAAAGCAACCATCCGCGCCAAGATTGATGCGTTCGAAATGTGGTGCTGGCGTAAAATGTTAAGAATACCATGGACAGCGCGCCGCACCAACGAGTCAATCCTGGCTGAATTGAAAATTAAAACTCGTCTTTCCACGACTTGTATGAGACGCGTTCTGCAGCTGTTTGGACATGTAGCCAGGAGAGAGCCAGACAACCTCGAGAAGTTAATCCTTGTGGGCCGGATCGAAGGCAAGCTAGGAAGAGGCAGAGCTCCAGCTCGGTGGACCGACTATATCAAATTGTGCTACCAAGATGAACATCCCCTTGGCCATTAGAAGCGCTCAAAACAGGAGAGCCTGGAAAGCGCTCATTAAACAAGCTGATCTTGTTGGTCACGACCCTCAGCCATGAGGAATCGACAAGAAAGAAGAAGGTACCTCTAAACAACAAATTGACCTCTATAGGTATATTTTATACTTTTTTAAACGTTGTTAACAAGTTTAATAATAAATAAGAATAATTTTCTAAAAATTAACTTATTGATTTTAATAATTAAAGACTGGGGGGAATTTAGGACACATGTTACACTCGTTTCCTATTTTCCCCCTTGGTTCAGGGGGGATTACGGGAATAACAAAATTTAAGCGAGGGGGATTTTCGGACATATTTTAAACAAGATTCCTGTTTTCCCCCTCAGGGGGGAATCGCTCAAGGGGGATTTCCGGAACAACCCAAAAATTTGTGTTTTTGAGATTTTTTTAAACAATCTGAGACATACAAAATTGATGTCTTCATTCTGAAAAAAATATATGTGTTAGTTAAGGATCTAATCTAGTTATCATATTAAAGGGAAACAGGATCTAATTAATTTTAGTTGATAGAAAAAAATCTCAAAGTTACCCCTTTTTGTTCCGTTTTTTCAATTTTATTTTTAAACCGCTGATTGTTTCCGAAAACCGAAAATTGCATCACCTTACATTTTAGACATATTACTGTATAGTAAGAATTTATAAGTTTAACGAAAAGACAAAAAACCAGCAAAAACTAAAAAAAAAACATAGTTTTCGCGCGGTCCGATGCCATGCCGCGCCGCTCCCTCTACCCCGTCAGTACCCTTGTGGCCACGGCCGAGGCCGGTTCTGTGTCAAATTTTTGTTTTCGCGCTTACGTATTTCGTTTTATTTTTATTCAAATGTAAACAAGTTTTGACAACAGATGTCAAAACAATGAACCATACCATCTGATTAGGATCTGTATGGAGCTGAAAGAAATTAATTTTGATACCGATATTACATTTATAAAACCGTCGCATTACAAACTTACCTTTTTTATTCCCACAAATAAAACTTTAATCATAGGGTATATAGTTATATCATATCTTTGTTAATTTTGTGGCGCCGATAACACAATATTAATATTACATTAGCACAATATTACGTGGTATACTTAAATTACCTACTTTAAGAAGGCAGTAATTTATGTCTTAATAGAAAATGTTTCCTTATTATTTTTTGCTTTTCAGTTTTATTTTGGGAAATTCTCCCCCCCCTCACTTCAAGGTTCACCCTCACCTCGATTCAACCTCCAAACGCTGGTCTCACACCCCTCAAGATGGTCAGACCACCTGGTGAAGGTTGCGGCCTATGTCCAGCAGTGGACGCTATCGTGTGAGATGATGATGATGATGATTATTATTATATTAGTCGGCGAGGTGCTTGGAGTCCTCCAGAAGAAGGCAGGTAGTCGCCACTTACAATGGAACTGGTGGGGCGGGTGGTGAAAATTTTGCGGTTTTTGTAATCCAATCGTCGTAGGTCGCCAATTTAGAGAACCCTATGTCCGCCCGTCTGCAGAAGAAATAACTCCAGAGGTTGAAGAAGGGATGATATATTTACACATGGTACACTATTTACAAGAAAATGAATGCGTGTGAATGTGTACAGCGGCTTAGATGAACTGCCTAATTAACAAAAGTCAAGTTTAAAATCTTCTTCTACTATAAATTAAAAAGTAACAGTATTAAAAATAAGTTTGGTTACAAAAAGGTTGAAGGAATGTTACAATTTATATTTATATAAAAAAATAGCTTTTGCCCGCAGCTTCGCACGCGCTTTTTCATTAAAAACTTTAATAACTGGTTGATTTACTTCTCAGGATTTCGGTGACATCATTTCTGATTGCACCCATACCCCCATAAAATATCTACCTATTTACAGTAGTAATATTTTGTTTATTTCAGTTCCCGTGGCAACTCCAGAAATTCCTTTCTTCACTCCCCCACTCAGACACTGAAACTCATATTCCTAGCATTTATATTAGCTGGTTGGGTAAAATATTAGCTCGGTAGTTGTATTATGTACCTAAGCGAGTAAAATTTTTTTAAGGCGCTTTATGCTTTTGGGAATGTTCCGTTACCATGTGAATGTTGGTGAATCTTTTCTTAATATGACTCTGAATCTAATTGCACCCACTGAAGAACCCGTTTTCCAATTTTTACGTCAAAATAAAGAAATATACATTGTTTTAATACTAACTAAAGAATCCCGTTTTACGTTCCCGTGGGGATTTAGTATTTTTATTTCTTCCAAGACCCCTAAATCCACAGAGACACTATTGAAGACCAAATTTCACGTTGACATACTCTAGGAAATCGATTTTTCATTCTCACAAAAAAGTCCCGTTATTCCCGTTCCCGTGGGAATTTTGTAAATTACTTTCTTTCAACATTCCTACATTTACTGAGGAACCTGTACACCAATTTTCACGTCGATACACTTAAGGATGTCGATTTTTCATTCTCACTAAAAAAGTCCCGTAATTTCTGTTCCCGTGGGAATTTTGTATATTTCTTTCTTTCAACACTTTTTCATTTACTGAGGAACCTATACACCAAATTTCAAGTCGATACACTCAAAAATGTTGATTTTTCATACTAACTAAAAAGTCCCGTAATTCCCGTTCCTGAAGGAATTTCGGGAAATCCTTTCTTAGCGGATGCCTACGTCATAACATCTACTTGCATGCCAAATTTCAGCTCAATCCGTCTAGTGGTTTGGGCTGTGCGTTGATAGATCACTATGTCAGTCAGTCAGTCAGTCACCTTTGAATTTTATATATATAGATATATATACTTATGCGAGCAGTTCTCATGTAAATTACAATCATCATCATTCATCATCATTTCAGCCGTAGGACGTCCACTGCTGGACATAGGCCTCCCTCAAGGCTCTCCATCTGTACCGATCGCAGGTGGCCTGCATCCAGCGTAGACCCGCAGCCTTGCACAGATCATCCGTCCATCTGGTCCGTGGACGTCCTACGTTGCGCTTGCCGATCCGTGGTCTCCACTCGAGAACTTTCCGGCCCCAGCGGCCATCTGTTCTGCGGGCTATATGACCTGCCCATTGCCACTTCACTGCCAGTTCGGGAAACTACGCAACGTCTTCTCGTCCAATATTCCTCAGTGCCTGAAGACGAAGGTATTTAACCAATGTGTGCTGCCAGTGATGACATACGGTTCTGAAACGTGGTGCTTCACTATAGGGCTTATGAACAGGCTCCGAGTAGCTCAACGAGCCATGGAGCGGGCTATGCTCGGGATTTCTCTGCGGGATCGAATCAGAAATGAGGATGTGGCGATATACCTAGCTATCTAGTTGATGTTTATATTAAAGTTCATCGACCGCTCAGACGGTCCCGTTAGGACCACGCGGTGCGCCAGCGCAGGCCAGTGCCCGACACGCTGCGACGCCGAGAGGCCGTCCAAACACTATCTATATTTACTCGCGATCTACGCTAATTATTGTAATAATACTTTTCCGAACTTTTCTGCATACTCTGTTTTCTACTCTCTACCTGTGCTACCTATCTACTGTGAACCTTGTACTCTTCTGTGCTGTGAACTCTTCAATAAACTTTAATGTACGGTATTGCTTGGTTTTATTCTATATACCACTTTACCTACATATTGGTGACCCTTGTGAACTATATTTTGTGCAACGGATTTTGAGAGACAAGGTGCTAATAGTGAAGACATTCGGGAGTGCTAAAAATATAGAAAATGTCAAAGGACGAAAACGTGGCACCATCGCCCCGGGCCCCAGATATGCTTGCCGTCGGTATAAAGGTTCCGCCATTTTGGCCTGAGAAACCGGCTTTATGGTTTGCTCAGTTGGAAGGCCAGTTCATGCTATCGAACATTACAGTCGACACGACCAAGTTCTACCATGTTGTGAGCCAGTTGGAACATATCTACGCCAGTGAAGTGGAAGATATAATAACCAATCCACCGGCTATCGGGAAATATGAGAAAATAAAAAGCGAACTTATTTCTCGCTTATCGGCTTCTCGTGAACAAAAAGTCCGCCAGCTACTTTCGCAAGAGGAGTTAGGCGACCGCAAGCCATCACAGTTTCTTCGGCATCTGCGTAGTTTGGCTGGGAGCGGAGTTCCGTCTGATTTTCTTCGCTCGCTGTGGGCTAGCCGTTTGCCCGCACATATACAACATATAATAGCTACCCAGACTACCTCAGACCTAGACGCGGTAGCCCAGTTGGCGGACAAGGTAAAGGAAATAACCCCCGCTGTTAACCATGGTGTCTCTGCCGTCGGGGCTAGTTCCACGCCCAGTTCATCCGGCACTACTATGGAAGACCTGAATCGCCGTATCGACGAGCTCACTCGCCAGGTTGCTGCACTCACAAGTTCCCGCGGACGCGACCGCAACCGGTCTCGTTCGTCATCGAAGCACCGTGGACGCTTTAACAACCGTTCCAGAAGCCGCCCGCATACTGATGGGTTGTGTTGGTATCACAACCGTTTTGGTCCGCGCGCAAACAGGTGCATTGCCCCGTGCAAATACGACGAGGGAAACTCCAAAAGCAGTCATTGATGGCGGCTGGTGACTGCCAACCCTCTACTGGCCGCTTGTTTGTCGCTGATAAAAAGACTAAAGTGCAGTTTTTAGTTGATACTGGTTCGGACTTATGTGTTTACCCCGTGAAGTTAGTGTCAAAACAGTGTCGGCCTAAATCTAAGTATGAACTTCACGCGGCCAACGGGACCGCTATTGCAACTTTCGGTACTGTGCATTTAAATTTAGACTTTGGTTTACGTCGCGAGTTTAGATGGCAATTTGTGATCGCGAACGTTACTAAGCCAATTTTAGGAGTTGACTTTCTTTCTTTTTATGGCTTACTAGTAGACAGTCGCAACCATAGGCTTATCGATGCAACCACACACCTTACCGCCTCTATTTCTGTCTCAGCTTTACCTGCAATGTGCCATATCAAGTCTGTATCCGGAAGTACAAGATATCACGAGCTTCTTTCACAGTTTCCGGAAATCACCCGCCCCGGGGGCGTGCAGTCGGCCCGCGGAGTGAAGCACAACACGCTCCACTATATACGCACCACGCCCGGCCCTCCTGTGTTCTGCCGCCCGAGAAGATTGGCACCGGATCGACTCAAGATTGCCCAACGTGAGTTCGAGGAAATGGTAAGATCAGGTATTGCTAGAAGGTCAGACAGCCCATGGTCGTCAGCGCTACATATAGTACCAAAGAAAGACAACGCCTGGCGCCTATGCGGTGACTATAGATCCCTAAATGCCCGCACAATACCTGACCGATATCCGGTACGCCACATAGCCGATTTTACTCATAATCTTCATGGCTGCAATACCTATAGCCGGATTGACATGTTTCGAGCATATACCCAAATTCCAGTTTTTAACGAAGATATAAGCAAAACAGCAATAGCTACGCCATTCGGGTTGTTTGAGTTCCCCTTTATGAGTTTCGGACTTCGAAATGCAGCTCAAACTTTCCAGCGTTTTATGGACGAAATACTCAGAGACCTCGATTTTTGCTTTCCATATTTAGATGACATACTTATTGCCTCATCAGGACCTGTAGAGCATGAGCGCCACCTGCAAATTGTCTTCGAGCGCCTGCGCGAACACGGCGTTATAGTCAACTCTTCGAAGTGCGTTTTCGGAGTGCCCGAGATCGAGTTTTTGGGGTACATGGTATCTGCTGAAGGAACGAAGCCTACGCCATCGAAGGTCAGTGCTATCCATGATTTTCCACAACCCAAAACCATCAGAGAACTCAGACGTTTCCTTGGTATGATAAATTTTTATCGCCGATTTATACCGAACGCAGCCAAAGTTCAAGCGCCTCTACATGGTTTGCTCGCCGGACCGTCTGTCTCTCCAAAAACTATTATTAATTGGACGCCGCAGCTAGTTAAAGCCTTCGAGTTGTGCAAGTCAAGCTTGGCCGAAGCCACTTTACTTGTTCACCCTGACCCGTCCGCAGAGTTGGCTATAGTTACTGATGCTTCGGACGTCGCACTTGGAAGCGTAATTCAACAGAAAGTGAATAACGAATGGCAGCCGTTAGCTTTCTTTTCTAAGAAATTAAATACAGCACAAAGAAAGTATAGCCCGTATGATAGAGAGCTATTGGCTATCTATGAGTCAGTCAAACACTTTCGCTTTATGCTAGAGCTGAAACCATTTATTATATTCACGGACCACAAGCCGATCACATCAGCATTTACGAAACCGAACGATCAATGTTCACCACGACAGTTTCGATACCTAGATTTTATCGCCCAATTTTCAACCGATATTCGTCACATTTCAGGCGAAAATAACGTGGTCGCTGATTCGCTCTCACGCACCGAAGCCATCTCTACTAGTAACATCGATTTAGAGAAACTAGCTCAATCACAGCAAGATGACGACGAATTAAAAAGGCAGCTTTTGCGGGACGACTCTACGTTGGATTTGCAGAAAATAGAAATTTCTGGTTCCAGCAAGAAACTTTACTGTGACCTTTCCGGTAAGTCACCGCGTCTATATTTAACGCCTTTCTTCAGACGTCAAGCTTTCGAAAGCATACACGGACTTAGTCACCCAAGCGCCAAAACTACCACTAAGCTCATAACGCAGAGGTATGTTTGGCCGAGCATACGCAAAGATTGTAGAGAGTGGGCCCGCACCTGTATCGCTTGCCAGAAGTCAAAAGTTTCAAGGCACACCCGAGCGCCAGTACATGACTTCACACCCCCCACTGCCAGATTTGCTAATGTACACTGTGACTTAATCGGCCCGTTACCAATATCGCGGGGATACCGATATTGCCTAACGGCGATAGACCGTTTTACTCGCTGGACAGAAGTAATGCCTCTCAAGGATATTACGGCAGTAACCGTCGCCCAAGCTTTTCTTGACGGATGGATCTCCCGTTTCGGATGCCCCTTAACTGTCACCACCGACAGAGGCAGACAGTTTGAGAGCCACCTATTTCAAGAACTTTCTCGACTGACAGGGTCTCGACATATTCGCACGACGGCCTACCATCCAGCCGCAAACGGTTTGATTGAACGGTTTCACCGCCAGCTGAAAGCGGCGATTATGTGTCACGGAAGCGAGGAATGGTATGAAGTACTTCCATTAGTATTACTAGGTATCAGAAATGCATGGAAGGACGACATTTCAGCTACCCCGGCTGAGTTAGTTTACGGTGAGACGCTGCGCCTCCCAGGCGACTTTTTCTTGAATACCTCACCAGAAGCAGAAATCGACTATACCGATTTTCTATCTCGCCTACGATCACATATAAGCCGAGTCCGGCCTACTTACGTCACCCGCCATGGTACAGCAAAAGTTTTTGTTTCAAAGGATTTGTCGCATACTCAACAAGTTTTCCTAAGACAGGATGCAGTGCGACGGTCGCTACAACCACCCTACCAAGGCCCGTACAAAGTAATTGAACGCGGTGATAAATTTTTCAAGATCGACATGGGCGGCAGAGAAGCTACCGTTTCAATAGACAGATTAAAGCCAGCCTATGTCATGAATGAGCCTTGTTCAGACGTATCGCCACCACAGAAATCCATGCCACCAGAGCGAGTTACTCGTAGTGGCAGACGAGTTCGTTTTCCGGATTATTTTAAACCCTGAAAAACTTCGAAGGGGGCTGGTGTGGCGATATACCTAGCTATCTAGTTGATGTTTATATTAAAGTTCATCGACCGCTCAGACGGTCCCGTTAGGACCACGCGGTGCGCCAGCGCAGGCCAGTGCCCGACACGCTGCGACGCCGAGAGGCCGTCCAAACACTATCTATATTTACTCGCGATCTACGCTAATTATTGTAATAATACTTTTCCGAACTTTTCTGCATACTCTGTTTTCTACTCTCTACCTGTGCTACCTATCTACTGTGAACCTTGTACTCTTCTGTGCTGTGAACTCTTCAATAAACTTTAATGTACGGTATTGCTTGGTTTTATTCTATATACCACTTTACCTACAAGGACATACGTAGAGAAACCAGGGTCACCGACATAGCCAAGCGGATAAATTACAATATGGCAATACAATCTGTGAGTGAATAAAAAAGTCACCCTATTTTATCCACCCTTAGGCCGCATTTAGGGTCAGCGATTGTTGATCCGAGCGGAGCCACATTTGTATGCAAGGTCATAAATTAGATCAACAAAAGCTGTCGGGATCAACAATTGCCAACGAATCAACAATTAACTGATGCTACAACCCGAATAATCAACATTTGCCGAGTTGATATATCTATATATATATATATATTGTTGTATTTATTGTCCTCCTTTCGGCCGTTGTTGATCAGGCTGAAATACGCGTTAATTGTTGATCCACCTTTGTCCGCAGTTTACTAGGGAACTATTGCGGGTATCGTTTTATTTTTGATTTACATTTATTCACCGACTTGTAACGCACTACCCAAGCCTACAGAAAAGTCGCTACCTTGACACCAACTGGCACGGCAGTTGTTGATCCTGAAACGGCTTTTTTTTTACAAGAGAATAATGCTTTGTTGATCTATATAAATCATTTATGAGCAACATTTGCCGTAAACTTTTAGACCGATACTGCAGAACGGCAACGTTGCACAAGTGAGACAGATGTTCAATTAAAGCGAAATAGATACTGCGCCCACGATTATTGTGTGCGCTTCGCTCGGGCGGGGGCGCTCGTCTGTCTCAGTTAGAATGTGGTGTTCGTTCGTAGCTCAAATCAAGAGGGCAGGCAAAATTACTTATTTGTAACTACAATGTTTGTAAAACTAAGGAACAGTCGGCCACAGATCAGGTTACCCTATTTAAAAGTAAAATAAACTGTATTGCAAGGGATTAGAGTGCTAGGCAGGGTATAACCTGAACTGTGACTGATCATTCTTAAGTACAAGTAAATTTTTAACCCCCGAACGAAAAATTCAGAGAGGGGTTTTATAATTTTAACGTGTGTCTGTCTGTCTGTCTGTCTGTGTATCTGTCTGTGGCATCGTAGAGCCTCAACGGCTGAACCGATTTTCGTTTAGTTTTTTTTGTATCATAGATAATTTCAGGCCGAGTGTTCTTAGCCATGTCTGATGAAGATCTGATCAGCGGTTTGAAGATGATCAGCTCTTGAATAATGGATGAGAGGATCTAACTAGCTTCCTTATGTCTGATCGATTTGAAATTTGGTACCATGTTACATCTATGTTATAGAAAGTATTTGGTAAGGCAACCATGACCTGATCTGCCGTTTGAAGATGATCAGCTCTTGAATAATGGATGAGAGGATCTAACTAGCTTCCTTATGTTTATCCGCAGACCACAGAACATAGACAGCAGATCGCAGACCGTAGACTTTTAGTGTGTTTGTGTTTGTTTGTATGTGTACGTATCGCGTTAACTATCAGCTGTAATTTTCCCGCGGAAAATGGGAATTAGAAGTTTTCCCGCGGTAAAAAGTAGCCTATGTTCTTCCCCGGGTCTCAAAGTACCAACCTCCATACCATTTTTCATCAAAATCCGTTCAGCTGTTTAGGCGTGAAAGAGAGACAGGCAGACAGTTACATTCGCATTTATAATATTAGTATGGATGTTCAGACACGCGAATTTACTATTTTATTATATGTATAGATTTGTCATAAACGCATGAAAAATATTGCCAAACTTTATAAAAATATTATTTTTTACAATCTAATAAGTTTTAATAATAACTCAAATTTAAAAATTTAAAAACCCCCGACCCAGTCAGACCCCTCATCAACTTAAGTAGAACGAGAGCTAATCATCTTAAAAATATCATGGTTACCTTAACATATACTTTCAATATCATTGAAGTAACACTGTACCAAATTTTTAATTGATAGGACATAAGGAAGCTAGTTAGATCCTCTCATCCATCATTCAAGAGCTGATCATCTTCAAACGGCGGATCAGGTAATGGTTACCTCACCATATACTTCCTATATCATAGATGTAACATGGTGCTAAATTTCAAATCGATCGGACATAAGGAAGCTAGATAGATCCTCTCATCCATTATTCAAGAGCTGATCATCTTTAAACGGCAGAGCAGGTCATGGTTACCTTAACATATACTTTCAATATCATAGATGTAACATGGTACCAAATTTCAACTCGATCGGACGTAAGGAAGCTAGTTAGATCCTCTCATCCATTATTCAAGAGCTGATCATCTTCAAACGGCTGATTAGGTAATGGTAACCTTACCATATACTTTCTATATCATAGATGTAACATTGTACCAAATTTCAAATCGATCGGACATAAGGAAGCTAGTTAGATCCTCTCATCCATTATTCAAGAGCTGATCATCTTCAAACGACAGATCAGGTCATGGTTACCTTACCAAATACATTATATATCGTAGATGTAACATGGTGCCAAATTTTAACTCGATCGGACATAAGGATACTAGTTAGATCCTCTCATCCATTATTCAAGAGCTGATCATCTTCAAACGGCAGATCAGTCATGGTTACCTTACCAAATACTTTCTGTATCATAGATGTAACATGGTACCAAATTTCAACTCGATCGGACATAAGGAAGCTAGTTAGATCCTCTTATCCATTATTCAAGAGCTGATCATCTTCAAACGACAGATCAGGTCATGGTTACCTTACCAAATACTTTCTATATCATAGATGAAACATGGTACCAAATTTCAACTCGATCGGATATAAGGAAGCTAGTTAGATCCTCTCATCCATTATTCAAGAGCTGATCATCTTCAAACGGCAGATCAGTCATGGTTACCTTACCAAATACTTTCTATATCATAGATGTAACATGGTACCAAATTTCAACTCGATCGGACAAGGAAGCTAGTTAGATCCTCTTATCCATTATTCAAGAGCTGATCATCTTCAAACGGCAGATCAGGTCATGGTTACCTTAACATATACTTTCAATATCATAGATGTAACATGGTACCAAATTTCAACTCGATCGGACATAAGGAAGCTAGTTAGATCCTCTCATCCATTATTCAAGAGCTGATCATCTTCAAACGGCAGATCAGGTCATGGTTACCTTACCAAATACTTTCTATATCATAGATGTAACATGGTACCAAATTTCAAATCGATCGGACATAGGGAAGCTAGTTAGATCCTCTCATCCATTATTCAAGAGCTGATCATCTTCAAACGGCAGATCAGGTCATGGTTACCTTACCAAATACTTTCTATATCATAGATGTAACATGGTACCAATTTTCAACTCGATCGGACATAAGAAAGCTAGTTAGATCCTCTCATCCATTATTCAAGAGCTGATCATCTTCAAACGGCAGATCAGGTCATGGTTGCCTTACCAAATACTTTCTAAAACATAGATGTAACATGGTACCAAATTTCAAATCGATCAGACATAAGGAAGCTAGTTAGATCCTCTCATCCATTATTCAAGAGCTGATCATCTTCAAACCGCTGATCAGATCTTCACCAGACATGGCTAAGAATACTCGGCCTGAAATTATCTATGATACAAAAAAACCTTAACGAAAATCGGTTCAGCCGTTTGGGCTCTATGATGCCACAGACAGATACACAGACAGACAGAAAAACACGTTAAAATTACAACACCCCTCTCTGAATTTTTCGTTCGGGGGATACAAAATATATTTTTTTCTGACCTCTACAAAAAATATACTTATTTTTATTTGGAATATTTACATAGTCCTGGCCAAAATTGAAATTCTCCTCTATAGTTATTGACGTTCATTCATACACGTGTTGTGACGTTGTACAAAGCAAAGAAACAAAGTGGCAACAACGCACATAAGAAAACCACCAATCATAAGAATGGTGGCCTCTGATTGGTACATTTGAATCAGATCAACATTTGATGGAGCGGATTTGTATAAAGAATGTTATGAATTGATCGTATTTGTGCTTTTATAGGGACAGCGATTGTTGATCCGAGCGGAGCCACATTTGTATGCAGGGTCATAAATTAGATCAACAAAAGCTGTCGGGATCAACAATTGCCAACGGATCAACAATTAACTGATGCTACAACCCGAATAATCAACATTTGCCGAGAAGATATATCTATATATATATATATATATATAGATATATCAACGGATCAACAATTAACTGATGCTACAACCCGAATAATCAACATTTGCCGAGTTGATATATCTATATATATATATACAATATCTAGCATGAGGACGACTATACCCCGAACGCGTCCATACAAAAAAAGAAAACTTTTTTCCACTACTAATTATTTTCCAATCGCCATGAAGTTTTAGTATGTTACGAGCACTAACCGTGTTATTCAATAAAGATCAAGAACATTTTAAGTAGCCTTACTGGACGTCTACTTCGGTAGTTTATTGTATGGTAAATGGGCGGTTTTCTGAAACCTTGTTCTATAGAAAATGACGATGTCCTACGTCCGGCTTGTTTTTCGGCAATCCATAACATCTAGTTTATTTTTTATTATTCATATCGATTTATTAAATAAAAAAACCCTACACATATACATTAAAAACAACAATAACAGCAAATAACACAAAAAATATTACCAAAAACAAAAAAATATATGCGAAATTAAAGGTGTCCTCCCTATATCAGCAAGGTTCAAATTCAAAGTCAAAATTTTAATGGATGTCTTGCTTTTAAGGCGGATTTGGCAACTTTTTTGGGATCATATAATGTCCTAAATTTCAAATTTAAAATTTAAATTTAAACAAGAGTTTAGAGTACAAATCAATAAAAAATTACGAGTGGAATTCCTCAATACGTCACGGGTACTTTTTTCCAAGTTTTAAAGAAAAAAACTACCTTATCCAGGATTTGTTACGATAGATATCAATATTTCTACTTCTTGTGCATTTATCGTATTTGATTATTTTCATCAGTTTAATCAAAAATCTGTCCGAAGTGATTGTTTACGTCACGGTGTCAAAATTTCCGTTCAACTACGAACGGTATTTTGAAGGTAATATAGATTGCTTACTCTTAAATTTTGGCAGTAATATGTGTTATTTTATCTAGTTATGGATTTAGTTACTAGTTTCTTATAATTTTCATTGACCTAGGAGTAATTTTGATTAAATTCACGACGGGTAGCTATACGTCACACCCATTACGTGACGTGATGTACTAGTGAATGTTAAATGTGATGTAATGGAATTCTAAAGCTATGAGCACATTGGTAATTTACTTTTTATTACCTTCTTTATGGCATGTGATATTATATTAAAAGAAGGACTAATTTCTAGTAATATAAACAGTTATTTGTAGTTGTAAGAAAGATGATCAACATAACATCATAGTCTTAGCCGGAAGATGTCTACTGCTGAACGTAGGCTGAACGTAGTTTTGCTATGTTCTCTGTTTGTATGTCACAGTCCTTTAAAAGTGATATTTTATTTTTATTGTAAATGTTGAAATTCAGTTCACAACCTAATTATGTACCCGCTATGCGTATCGTATCGTAACAATTGTTTTTTTCTATATTGTGACTCATTATTACCAGAGGGGTAGACAGGGGTCAATAATAATGAATGTCACTTGCGACAATATAAAATACAAGCCCGAGAAACACTTTCTTGCACTTCAGAACCTTTTGAAAAAACCGCCTCATAAAATAACGGTAACAAATTATCATTATCATCATGTTATTTTTAATCAGTGGTTTTTTATTACCATGTACATAATTCTTTTAATTCCTTAACGTCACGTAATTTTCCACTACCGTGACGTGTCCCACCCGATCTGTGTTTTTTTATTAATATAATTTTAAAAGTATTAAGATAAATGCTATGTAAGTTATATAAAAAAGAAGGGCAATTAACATAACTTTTCATATATAAATATGTTATAATGTGTCGTATGAAGCATAACCTTACATTTACAGAAGCTAAGTTTTGAGGCGGTGTGTGCCAAAATGTGACGTAATTTTATAATAAATAAAAAGTTACTTTCTTTAAAAAAATTAAAGGTGGATTTAACAGAGTTTTAAATATCAATGTTATTTATTTTATTATAAAATTATATAAATAACTGCTTGCCAGTTGTGTTAAAAAAACAACCCAGTAAGATTAAAGTTAAGCTCGGAAAGTAACTTTTTATTCTATTTATAAAAAATGCAAGAATAGTTAAAAGGAAACGAACGTCTTTCTATGCTGCAAAAAAAGTTAAATATCCAAGAATGTTCTATGTACTGTTGGTTTGTCTAATAAAAAAAAAAATAAGACGCCACCGCTACAAAGGTAATTTTTATTAAAATAACCAACTTTAAATATGAATTTACACGATTATTATTATACTATACCTACTGAAGATTCTTCTGTATGGATTATGTTACTTTCTCGGTCAGGAATGGGCAAATTAAATAACAACAACGTTAAATCTTAGACAGGAAAATACATAAAACAATTTATATGGGAAAATTAAATTTTTATTTTTCTTTCAACCCCTCCATTTTTTCTATCTTTTCTCACCTTTTGAACCTTATGTGAACTACGACAAACATTTTAAAACTCAAATCAGCTAAACGTTCTAAGTCGTTTTCAAGTTTAAGCGAGATAAACAAACCACGATTGATTTTTAAATATAAACTAGTTGACTCGGCGAACTTCGTACCGCCTAACCTATTACAATGTTATGCGTGTATTATTACATTATAAACCCTCTTGGACAGATGCGGGAAGCAACTTTATTTTATACTATGTATTGAAGATGGTCTGTTATTTTGTTCATCAAACTCTATCTATAGTCTTTTTTTTATCCAATTTTTTTTTTATTACAACAACAAACCCTTTTGGCGGGAAACATTTTTCATAGTTAAAGAAGAAAAAGTCTAAAGAAAATCAATCAATGTGGCAGACAGACGTTCGTTTTATTGAAAGGTTTAATATACTTACCTAAATTTATCAATAATATAATGTTCCTATTTAAAATTAATTCGAACAATAAATGTTCGTTAAATTGAAATAGGTATTTTCATATTTTTAACCGACTTAGGTACTCAGTTTGACCGGTATGTGTGTATGTACTATGTATGTTTGTCCGCGATTCTTTCACGTTTGGCTGAACCAATTTTGATGCCGTTTTCAAAGTAGTATTGCTACATTCAGGACCGGGTTTAAGTGTTTAAACAAACTTTGAAAAAAGGCAGTTCTCAGTTTATGTATGTGTCAGTAAAAAGAAAAAAGTATCATATTGTCACTCGTTAGCATTAATTGCGAGACTCTTAATGTCATACCTACGTAATTACATTTATTTTTATCACAAACAGTAAATTATTGCAAGTAATTCTTTTATATTAATTATTAGCAACGAGTTTTCAGATGCAAGTTCCATATATCTTCTTTTCAAAGATTCAGCTATTTTCTAGCATAATAATGACAGGTATAAAGATAAACATACAACCAGTTCTTAGGGACACTTAAAAAGTATCGATACTTCGCGGTATCGAGTACATTTCCATTCCTATCCTTACTTTGTACTCGATACTGTGCTTACGATACTTTTAATCAATGAGTACATACATTTTGACAGGTATGGCATAATATCAAATGAACTGAAATGAATTCCCATATAAAACTAGCGACAATAAAGGTTCTGCAAACGATCAAATTTGTTTGACAAACACGTTTTCATATAAGATTGTTTGACAAACTTGTAAAATTTTACAAAAAAAATTAAGTTTAATGGACACTTACACGGCTTCCGGCTATTTTTCATCGTTAAAGGAAAGCCAACTTGTTTTATTTTTTGAAGAACTTTCTTTTATTGTATTAAACTTGTGTGCCTAGCCTAAGTAAGTAAGAACTGGCCCTAAGAAAAGTGCTTCGGGGTATCGATACTTTTGTTTCTTGTTTTTTTTAACAACTTTTCCAATTATTGTATTAAATTTGTGTGCCTACCAAACGTAAGAAAAGTAAGTACTATAGGACCTCAGAGGAAGTACTCGATAGATACATTGAAGAATTGATACTTTTGTTTTGATACTAC
This sequence comes from Euspilapteryx auroguttella, assembly GCA_951802225.1. Classification (NCBI taxonomy): domain Eukaryota; kingdom Metazoa; phylum Arthropoda; class Insecta; order Lepidoptera; family Gracillariidae; genus Euspilapteryx; species Euspilapteryx auroguttella. The sequence goes on along the minus strand of OX637642.1, from coordinate 5,780,363 downwards.
TCATTATGAGTACAGTATCGATACTTTCTATTCTTTACCATATATTATATGAAATAGTTTTTTTAGGTTTTGTAACAGTTTTTTCAGCGTATTTATTGCTACCTGCACATAACACAAATAAATTTCGTGGATAATTTTTAATGAGTGGTTTTCAATTTGACATATAAAAAAAACAAGTTTTATTACACCGCTATGGTATGGCGCTTTGCAAAAGTCAATAGGTCAAGTTGAAATCAATCATCATCATCATCATTTCAGCCGTAGGACGTCCATTGCTGGACATAGGCCTCCCTCAAGGCTCTCCATCTGTACCGATCGCAGGTGGCCTGCATCCAGCGTGGACCCGCAGCCTTGCGCAGATCATCCGTCCATCTGGTCGGTGGTTTACCGGGCTAACATTTGCGGGTCACTATGGTACTGATGACTAAGCTAGCCCGATAATATTGACTGTCCTAACCTCAATGCACTACTATGAAAAGACTATGAAATAAAACAACAGAATAACGTCTAGTCCTTTTAGGGCAAGTGCGGTAGCGCCGAGGAGATAGGAACGAGTAGCCGCCGATGGCGCGTCTCGCCGTTATAAAAGAGTTCTGTTGCCACGCAGCGCGAGGGCACTGTGTGGTCCTCGATGAGCTTCTTCCTCGTATCGAAACAAGATCGAAATATGTTATCGGTGGAAAAAGGAGCTCACCAGACGGAATGTAATTAAATTATATCGCGTTATTATTTCAACGAACAACGCGTGTGTCGCTACAGTACTCCCCCCCTAATAAAAGGAAAATTTTAATTACCACACAAAAAAATTGCAATGATGGTAAGTTCTCACGTAAGTATACAAAACAAATTTAAGTTGAAAAATAATTAAGTATACAAGTTACAATAAGTTTTTAAAAACTATAAAACAATTTAAAATAAAAATATAATTTGGAAATAAGTTATATAAAGAAAAAATAAATCGTATAACTATACTAAACGTATAAAATACACAAAATTTTAATTAAATTGTTACAAACTAAAAACTTATAGTACACAGATCCATCATACATCAAATGGATTATTAGCATTAGTTTCACTGGTAGATTTGCCCTTATTATCAATAGCAACTTTCACTTGTCTTTGTAAAAAAATAGCGTAGCGTTTCCGTAACCTAACATAGGTCACTATTGCTACCAGACCAATCAAAAGACATAAAAGCGACAGCATTACTATATCTCCTGCTGCCGGGCCTGCGATCGTAGCTGGACCCGCTGCAGAACCTCCAGGACCGTACGTAATTATGATGTCCTTATTCGAGTTTGAGAACCAACCCATATTTCCACGGAAAAAAAAAATATCAAACGGATACAAAAGATTCAGCGTATGATCCGCGGTGCTGTCAAACTTGCAATGTGCAACGAAAAAGAATGCTTCTAAAAGGTAACCTACCAGTAGTTAACAGAACAAAAGGTAATTAAATTCAACATGTTCAAATGAATACATTACAAAGTGAACCTAACGGGTGGCTTAACGACTCTACCGGATCTGGTAACCACTAAAGGTCTCGGTTCAAACTTGGAATTACTTGTCGTAATATCAGTATCGTCTGCTCCTGTAATTGCAGATCTTAATGGTTCTGCATTATTGTCGTTAATAAGATACGCAGGCTTCAGACGATCTATTGCTACACGAGTAACCCTATTAAGCAATTGAATTTTAAAAACCTTGGGTGTTCGCTCTAATACGCGGAAAGGACCATCGTACACGGGTGTCAAAGGTTTCCTAACCGTATCGTTTCTAATAAAAACGTGTGAGCATGTATTAAGATCTGGGTGTATAAAAATATTCGACTCGTTTCTCCTAGACAAACCGATCGGCCTAAGCTCACTGAGCGTGCGCCTAATCTGCTGTACTAGGTGTGTGTCGTCACTATTGCTAGAGCTAGATGCTTCAAAGAAATCTCCGGGTAACCTCAAAGTGCAACCAAAAGTTAATTCTGCGGCACTGCACTGGGCATCGTCCCTTAAAACTGAGCGTAAACCTAATAAAACACTAGGTAAATCCTCCACCCAATTGTTAGATTGAATTCTAGCTGTAAGAGCTACTTTCAAAGATCTATGCCACCGCTCCACCATCCCATTACTCTGTGGGTGGTATGGCGTAGTCCTGATCCTAGAAATTCCTAGCAATTTCAACAGTTCATTAAATAAGTTACTTTCAAACTGTCTACCCTGATCTGAAGTAATACGAACTGGACAACCAAAACGTGCTATCCAATTGTTATAAATAGCTTTAGCAACCACTTCTGCTGTAATATCAAAAGTAGGCACTGCTTCTGGCCACTTAGTACGTCTATCAATCATAGTAACTAAGTATCTATATCCTTCCGGGGAAACTGGTAATGGCCCGACTATGTCCACATGTAGGTGTTCAAATCGGCCACAATCCGGAAAAGTACCGACATTCGATACAGTATGCCTGTGAACCTTGGATCGCTGGCATTCTACACAAGTTTTCGACCATGTCTTAATGTCAGAGTTCATGTTAGGCCAATAAAAACGATCCTTGATTAACTTTCTGGAGGTTCGAACTCCAGGATGGCTCAAATTATGGATATTCTGAAAAGCTACTCGTCGAAAATTAGGAGTCAAAACAGGTCGCGCCTTTTCAGTCGAACATTCACACAAAACATAATCACCAATATCGGGAAAATAAACTCTTTTCAAATGCAAATTGCGGTTATTATCCTGCGACATTTGCACTATTGTGGAATCTAATCTCTGTTCCCGCGATAAATCTGCGTAATTCATTGAAGATGGAAACGACACTGACTCAATTCGGGAGAGAGCGTCAGCAACGACATTCTCTTCCCCTTCGACATGCCTTATATCCGTAGTAAACTCACTTATAAAGGATAATTGCCTGATCCTACGTGGAGTTTCACTATCAGTACCTATTTTACTAAAAGCAAAAATTAAAGGTTTGTGATCTGTTAAAATTGCAAACTTACGGCCTTCAATAAATCTTCTAAAATATTTAACTGCCAAATATATACCTAACAGTTCCCTGTCATATGTACTGTATTTCTTTTGAGCATCAGTTAACTTTTTAGAAAAATAGCCTAATGGTTTAAAAATGCCACCCACCTGCTGATTTAATACGGCCCCCACACTGGAACACGATGCGTCGGTCATTAAAGTGAGCGGGCTATCAGGTAATGGGTGCGATAACATTGCCGCACGAGCTAACTGTTTCTTACACTCGTCAAATGCTTCATTAGATTCGTCTGACCAATTAATTTCGGTCTTGTCGTTCTTCTTTGAATTATGTAAATAAACATTAAGCTTATCTAAATAGCGAACGGCGTCGGGTAGATGTGCTCTGTAAAAGTTTATCATACCTAAAAATCGCCTTAGATCTTTTACTATAACGGGTTTGGGGAACTGATTAATGGCCTGAACCTTACTTTCTAATGGTTTAATGCCTTCAGCTGATACATGGTATCCTAAGTACTCTAATTCGCTCTTACCGAACTCAGATTTACTGATGTTTATTGTGATACCATACTCGTTCAAACGTTCGAAAACTAACCGTAGGTGTTTTTCATGCGTTTCCCTATTTTCACTAGCGATAATAGCGTCATCGATATAGGTAAATAGAAAATCTAATCCTTGAAAAACTGTATTATTCATCCATCTCTGAAAAGATTGAGCAGCATTACGTAACCCAAAAGTCATTCTTGGAAATTCGAACAATCCGAATGGCGTAATTATCGCCGTCTTTGGGACGTCTTCCTCCGCGATGGGAATAAAATGATATGCCCTATTAATGTCAATTTTAGAATAAATAGACTTTCCTGCCAATAAATATGTGAAATCATGTAATCGCGGAATGGGATAACGGTCGGGTTTCGTTATAGCGTTCAACGCCCGATAATCTCCGCACGGCCTGAGTTCACCGTTTTTCTTAGGCACGACATGCAAGGGGCTAGACCAAGCACTATTCGATGGGCGACAAATTCCTAGCTCCATCATTATTTCGAATTCTTTTTTAACCTTACTATAACGCTCCGGTGGTAGCGGTCTTGCGCGCGCGAATACCGGTGCGCCTTGAGTCTCAATGTGATGAACCACACTATGACTTTTCAACTTTTTGAAAGAAACGGGTTTTGTTATTTCAGGAAACTTTTCGAGCAACTCCCTATAAGGGTGATTATCGTCTAACGTTTTCAAACAAGGAACGTTTGATTGCGTGACAAACGCTGAAATTTCTAAATTAGTGTTACTATCGATCAACTTTTTATTTCGCAAATCTACCAGTAAACCATAGCGTTGCAAAAAATCTGCACCTAAAATAGCTTGATTTACATCGGCAATTATAAAAGTCCAACAAAACCTTCGCCTTAAACCTAAGTTTAATACCATAGATTTAAGACCATATGTTTTAATTTCTGTGCCATTTGCCGCGAACAATTTATAGGAACGATTAAAACTACTTACAGTACGGTATTTAGAATGAGGTAGCACGCTGACGTTGGCGCCGGTGTCAATCAGGAAATTTGCGCCGGTATCCTTATCTGCCAAGCTGAGACGGTTGTTCATCTCACGGTGTGGGATGCAGTCTCCCGTCGCCGACTGCACCTCTCCTAGTTTTCCGCCGTCGGGGATGGGCCGCGCCAGCTGCATGGTTTCACGCACTTCCGGGCGCGCTCTGCATACCGGAAGTGGTAAAAACACTTCCAATTCGGGTTTGCAGACGATGCCAAGCCTGATGACCGTCGCTGATGCGATCCTGATCGCGATCGCGACCTCTGATGCTGCTTTCGGGAGATGCTCCTCCCACGCTGTAGAGCCGCCACCTGCGCCGTTAGTTTGGCGATTTCGGCCACCAGGTCTTTAGTTTCCTGGCGACTAACCTCTGATATGTGTCCAGAGGCTGGTGACGTGGCCTCCATCACCTTATCAGCCACCTCGGCCATCTTGGTAAGGTCGCCCGTTGATACCGCAAGGACCGCCTTAACACTGTTCGGCATATGATTTTGCCATAATATTCTTAAGGTGTCCTCCGGGACTTTATCGCGGGCCAGATCTCTCATGGCCCGTAGAAACTGTGACGGTTTTTGTTGCCCCAGCTGTAATTCGCCTAACAACTTTTGGAAACGGCGTGTCTCGCTGTCCTCGAACACGGATATTAGCCTCTCTTTAAGAGCAGCGAACTTTCCTGTTGCCGGTGGGTTTAGCACAATATCGCTTATTTGCGAAATCGCTTCCCTTGACAATTTGGCAATAACCACATTGAAATTGGTGTCGTCGCCTTGCTTTTGCGGTAAAAGCACCGCCTCTACCTGAGCGAACCACAGCCTGGGCTGCTCCCTCCAAAACTCCGGCAGCTTTGTGTGAAGCGCTACTGCCGCCACGTCGGTCGGGAAATGCTTGTTTTGTGCCGAGCTACCAGCCGCCTCTTCTGAAGCTTTTCCGGTCATTTTCCTCGGTTCTTGATTTTCCGCTAGCTCGCCTCTTGATTTTGCGTCCGGTGGAATCCGCTGGTGGAAAGCCGGAACGCAAAGTACGAGTAATAGCAGAAAAATTTAAACCAAAAAGGTAGGTACTCACTCACGTCGTCGAGTAGGTAGGGTCACCACTTTACCGGGCTAACATTTGCGGGTCACTATGGTACTGATGACTAAGCTAGCCCGATAATATTGACTGTCCTAACCTCAATGCACTACTATGAAAAGACTATGAAATAAAACAACAGAATAACGTCTAGTCCTTGAGGGCAAGTGCGGTAGCGCCGAGGAGATAGGAACGAGTGGCCGCCGATGGCGCGTCTCGCCGTTATAAAAGAGTTCTGTTGCCACGCAGCGCGAGGGCACTGTGTGGTCCTCGATGAGCTTCTTCCTCGTATCGAAACAAGATCGAAATATGTTATCGGTGGAAAAAGGAGCTCACCAGACGGAATGTAATTAAATTATATCGCGTTATTATTTCAACGAACAACGCGTGTGTCGCTACAGTGGACGTCCTACGCTGCGCTTGCCGATCCGTGGTCTCCACTCGAGAACTTTTCGGCCCCAGCGGCCATCTGTTCTGCGGGCTATATGACCTGCCCATTGCCACTTCAACGAGCTTATCCGCTTGGCTATGTCGGTGACCCTGGTAACTCTGCGTATGTCCTCATTTCTGATTCGATCCCGCAGAGAAATCCCGAGCATAGCCCGCTCCATGGCTCGTTGAGCTACTCGGAGCCTGTTCATAAGCCCTATAGTGAAGCACCACGTTTCAGAACCGTATGTCATCACTGGCAGCACACATTGGTTAAATACCTTCGTCTTCAGGCACTGAGGAATATTGGACGAGAAGACGTTGCGTAGTTTCCCGAACGCCGCCCATCCGAGCTGGATTCGGCGATTGACCTCCTTCTCGAAGTTGGACCTACCTAATTGGATGGTTTGTCCTAGGTATACGTACTCGTCGACAACTTCGAGAACCGAGTTCCCAACCATAACTGGGGTAGGCAGAACATGGACATTAGACATGACCTTCGTCTTGTCCATGTTCATTTTAAGGCCCACCTGTTGGGAGACTCGGTTGAGGCCTTCGAGCATCGTGCTGAGTTCCTCCATCGACCTTGCCATGACTACGATGTCGTCGGCAAACCGAAGGTGAATGATGTATTCGCCGTTAATATTGATGCCCTGCCCTTTCCATTCTAGAAGTTTGAAGGCGAAGTTTGAAATCAATCATTAAAAGAAAAAAAGAAAATTGAAACTCGTCACGCGTCAGTCAGATAGTTATTTTTGTTTTAAACTTTTTAAGTTAATTTGAACTGATTTGAATTACTATCCTAAGTCTATTACTTTAGACAACGCAATCTACGGGCATATTATGAGACTTATTTTTGCTTTTTAATGACACAATGAAAACCCCTCTTTAATTCATATTTGTTTTTTACAGAAATCAGAATCTTCAATCCCCCCTCTGATAAGAATTTATCACACCTTTATGAGGCCTACTGCAGTTTATAAAGTAAAACTGGAGTAGTCGAGTGGAGTCGTCATGTCGTTATCATAAATATTAAATCTTTTGTAATTTAGGGGATATTGTTATTATATTTTATTGTAGTTAAAATTTTAAATTAATAAAATATTTACGTGTGAGTATTTACTTAAATGAAGTATATATACCTATGTTGAGAAATTCAGTCCTTTAACAAATAAAAAAAACCTAAAAGCTGAATATATTAAAATTACTCTCAATGCCTTTTTTTTTTTTTTTTGTAACGGGGGGAAATGCCGAACGCATTTCCCGACGCTCGGGGGAGCGTCGGGGGTATGTGGGGCTCGCACCCACTAAAACCCCCCGGCGGCCGTCTTGGCGCTTTTGGGAAGGACCCCGGGAACCACGCATTACTGGCGTCCGAGGTTCTTCCCACGCTCAACTGATATCAGCTTCGTGCACGGGGAGATTATTGTTCCCTCCCCGGCTCGCCTTTGTAGCTGCGGCGGCACAGTGCCACAAGCTGTGCCGCCCATCTTGGGGCCGTTTGATGAGTGTGTCGGGCCCCCGCCCTTCACACCCACGGCCCCAAAGACCCCTTTTAGTCGCCTCTTACGACAGGCAGGGTATACCGTAGACCTATTCTTACGCCCGGACCTACAGGGCTTATCACTCTCAAAGCCTAAAAATCAAGTTGAAATCGTCAATTTTTTATTTGTGGCAATAATTGTTTCCTATCTTATACCAGTTGTAATTAATTAAAAATATACAAAAAAAAAATATAATATTGAAATGCGTCTTTAATTTTTACCTTTAATGTAATCAAAAAGTCATAACCAACTTTTTGTATTTTTGCAGTGTTGAACTCTGAACCGACGATCTTTTTTAACCGACTTCATTAGTTAAAATAAACATACTTTACCTTTTATTTAGTAAATAATGAGTAGGTAAGATATTTAGTTAGATAGTTAAAGTTCTAAACAATGTTTCTAATAAAGTATGTTTAAGTACTCAACAATAAACAATTTGTACTAAAATAAAACCTATTAGGCAGTAAAAAAATTATATAACATCGATAAATCATATTATTTCGTAATCACAATTCAATAAACCCATAAATCATAGTAACGATACACCCAAGTTAATTCGCGCGAAAAATCAGATTTAAATATCGCGCCAAGAAATGTTCGCACCTCGGCCGCGTAACATTGAGCGCTAGGGTCGCGCGAAATCGGCGTTCAATTAAAGGAGGCATTTAAAGCCATAAGAAAGAAAGAAAGAAAGAAAGAAGAGCGTTTATTGCCAATCAGTGACATACAATTAACAAAAACACATACAAACAAAATACAAAAAGACACGTAAATTTGTGCCACTGTTGCAAAGGGCACTGCCTCAGCATTTGCTATGGGTGGGTGCTATCCAAAACGCTGGTTTTCAGTCAGTGCTGGTGGCGTCTATGGGGTGCTTTACTAATTTGCGCAAACTAAATGTTGTCCCTACACACGACGGTGAACAACAAAACAATTAGCGAAGTTATTTAAATTATTAAAAAAGAGAAAGTAAGATTATTTAATGCTGAAACGATGGACTTAAAAATAATTGTGATTTGCTAAGATTTAGGTAAGTATTGAAAAACGTTTTCCCCCGAAACTCAAATTTTATCAAAAAATTGGTTCTCTCTCTCTGTCGCATGGTTGCGGTAAGGCGACAGCGTGCGTTTCTCTTAAGGTGGTAACTCTTCATAAATTAAAAATTTTGCAAATTTTGAATTTCGCGCCATACCGAGAGTTAGGTACCGCCTTAATATTTTGCGTAGCTATACTGACGAGACTTTTCTAGTAGTTTAGTTAATTGTAGCTTATAGCACGTTATCTTGCTACTTTCCTAGTGAGGCTGAGGGGCTATTAAGGCCGCTTTTGCAATATTGCTTTGTGTCCTCTTTGCTTTTTTTTTTGTATTGACTTTGACACTCTAGAAGAAGAAAAGCAATATATTGCAACCTATTACGGGCCACATTTGCAACATTGCTTTCGTCGTCTAGAATATCAAAGTCAATACAAAAAAAAACGCAAAGCAATATTGCAAAAGCGGCCGTAATAGGGCCTCTGGTCACACATTGCAGGTGGAATAATGTTCCGGTGACGACGACGGTGAGGCTGTGTGATTGATCTATCACTAAATAATTAATGCTACGTATGGCTGATTTTAGTTTATTTCCAACTTACCAGATTCTCCGAGCAAGTGTGGATCCGCCCCGAATTGCAGAAGAATTTTGACTACTGCAAACGATCCATAGCGTGCTGCTAGGCGTATAGGCCAACCGCCTTCATAGTTTGGATCAAGTCCTGTATTTAATAAATCCAACATTTGTGCTTCTTCGTTGTTTACCGAAACAAATTTAATTTTATTGCTTTTCTCCATAATCTTCCTATAATTATGGCAATTATTTTGGTAGGTCAGTAAGTATCCAGAAATATACTTACTGAAAATTTCAGTGTTAATTCAAATAAGTAATTGTACAAATTGATACTCTGTATAATTTTACTCAGAATAATAACGAATATTTTTTTTATTATTTTTTACAACTACCCTCTTCCTAAACTCACTTTAATTCTCCACCATGGACGGGAAGATCGTCGATTGAAGGAGTATGTCAGAATCGCGGGACCAGTATTTGGAATCGCATCATCAATAAGATTAAGATTATTATTCATTAAGATTATTGTAACATATTTTGGGCTCTTAAATAAAGATTATTATTATAATACATAGAATAAAATAAAGTCGCTTCCCGCGTCTGTCCCTATGTATGCTTATATCTCTAAAACTACGCAACGAATTTTGATGCAGTTTTTTTAAAGTGATTCAAGAGGAAGTTTATAAGTATAATACAATAATGCACAAAATAATAATAGGTTAGGCGGTACGAAGTTCGCCGGGTCGACTAGTAGTATATTATAAAATAAAAGTTATAAAAAAAATTTAACCGCTGAAAAAAAACTAAAGAGCATACAATCACCGTACCTATTATTCATAAATATACAGTAGGTTATAATTAGTCATATTGTACGTAGTACGTAGTACTGACCAGTTATTATTAGTCATATCAAAATGAACCTTATGCGTATGTAATTAAAGTGCTTTTAAAAATAATTAATATAACTTTTAGAAAACGAGCTCAAGTGAAACGTCGTTTTTCTTGGTGTGTCCCTTTCGCACGTAAGTAAAGTGACGGGTCCAATCTCAGATAAATAAACCAACCGGAGTCGTAACGAACAGGCACCCCCCGCTGGCAACCCTCAGTACCTAGGTACTCACTCACTCTGCTGTGTAAGTAAGTGTGTGTCTGACGCTGACCAATATCGCCCAGAGAACCCTGCCAGCCTGCCACTCCGTGTCCTTATTTCGGAGTTAGAGGTCGTCAAAATATATCCGGACGTTTTCCCCGGAAACTGGTCACTTTAGGGAATAACCGATAGGGACAAAAAGTGCTTTTATTAAATTTCTCTACAAGCCCCCATCATACATAACTTACTTAGTACTCTTAGGGGGAACAATTTTTTTTTTCTCATATACTTACTTAGTTCGATAGTGTGTCTGATTCTCATCAATAACGTCCAAAAAACTCTGTTACCCCGTCGCCCCCTTTCGGAGTTAGAGGTCGTCAAAATATATCCGGACGTTTTCCCCGGAAACTGGTCACTTTAGGGAATACCCGATAGTGACAAAAAGTGCTTGTATTAAACTCCTCTACAAGCGCCCATCATAAAAAAGTACTCTTAAGGCGGTAACTCACGGTATGGCGCGAAATTCAAATTTTTTTACGTTTTTTAATTATTTTGGCGAAAGTATTCATTTTAAATAAAGTTTAAATGAATTCGCGTACGTAAAAACCTATTTCCCACATTGTGATGTATCGTTTTTGAAAGACAGAGTTACCGATTTTGTGTATATTCAAGGAACTTGTTTTTTGGCCTTTTACCCCTTAGACACAAAATCTGTAGGTCTGTCTTCCAAAAACGTTGTATTGCAATGTGGGAGATGGTTTTTTACAAACGCGAATTCATTTAAACTTTATTAAAAATGTATACTTTCCCCAGAATAAATAAAAAACACGAAAAAATTTGAATTTCGCGCCATAGCGAGAGTTACCTTACCACCTTATAGGGAACAATTTTTTTTTTTTCATATGGATCGATAATTTTCAAAGTCCGATAAAAATTAAGTTGAAAATCCTATAACGGGGTTCGATAGTGTGTCTGAAGCTCATCAATAACGTCCAAAGAACCCGGCCACTCCGTGGCCTCCTTTCGTCGTCTAAATATTTCCGGATGATTTTTGCAGAAACTAGCCACTTTAGGAAAAACACGATAGGGAGGGACAAAAAGTGCTTGTATTAAGCCCCTCTGCCCTGTACATGCCTCGATCATAAAAAAGTACCACTATCGGGTATACATTTATTCATAAAACATTTTTAGATTTTTTTTAGGGATAGCGCCCCTAAGGCTACACTCTAACCTTCTCCTAGTCTTGTTGACTTACTGTATTCGCCGGCAAGTAAACTTCCTTAATAGGAAAGTGCTGCTCACCAGGAGGCGGTTAGGGGTATCGCCTTCCGCCTGTGTCAGGCGGCGTCTTTTGCGGTTTTACTATGATGCCGAGTTGTAGGCGTTGAAGGACCAGTTTGTTAGAGAAAATAAGTTCGATATCTCCTGAAATCTCCTCTAACAATATATTTTTATTATAATTTTTAATGTGATGTCTCACGACCTCATGAAGCTATATAGTAGCTACATTGCACGTCCTTTTGTGTAAGTCTCAGAGTAAGGAAACCGCCGCTACGCTTCAATAGAGTTAACCTATGTTTGTGTATTTGCCCTGTCCTGGTTACGCTTACAAAACTTACTTACTATGTGATCAAAAAGGACAGAAGATGGGTTCGATTTTGAGCCGCGTTTCAACTAAACTGTCAAATAGGGTTGGGTTGAAACCAGTTTCAATCGATATCGATATACGCAAAAATGAAAACTTATAATAAAAATATGTCAGTGTCACAGAAAGGTTTTCTATCTTTTTTCTTTAAGTTTTTTTGTGTCAGAATTATATTTAGGTAGATAGTTAAAAAAAAGTATGCATCACACAGCACAGATAGAAATCAGTTGACATAAGAAAAACCTAAGTAAAAATATATAATACATTTTTTTTTTAAAGAAAAGCACTGTGCGATGAAAGGGCTCGGGCTCAGCTTCTTATCACAGAAATATGCGCACTAAGTAGGTACTCCTAATTAACGTAACATACATCGCAACGCTGTTAATCTGCCAGTACCCAATATCAATCATCAATATACATAGTATAAAACAAAGTCGCTTCCCGCGTCTGTCCCTATGTATGCTTAAATCTTTAAAAATACGCAACGTAAGTTGATACAGTTTTTTTTTTAATCGATAGATCTATTCGAGAGGAAGGTTTATATGTATAAACATGCATAATATAAAAGAGTAACAAGGATAATTTCAGAGGTTTCTAAAGTGATGTCGTAAATGATTTTTTTTAACCTTACATTGCAAACGCTGGCTGAACCCTAGGAGATAGATAAAAATAATGTATCACAGTATTGTAGACCTCAAAAAGTTCTACAAAAAAGTCCACGATGGTATATGTCTATCTCTTAGGGATAAACCACAATAAACATTTTTATCCTTTACTTTTTACAGAAAAAACACGGCTTATTTTCGAAGCAATTTTAAGAACTACGGCATTAATCCTTATCCAATTTAGTACCTTAAATACATTGTGCATTAAATAAAGATCAATATGGTCGTTTGCAGCATGAAATTTAAATGAATATTTTTGAAGGTATTACAGATTGAAAATTTTCCAATATGCGAAACATGGTCAAAGATGGTAAGTATTTGTTTTCAAATACAACTGGAGTTCTCTTTAGCCTCATTATTATAAGCTTTATAACCTTTCCACGGCAGAGCAAAGGCCTCATTTCCCCTTTTCCACACTTCCTGTTCTAAGCATATTCCCACCAGGCTCTGTCTAGCGCTTCCAGTTCGTCGCTCTACCGATCATTTGCCGGAGCAACAACGTCTCTCTCTCTTAAAGTTTTTCGAGACCCGCTCAGTGGTCCTCTTAGCCCTAAAATCACAGTTTATACAGGCGACATGGCTGGCCCAGTCCTATTTTTATTTAGCCGCTTTTTGAACTATTCTGTACTGAGTTCTGGCGCGCAGTTCGCTGTTTCAGACTTTATCCATCAATCACAACACCATGTGAGTTCCCAATATGCTATGCGGTATGTATGCACTCCATATTGCCCATAGATCGTAGTTCACATAAGCGAAATAACCAAGACCAAAGTAGTTACAAACTATTCATAGCAAACAGACACAGCCTGTGGCACTGAGCATAGAGGCGAGCCGGCGAAGAAATGACATGCCCTCCCCGAAAGGAACAGATAGGCATGGGAGGGACACCGGATGTCGATCATCACAATTCTTCCCAAATCGCCACGACGGCCAGCGGCGGGTTTTGGTGTCTGTGAGTTCCAAATACAGACCTTCGCTCCCCCCGTTACAAAAAAAAGTGCAAAAACCTTTTTTCATCTTTTCCACACTTTTTTTTTGTTACGGGTGAAATGTCTATCACATTACCCGACTCTCTTCTTCGGGTAATGAGATTCGGGGATCTTCGGGGGTATGTGGGGCGCGCACCCCGGCGCTAAAACACCCCGGCGGCCGTCTTGGCGCTTTTGGAAAGAACCCCGGGAACCACGCATTATAGCGTCCGAAGTCTTTCCCACGCTCAGCTGATATCAGCTTCGTGCTCGGGGAGGGCATATTGTTCCCTCCCCGGTTCGCCTTTGGAGCTGCGGCGGCACAGTGCCACAAGCTATGCCGCCGCTCATCTCGGGGCCGTTTGATGACTGTGTCGGATCCCCGCCCTTCACACCCACGACCACAAAGACCCTTTTAGTCGCCTCTTACGACAGGCAGGGCATGCCGTAGACCTATTCTTACGCCCGGACCTACAGGGCTTTTCCCTGCCGAGCGTCTATTCGTCTTCATCGTTTTCTGGTGCGAAGTAATTTCTTACCATGTTTCGGAACCCACTCAGTTAGTGTACTCCATGCCCAGACATCAGATTTATTACGCGCGACATGACCAGCCCAGTCCCATTTTAATTCAACCGCCTTTTGAGCTACATCTAATTTGAGTTTTGTCATGACAAACATTTTGTAGCAAGCAGTGGATGTGGATCGTTAGAGAAATGCATAATACCAACTTTTGGCCAAATACTCTCCTTACAGGCGTGACAGAATAAAGAAGTCGAAAACGCATTAAAAACGCCTTGCAGAGCTATTGTGAAGGGACTCATAAAGGCGACCTTACCCTTATGTCTGAATCGTAAACTCATGAACATGTGCATTTTCCCCATCCTTACCTACGCAGCTCAGACTTGGTTTTTCAATGTCATTCAAAAGTCTAGGCTCAAGGTATTTCAGAGAAATATGGAGCAAAGCCTTATTGGGACTTCGATTGGTTGTTAAGATTCCAAAAAACACCGAACTGCGCGCCAGAACTTACACCATTATTTTAAAAAGATACCTATTTTTAGGGTGCAACAAAAATTATTTTCCTAAATTCCTGACTAAGTCATAGACCAGTTATTTCCGTAATTGATAAAAAAGCGCGTGCGAAGCTGCGGGTAAAAGCCAGTGTAAAATAAATGAGAGTACGAGTCCCAAGAGTGAAGGCACTGTACGCTAATATATACTAGTAGTAGTAGTTTAACCTTATTTACAGGCTAAAATAAACATAGCAGCTACTGTGTTATGCCCGGCCTGGGCTTGAATCCTCAGCGCGTCTTCTGGCCTGGGCCCGCCCGCGCAACACAGGTTCTACCTAGTGCAAGCGTGGCCTATGCCTTGAGCACTGGGGGCTCAAATCTGAGTCCAGGCTTTTCTATCCTATAATATTGTATTGGCTGGTTTACTCAACTATTAGGTTAAGCTTTATACTGTAATGTTTTTTTTTCAATAAATATATTTTCATTTTCATTTTTCATACTGGGTGTTTCTGACAAGGCGTTAATAAATCAAAGGAGGGATTCTGCTCACCATCACCAACAACTTTCCAAAAGCAACATGGGTCAAAATCTCAACAAAAAAAACAGCTGTTCCATACATTGGTTCGATCAGCTGACGGGGTCAATGTACGGGACGGCTGATTTTTGTTTTGAGATTTCGACCCATGTTGCTTTGGGAAAGTTGTAAGGTGTGGTGATCAGAATCCCTCCTTTGATTTATTACCACCTTGTCAGAAACACGCTGTAGATAAAAATAATAATAAATAAAAAAAATAATAAAATAATTTATTGAGCCACAATACCAAACTAAGTTAACATAACATAAACAGATCTTGCTAAAATAAAAAAATAGTTGTTATTGTGTTATATCATTACATTATCATCAGTTGCAATGTTTTCCACACTAAGCTGGGCTTGTATCGTGGACAAACATACATGTTTGAGTATATGAGTATTCCTAAACTCCTAGTTACAGTTAACTATAACTTATAAGTAATAAAATAAAAAATTATGATCAGAAAAATAAAAATAAAAAAAAAAATTAAATAAATATATATTTTTTTTTTTTTTTTTTTTAACATTCAGTAGATAATAAAAGTAAAAGCACCTACTTATTAATAAGATTTAAATAATAATTTTAGTAAATAAATAAAGTAATCTTTAAAATCAAATAATTATATAAATGAAATTAAATAAAATGAAATAAAATATAATATAATTCTAGATCTAACATGCATTTTTTTTTTTTTTTTTGTTATTTGTGTGTGTTGGATAGTGTTGTGTGTGGGTGTGTATGTATGTGTATGTAATTGACCAAAAGTTTTCATGGCACATTAAGGAAGGATCTTCTCCATTTCATCATAACTGAAGGTTTTTAGAAGCGATTCCAACTTAATTTTAACCTCTGTTAAAGAACATGTGTTGAATTGGCAGTACTTCCTGTTTATTATATTATAGAGATTATTATGCATATGGAATCCGAAACGCCTAGCAAAAACAGATTTAGTCATAGGAAGACTAAGGGAAAAAACTCTTTTAGTAAGGGCGTTACTACAGTCTTTGCCTAGAACTTCTTTCTGGTGAACTCTGCTTATAACTCGAGAAATAAACAGACCTCGAACAGTCAAAACTTTGGCCTCTTGGTAAAGTGTTGTAGTTGGAAACCGTATGTGTTTCTTAAGCATTACTTTTAAGATTGCCCTTTGTGCTCTCTCTGTTACAATCATGTTTGCCATACAAGATCCACCCCAAACTGTTATGCAGTATGATATAACCGATTGACAGACTGCCATGTAAACCATCCTTAGGACGTGTGGTTGGACAATAGAGCGAAGATTTTTGAACATGTATATTAATTTACGTGTCCTTTTAGCACATGTATCAATGTGTTCTTTAAACGTCATTCTCTCGTCCAATACGACCCCAAGATACCTCAACGAGCCTATCCTACCAATTTGACTACAGTTACATAGAACAGTGGTGGAGAGGTTCCGACATTTGCAGGCTCTAATTATTAGATTACTGGTTGGTGCTGTTGCTATGGTTTTGAAAAAACATATAAATTTAGTTTTTGATTCGTTAAGTGTTAGAAGATTTGCCCGTAGCCAGGATCCAACCATTCGCAAGCCTTCCTCAGCCCTCTCCCCCACTTCCTCCCATGTTCTCCCATGAAATAAAAGAGCAGTGTCATCGGCGTAGCATGTGACCTGAGCGTCAGCTGCGTCGATCGTCAAGAGGTCATTAATGTACAAAGTAAATAGCGTCGGCCCAAGAATACTTCCCTGTGGGACACCGTAACTTACAGCTCTGTTGTCACTGAATTGACCAGCGATTTTCACCACTTGACGCCGATCAGAAAGGTAACTTTCGAACCAGCTATGTGCCAGCCCTCTAATTCCCAAAAGTTCAAGCTTACGCAATAAAATGGGTATGCTAACGGTATCGAAGGCCTTGGCAAGATCCAAGAACACTCCGATACATCTTTTCTTCTTGTCCAAATGTTGCGCTATTGAGTTCGTCAAACGCAGCACTGCGTCTTCCGTTGAGCGGCCCTGTCTGAAACCATACTGATCCTCCGAAAGTAAGGTGTGGTAGTCAATAAATGCAAGAAGGCGTTTTTGAACCACCTTTTCTAGTACTTTTGAGAGTGACCCCAAAAGAGAGATGGGTCTATTGTTGCTTGGTTCAGATTTTAGGTTCAGAGATAGAATAAAACAATATAAAATTAGTATATATATATATATATTGTCCTCCTTTCGGCCGCTGTTGATCAGGCTGAAATACACGTTAAATGTTGATCCACCTTTGTCCGCAGTTTACTAGGGAATTATTGCGGGTATCGTTTTATTTTTGATTAAAATTTATTCACCGGCTCGTAACGCACTACCCAAGCCTACGGAAAAGTCGCTACCTTGACACCAACTGGCACGGCAGTCGTTGATCCTGTAACGCCTTTT
Source organism: Euspilapteryx auroguttella (assembly GCA_951802225.1). Taxonomy (NCBI): domain Eukaryota; kingdom Metazoa; phylum Arthropoda; class Insecta; order Lepidoptera; family Gracillariidae; genus Euspilapteryx; species Euspilapteryx auroguttella. The sequence goes on along the minus strand of OX637642.1, from coordinate 5,762,833 downwards.
TTTTACAAGAGAATAATGCTTTGTTGATCTATATAAATCATTAATGAGCAACATTTGCCGTGAACTTTTAAACCGATATGCAGAACGGCAACGTTGCACAAGTGAGACAGATGTTCAAGTAAAGCGAAATAGATACTGACTGCGCTGCGCCCATGAAAAAGTAACACAAAAAGTAACAGCTGACAGAGGCATCTTCTACGGGAGCGGGGTGTCCAAATTTTTTTTTCATATTTCGACCTAGTTCCTTGGGGAAAGGTGTTCAGTTTCATTGACAGAACACACCCTTAACAGATCCACCACTAATAAAATTGCACCCTATATAATAATTATGTATCTTTTTTTTTGAGTTTTTATGTATTGTTGATTTTTAAATTTTGAAGGTCAAATAAATTTATAAACAACTAGTCGACCCAGCGAACTTCGTACCGCCTAACCTGTTACTATGTTGTGCATTTGTATTATACTTATAAACCTTCCTCTTTAATCACTCTATCTTTTAAAAAAAACCTCTTCAAAATCCGTTGCATAGTTTTAAAGATATAAGCATACATAGGGACAGACGCGGGAAGCGACTTTATTTTATACTATGTATTGATATGTGAAAGTTGTTTTAATGGTTACTCATCTCTCTCACTGGAGTGAGTGAGAGAGATGTATATTCCTGTCCTAGCTAGACGTGGGCGCCGCCCGCCTTAGCGCGGCCGTACACGGTCAGAAATTTCTGTCAGAAAAATCGGATTTCTTTCGCACTCGTGAGTGGAAGAGAGACAGCGAACTCTTCTATCTCTCTTCCACTCAGGAGTGCGAAAGAGAGATCCGATTTTTCTGACAGAAAGGACAAAACAAAAAATGTACAGTCCGTTCACAGATAAATTACCTCTAGTTTTGAGGTTAGGTTTCGGTTTGCCCAGTAAATCCTCTGAAACTCTGAATCCTTTTTGACACGATACCAGATGAAATAATTACTAATAATATAGAAAAATGTTTGAAGCTACACAATCAGGAATCTGAAATTGGACGTGGAGATATTAGTAAACATGTAGGTATAAAGTATAGAAAAAAATTCCGTAATTGTTCACGAGTCACGGGCGAGTCAGGTTATAGTCATTATCCATTAAAGCTTATCTTTGAAAGATCCTTAGAAATCTCAACGTTTCCGTCCGTATGGAAAGAGGCAAATGTGGTACCTATTTTCAAAAAGGGAAGTAAAGAAGATATTAAAAACTATCGCCCAGTATCAATTCTTAATATATTTTCTAAAATATTCGAAAAAATAATATGTCTAGTGTTGACGTTAAGCTATTGTAAAATCAGGGGTGGCTCATATATGAGCGGTCAAGGCGCGATCTTTGACAGTAGACCGCTGTCACAGATCGCGCAGATATGGGCTACCCCTTAAAGATGTCACATACCTGCGCGGGCAGTGATAGCGGTTAGATCGCGCCATCCGACAGTTCCATACATTCTGACAGATTTGTCAAAGATCGCTGTCACAAATCGCGCAGATGTGGGCTACGGGCTACCGGGGCTACCCCATAAGGGTGTCACATACCTGCGCGGGCAGTGACAGTGGCCTGTCAGAATATATGGAACTGTAAGATCGGCTTGTCGATGGTCGCGGGCAGTTCCATACTATATGACAGACCGACTGTCACTGCCCGCGAAATGCCCGCGCAGGTATGTGACATCCTTTACTTGAAAACAAAATATTTTGACTGTAGACTATAGACTTTATAGACTTTGGACTGTAGACTATAGACCGTCGACCGCAGACCGCAGAACGCTGACCGCAGACTGTTGACCGGAGCGTAAACCGTAGCCCGGAAACTGCAGAACGCAGACCGTAAGCCGTAGACCGTAAACTGCAGAACGCAGACCGTAGACCGTAGGCCGGAGCATAGACCGTGGACCAGAGACTGCAGAACGTAGACCATAGAGCGCAAACCGTGGACCGGAGACTGTAGAACGCAGACCACAGAACGTAGACCGTAGACCGGAGCGTAGACCGTAGACCGGAGATTGCAGAACGTAGAACGCAGACCGTAGACTGCAGCGTAGACCAGAGACCGCAGACCGTGGAACGCAGACCGCAGACCGTAGACTGGAGCTGTAGACCGGAGACCGCAGACCGTAGACCGCAGAACGCAGACCGTGGACCACATACCGCAGACCGTAGACCGTAGACTGTTGACCGTGGACCGCAGACTGCAGACCGTGGACCGCAGACCACAGAACACAGACAGCAGATCGCAGACCGTAGACTTTTACCGTCTTATTCATAAAGATACAGTAGATTTTAAGTAGCGTTACTGGAGGTCTACTTCTCTGGTTTGTTGTATGGTAAATACGTGACATCCAGTCTAAATTGACATACGTCAAATAACTAAAATGTTCTTTAACTTTTTATGAATAAGACGGTTAGTGTGTTTGTGTTTGTTTGTATGTGTACGTGTCGCGTTAACTATCAGCTGTAATTTTCCCGCGGGAAATGGGAATGAGAAGTTTTCCCGCGGTAAAAAGTAGCCTATGTCCTTCTCCGGGTCTCAAAGTACCTACCTCCAAACCAATTTTCATCAAAATCCGTTCAGCTGTTTAGGCTTGAAAGAGAGACAGACAGACAGACAGTTACTTTTGCATTTATAATATTAGTATGGATGTTCAGACACGCGAATTTACTGTTTTATTATATGTATAGATTTGTCTTAAGCGCATGAAAAATATTTCCATACTTTATAAAAATATTACTTGCTAGTCTTTTCCGGAGTTGCAAGCCCCTGAAAAAAAAATTTAAATGCATACATAATTATGCTGAACTTAACACTAAATGTCTAATCGTATTATTCAATAAATATTTATACAGTTTGTTGTAAAATACGTGACATCGATTATAAATTGACATAATAGGTACGATTATAGGTACGTCAAATAACAATTTTTTTTGTTTCCTGAATAACAGGGTAATTGTGAAGCTTAGATTTTTTTTTAGTAAGTATTTTTTTGTTCTTACCTAAGAAACTTCTGTTTCACTGAGAAAAAATAAAGTGGGCAATAACTTGCAATTGCAACCCTCAAAGCATTTCGGGCTTGAAGTTCCGAGTTCCAAAAATTTTTGTAATATACTTTTCCCTGCGATCAGTGGCAGTAAACCAGAGCATGCGGATGTTTTCAGTGTTCGGAAACCTGGAAGAAAATGTTTAGTTAATCTTTCATCGACTTGATTATCGATAACATGTTTTGACTGCCCTAACAACCTCAAATAAGAATTGTTGTAATTCTTCATTTTTGGGCTTATTTTTATTCTAAAATGTATGAAATCACGTTGGATACTTATAATAAGCATTCAGAAGTATTGTCTGTAATTCTCATATCATTTTTAAGTTTATTTTGTAGGAATAATACTCACGCGTGAAAACTGATTCTTTCGTCCAAGTTTTCTTTATTTCCATAGAGTGATCTGCAATTGCGCACCATGCAGGACATTCTCTTAATGATTGCTTTTCTTTGTGTAACATACACACACCATTCAATTACGAAATTAATTGAAAAAATTAAAATATTTGCCGATGTTTACCTTTGAAAATGGCACAAACCATAACGCACATAGAGAGGATAGAGGATTGCTAATTGTTACCATCGTAGATTTTAGTGACTCTTTAATTTTGTAGGATTATAATAAGGAAATAAGATATCATTTGACAATTTATTTGGCTTCACGTGACGTCACTAAGGTTTGACCTATTCTCAGAATAAGGACTAAAGCACAGAAGTAGTCCTAAAATAAAAAGTCACATCATTGTGTTACGCTACTTACTCAAGTGCAACCATTGAATATGTTAAAAAGAGACCAATATAATGTCTCCACTGGGTCGTATGACTCGTCCGCACCTTGCCTGTAGCAGGGTGCGACTTTTTTTTTTTAATTTTCTAAAAAGCTAGTGATGGGAAAAAATTACTTGTCCTAAAATCAAGTTGTCGATACTTTTATACAATACATGGTTTTTTATTATGGAACTTATCATAACTAATTGAGGAGTAATTGTATGGTATTATAATAACAAGAAAACACAGACAAAGATAAAAAACGCTTTATTGCTATAAAAATGCAAATAAAAATACAAAATAAAACAAACCGTATAAAAATTTTAACAGAAAAAGAATAAGGGCCTTATCGCTTAAAGCGATTTCTTCCAGGCAACTTACTGCACACAATTAGCTATTTTTAAGAATAAAACGGGTGTCCTGATAAAAATATAATAATACTTACCTATTTCTAAAGATTTTCCGTTCATAAAAAACTCTGTCACATCAGATATTAGCACAGCTCTAAAATAATTAAAACTAAAAGCTGTGTGCCTATAATAATATGTATATATAAAACAAGTAAAACAAATCTATTTTTGGAAATTTCATTAATGTGTATGACATGCGCTTCTTTCTTTACACACTCATTTTCAATAATCTTGCTCTGCACTCTGCATCTCAAATGTTTGTTTTCAACCCAGGCAGGGTTGATCTTGATCATCACTTTGTGATGGAGTGTTTGTATGTGAAAAATCCCTGCTTGTGGTTTTTTTTTGAGACCTAAAAATATAATGTTTTTATTAAAACTAATAAAAGAGAGTAAGTACTATAAAACCTGGGTGTAAACAATTTATACATACGTAAGTGATATCCTGCAGCAACAATGGCGCTTTTGTTTTTATGACAAAGTGGAATTTTCATGTAATTTTATTTGTTTACAGTCTACAGCATTGGTTTACCCAAATTTACGGTTCATATATTCTGTAGCTTTTTTTATCAAAGTATTTTGTGAGGCCTGTAAGAAAGCAAGAAAAATGTTCTTAAATTATTATATTCAAGACAATAATAATAATAATTTATTTAAATATATATTAATTATAGCCTTTGTCTTTTTTTTTTAGAAAACAGGTATCTTAGAGAATAATAACTTAAACGATGACATCCCGCAACTTAAACGATGACATCCCGCAACTTAAACTTGAAATTTTCATATACAATTAAGAGGATCTGCAGAAAAAAAACATAGATAAACTTAAACCTGTTTTATCCAGAATGGGCAAATTGTATGTCACGATATTTTCTATAAGGCCTATATCCAGCAGTAGACTTCTTTCAGCTGAGATGTGATTTTCTGGTTGCATTTCTTTCTTAGATATGAAAATGAATTGTCCACTGAATGTCGCTGTCCTATTTCCTTTAACATTAAGTTGATAACGATTAACATTTAATTAAGTTGATATAAAATAAGCAATATAACTAAATATCAGATAAATCAGGAAAATCAGGAATTCCCGAACAAAATTTTGAATGACATCGCCCATGTCAGTCAGCTCCATCATTCAGCACCCACAGGAATTCGGTTTTATATTTACAAACAACAGTATAACTAGAAAATATCTATACAGTTCACCAAAGTGCAAATCTACGTGTCTGGCCGATGATTATTAAAGTAAATCTGCGATCTTTTTGTAACACCTGTGCTGCTGTGCCCAACCTTAAAGGAAGGAACCCATGTATAATGAAATGAAGATTTAATTGTGTTTGTGTGGTGTTACTTAATATTAGTATTAGTGTTTGTTTTTGATTTATATTTTTTGGATAAGTACTTTCTTTTTTAGCAATTGAGATACAGTTGCATGTCCCTGACTCCGCCCCAGGCACAGACCCAACCCAGCCAGTACAGCGACGCCTCCTGCAATCTCGTGCGGTGCCCAAGTTGTTGCCAGCCCAAATATTACGGACTACGAATACATATCGGAAGGGTACATAAGGTACTTCCAACGATAGTATCCGCGAACCCCTCTGCCACCAACCTTGGCTCCATTTCAACCCCATCAACTCATTTTTGGCAAAGAATTATCAATACTAAAACAAAATTTTCCATTAGTAAAAAGAATCCCTCGTGGAGCTAGATTATCTGTGTGCCGTGCCCTAACAGAAACAATAAATAATGTTATTAATATCAATAGTAAAGAAAGCTGGCAACAACTGTTTTCTTTTTCCTACCAAGCACTGCACGTAGAAAAGAACAAGGATGCTGGCAGTTGCTCCCTTACCCAAAAAATAAAAAATAACTGCGCTAATCGAACAAATCCTCGCACATCCGTAACCAATCGAGATCACCAAACAAACCGAAATAACCCGAACTTTAGGTATAAATTAGTGGAGAACAAAATCAGTGACGGCGACCTTAAGGGAGCAGCTGAGCCACTGTTCAGCAGTGACGATGTCGCTCCTGCCACCGCGGAAACGCTCGCAGCTCTGGAGAGTAAGCACCCTCCACCCTCAGCAGGGTCATGCCTGCCGGACCCGCCCGACCCCGCCGCCAGCACGCCACAGACAACAGCATCAGAGGTGCTAGCAGCTGTGATGTCGTTTAAAAATGGTTCTGCCGGTGGCCTCGACGGTTTAACCCCACAACAGCTTAAAGACCTTGTGGGTGGGACCGTCGGTGATGCCGGCAATGAGCTTTTAAATGCCCTCACACTGCTAGCAAACCTCATGCTGGCAGGAAAGGTTGACGCCGAATCTACGGATTTGCTGTATGGCGCCAACCTTTGTGCTTTAAAAAAAAAAGACGGTGGGATACGACCGATCGCGGTGGGTATGACCATACGGCGAATAGTATCCAAAATCTGCTGCAAACACATACTTCCGAGTGTTTGTAGCAGGTTTCAACCGATCCAGTTAGGTTTTGGCAGCAAGGGCGGTTGCGAAGCTGCCGTACATGCTGCCAGAACCTATCTGGAACACGGCAGCCCCGACGTTCTGCTGAAGGTGGACGTCAAGAACGCTTTTAACTCTGTCGACAGAGGCGCTCTGTTGACCCAGATTAAAGACCAGACCCCAGAAATTTATAATTATCTATGGCAATGTTACAGTTCACCCTCCAAATTAACCTACAAAAATGATCTTCTACATTCGGCGGTAGGGTGTCAACAGGGCGACCCGCTCGGGCCAGCTATTTTTAGTTTGGCAATACACCCTATAATTTCAAAAATTGAATCAAAATTTAATGTGAGGTACCTGGATGACGGAACCATTGGAGGCGATGTGACCACCGTTTTGGCTGACCTATCTGTAGTGTTCATACTTTGATTGTGTATTTATAATAACAATGATAAAAGTTCTGTCGTCTCAAGCAACGTACTACGCGGGCCGCGGGGCGGGAAGGCATTCGTATCCGACCCGGCGCGGAGTGAAGACGTAGTGCGTGTGCTAATGAGCCGATACCACTTCTTACACCTAGTTACTAATAAAGTGAACACTACATGTGGCGACGAGTAAAATGGTAAGTTAATTCAAATTCACTAAATAATAATCGGTAGGTAGGTAGCTTACTTACCAACGTAGTTGTTACGATCCATTCTAATCAAGTTGCAAAAGGAAGGCTGCTGCAGCAGTTCCTAAAATTCTATGTTATGTATGTCTGTTAAAAATCTTATATAAGCTATATTAACAGTTACTAATTGATTTCAAATATTTTTTTATTGTAATTTTACGTACTTACGTCCAAATATCAAACTACCCTCAATTTTTTTTCTCTTAATTCTTTGGAAACAACGATGTTTAGACAATACGTCATCTATTTTACAATATTTATTATCATAAGAAGTTTTGTTCAAATAATAAATAAAATAAAAGATAGTTAATTACCTACAAACCATTCTACCAATTCACTAACCATTCAAACATTATTGTTTGTTTGATAGTTGAAACAAGAGAATGTTACATTTATATTTAATCAGTTAAAAAAAAAAAAAAATTAAAATTAAAATATTAATGAGATTGACAGAACATAATGACTAACGATTATTAATTTGAATTTTAGTACAATCAATATATATAGGACTCTTCCGTTACTGACTGACTGACAGACAACGCAGAGCCGAGACTGCTGGGCGTGGCGGGCTGAAGTTTTGCACATGGGTTCCTTATGGAGTGTGGGTGAGCGCTGGGAGGGGGTTTCCCAAAATTCCCACGGGAACGAGAGAAAACGGGATTTTTGTGATTATGGGAAATCTGCGCGGGAGAAGCCGCGGGGCAGCCTCTAGTTATTTATATACCCATAACTTTTCTGTAAGTAAGCGTACAGATTTGGGTTAAGTATTCCAGTAACCAAAGATTTTATTGTCTACAGTAGTTTGCACGGTTTGCACGGTATTTACTCACAGTGTCTTCAATGTGAAAGTAAAGTAAAGTAAAGTCAAAGTCAAATATAAATAAATAAAATAAAATAGAAACAATAAATATTCGGTGGCTTTAAGTAAAAAAAAAAAAAAAAAACAGTACTTGTGCATTAAATGAGAGTTTCTCGATTTGACAGCTAGGAAGAAAAAACAGGTTTTATTACGTTTCTATTGGATGGTGCTCTGCTAGGAGCAATAGGTCAAGATGAAATGAATGATTGAATAGCTCAAAATAGGTTTTGATGCTGTTTTCGGAAAAGTATTTGTTATATTTAGGAGAAGATTTTTATACCTGTTTAATCGAGTAACCGACTTTGGAAAGAGAAAGTTCTCAGTTTATTCTCATTTTATGGATAATAATATGTCAGTTTATTAAAGGCCTTTAAAAAGAAAAAATTATATACCGTTTGTAACGTTGACTATTTTTACACAAATTATCAAAAAAAAATTTATATTGAAATCTTTTTCATGTATACCTAACAATAATTATTTTAAGTCAGTCAACTTCTTATTTAAAATAAGATTAAATAATAATAACCAACGATACTGAATAAATTTATTATTGATCTCTTTATTGTTAAAAAATACATTAAACAAGAAGGTAATTAAAAAACTACTAAATATTCAATATTATTCCATAATCACAGGTCAACTGCAATGTCCAAAATGTAATGCTAAAATAATCATAGGGATTACGCAATACTATATAACTCTATCTATCTCATTCTAATGCACGCAATCTTTAAGACAGATTGGATGCTTTTAGATCGAACAATCATGTTGCGGTTCAACGCGTTAGCATAGAAAAGTGTTGAGCGCGAACATAATTTGGCCCTTATATCTAATTCAAAGACAAAACATGTTGCGTAAAACTACCAATTTAAGGCGTTGAGCCAAAACAGATTGTGTCCACACATTTCTCGAAACATGAGAGACAATATCTGTGTGAGGTCAGCACTTTCAGGTGTTGAATAGTACACAGATAGTGGCTTTACGCCTCCCGAATCTATGATATTGCGGTGGACACCGCCATCTACGGGCGTTTTATAAAACTAATTATTTTCTTTTCTGTCATTTTGAGAACCCCTCATTGCGGAAATGATTTTGTTTTGTATTATGATAAGAAGCATTAAATTGCGTATTTGTTTAATATGTGCATTAAATTGCGGACTCCGGAATGGAAATGCATTAAATTGCGGAATATAGAATGGAAATGCATTAAATTGCGGACTGCAGAATGGAAATGCATTAAATTGCGGACTGTAGAATGGAAATGCATTAAATTACGGACTGCAGAATGGAAATGCATTAAATTGCGGACTGCAGAATGGAAATGCATTAAATTGCGGACTGTAGAATGGAAATGCATTAAATTGCGGACTGCAGAATGGAAATAATGCATTAAATTGCGGACTGCAGAATGGAAATGCATTAAACTGCGAATAAAATGTTATATATAATACATAGCATATAATAACAATTGCAACTGCAACTGCGAACTTGTGCATTTAATTGCGGCGTTCGTGCATTTAATTGCGGCGTTCGTGCATTTAATTGCGGCGTTCGTGCATTTAATTGCGGCGTTCGTGCATTTAATTGCGGCGTTCGTGCATTTAATTGCGGCGTTCGTGCATTTAATTGCGGCGTTCGTGCATTTAATTGCGGCTTTCGTGCATTTAATTGCGGCTTTCGTGCATTTAATTGCGAACAATACAATTATGATAAAGTTCAGGTTTAATTAAAAGCATTCAATTGCAAGGCGACTGTGGTGGCTAAATGCGTTAAATTACGACAAAATGTAGGAAATTATTTTAAACGCGCTATGAAACGTTCAAAGTTCATGTGGTTTGTCAACAGGGCGCCCCAAATATGGCAATGTTTACTATGGAAAGATTTAAAGGAGAAGGAGATGTGGGATCGGTTTCCGTTAGGGTGGGAACGATGGAAAAGAAGTCTATTTATATATCTAGAGGCAGCAGGTATTGACACAGATTTAAATAAAAGTAGCAAATACTTCTTTAAACTCAACATTTTACGTAATTGCTGGTGGAACGCGTGATTTGCTAGGACGCGCCACCGCCACAAAATTGGGAGTGCTTCAGATCAATCTGGGACTCTAGTCTCTTAAACTTACGATTATACTTCTATTCTATTATTATTGTACTATTACTCTATTACGATAGTGTCAAAAGTTGCGAGTCTCGTAACTTTGATCGATCATTATAGTATAGCAATATAATATGAATAGCAAGCTATAGAATAACCTGGGATTTTTTTACCAAAATAGTGAATCCTGTTTTAGTAGACGAAATTGGAATGAGCGTAGTGCAACTGTCACTTAATATCAATAATTATTGACATATATTGCTCTCGATACAGGCCTAGCCTAGTGAGTGGCCCTTACTAAGCAAATTTTATGTTATTCATTTTACTAAGGCTAATGCATGCTTTTATTTAAACTATGTTTTTTATATTCTAGGTTAAGAAAGCATGCCAATAAATAAATTTTTCATTTTTCAAATAAATAAAAAAATAAATTTTCATATAATGTCAGTCGAACGTAATCATAACATTATCTTATTATGGAGCAGACTACCCTTTTTGGTCACTTCCAATCTGTTGCGATACTACTGCTATAGTTATAGAAAAAATTATTACGAGACTACCAAATGTGTATTTTCTTGCGATTATCGTACTGTTTCTACTCTACTTTTATTCGATAGTTACGTTTTGCGCGATGAGACTAAGGGCCCTGGGTGTCAACAACATTGAAGATGATTTTAGTGAGATTTTCTATCGACGATTCGATTAAGCCCATTTCACAACCGTACCGAAGGATTCCCATTCCACTCAAATAAATAAATTAATAAAAAACTAAAGAAATTGCTTATAAAAGATATATTAGAAGGCCCTTCTAATTCGGTATCACCTATCGTGCCAGTGTTAAAAGAAAACGGTGAGATTCGGATATGCGTGGACATGCGGCGCGCTAATACGGCTATTCAACGTGAATTTCACCCGTTGCCGACGATGGACCAATTACTGCCGAAAGTAAGAGACGCTAACTGTTCAGTAAATCAAAACATAGTATAGATTAAGATCGCTTCCCGTGTCTGTCCCTATGTATTCTTATATCTTTGAAACTATGCATCGGATTTTGATGTTTTTTTTTAATATATAGAATGATTCAAGAGGAAAGTTTATAAGTAAAACACAAAATAGTTAGACGTTAGGCGGTGCAGAGTTCGCCGGGTCGACTAGTTATACATAAAGGACGCTTTCCATCACATAGAGCTCCATCCTGAATCAAGACATATAACGACTTGCATAACTAGTCAAGAGTCAAGGATTGTTTAGGTATAAAAGAATGATGTTTGGTATAACATATGCACCAGAAATCTTTCAGAAAACGATGGAGAGAGTACTGTAGTCTTACGACTTTATTGTAATATACAGACCCGGCAAATCTAAATCTTAATCAGAAAAGGAAAAGAATATGCTGATAGGAAGAGACACGCAGTAGATAGTGGACTAGAAGTAGGAGACAAAGTGTATGTAAAAACTAAAATAAGACTAATAAGCTAAGCTTAAACTAAGACCCTACTACACACACTGTTGAAGCACATAAAGAAGGCTATGTAAATCTTCGCAATTATGAAACCGGACAACAGCTTAGACGTAACATAGTACATCTGAAGAAGATAGGACAGTGGCAAGTTCTTGGAAACACCGAAGGTGAAGATTAGACAATAATCATAAGGGTGCTGTTGAATTCCAATAATTAAAGTCTAATGATTTAATAAATATATATAAAACTTTAATACTTATTTTAATTAATATAAATAAATAAACTAAACAATAAGGAAGGGATGTAGTGTTCATACTTTGATTGTGTATTTATAATAACAATGATAAAAGTTCTGTCGTCTCAAGCAACGTACTACGCGGGCCGCGGGGCGGGAAGGCATTCGTATCCGACCCGGCGCGGAGTGAAGACGTAGTGCGTGTGCTAATGAGCCGATACCACTTCTTACACCTAGTTACTAATAAAGTGAACACTACACTATCTAAATTAACTTCCAGTTTTAATAATATTGGTTTAGAATTAAATTTTTCGAAATGTGAACTGTTTTTATCCGACTCTCTAAATTCTCTTAGTAAAAATGAAATTATTTCCAAATTTAACAATCTAGCCCCTAATATTAAAATTTTACACAAAGAGTCACTTCGCCTTCTGGGAGCTCCTCTCCTCTCCGAGGCAATTCCCGACTTCCTCGACGAACAGGTTACTAAATTCAATAACAGCTACGAACACCTTCTGAAAATAAACCCCCATATGGCTTTCTTTATTTTAAAATTCTGTCTTTTTGTTCCCAAATTAACTTACGCTCTACGTTGTTCCCCCCTTTTTAAATTTAAACACCTTTTAGAAAAAATCGACGATATGATTAAACTAACACTAACCGAGATTCTAAATTGTCCGTTTACTGATAAAGCTTGGTCTCAGGGCTGGCGGTTTGGGAGTTAGGAAAATTTCAGATATAGCGCTCCCGGCGTTCCTATCCTCTGTCTCGAGTACGCACGTCCTCTACGGTAAATTAATTAACCCGTCACTCGGTGACGTTGAGGCGTCGTACTCAGGCGAGGCAAAGACCGCCTGGAGCGCAGCTTGCCCGAGCGCAGATTTTCCACTAAACCAAAACTCCCAGAAGCAGTGGGACGAGCCCATCTGCAAGATAATACAAAACAAGCTTATACTTTCGGCCTGCGATCCTGCAGAACGGGCTCGCCTACACGCAGCATTTGATCCGGTGTCAGGTGACTGGCTGCAGGCGCTACCATCGGCTAACCTGGGAACCCTCTTACACAAGACCACACTTTCCCTGGGGGTGTGCCTGAGACTGGGAGTCAGGACGTGTGCTCCTCATCGCTGCCACTGTGGAGATATGGTCGATCACCTCGGCCACCACGGCCTCTCCTGTATGCGCAGCGCTGGTTGCATGGCTCGCCACGCCAGTCTAAATGACATTATCCGTCGGGCCCTTACCACTGTCAACGTGCCGGCCGTTCTTGAACCTAACGGTCTGGCGCGAGACGACGGAAAGAGGCCCGACGGTATGACTATCGTCCCCTGGACACGTGGCAGGCCGCTGGTGTGGGACGCCACGTGTGTTGACACCATGGCGGTTTGCCACGTGCAAAGAACATCAGGTGAGGCTGGCGCGGCGGCCGCAGCTGCCGAAGACCTCAAACGGCGCAAATACGCGGCAATTATATTAATTATATTTATAATCTTGTCTCTTTAAAGAATCCAGTCATTTTGTTTTTTGTATATAATTTACTTGAAAACTTTTGATTTTTATTTGTCCTTAAGTAAGAACGGATGATTTAGGTATCGATAACTTTTGTCTAAACATATTTTGGCACAACACTATCATAACCTTTACAGAAGGTGTTTTACCGTAATAATTCAATAAATTTAGGTACGAGTTCGACAAACAGCGTGTAAAATTGATGTTATTGATAATTTATTAGTCATAATAGTGCCCAGAAGTCTACAATGAAACAAAATGATTTACCGAATGGTAGGTGACCAAAACATAAAGATTTTGATTCATTGACGCAATTGATTCACATCCCGGCACTACACAAGAGATTGTTATACATTAAGTTAAACATTCACAATCACAAAACCAATTTATTACACCTTTTTCATAAAAAAATAATCATTTTGGAGCTGCTACCGATGTTAACAATGTCATATTATACGTCAAAATAAAACAAACCATAAACAAACCACCAAATATGTACCAAATTATTGGTTTTTAATTTGGTACGGTGCAAATAAACCAGTGACATCAATAAAAAACTTTGATGCCACAAGAAAAAAACTTGCAAAGAATTCTTATATTTTATCTCTCTCTAACTAATAGTCTTTTTTCCGTTTAGTAAGGAGCGTAACAATATGAAAATATCTTTTTATTTTAGCCTGGCTTCTATGCTTTAGTCCTTATTCTGAGGATCTATTGGTATTCATTAATCTGAGGTGTAAGGTTGTCGTCGTCATAGTTACTAAAAACAAATCCGTCACCTTTAATGTCCATAGGTCTGTTACTCTGGCACTCACCAAAAAGTCTCTAAGATTTCTGTATTTTTTAGGAAGTATTGTTAAAATACATTGTTTGCTCTTCAAATTATGTTTTGATTTTTTTCAGATGTGCCTCCCCAAATAAGAAAATCAAAAAAGACAAGCGCATTCAAGAAGCGACTAGTACAATAATAAAAGATTTGAATACAACTGGGCAAGAAATATACAAATTCACAAATGATGCTTTAGTTTCATTTATTTTTAGGGCTTTAATAATTCTCGCACAGAAACTGTAGCCTGGTAAGTATGCGATGCGACTAGATAATGACTTTTATGAAGATAGTTAAAAGTCGCATAGCCAGCTTATAGAGAATCAAGAATATAATAATATTATAATTTTAAGAAATTGAAATATAAAAATTTAGGTGAGCAGGCCAAAAAAAAAGAAGGCTGAATACGCTGGGGACCTTTGCTCAATATAAGCTTACAATGAGAGGTTTTCAATTTGACAGCTTAGAAGAAAAAAACAAGTTTTATTAAGCTGCTACCAGATGGCGCTATGCCAGGAGCAATAGGTCAAGCTGAAATGAATGATTCAATAGCTCAAAATGAAACCTAAAAATTAAAATTTAACTGAGGCAGTTACGGAGTAGGTGAAATTAAGATTTATACTTAGCAGAAAATGATCCAATCCAAAGATTCAGTCAATTTTCGATCTCCCATTTCTCTTATATTGCTTTAGACACCGCCATCTACCGGCGTATTATGAAACCTTTTTTTTTTCTTTTCTGTCACTTTGAAAACTCCTCATTAAGAATAAAAACAACTGTTATACACGTTATACATCACTAGTATAGTATCGTCTTTCATTCACTATGACAATTTTTTTTATTAATTCTGAGATGGAGATGGCCGTCTAAAACGTAGTGATTTACCTTCTCTCTGGCTCTGGCTCTAGTCTTAGAGGTGGTCGTTATTTACAATCGCATTTAAAAAAACACGTTATTTCATGGCAACGAATCGCATTGCTATTCACAACGAATATATAATGCGATCGCGTTTTCGTTGCCGTCGGCAACGATCGCGTTCTCGTTGCCCGGCAACGATCGCGTTCTCGTTGCCGTCGGCAACGATCTCGTTCTCGTTGCCGTCAGCAACGAAAACGCAATCGCATGTGACAACTTGTCATTAGCAAAGCAACGAAACGCATTGAAGCATTGCGATCTTACTCCTATCGAATTAATATGAAATGTACTAAAAATATATTTTGCTGAAAAAAAATTGTTTAAGGTTTTGTAATATCGATAATTGCTGCACTTCGATAAAAATATCCATATTAACAGAGCAAACTTGCATGTCTAGTTTCATCCTGCGTTTTCGTTGTCAATCGCATTTTCGTTGCCGATCGCATTCTCGTTGCCGATCGCATTTTCGTTGCCGATCGCATTTTCGTTGCCGGATCGCATATCATGCGATCGACAACGAAAATGCGATCGCAGTTTAAAATCGCAGTTGTTCGAAAATAGCATAACAGCGATCGCATGCGATTGAAAAATAGCAGTTATTCTCCCTCTACTAGTTATATACGTAGTATCTCTAGTTGGTCTGTGGCTCTAGAGTCTAGTTGGTCTGTGTCTGTGTGTTGGGTATGAAGGTCTGTGATGAAGGTTACATTCATGGGGAAGTAAGAAAAACAATAAAATTATTATATCTATCTAACCATTAACTAACGAACTTTGTATGTAATAGGTACCTACTAATAAGTTTTTCGCTAGGCATTTCCACTAAACGTAATATTTAATTTTTAAACCAGTTTGTGGGTTGTTTTAGAGGTTACGCTTACAGGGTCCTACCTATCTACTCCATTTTACTAGAAGAGAAGATCACAATAAAAACGTGAAATATACTTATGTAGTTGTTTTGGCTTGCATTAATTCCAATTAATTACAGTAAAATGTAATTAAAATACATTTTATTTTCTAGCCATAAAGAATGGAGAAAAGTTGCAAAACGAGAACGCAGGCGTAAGCTAAGAATTAAGTCTGCTATTTCAAGAGGTACATATGTAATAATCAAATACTCTCAAATACAGATTTTGCATTGACCTTAACCTTATAAAAATGTATAATTTGAAGCCAGCCACACTTTCATAAGGTCAATGTGGGGAAGTCCGCCTGGGACGTAAGTCCGTCTAGCGGCATAACTTCCGTTCTAAAAGGAATTTAGCGGTTACGATTCGATCGGTAAAGCAGATCTGTAAATTACTTTTCAGCTTATTATCATAGATGTTGCTACAAGCATTATTTGGCAACCATTTTTTTTTGCATGTTTGAATTTGAAGTGTAGCGGTGACTTACTTTCGAAATATTTTTTGAAAAAATTAAAATTGAAGGAATTTTGCCATTTCCTGTTTCTACATAGGTAATTTAATTATCCTTTTTGTTTTTCTTACACTGGATTTGATAAAATCACTTGTTTTAAACAATTTTCTCATCCAAAAAGAATCATAACATTCAAATGTAAAAGTTGGGAAGTCCATCTAGTAAAAATCGGAAAGTCCGTCTATGACGGAATTCCCTTAATATCAGATATTGTAAACCTTGAGTATAGTGCAGGTTGTTGAAAATCAATTTTTGAACAGCTTAGAGCTTGATGTTATTAAAATATGAAGATGAACTTCACGGCGAAATCGCCTTCAGTTCAATTCATTATAATGGGGGTCAATTATATACACAATTATTTATTTGGGTACTTTTCATTTACTACTTTAAAGTGTGAAGACCTTTTTTTACCCTTAATTTTTATTTTTTTTACCATGAAAACTTAATTAAAATGATTGTTTTGTTTTATTTATTATACGTATGCTAAATTAAGGAATAACAAATAGTTATTACTTTAAAATAATGGATAATTTATACTGAAATGTCACGGAACATGGTCTGTGAGAAATCCGTTTTTTGACATATTTTAATTTTTTAATTTTTTTCAATTCATTATTTTGTCAAACTAATCAAACATTCACAACTAGAAATAATTTATCATCAAAACTACGCAAAATATAAACTAAGATAATGATTATAAATAAGTTTTTTTGATATAAAGATTTAGTGAGAAGTTTTTTTTGTCACGCACATGCAAGCATCTGGCCATGTCTGCTGACGTTCATAAATTGTGTTCTGTTGGTTTGGTAAAATTGGCAACACTTTGTTTTAAAAGAATATGATTGTGCATTTACTTTTCTTCATTCAATGTGCAGTGCAAAAGTGATTTTGTTAAGATATGTTATTTTTTATTCTTAGATACCTTATTTTGTCGAGCATGTCTCATCACAAACATAATTTAAGTTGTATTCACTGAGGTTATGTAAATTTAATGGCTATCAATTTTTTAGGTGGATTATTGTACCAAATTATTGTGAATAAAATCCCACGCCGCTAGTGTCATTTCTATGCCAGGTTTTGGCGCACACATTCAAAAAATATCACAGACATGGCTTCGCATAAGTGTCACAAACATGGATTTTTAGTGGCATGTTTGTGACATTCAACCATGTTCGTGACATTTTACATCAAAATTGTTATACATTTGTTAGTTTTCATAGATAATTTCATAATAAAATACGTAATATTTGCGTTTAATTATTATAATTATATTATGAAGATAAAATAACTATATTTCAGATAAAACCTTACTATGTTTCAGATAAAACCTTCATTTGTTTGTATATAGCAAAGATATAATCCTATAGAAGCAATAATGTACTGAATGATATAAGCGAATTGCTTAAAGTTAGTAGCAGTCTTAATTTGATATTTTTTTTTTAAATTATATTATACATTTTTGGACCGAATTGAGAAAAAAATCATAAAAATTCTAATATAAAAGAATATAAAACCTACATCTCAACATTAAAGAGTATTCTGATTTGTGCATCGTTAGCAAGACTTCATATATTGTGATATTTTTTTTTAAATTTATCGTTAAAGTTAATTTTTAATCAAAAAGAAAAAAAAAATCATTCAATATGAATTTTTTTTTGTATGAAAAAATCACAAACATGGGCTAAATGTCACTAAACATGTCTTATTTAGCTAATAATTATCTAGTCGTCACACACATGTATGCTTGTGTCACACACATGTCTGTGTTATTTTTCAAATATTTATTTTTAGCCTCCTAGACATTTCCAAGCTCAGCCACATGTATAGCAAGACTTCTTTAATCCAAAAGAACATAAAAAAAATAAAAACAATTTTTTGGAGATAACACCCTCTTCTACAAACTTGGTGAAAATGACCCATTTAGTTACAGTAAAAAAAAAGTTTACAACCCCTGCTTGCTTGAATATGACGGTCTTGCCCTAAAAATGAGAAAATTGGATTATTATTGAAATCTCAACTCTATTTACAATGGATTTAAAACCAAAGTGCCAAGCCATTTGTCGTTATCATCTGAAAGAATTTCTCAAGGGTATTTCCATAGAAGATTCTGATAATAAACCACTAGACGGACTTGCCCTTCATGTGCGGAAAGTCCGTCTATTTTAATTTTTTTTTTAAATATCTATATCTCGAAGCTTATGAAAGTGAATACATTTACTGCATTGATAAATAAAAAAACATTTCATACTCTACCTTCGAGCACATAAATCGGCGTAGAATGCGAATATCAATACTTATTTAATCTCAAAGTGAATATGGAGAAAAGTATGTCGGACTTACTCACATTGACCTTACACTAATATTGCTTGTGCATTTAAAAGGACCACATTGTTCATCAATACATAGTAATAAAATAATAATCACATAATAAGGCAACACACTCAGAGCCCCTAACTAGAAAGAACCTGTATCTAGGGTGTCCGAAACACACAGAGACCAACATACACCCAGACCCGCGTCTGTCCCTATGTATGCTTAAATCTTTAAAACTATGCAACAGATTTTTATGAGGTTTTTTTTTAATAAATAGAAAGAGTTATGCAAGAGGATGGACAATATAGTAATAGTTCAGGCGGTAAGAAGTTCGCCGGGTCGACTAGTTGTTCATATTGTTTAATTGCACTATAGTATAGGTTTGTGATAAGCATACAAACAAATACAGTTAGCACAACTAGCAATTTAATATCACTAATTTCAGATAATCCTTTTGACCCTGAGTCATTAGAGTATGGTCGGTATGTCAAGAACCTGGAGGCATTGGAGATGTTTGAGTTGGCAGAAATTGAAAATCAAAATCACATTGAAAATGAAAAATGGGTAAAGGCTGAACAAATTGCAATACGGCAGTGGCAACAGTTGCAAGCAAAGCTAGATTCAATTCGACAAAAGGAATTAAAACAAAAGGAAAAATTAAAAATGGTAAGGAATATAAAAATTCTAAAATAGAATTATTAAATTACAAGCTGAACCGACGAATTTTATAGCGCCCTACAATTTTATATGGGGAAGTGAGATTGCTGTTTTTACTATATTCCTAGCAATTTTCCATGTTATCTCATATTTAACCCCTAGACTATTTGTTCTCAAGTCTTACCAAACAAACAAACAGCAATAGATTTTTAATTAAATGTAGATTGAATTGTATTAAAATTATATCTACCTTACCTTAGAAAACATACATTATGTACTCCCAAATTAACAATGCGCATATCCGAAGATGCGTAGATATAATTTTAATACGAGGAGAGGTTTTCAATCTTTTTATCTCAGAAAAAAAAAACAAGATTTACTACACCGCTATCAGATGGCGCCTTGCAAAAGCTTAAAGGTTAAGTTGAAATAAATTATTGAAACCTCAAAATAAAATTGAAACTCGACACTCGACACGCATTTGTCAAATAGTTTTTGTTTTGTTTTAAACTTTCAAGTTAATTTGAACTGATTTGAATTACTATGTATATTTAATTAGACAACGCCATCTACGGGCGTATTATAAAACTTATTTTTATTTTTAATGCCACTTTTAAAACCCTTCATAAAATTTTAAGTCTACATTTAGATATATAAGAATTTATAAATAAAAATTTATTGCTGTTCGTTTGTTTGGTAAGGCTCAAGCCAAAACACAAAAGTCAAATAGTCCAGGAGTGTACATACTTTATGATTTAAGCAGATCTTCGATAAATTGTCGTATTCCCGGAAACATCGGAATCAAAAAACATAATTCTACTAAATTATTAGTTAACCATTGCCGCTTCATCTAAGACAAGTTCTGTTGCACGCACAAAGAAAACACCAATGGTTAACAAGTCGCTAACAGACAATGAGAGGTTTTCGATTTGATTGATCAGAAGAAAGAAACAAGTTTTATTACGTTGCTCTCTGCTAGGAGCAATAGGTCAAGATGAAATGAATAATTTACTAGCTCAAAATAAAACATAAAAAATAAAATTTAACTGAGGCAGTGACGGAGTGGGTGAAATAAGGATTTATACTTAGCAGAATGATCCAATCCAAAAAAACAGTCAATACTCACTCTCCCATGTCTCTGTTATTGCTGTGTAGAGTAGACACTGCCATCTACGGGCGTATTATGAAACTTTTTATTTTCTTTGCTGTCACTTTGAAAACCCCTCATTTCGAGTCGATTGTTTTAACCGACTTAAAAAAAAGGAGGTTATCAGTTTGACCTGTAAGTATGTATGTTTGTCCGCGATTATTCGCGTTTGGCTGAACCGATTTAAATATGCTGTTTTCAGATAAGTATTTATTACATTCAGGAGAAGGTTTCAGTATCTATTTTAACCGACTTCGAAAAAGAGGAAGGGCTCAGTTGGTGTTATGTGACAGTTTATTGAAGGCGGGTTCCTTTTTTAACCCCCGACGAAGGAATTCAGAGACGGGTGTTATAATTTTAACGTGTGTATCTGTCTGTCTGTGTATCTGTCTGTGGCATCGTAGAGCCCAAACGGCTGAACCGATTTTCGTTTAATTTTTTTTGTATCATAGATAATTTCGGGCCGAGTGTTCTTAGCCATGTCTGATAAAGATCTGATCTTCCGTTTGAAGATGATCAGCTCTTGAAAAATGGATGAGAGGATCTAACTAGCTTCCTTATGTCCGATCGATTTGAAATTTGGTATCATGTTACATCTATGATATAGAAAGTATTTGTTAAGGTAACCATGACCTGATCTTCCGTTTGAAGATGATCAGCTCTTGAATAATGGATGAGAGGATCTAACTAGCTTCCTTATGTCCGATCGATTTGAAATTTGGTACCATGTTACATCTATAATATAGAAAGTATTTGTTAAGGTAACCATGACCTGATCTTCCGTTTGAAGATGATCAGCTCTTGAATAATGGATGAGAGGATCTAACTAGCTTCCTTATGTCCGATCGATTTGAAATTTGGTAACATGTTACATCTATGATATAGAAAGTATTTGTTAAGGTAACCATGACCTGATCTTCCGTTTGAAGATGATCAGCTCTTGAATAATGGATGAGAGGATCTAACTAGCTTCCTTATGTCCGATCGATTTGAAATTTGGTACCATGTTACATCTATGATATAGAAAGTATTTGTTAAGGTAACCATGACCTGATCTTCCGTTTGAAGATGATCAGCTCTTGAATAATGGATGAGAGGATCTAACTAGCTTCCTTATGTCCGATCGATCTGAAATTTGGTACCATGTTACATCTATGATATAGAAAGTATTTGTTAAGGTAACCATGACCTGATCTTCCGTTTGAAGATGATCAGCTCTTGAATAATGCATGAGAGGATCTAACTAGCTTCCTTATGTCCGATCGATCTGAAATTTGGTACCATGTTACATCTATGATATAGAAAGTATTTGTTAAGGTAACCATGGCCTGATCTTCCGTTTGAAGATGATCAGCTCTTGAATAATGGATGAGAGGATCTAACTAGCTGCCTTATGTTCGATCGAGTTGAAATTTGGTACCATGTTACATCTATGATATAGAAAGTATTTGTTAAGGTAACCATGGCCTGATCTTCCGTTTAAAGATGATCAGCTCTTGAATAATGGATGAGAGGATCTAACTAGCTTCCTTATGTCCGATCGAGTTGAAATTTGTTACGGTGTTACTTCAATAATATTGAAAGTATATGTTAAGGTAACCATGCTCTTTTTAAGATGATTAGCTCTAGTTCTAGTTAAGTTGATGAGGGGTCTGACTGGGTCGGGGGTTTTTAAATTTGAGTTATTGTAAAAAATAAATTATTAGTTAAGAAACTTGACCCCGTAATCCTGTATACTTACTTACAAACATATCGTCTTCCGACGCTCGGAAATACCTACGTACGACCGTTGCCGAACAGTAACGAAGATTTCTCTCATTATCATTTTAGGAGTATTGTACTATATTTTTATTACTAAAAGTCAGTTTGTATGGTCCTTGTCCCTTTGCCCCTGTCCCTTCCATTCCCTGTGTGAGTAGTTGCGTGCCACGCAAGTACGCAAGCAATTCACACAGGGCATTGAAGACTGCGTGGCCTGCCCTGTGTGAGATAGTGTGTTGTATGTATAGGAGTATGGTAAAACAGGAATTCAAATCATTAATTTAAATTATTTGTAAATTGAATATATTTTTAGGAATATGAGCAGGAGCAACTAAAAATAAAAGAAACAAAAGACAGATTACAGAAAATCAAAGAAGAAAATGAACGCAAGCAATTATTATTTATGAAAAAAATAGAGGAATTCCTGGATGGTGCCTCAGACGAGCCTCCGCCCGAGTTGCTCGAATCCGAGGAAACCAAACCAGGCTGCGAACCTTGTCCTTTCTTTGCAAAAACTGCTGTTTGTCGATTTGGTGACAATTGCTCCAGGAATCACAAATATTGCCGCATCAGCAACGTACGTACGACACATTGACATAATATTATTCACAGATACCTATTTCAGACTTATTCATTTTAAATCGATTTTTTATAATGAAAGTTTGTGATGTTACATCATGGTATTCATTCATGGTTACATATAATATTACACACAGTTACTTTTTTATTGTGGAGGAAAATTTAACATGCGGTAGGCATAGTTATACAGTACTGATTCCTGAAAACAAAATTGAAAAAATAATGAACCGTGTTCACTTGAAGTCCTACCAATGTTTTATTAAAAAAAAAAATTATGTGTAGCATCAGAGCAATGACTTACAGTGGCTTAGCTGGCGCCAGACGAGACAGTGGGTGGAGGTACACAAGGGGTCGTCCATCGGTCTTCGATAAGTTTAAAAAAAAAAGATAATTTTTATTTTTTTAAATAATTTATTCGAGTCCTTCACCACGCAAAGACATAGTCCTGAAAGTTTCTCTCACTCCACATCACTACTTACTAACTGAGCCATGGAGCAGATATATACTAGCTGACCCGGCAAACTCCGTATCGCCTTAGTAAGTTTACCTACCCATTAAAAACTTGGCTGTATAGACAATGTACTTTGCCCGCCCAGAATGGAAGACAACGTCAAATTAATCTGTGTCAGGAAAATTGGAACATTTTGTATGGGGAAATGAAATTGTTGTTTTTACTAACTTTAATTTTTCCATATTTTCTCACCTTTTAAACCTTCCCTGGACTACTGCAAACATTTTAAGACCAAAATCAGCTAAATCGGCCCGGCCGTTCTCAAGTTTTAGCGAGACTAACGAACCACGATTCATTTTTATATACATATATGTATATATATATAGTCTTGTTAGTTATACCATACCACTGAACGCTTTATGGTGACCTAATTAATAATGAAAATTTGATGACAAAGACAGCTAAAACTAACTGCATCATAAGAACCGACACAGTAGTGTAGGTAGGTAGGTACAAGCCCAACGAACAATAATACACAAGAAGCGTAACTAGCCCAATAAAATGCTTACACGGAAAAGATCACTCGGTGCGCGGGGCCTAGGTTACGTACATCATGCCACGACAGTTCCTAGTTGCATCTTGAGTCGTTTGGATGCAGCGTCGGGAGCATATTACCGTGTTTTTTGGTATTTCTGACCGTGTTTTATCTTTACAAATATGCCTACGTGCATTATAAAGTGTTGTAGAAGCCATACAGACAAAAAATAATAATATCACATCTCGTAAGTAATTATTAAATATTTTGAAAAGTCACACTTGATCGCCATCCAGTACCAGCCAAGAGCGAGAGAGCTAGCTCGCTGCTTTGTCGACAGACGCGAGCGAAGCGGCCAATAGCGAGCAAGCTTTGTCTATGAGAATGTGTCAGTGCTTAGTTGCAATTGCAGTTGCAGTTAATTTGTGCGTATGTGGAACCAAAATCGAAGCGGTTTTGTAAGACAGTTACGCTTTCTGAGTATTGTTGTTCGGTTCGTAGTACATGCCCTAAGAAAAGCAGCAACGCTTTTCGACCGCTGCCATTGTCATAGAATCTTCATTATTAATTAATCTACTATATATATAAAAATGAATCGTGGTTCGTTAGTCTCGCTGAAACTCGAGAACGACCGGGCCGATTTAGCTGATTTTGGTTTTGAAATGTTCGTAGTAGTCCTGGGAAGGATTAAAAGGTGAGAAAAAATGGAAAAATTGAGGGGAAGTTCAAAAAACAACAATTTATTTTTTCCATATAATATTGTAAAGCGCGATACGAAGTTCGCCGGGACAGCTAGTATGGTTTAGATTAGAGATTTACCCCCAGATTTTATAGACAATTGGTGATCTGTTGGACTTGTCTCTCCGCACCAAACAGCGGAATCAATACATAGTACCTATATAAAAAAAAAATTAAAAACCCCCGACCCAGTCAGAACCCTCATCAACTTAACTAGAACTATAGCTAATCATCTTAAAAAGATCATGGTCACCTTACCATATATTTTCAATATCATTGAAGTAACAGGGTACCAAATTTGAAATCGATAGGACATATGGAAGGTAGTTAGTTTCCCTCATCCACTATTTAAGAGCTGATAATCTTCAAACGGCAGATCAGGTCATGGTTACCTTACCATATATTTCAATATCATTAAAGTAACACTGTACCAAATTTTAAATCGATAGGACAAATGGAAGGTAGTTGGATCCCCTCATCCATTATTCAAGAGCTTTATTAATTGTACTGAGCTGTAACTGAGAGGTAACCGAGCGCGGGTGGGCCGCACTTGATGATTGAGGCAGGGAGTGCCCGACCTGTTCTGTTCGTAGTAACCTTAATTATGGTGTGGTGTTGTAGACGTTGCTAGCTGCGAACATGTTCGGCGGCGGCGCGGCGCCGGGCGCGGACGCGCTGGAGGCGGGGGCGGGCGACGCGCGCCGCGCCCACAGGGACTTCTACGCCGACGTGCTGCCCGAGTTCCAGAAGTATGGAACTGTTGTACAGTTCAAGGTATTTTGGCCTTGGAATATGATTGCTGTGGTATCCTTTCAAAAATGTATTATGAAAACCTGTCTACGAAGCACTTCAACACTCAATTATAATCCAAAAAGTTCTATTAGTATGAGGGAGTACAGATATTTTATTATGGGAATAATACGAGATGATATTATTATCAAGCTTAAATAATTGATGATGATTAATCCTTGAACTCCTCGAGGAGCATAGGGCCTCAACTGTCTTCCTCCAGAATTCTCTGTTCTGCTCTCTTTGTTTGGCGTTGGTCCAGGTCAACCCTGCCGCCCCCTGAGGTCTGTCATGATAGAACGCTTCCAGGTTTCGGCGGAGCGACTCTGTCCTGCCTTAAATAATTGAGCATTACTTAAATAGTTTCCAATGACTTGCTATTTATTTTCTAGCTACTTAGATTAAATTACGATTCAGTAATTTCATGATCATGAAACTGTCAGATTTGTTGCATTGGACCTTGATTGGCAACAGGTGTTCAAAGGTAATATTTTTCGTTTCTTAAATGTTTATATAGTTTGAGTTTTTTTTGTGAGTGTTCCACTAAACTTACTATAATGTAGGTACTTAATAATAATTTAAAACCACATTCTTGCAGTGTATATTACTAAATATAACGGCCGTCTGTCCATTCATCATCATTTGTTTTTAAACAATTAATAATAATAATTAATAGCAAGTGATTCCTTCTCTATGCTGATGATCTAGTTCTGCTTGCTTCATCGGCGGATGAGTTGCAGGAAATGACAACTCTTATGAATGCAGCGTTTCGAAAGAAATTAATGAAAATGAATCTGTGTAAAACAAAAGTAATGGTGTTTGAAAGGATGGTATGACTCCAATAAATGTTGCAATTGAGGGACAGAAAGTGGAACAAGTGAATGAGTTTGTTTGTATACGTGAGATGTATGTTTACCGTCGATGGTAGCTGGTGTTTGGCGGACATAGAAAGGAGAGTGAAAGCGGGAAACAAAGTTAACGGCGCCTTGCACTCGTTTGTGGGCAGCCATGTCGTGTCTCAAAGGGCTCGCCTGGCTGTGCACAACGGTGTATTGGTGCCTACACTGATGTATGGAAGTGAAACTTGGGTGTGGCAGAAGAGAAATGAAAGTAGAATAAATGCGGTGGGGTGAGGTCATTGAGGAGTATATGTGGGGTCACTATAAATGATAGATTGAGGAACACTGTTATCAGAGAACGTTGTGGTTTGAAAGAGTATGTAGTGAACAAGATTGAAAAGGGGATGCTTTGGTGGTTAGGTCACTTAGAGCAGATGAATGACTGGAGATTGACGAAAGAAATATTTAGAGCGGATGCGGAAGGCACGGTTGCAAGAGGTAGGTCACGGAGAACGTTCACCAACCAAATTTGTGACGTTCTGAGGAAAAGCCGCGTGAAGAGTTCACGAAACCGACGTGCGTGTATGAAAAGGCTTATGACTGTAGAAGAAGCGAAAGAAGTGTGTCAGGACCGTAGCAAGAGGAAATCATTTGTCTCTGCCTACCCCGATGGTATACAGGCGTGACGTTATGTATGTAATAGCAAGTGTTATGTTGCTATCTCACCAACCTTGTACTTCTGGCTTCGTGTAGAAAAAACTTATTTTTATTTCTTAGTTAGGAATTCTATATAGTAAGCTAGATTTCAAGCCAGGACAGTTTTGTAAAAAACAAGCTAGCTACCCTAGCTTGAAAAACGAGCTTCGTGTATTCCGGGCATAAGAGAGGGGATGTTGGGCAGGTGTGCAGCAACCAGGAGCGGCACCTGCGCGGCAACGTGTACGTGCAGTTCTCGTCGCGGCGCGGCGCGCTGGCGGCCTGGCGCGCCCTGCACGCGCGCTGGTACGCCGGCCGGCAGCTCGCGCTGCGCTTCTGCCACATCGCCGAGTGGAAGAACGCTATCTGTGGTACCTTCACAATATAATCTTTAATCTATCTCATATATAAAAATAAGTCGTGGTTCGTTAGTCTCGCAAAAATTCGAGAACGGCCGGGCCGATTCTTGAAATGTTTGTAGTAGTCCAGGGAAGGTTTAAAAGGTGAGAAAATTTGGAAAAAGGGAGGGGAAGTTAGTAAAACAACCAATACAAACATTTTCATACAAAATGTTCGATTAGTGTTCGATCCATTTTCCTCTCAATCAACAGATTGATTTGACGTTGTTTTTAACATTTGGGCGCCGTAAGATTGTGAGAAGAATCGTGCCCGCAGCGCCGAACATGTTTTGACGCGCAAAAAAAATGTGATGTGACTATACTATGTATTCAATACTTTACGGACTAATCTTATTTGAAAAATAAGAGTAAACACACAGTAAATTGTTTCTTTTAACATCACATTCCTAAAAATACCCGTAGCGGCAACACACATAGCTACCTAGAGTAAAAAGCTAAACCTTAAAACCAAAGTTTAAAAATTAAGATAATTTCGTAATCAATACAACTTTTGCAATGCCTATTGTCGGATATATACGACCGTGGCACTGAGAACCAATACAAATAACCAATAAACTAGTGATGGGTTCGTGACATTTTTATTCGTTTTAAACTATCGATAACTAACTAACTATCGACTACCCCCTTGGGGCTTAATTTTCTTAACTTAAAACGAGTGACTCGTAATTGTCTTGATAGCGATTTCGTTAACCATTGCCGCTTTAACAAAGGTAATTTCTGTTGCACGCTTAACCTTTTAACCGCCAAGCACTTGATATGAAGTAGTCACAAAGTTCTCCCACCACGCCAAGCACTTCTCTGGAAGTAGCTTACATTTTTACATTTTATGACCCAACTATATGTTCTAAAGAGAAAAATCCAATTGGATACTGTTCTTGAAGCTTCTATGAAGTAATTCATGTTAACAGATTTTGTGAAAAGTTAATAAACTTAGAATAATAAGACGATAAACTTTAAGAAACTTTCAAATGAAAAATAGTGTGCTCTCCCACGCCAAGTACTTTACTGGAAGTGGTCTAGTGTTGTGACATTACTCGGAATTTTCGATGATTCCTAACAAATATATTTTTTAAATTATTATAACTATACACTTTTTCAACCATCTCATAACGTGTACGCATAGTGCGGACTGGAATAATATAATTTCTATTAGAGTTTACTATTGATTCCTTTATTGTAGACATTACAAATCCTCGCCTTTGAAAATGTCGACAACAATTAATAAGGTAGGCGGGCGGCTCTAGCGTAGCAACCCGTTCATCAGTTGTTTGATATATCCCGTACGCCAAGCACTTGAGGTGAAGTTCTGCTGTGACGTCACATACGCAAGACAAGTTTTTTAGTGCTGTGCTAAAGAGTGGACATTTTGGTACATTGTGTCTAGACTGTTGGTACGCTCAGCGTAAAAAATAGTGAAAGTACATCTACAGATGAATTGCGCTGCGCATTTTCCAATGGTTCTAATTAGAAACTAATAAAATATTGTTGAATTGAATTAAGTCAGTTTGGATTTGGTCGTAAAAGTACCTACCTACTAATACTACGTTTACTTCGAAACGTGTACACTTACATCTACAAATGGTCATCACAGATTTTTTACAAACATCCATACATAGCTGGGTAAACGCTTAAATAGACACCATAGAATTGAATATTATACTATAGAACAAAATCACGTCTTTTAAAAAAAGCTTTCAACATTTTAAACGGTATTCACAAAGTAATAGGAAATACCCAGCAAAACTAAAAAAAAAATATTGGCAATTAATTCCATAAATGGGTTTGATTTGTTTGCTAAAGCTTTAGGTAGCAGTGCTCAGAGACAAATAGATGTCGCATTATGTTGTCTTTGTGTGTAAGGTATGTTGGATAGGCACCCCACCCCGCCTATGCGTTTATGCTAAAACAAAAGCGTCGATTCCAGGTAAGAATACTCTGCAAAAAACCCTTTACAAAAATGTGATTTATGACTTTGTTTACCTTAAAAATTATTCTTTCCCACGGCTTCTACTACTGGAATACAGATTTGCAGAGAACTATTGGGACCTTACCTCATAAGTTGTTTTTTTTGAACTAGTTAAAAGTTCATTAAAAAAAACTCTACAACATATATTTGTTTACGTATGTAAATTGAGATACTTAAGAAAATTCCTGATGAAAATTAAAAAATCTCTTTGATGAAGTGTAGAGGTTGTAAAAAGAGACTTTATAGTATTTTACAATTATTTGTAATTTTTAATTTAAATGTTATTTATGTCCTCAAAATTAAAACAACCTTTGATTTTACATAGTTCTTTATAATGACGTTTTGGATACGATGTTATCTATGATTGATTTATGGCAATGGTCGAGGGACGAACAGGTACAAACATAAATTATATTAATTTTTAGATTTTAAATTTATAGAAAGTATAGTTTTAATTTTGTACATATTTGTATTTGAGGACGAAAGAGAATAATTAAAAAAAAAAAAAATTGCCAAAAGAAAACTAAGTATAGGTACTATATATTTTTTATCCAGAATTAATTACGTATTTCTACAAAAATAGAAAGAACGCGCGTGCGGTCGGTGCGAAGCCTAGATCCCTCTGGAGGGGCACGATAAGGAAAGATGCGCTCGCGACACTATAGGCTCCGTCCGCCCCATTTATATTGTCTCCATAATGTAAGGCCCCTGCAAACGCAAAAGTGGAGCGTTTTTTAATGGTGGCGAAAACACCAAGGGAACATTATTTTGTTGTTACGAGTGTTAGACAAATTTACCCAACAACTTCCATGTCCCAATACAACTCAATTTAATAAAGCTTGAATTATAAGCTTTATAATACTAATACTATACGTTTTTTTAACTAACAACTATAGCTTTTGGAGTATAAATTGAGGTGTGTTTCCATGCCCATTGTCCAGGTATGATTCAATGAAATATCCCGCCACGCTCATGACAAAAATGGTGCCTTAAACTGTAACGAGAAATGCATCACATGACATGTGACTCATGAACTTAAAATTATAAAGTTACTTGAGTGTGATTATTTTGATTGGTACATAAATCGTTTTATTAAAAACTAGTCCACCCGGCGAACTTCGCACCGCCTACCTATAACCAACCTATAACTATCTTGTGCACGTATTAAACTTATAAACCTTCCTCTTGAATCACTCTATCTATTAAAAAAAAACCGCATCGAAATCCGTTGAATAATTTTAAAGATTTAAATACGATTAAATAAAAGATAAAAAAATATAGTACAAAAAAACTATCGACTCTGTGATTAACAACTCTTTAACGAGATCGCACGATCGAACGACTTCGCAGTTTTTGTGTCTCTCCAGCGCCGAGTACTTGATATGAAGTAGTAAGTGATGTGCCACCGCTTTAGTTTGTTACATAATTCAGTTGAAAGTAATCAGACAAAACTCCATAAAAGCAAATTCTAATTGGGTTCTAGCATTACAAAAGTTTAAAAAACGGGAAAATGTTTAGCTTTTCGTATATTAATCACTCCATTGTTTATTTATCTCACATAAAAATTTTGGTTGATTTTGTGTGTCGATTGAATTTTGCAATCACTAATGTTTTTGAAGGTAAAATGCCTTGGCGTGGGGGAGCAACCTTCGTTTCATTCCTGCGGCGCCGAAAAGGTTAAAGAAAACAGCAATAGTTAACTAAGTCGCTAACAAGACAATTACGAGTCACTCGTTTTTAGTTAAGAAACTTGGCCCCAAGTACTCAATGAAATTTCATTCAGGTTGAGGAAAAAAATAATTTCTTACTATGCTTATCTAACAAAATTATACGCGATACCAAACCATTTAATTATTATAATCACATAAGGTGGTTTATCTTCTTCTAGTTCATCATCCGTCTCAAATTCTAAAAAAAATCCTTTTAACTAAAATCCTTCTAAAATCCCTATTTATTCTTCAGCGCTCGACATTTTGGTCAGCACAGTTTGACGATGTAAAACATTGAAGAACTACAAACTACCCGAAATTTATCGATAGTAATAATTTACAACTTCCCTCCTTATTATTACTTGCTTTATATCTATGACGTCACACGCGGTCGGATATATCCGACTGCGGCGTTCGACATTGTTGAAAATACAGTTGGTGCTAGTGATTTAAAGTATTTCGTATTTTCTTACAATAGCGAAGTTAAGTCCTGATAAAAGTGGTTTTGCAAAGAATTTCCGTGCGCTGTTAAAATCAAATATATCAAATATGAAGTATATTAAGGTTTAATACAAATTTGAATCAGTTATTTGCTTTAAGGTGGTAACTCTCGCTATGGCGCGAAATTCAAATTTTTTCGTGTTTTTTATTTATTCTGGCGAAAGTATACATATTTTTAAAAGTTTAAATGAATTCGCGTATGTAAAAAACCATTTCCTACATTGTAATACAACGTTTTTAGAAGACAGACCTACTGATTTTGTGCCTAAGGACATAAAGGCCAAAAATCAAGTTAGGTCCTTAGACACAAAATTAGTAGGTCTGTCTTCGAAAAACGTTGTATTACAATGTGGGAAATGGTTTTTTACATACGCGAATTCATTAAAACTTTATTAAAAATGAATACTTTCGCCAGAATAATTAAAAAACGCGAAAAAATTTGAATTTCGCGCCATACCGTGACTTACCGCCTTAAGAATATTATCTTTTGTTTATTAAAAAATTGGACAGACAGAAAAATGGTAGAAATTTGTCACCTCACTACTGTCGGATAAATACGACTGCGGCGGAGGAGGAGCATGCAAAATTTGTATTGAGCGACGTAGAATTAGGTGTTGTTTAAAATTATTTTTATAGTATTAATCTAAGCAAAATATATGAAAACTAGAGGCTGCCCCGCGGTTTCACTCGCGCAGATTTCTCATAAACACAAAAATTATTTTTTTTCCCGTTCCCATGGGAATTTCGGGAAATCCTTTCTTAGTGCTCACCTACACTCCCTAAGGAACCTACATGCAAAATTTCAGCCCACTACGCCCAGTAGTTTCGGCTCTGCGTTGTCTGTCAGTCAGTCAGTCAGTCAGTAACGGAAGAGTTTTATATATATACTAGTCGACCCGGCGAACTTCGTAACGCCTAACCTATTATTATTTTAAGCATGTATTATACTTATAAACCATCCTCTTGAATCACTCTATCTATTGAAAAAAAACTCATCAAAATCCGTTATGTAGTTTTAAAGATTTAAGCATACATAGGGACAGACGCGGGAAGCGACTTTATTTTATACTATGTATTGATTGATAGACTGTCATATTGGTGATTAGCTATCTATAGGATAACTTGTTTTGAAATTAATATAAAAGTAACTTTGTAGAAAGAAATTATAATCTGGTCGGATATGTACGACGGCGCGGCGGCGCTTGGGGCACGAAAATCAGCTGTCGGATAAATACGACTGCGGCGCTTAAAAGGTTAAATTCTTTCATTCTGGGCGGGCAAAATAACGAAAGTCCATACGGCCAAGTTTTTAGTGGGTGGGTACGTAGTTTAATAACAATCGTGTAAACTTATAAGGCAATACGGAGTTTGCCGGGACAGCTAGTTATCTATATGTCGTGGCCAAATCGTAAAATTGGCCATTTCATGATCGAGCCGGCCATTTCATGAAAAGTGCATATTTCATGAAATGGCCAATATCCGTTGGCCAGATCGTCGAAAACCTTAACGTTTAACGATTTGGCCAACCACGTTTGGCCAAATCGTTTGTTGTTCGCTGTACTTGTTTTTGTTTGTTGTGTAACCTAAAAATTTAAATTCCATTATTTACCTTGTAAAAGTTCCCAGTACTAGCTAAATAAGTATAAATAATCTAACTTAGAACACAATAACAAGTAAAAAAATGTTATTTCGAGCAAAAAGCACGATTTAAATTAGGACCTTTAAAAAATCGTTCGGAACTCCACGGTTTTTGATGTTGCTTTCGTTTATCGATTGGTTTGCATAAAACTCAAAATCTTCGAATCAAAACGTAGTTGTTCTGTACTTTTATCGTCTTTTTCCTCACTTAAATTCGATTTTTTCATTATGTTATTTTGTTAACCATAATGGCGCGTCACATCAAATCACACAACACACGCAACAACAACAGCGCCACTATCGAAGACATTTTTAACTATTCAACGATATGATCGCTAACGTTTGGCCTTTTCATGAAATAGTCACACGATCGCTTGGCCAAATCGTTAAACATTGAGATTTTATCGATCTAGCCAACGAATATTGGCCATTTCATGAAAAGTTCACATTTCATGAAATGGCCGGCCATATCATGAAGTGGCCAATTTTACGATATGGCCACGACATATATATCTCTCTATCACTTACCTAAATGGCTAACTACTACGAGCAAATAATATTCTGGAAACGTCACTATCCCAATAAAATGAGCCAATAGCAATAGATGACGCGGTGGGCGGGGCACAAATACGGACATCATGCCGTCGTCGTGTGGCTGCAGCGTAGGGAGCATATTACATTATTTTGTGTTTTTCTAACCGTGTTTTGACTTAACAAATATGCCTTCGTGCATTGTTAAGTGTTGCAGAGCAGAAGCCATACAGACAAGAAAAATACTTATATCATATACAGTGTGTCCGGGGAAGTTATAACATAATTTTAAGGGTGTATTTTATGATCAATTTCATCGATGAAAACACCCCATATGGGGGGTCGCAGCCTCACCCCCCCCTCAGTATGACGTTTTTAATTATTTTTTTTGCAAAAATCGACCCCGCCTACTTTTAAATTCACAGTTAAAGGTCTAAGGCTCACAGAACCTTCATTAAGGTCTTGATCGAAGGCTTAGTAGTTAGGCTACCTAAGTTACTAACAAAATAACGAAGTATTGCTTTTACTTTTTTTTTTAAAGATGATAAACCAAAAAAAAAAATTTTTATTTGTACATTTTTTACGGTTTTTCAAAGTTTCCACAAAAAAATGCAGATACTTTTTTTATTTTTTGTGTTTTATTGTTAGCTTTTGAGTTGTTCTCCAAATTGGTATTAGATTTAATTCTCTACGTCTATTACTTCAGAAATTATCAACTACCAAAAAAGCCCTTCGCTTTTAACTTTTAATTTAAGATTTCAGTTTAACCCACTTTTATTAAAAAATAAAGTCAATATTTAATTATTTTGCTAGTTATTTAGGTAGCCTACCTACTTAGCCTTCGTACAAGACCTAAATTAAGAGTCCTTTTACGCGAACAGTAGCGCCACTCTGAAAAAAAAATAATTTTCTAAAGTAAGGCTTTTTTTCAGAAAAAAGTGCTCCCTTGTGCATAAAATCTTGGTCCCTAGTATTTTTTTAGTATTTAAAATAATATCTAGGTTTAGGATGTTTATGGATTACTGTTTTTTGCTAAAAGTAGCCACTTTTAGCTACTTTTAGGAACAAACAGTAATACATGAAACAGTATAAACCTAAAGTGGCCACTTTTAGCAACAAACAGTAAAACATAAACATTCTAAACCTAGGTATTATTTTAAATACTAAAAACATACTAGGGACCAAGATTTTATGCACAAGGGAGCACTTTTTTCTGAAAAAAAGCCTTACTTTAGAATTTTTTTTTTTTTTTCTAGAGTGGCGCCACTGTTCGCGTAAAAGGACTCTTAATTTAGGTCTTGTACGAAGGCTAAGTAGGTAGGCTACCTAAATAACTAGCAAAATAATTAAATATTGACTTTATTTTTTAATAAAAGTGGGTTAAACTGAAATCTTAAATTAAAAGTTAAAAGCGAAGGGCTTTTTTGGTAGTTGATAATTTCTGAAGTAATAGACGTAGAGAAATAAATCTAATACCAATTTGGAGAACAACTCAAAAGCTAACAATAAAACACAAAAAATAAAAAAAGTATCTGCATTTTTTTGTGGAAACTTTGAAAAACCGTAAAAAATGTACAAATAAAATTTTTTTTTTTGTTTATCATCTTTAAAAAAAAAAGTAAAAGCAATACTTCGTTATTTTGTTAGTAACTTAGGTAGCCTAACTACTTAGCCTTCGATCAAGACCTTAATGAAGGTTCTGTGAGCCTTAGACCTTTAACTGTGAATTTAAAAGTAGGCGGGGTCGATTTTTGCAAAAAAAAAAATTAAAAACGTCATACTGAGGGGGGGGTGAGGCTGCGACCCCCCATATGGGGTGTTTTCATCGATGAAATTGATCATAGAATACACCCTTAAAATTATGTTATAACTTCCCCGGACACACTGTATAAGTAAGTTATTAAATATTTTGAAAAGTCACACTTGATCTAGTAGCGATAATAAGTAATGTACTTACCATCCAAGAGAGAGGAAGCTAGCTCGTCGCTTTGTCGACATACACGAGCAAAGCGGCCAATAGCGAGCAAGCTTTGTCTATGAAAATGTGTAGTTCTTCGTTGCAATTCCAGTTAATTTGTGTGCGTAAGTGGAACCAAAATCTAAGTAGTTTTGTATGAGAGTTATGCTGCCTAAGTATTATTTATTTGTAGGCTAAATACAATGAAAATATTATATAATCAATACATCTATATATATAAAATCCAAATACCACTGATCTACTCACTCACTCACTCACTCATCATAGCCCAGCCGAAACCGCTGAAGATAGAAAGATGAAATTTGGACAGTAGCTTCTTTACGTGACGTAGGCACCCACTAAGACGGGATTTTGGGATAACTTAACCGGGACGCCGCCGTATACAGGGTGTAACAGTTTGTACGAAACTCCTAAACTACTGGGTTTAGAATGTTGAAATTTAGACTGTGAATTCTTTTTGTATCACCAACATCATAAATGGTTTAGTTTTTTTTTTAATTTTGCCCCTGAGGTCTTATACCGGGTGAAATAGGTTTTTTGCTAAAATCAAAACTAATGATACTAGAGACTTGAAAATTTCAAAATAAGCGCCTTATAATATTACAACATCAAATATGATATCAAAACTGCGTTTATTAGTCCTGAAAGCCTTTACAGGGTGTTAAAGTTTGTATGAAAAACCGAAACCGCTCATTATTTTTTTTAGAAATTGAAGTGGTCGATGTTTCTAGATTGTTGGGGGCGCTAATTACGAAAAGAACGGGACGCCGTATATAGGGTGTAACATCTGGATTTAGAAAGTTGAAATTTACACTGTAGATTCTCTTTGAATCGAAATGGGTGATGTTTCTAGATTGTTGGGGGCGCTAATTACGAAAAGAACGGGACGCCGTATACAGGGTGTAACGTCTGGATTTAGAAAGTTGAAATTTACTCTGTAGATTCTCTTTGATTTGAAATGAGTGATGTTTCTCGATTGTTAGGGGGGGTTAATTACGAAAAACAAATGGGACGCCGTATACTGGGTGTAACGTCTGGATTTAGAAAGTTGAAATTTACACTGTAGATTCTCTTTGATCCGAAATGGGTGATGTTTCTAGATTGTTGGGGGCGCTAATTACGAAAAACAAACGGGTCGCCGTATAACAGTAACAGTGTGTATGAAACTCCTAAACGTCTGGATTCAGAATGTTGAAATTTAGACTGTGGATTCTTTTTGTATCACCAACATTACAAATGATTTAGTTTTTCTTTATTTTGCCCCTGAGGTCTTATACCGGGTGAAATATGTTTTTTGCTTAAATCTAAACTAATGACACTAGAGACTTGAAATTTTCAAAATAAGCTCCTTATAATATTACAACATCAAATATGATATCATACCTGCTTTTTATGAAAAACCGAAACCGCTTATTATTTTTCTTACAAACCGAAATGGGTGATGGTGATGTTTCTAGGTTTTAGAAATCGTTATTACAAAAAAGACATCATTTTAATTTATAAATGCAAAATGTAAATCGATATATGTGGAGTTTTTTAGGATATTGGGGGTTCTGTTTACGGAAAAGTTAGAAATTTTAAAATCCTACAGGGTGGACATAAAGTTAATTATAAAGGGGCGTCCTCTTAGTTTATGCGGACGCTGATACAGGGGTTAACAGTTTGTATGAAAAAATAAATGGTTGTTGAAGTATACTGGATAAGACTCGCGCAAGACCAATATAAAGCAGTGAACGTCTATCGGTAGCGAGCGACGATGATGATGAAAGTAAACTGAGTATACCGGGTAGATGAACTGGAATTTTTTTTTTTGAATCGTCAGAGTTATGCATATAGGCCAAGGTTAGTTTGTGTATTCAGAAAAACGGATATTATAGCTTGCAGCCCAAACAGCTAAAGATTTTTGTATTGTACAAGGAAACTGCTTGATATTGATTTCTTTAGGGGTTTGGATTAGAAATTAGAAATGATTTCCTGATATTTCTGATTATAACCACAGATTAGAGAGTATTTATTATAAAATACCGGGAGGGCGACCAACTGTCCCAAGGTGGTGTCGGGTTTCTCGTCCACAAGTCCCTCGTTAGCAACATTATTACCATCGACAGTGTGTCCAGCAGGGTCGCATACCTAACACTCAGAATATCTAAAAGATATTTGCTGAAGGTAGTTCAGGTCTATGCACCGACCTCGACACACTCAGATGACGAAGTAGAGTCTATGTATGAGGACATTAGTCGGGCCATACATACGCATAAAACTCACTTCAATGTTGTTATGGGGGACTTCAATGCGAAACTAGGCAAGAGAAGCGAGCATGAGTTGAGAGTGGGGAACTTCGGTTATGGGCAACGGAACCCTAGAGGTCAGAGGCTGGCCGATTTCATGGAGAAAGAAGGACTCTTCATGATGAATTCTTTCTTCCAGAAGCCACCTCATAGGAAATGGACCTGGATGAGCCCTGGTGGTTCTAGGAACGAGATAGACTTCATCTTGACCGACAAGAAACGGATATTCAATGATGTCTCCGTGATTCATAGGGTAAAAACCGGCAGTGATCACCGAATAGTAAGAGGCACATTGAATGTGAACGTTAAACTTGAACGGTACCGCCTGATGAAGTCTACGCTCCGTCCTACCCTCGCTCAGATCGAAAACCCCGAGAGCTTTCAACTCGAGCTCTCTAATCGCTTTGATTGTCTAGACGACGCATCAGTGGACGAGATCAATAACAGGTTCGTAAAAACTGTCCATACGGTCGGATCTAAATTCTTTAGGACTCGCCGTACCGCTAGAACTCAGAAACTCTCTGAAGACACCCTCAAACTTATGGCTGAACGACGCTTGCTTAGACTGCAGTCTCCCGATGATGCTGCGTCATATAGGCGGCTCAATAGGCAGATCTCGAAGGCCTTGCGACACGATATCCGTGTCTTTAATACTGCGCGTATTAAGGATACGATAGAGCGAAATAAAGGCTCCAAAGTGTTCGCAAGAGATATGTCTGTTGGGCAAAGCCAAATGACCAAGCTGAAGAGGGATGACGGCAGTATAGCGTCGACGAAAGCGGAAATTTTGAGGGAAATCGAGAAGTTCTACGGACAGCTATACGATTCGGTCACTAAGCCTGTTACTAGTGCGGCTAACGACCCTAGAGCCAAACTAACCCGACACTATACCGAAGATATCCCGGACATCAGCCTGTACGAGATAAGGATGGCCCTGAAACTGCTTAAAAATAACAAGGCACCGGGTGAGGATGGAATCACGTCAGAGCTTCTGAAAGCGGGTGGAACACCGGTACTCAAAGTCCTTCAGAGGCTCTTTAATTCTGTCCTACTCGAAGGGACCACGCCTGAAGCATGGAACAGAAGTGAGGTGGTGCTTTTCTTTAAGAAGGGCGATAAAACCCTTTTGAAGAATTATAGGCCCATCTCGCTTTTGAGCCATGTTTATAAGCTGTTTTCCAGGATCATCGCCAATCGTCTCGAACGAAGGTTTGATGACTTCCAGCCTCCCGAACAAGCCGGCTTCCGAAAAGGCTTTAGTACCATAGACCACATACATACGCTGCGGCAAGTTATACAGAAGACCGAAGAGTATAACTTGCCGCTATGTCTAGCGTTTGTGGACTATGAGAAGGCCTTTGATTCGGTCGAAACATGGGCGGTGCTAGAGTCCCTCCAACGATGCCGGATTGACTATCGGTACATCGAAGTGCTGAAGTGTTTGTATAGCAACGCCACCATGTCTGTCCGAGTACAGGAACAGAATTCGAAGGCTATTCCCTTGAACAGAGGCGTGAGACAGGGAGATGTTATATCTCCGAAACTGTTCACCGCCACTTTAGAAGACGCCTTCAAACTTCTAGAATGGAAAGGGCAGGGCATCAATATTAACGGCGAATACATCACTCACCTTCGGTTTGCCGACGACATCGTAGTCATGGCAAGGTCGATGGAGGAACTCAGCACGATGCTCGAAGGCCTCAACCGTGTCTCCCAACAGGTGGGCCTTAAAATGAACATGGACAAGACGAAGGTCATGTCTAATGTCCATGTTCTGCCTACCCCAGTTATGGTTGGGAACTCGGTTCTCGAAGTTGTCGACGAGTACGTATACCTAGGACAAACCATCCAGTTAGGTAGGTCCAACTTCGAGAAGGAGGTCAATCGCCGAATCCAGCTCGGATGGGCCGCGTTCGGGAAACTACGCAACGTCTTCTCGTCCAATATTCCTCAGTGCCTGAAGACGAAGGTATTTAACCAATGTGTGCTGCCAGTGATGACATACGGTTCTGAAACGTGGTGCTTCACTATAGGGCTTATGAACAGGCTCCGAGTAGCTCAACGAGCCATGGAGCGGGCTATGCTCGGGATTTCTCTGCGGGATCGAATCAGAAATGAGGACATACGCAGAGAAACCAGGGTCACCGACATAGCCAAGCGGATAAGCTCGTTGAAGTGGCAATGGGCAGGTCATATAGCCCGCAGAACAGATGGCCGCTGGGGCCGAAAAGTTCTCGAGTGGAGACCACGGATCGGCAAGCGCAGCGTAGGACGTCCACCGACCAGATGGACGGATGATCTGCGCAAGGCTGCGGGTCCACGCTGGATGCAGGCCACCTGCGATCGGTACAGATGGAGAGCCTTGAGGGAGGCCTATGTCCAGCAGTGGACGTCTTACGGCTGAAATGATGATGATGATGATTATAAAATAGCGCTTGCGAAGCTGCGGGCAAAAGCTAGTAGTACAGTGGCGGACACGGTCGGCGTAACACGTCCGGTTTTTCTGTATTGCAAAATAGCTCTTGTAATTTGGTAATACAGTCTTGGGCTGACGAAACCATAGACAAATCTGTTACTGCCTCCTAGTCCGCCACTGTACATAAAACAAAGTCGCATTCTGCGTCTGTTCTGCTGTATGCTTAAATCTTTCTAACTATGCAACGGATTTTGATGCGTTTTTTTGAAAGATGTAGTGATTCAAGAGGAAGGTTTATGTGTATAATACATGCACAACATAGTAATAAGTAAGGCAGTACGAAGTTCGCCGGTTCGACTAGTTTTAAATAAGTATTATAATAGTTTTTGAATGACATCCTAACTTTAAAAAATATTTTATCTAAATTGTAATATTGAAAAATTTACGCCCGTGGACTGTCTGTAACAAACTTTTTTGAGAACTATAAGCTAAACTCCAATAAAAAAAAACATTTTCTTATTTTGGGAATACTTAATTACTTACTTATTATTTTTGTGCGTAAATCAATACATCAATATCAATATACATAGCATAAAACAAAGTCGCTTCCCGCGTCTGTCCCTATGCATGCTTATATCTTTAAAACTATGCAAAGGATTTTGATGCGTTTGTTTTAATAGAAAGAGTAATTCAATGGTAAGGTTTTCATGTTTCATATGTGCACAACATAGAAATAGGTAAGGCAATGCAAAGTTCGCCGGGTCGACTAGTAAAATTTAGTCCCTACATTTTACATTAACGCGTATGTAAACTCTGAGTACCGTCACTTTTCATTAATAAATCTAAGAACTAAGAAAATAACTTAGTTTAGATTCAATCAAAAAATTTTTTGCACGTTGATTGGGTTTAGTCGCATAATTCCAAATTCGCAAAATGCCAATATTTCTAGTATAAAAACTTTTCATAAAAAAATTAAACCGCCGAAAAAACTGAAAAGCATTAAAAATTAGGGAAACATTTTCTATTAGGCCTTGATTTACTCACTTCTTAAAGTAATTTTGGATTACCAAGAAATTTTAGTCGGCGCCACACCACACAAGCAAATTCATTATCTTTAGAAAGCGCGATGCGCAGCGGCATACGTTTTTCGGTTGT
Source organism: Euspilapteryx auroguttella (assembly GCA_951802225.1). Classification (NCBI taxonomy): domain Eukaryota; kingdom Metazoa; phylum Arthropoda; class Insecta; order Lepidoptera; family Gracillariidae; genus Euspilapteryx; species Euspilapteryx auroguttella. The sequence continues at coordinate 5,721,048 of OX637642.1, read as the reverse complement.
TTCTTTGAATTTCAGGTAATTTAGTGATCTTTATTCGTTGATTCTGTGGCACCGACTCAAAATTTCTTGGTAATCCAAAATTACTTTAAGAAGTGAGTAAATCAAGGCCTAATAGAAAATGTTTCCCTATTATTTAATGCTTTTCAGTTTTTTCGGCGGTTTAATTTTTTTATAAAAAGTTTTTATTTTTTGCTTTTCAGTTTTTTTTGGGCAAATTTTTTTGACCCCAGCTAATCACCCTTCACAGGGTGGTCGCACCCCACAAGGTGGCCACACAACCTGGTGAAGGTTGAGGGACTAACAGGATGAGGTTCGATCACGACCGGTCGGTGAGGCGATTTGTGAGGGAGGCCTATGTCCAGCAGTGGACGTCTTTCGGCTGATTTTATTTCATTTCCAAAGATATTGTAAGTAGGTATCAAAAGTTATAATGTAACACGGAAATGCAACCTGTGAGTGGATAAATCGACCCGCCGACCAAAAAGTCACCCCTATTTTCCCACCCTTAGGGTGGGAATTTCATTTCCAAATTTTTATGGGACCAACTTCAAGGTATACCCTGTCGATTAAAAAAAGAATTATTAAAATCGGTCCACTCAGTTAAAAGTTATGCGTGATCATACATAAAAAAAAAAAATATATATATACGCGACGAATTGAGAACCTCCTCCTTTTTGTTTTTTCGTCGGTTAAAAATGTGCACCTGGCTGGGCCTCTTGTCTCTTAACTTACGATTATACTTCTATTCTACTATTAATTTATTACGATTGGTTCACGAATTGCGAGTCTCGTAATAGATCGATCGTTATAGTATAGTATAGCAATAGAATATGAATGACAAGCTAGAGAATAATCTGGGATTTTTTTCTCTTTATTATTTACATTTAAAATAATAATAAATAATACCCTTTTTTGGTCAATTTCTATTGCGATATAGCGAAATACGTTTACGACCAAATGTTTCGAACTATTTCTATTCTACTACTATTCGATAGTTGCTATTTTGCGCGTTGGGATACACACCTCTACTATATTTGTTTTACGTTTCTGATGGCTATTTTAGCGATACCAGAACCAATCACGAAAAAAAATTGTATTCTAAACCCATGGCCAAAAATAAAATAAAAACTATTCTATGATCATAATCTTAGCGCTCTTAAGTGTTTTTAACCGACTTCAAAAAAGGAGGTTATCAGTTTGACCTGTATGTATGTATGTATGTTGTCCGCGATTATCTCGAGTTTGGCTGCACCGATTTTGATGCGGTTTTCAGATAAAAACTTTTTATAAAAAAATTAAACCGCCGAAAAAACTGAAAAGCATTAAATAATAGGGAAACATTTTCTATTAGGCCTTAATTTACTCACTTCTTAAAGTAATTTTGGATTACCAAGAAATTTTAAGTCGGCGCCACACCACACAAGCAAATTCATTATCTATGTAAAGCGCGATGCGCAGCGGCATACGTTTTTCGGTTGTTTCTTTGAATTTCAGGTAATTTAGTGATCTTTATTCGTTGATTCTGGGGCACCGACTCAAAATTTCTTGGTAATCCAAAATTACTTTAAGAAGTGAGTAAATCCAGGCCTAATAGAAAATGTTTCCCTATTATTTAATGCTTTTCAGTTTTTTCGGCGGTTTAATTTTTTTATAAAAAGTTTTTATTTTTTGCTTTTCAGTTTTTTTTGGGCAAATTTTTTTGACCCCAGCTAATCACCCTTCACAGGGTGGTCGCACCCCACAAGGTGGCCACACAACCTGGTGAAGGTTGAGGGACTTACAGGATGAGGTTCGATCACGACCGGTCGGTGAGGCGATTTGTGAGGGAGGCCTATGTCCAGCAGTGGACGTCTTTTGGCTCATTTTATTTCATTTCCAAAGATATTGTAAGTAGGTATCAAAAGTTATAATGTAACACGGAAATGCAACCTGTGAGTGGATAAATCGACCCGCCGACCAAAAAGTCACCCCTATTTTCCCACCCTTAGGGTGGGAATTTTATTTCCAAATTTTTATGGGACCAACTTCAAGATATACCCTGTCGATTAAAAAAAGAATTATCAAAATCGGTCCACACAGTAAAAAGTTATGCGTGATCATACATAAAAAAAATTATATTTATTTTTGTTTGCATAATTAAATAGGCGTAATTTATTAAATTGTGTTCATACAAGTTTATTGGGTGCTTGGTTAAATTAGGGTTTCGATTTTTGTTCTTATTAAAAACTTATTAAGTATGCTTTTGAAATCTATATATATAAAACTCAAAGGTGACTGACCGACTGACTGACTGACTGACATAGTGATCTATCAACGCACAGCCCAAACCACTCGACGGATCGGGCTGAAATTTGGCATGCAGGTAGATGTTAGGGCGTAGGCATCCGCTAAGAAAGGATTTCCCAAAATTCCCTCAGGAACGGGAATTACGGGACTTTTTAGTTAGTATGAAAAATCGACATTATTGAGTGTATCAACGTGAAACTTGGTGTACAGGTTCCTCAGTGAAAGAAAGAGTGTTGAAAGAAAGAAATTTGTGTTCAGTAGATAAAAGGGTGATGATGAAAGGAATTAACTAAACTCCCATGGGAATAGGGTTACAGGACTAATTATTGAGTATGAAAAATCTATTTCCTTGAGTATGCCAACGTGAAATTTGGTCTACAAGTGTAAGGGTGTTGGAAGGAAGAAATATACTAAATTCCCACGGGAACGTAAAACGGGACTCTTTAGTTAGTATTAAAACAATGTATATTTATTTCTTTATTTCCACGTAAAAATAGGAAAACGGGTTCTTCAGTGGGTGTAATTAGATTCAGAGTTCTATTAAGAAAAAAATAACCAAAATTCACATGGTAACGTAACATTCCCAAAAACATAAAGCGCCTAAAAATCTTCAACTTTTTTTTTACTCAAGTAGGTACATATATAAGGTATGTAGGTACGTATATCCAAGTACTTTTACCCAACCAGCTAATAGAAATGTTAGAAGTTTCAGTGTCTGCATGGTGGAGTGTAGAAATGAATTTATGGAGTTGCCACGGGTACTGAAATAAGGATAGATAGTTTGAGGGGGTGCGATCAGAATTGATGTCACCAAAATCCTGAGTCGTATATCAACCATGCGAAGCTGCGGGCAAAAGCTAGTATAATCAATATATATAAAACTCTTCCGTTACTGACTGACTGACTGACTGACTGACTGACTGACTGACTGACAGACAACGCAGAGCCGAAACTACTGGGCGTAACGGGCTGAAATTTTGCATGTATGTTCCATAGGGGGTGTAGGTGAGCACTAAGAAGCGATTTCCCGAAATTCCCACGGGAACGGGAAAAAACGGGAATTTTGTTTTAATGAGAAATCTGCGCGGGAAAAACCGCGGGGCAGCCTCTAGTAATAAAGTAAAATAACAGTTTGTATTAGGATAAAAAGTTTGCAAAATCAATATTTTTTGGTTTAGCAAATTTAGTTTGTAATCAGCAATTTTGATGCTATTTTGGATTTTTTTGTTTAAAAAAAATGGTATTTAATAAGGTATGCGTCTGAATGCCACCCAAAAAACAAAATTCTATCGGATGTCCCAACAAACTGAAATTTTTAATATTGAGAATCTGGCGTTTTAAAATTTGTTTGGCATTTTGCGAATCTGGCATTATGCGACTAAACCTTTATTGAACCTACCCTAAAACAAAATTAAGGGCTATAACAGACGAGCGAACCTGTGCCACGCGGCAGCCGCTCAATTCGGGCCGCGCGGCACAGGATCGCTCGTCTGTTTTAGCCCTGAATCGAACCTTTTTTTCTTACTAGTTAATTCAACAAAAGAATGCTCATAATTTTTGTTTTATCTTCAGGTCTCCAGTCAAGCAGGAGATGCCCTAAAGGCAGTTCGTGCAATTTTTTGCATGTGTTTAAGAACCCAGACAATCGCTTCGATAACTATTTCGATAATAATAATGACAGGCAAGTATTTAAATATGTTTTAACGAGTGGGCGCCCCGCTGCTTCGCCAGCGCATTTTCCTTGAATAATTAAATTCCTAACATTCCCGTGGGAATTTTAGGATTAAAAGCCTTTGTCCTTTCTCAGGCTCTAAACTAAACCATCCATATAACAAATTTCATTCAAATCAGTTGAGTAGTTTTCTCAGGAAAGCAGGGCAGACAGACAGAGTTACTTTCGCATTTATAATATTAGTATGGAAGTATGGATTTAATCCTATTATGTACCTATACTTTAGGATATTTAACCTTTTCGGCGCCGCAGGAAATAAACGAAGTTTGCTTCCCCACGCCAAGGCATTTTACCTTCAAAAACATTAGTGATTGCAAAATTCAATCGACACACAAAATCAACCAAAATTTTTATGTGAGATAAATAAACAATGGAGTGATTAATATACGAAAAGCTAAACATTTTCCCGTTTTTTTAACTTTTGTAATGCTAGAACCCAATTAGAATTTGCTTTTATGGAGTTTTGTCTGATTACTTTCAACTGAATTATATAACAAACTAAAGCGGTGGCACGTCACTAACTACTTCATATCAAGTACTCGGCGCTGGAGAGACACAAAAACTGCGAAGTTCGATCTCGTTAAAGGGTTGTTAATCACAGAGTCGATAGTTTTTTTGTACTATATTTTTTTATCTTTTATTTAATCGTATTTAAATCTTTAAAATTATGCAACGGATTTCGATGTGGTTTTTTTTTAAATAGATAGAGTGATTCAAGAGGAAGGTTTATAAGTTTAATTACGTGCACAAGATAGTTATAGGTTAGGCGGTGCGAAGTTCGCCGGGTGGACTAGTTTTTAATAAAACGATTTATGTACCAATCAAAATAATCTCACTCAAGTAACTTAATAATTTTAAGTTCATGAGTCACATGTCATGTGATGCATTTCTCGTTACAGTTTAAGGCACCATTTTTGTCATGAGCGTGGCGGGATATTTCATTGAATCATACCTGGACAATGGGCATGGAAACACACCTCAATTTATACTCCAAAAGCTATAGTTGTTAGTTAAAAAAACGTATAGTATTAGTGTTATAAAGCTTATAATTTGAAAAAACCAATAGCCGTCAAGCTTTATTAAATTGAGTTGTATTGGGACATGGAAGTTGTTGGGTAAATTTGTCTAACACTCGTAACAACAAAATAATGTTCCCTTGGTGTTTTCGCCACCATTAAAAAACGCTCCGCTTTTGCGTTTGCAGGGGCCTTACATTATGGAGATATAAATGGGGCGGACGGAGCCTATAGTGTCGCGAGCGCATCGGTCCTTATCGTGCCCCTCCAGAGGGATCTAGGCTTCGCACCGACCGCACGCGCGTTCTTTCTTTTTTTGTATAAATACGTTATTAATTCTGGTTAAAAAAATATATAGTATCTATACTTAGTTTTCTTTTGGCAAATTATATTTTTTTTTAATTATTCTCTTTCGTCTACAAAATTAAAACTATACTTTCTATAAATTTAAAATCTAAAAATTAATATAATTTATGTTTGTAGCTGTTCGTCCCTCGACCATTGCCATAAATCAATCATAGATAACATCGTATCCAAAACGTCATTTTAAAGAACTATGTAAAATCAAAGGTTGTTTTAATTTTGAGGACATAAATAACATTTAAATTAAAAATTACAAATCTACACTTCATCAAAGAGATTTTTTAATTTTCATCAGGAATTTTCTTAAGTATCTCAATTTACATACGGTAACAAATATACAGGGTGTTTCTGACAAGGCGGTAATAAATCAAAGGAGGGATTCTGCTCACCATACCTAACAACTTTCCCAAAGCAACATGGGTCGAAATCTCAAAACAAAAATGAGCCGTCCCGTACATTGACCCCGTCAGCTGATCGAACCAATGTATGGAACAGCTGTTATTTTTTTTGAGATTTTGACCCATGTTGCTTTGGGAAAGTTGTTAGTTGTGGTGAGCAGAATCCCTCCTTTGATTTATTACCGCCTTGTCAGAAACACCCGGTATGTTGTAGAGTTTTTTTTAATGAACTTTTAACTAGTTCAAAAAAAAACAACTTATGAGGTAAGGTCCCAATAGTTCTCTGCAAATCTGTATTCCAGTAGTAGAAGCCGTGGGAAAGAATAATTTTTAAGGTAAACAAAGTCATAAATCACATTTTTGTAAAGGGTTTTTTGCAGAGTATTCTTACCTGGAATCGACGCTTTTGTTTTAGCATAAACGCATAGGCGGCGCATATTGATTTCTCACAAAAATCACGTTGTGGTTGTTTTCGGTTGGATAGGACATTGCAGGCTTGAATCACCTGATTGTCCGAAAAAGTAAGATGATTCCGTGCTTCGGAAGGCACGTTAAGCCGTTGGTCCCGGCCGCAGTAGTGGTCGTTATAACCGCGGCGACAAGCTGGCCCCTTGTCACGTTGGTAATAAAGCATAAACTCGGCTAAACGTGGGTCTGGCTCTTGAGCCAGTACCTCTGCCTAACCCTTCGGAGAATAAAAGGCGTGAGATTATGTATGTATGTTATGCATAGGCGGGGTGCCTATCCAACATACCTTACACACAAAGACAACATAATGCGACATCTATTTGTCTCTGAGCACTGCTACCTAAAGCTTTAGCAAACAAATCAAACCCATTTATGGAATTAATTGCCAATATTTTTTTTTTAGTTTTGCTGGGTATTTTCTATTACTTTGTGAATACCGTTTAAAATGTTGAAAGCTTTTTTTAAAAGACGTGATTTTGTTCTATAGTATAATATTAAATTCTATGGTGTCTATTTAAGCGTTTACCCAGCTATGTATGGATGTTTGTAAAAAATCTGTGATGACCATTTGTAGATCTAAGTGTACACGTTTCGAAGTAAACGTAGTATTAGTAGGTAGGTACTTTTACGACCAAATCCAAACTGACTTAATTCAATTCAACAATATTTTATTAGTTTCTAATTAGAACCATTGGAAAATGCGCAACGCAATTCATCTGTAGATGTACTTTCACTATTTTTTACGCTGAGCGTACCAACAGTCTAGACACAAATGTACCAAAATGTCCACTCTTTAGCACAGCACTAAAAAACTTGTCTTGCGTATGTGACGTCACAGCAGAACTTCACCTCAAGTGCTTGGCGTACGGGATATATCAAACAACTGATGAACGGGTTGCTACGCTAGAGCCGCCCGCCTACCTTATTAATTGTTGTCGACATTTTCAAAGGCGAGGATTTGTAATGTCTACAATAAAGGAATCAATAGTAAATTCTAATAGAAATTATATTATTCCAGTCCGCACTATGCGTACACGTTATGAGATGGTTGAAAAAGTGTATAGTTATAATAATTTAAAAAATATATTTGTTAGGAATCATCGAAAATTCCGAGTAATGTCACAACACTAGACCACTTCCAGTAAAGTACTTGGCGTGGGAGAGCACACTATTTTTCATTTGAAAGTTTCTTAAAGTTTATCGTCTTATTATTCTAAGTTTATTAACTTTTCACAAAATCTGTTAACATGAATTACTTCATAGAAGCTTCAAGAACAGTATCCAATTGGATTTTTCTCTTTAGAACATATAGTTGGGTCATAAAATGTAAAAATGTAAGCTACTTCCAGAGAAGTGCTTGGCGTGGTGGGAGAACTTTGTGACTACTTCATATCAAGTGCTTGGCGGTTAAAAGGTTAAAGACGATTTCATCCTTACAAGGTTCCGGTTGAAGTTTCTAATATTTGTTAGTATTCTTTGGGCAATAATAACATTTTCGTGCAAACATTTCAATTAAGTACATTTATTGAAGCTGTGTTGAAGATAAGTGCCTTTGACAGACATACGGACAGACGGAATAGCGGACCCTTAAAAATAACTTGCAATTATACAATATTTCAGAAGAAGTGAGACCCGTCGCTCGCCATCGTGGAGATGGTCTGAATCGCCAGAATTGGATATCAAAGAAAGAAGGCGGTCAAAGGAAAGAAAGAAACATCGAAGAGAACATTCGAGAGACAGTAGCAGCGATAGTAAAACTAACAGAAGGCGGAGTGCCTCGTCCCGCGAGCGCCGCCGCCGCCGCCGCCGCCGCGGCTCGCGGGACAGCGACACTAGCGATTGGTGACAAGACAATAGTAGATTGTATCACTAGGGAGCAAAGGAATATAATACTCTGGCGTAAAGATATTCCGCTTCTGGTTTCGTTATAACTCTCGCTTGTTAAAGTTTCAAGCCATTATTCCCGAGCGAACAACTTAGGCGCATTTAAAGGGGACTAAAGTAGTATTTTTCGATTAAGTGTGTTGAAAATAAAATAATTATACTCAATTATTATAAGATACTTTTTTATTAATTTTCCTAAAACAAAATACAAACTCTCTGTATGGAGCGAAATTATAATTTTTTCGTGTTTTTTTTTTTATTCTGGTGAAAGTATTTAAATTGAATATTGTACTTTACCTTTGTCAGAATAAATAAAAAAACACGAAAAAAAATTTGAATTTCGATTGCCGTTTCGACCGCGCAACCTAGTTCTGAAACAACAAAATGATATGATTACGCTCAGATTCTGTCAATATTTGTAAAACCGAATGGTAAAAAGCAGGAATTTGTCGAAGCATAAATAAGGAAGTTACGAAGGATTGATGATGTCCGCGCGAACGAAACAAGGAGAACCGCGCGGACATTGAGATCTACACTCTGCCGCGGCAGCATGCACTCACTAATTTGAACACGCGATTAAATGTTTAAAATTATCTCGAGGGTCTTGTTTTCCCGCATGTGCGAACATGCAGCAGTGCGTAGACAAATTTAATCGTTGTCTAAATCTTCCTCACCATCGAGATAGATGGGGCTGCTAGACGAAAAAAATAAGACCAATCTTTTATTTTTGATGTGGTCACACAGGGTCGGGGAAAGATATTGATTCAAATAACAAGCAGCACAGCACTATTCATTCGTTCATTGCGTTTAGTTTACATTTTTTTTATTATGAAAAGAAATGTTTTAAATGGAACGCACTAGATTATGTGAAGAATAAACAAAACGTTTTTCAAATGATCGTTGTAATTGTTTTCATTTTGTTTGTAAACACTTTTAAAACGTTTAAACAAAGTATTCTAAGTATTTTATCCAAGTAATTACGCCGATTTACGCCATAAAAAGAGAAAAACGCAGAAAGAAAGTGTGAAATGGAGTCAAAAAAGTAAGTTATTTAGTAGCGGTAGTAAGTTATTTACTTTGTTGTGCGAGCAACAGTTGTTTGTGTTCAATGTGTTGTGTGGTCATCTAGCTTCGGTCATAATTTGCGGACAGTGGATAGTTTTGGTGGCGGGAGTAGAAATCGTTTTATGGACAATACCTACCTAGATAGACTGAAAACCTATACAGAACCTAAAACGACCAAGCGAACTAGGTACCGCCTAACACGTAACTTTTTAGTGCAGGTATTATACTTATAAACCTTTCTCTTGAGTCGCTCTATCTTTTAAAAAAACGGCATCAAAATCCGTTGCGTAGTTTCAAAGATTTAAGAGCCAGTTTGCAGCGATGCTGGCGCCATTCGCGTGGAAAATTATATCTTCTAAAGTAAGACAAATAAGTATAAAAAAGTGTGGCACTGTGTGACACTGGATAATGTAGCCTAGCACCTTATTATAGCTTTTAGGTGGCCACTTTTAGCAACACTTTCTAGATTTATTTGGTCTTTAACCTAAATGCTATACAACAGTACCCTAAAAATACTAGGCTATATTATCTAGTGTCATACTGTGCCACATTTTTGATATTTACCTTAGTTTGGAAACTGGCTCATAAGCATACATAGGGACAGACGCGGAAAGCGACTTTATTAACTACGAAAGTCATGTATACTTATTAATTATTTTATTAAACTATTAACGCAATTTCAAACTAATGACTGATAAATAGCGGAGGGTGCCAATATTTAGTTTATGGTTTAATGGTTCCTATTAAAATATCAATATTAAATAGTTATACGCACAAAACAACAAAAACATAATTTGACGATTTAGATTTTTACTCTGCTGTTATAAATTAAGCCAAAAGAAATTCGTAAAAGTGACAATCATGGGGCAGTTTACCCTAGGTCGAATATTTATCAAAGACCACGTGACCTGTAGGAGAACCGGCGTACACGTCCTCCCTCTACGAGCTGCACGCAGCATCTGAAGTATTGGTGGACAGTGACAGAAGTTCAATGATTGCATACGAAGAGACAGGGACAGTCATCTGTCAGTCGTGCAAATCGGAATATTGGTTCTGCGCCACCACCTGGTTTTTAGTGAAAAGCAATGAATATTAATTTACTTTTTAATTATAACTTTTAAATCAAATTTAAATTACCAGAATTTAATTTACTTTATTATCATTATTCCTATGTAGTTTCAACAAAAACTTAGTAAGTAATTTCGAAGAACTAGCTATTCCCGTTTTTCGGAATGGTTATCTTTGACGACATAATGTATCGAGGTTTTTGTATCCTCGTGTTTTTAAATTATAAAAAACTTTGTTATAACCTCAAGAAGGTTATATTAAAGTTTCAGATCTCTACCGTCTGTAGTTTATGATAATTACTTGATTTAGAAACGCCTTCCCAGCTCGTATAGCTTCTTAATGGAAAATCTGTGACGTCCCAGCTAAAGGAGGATGAAAACATTGCCTGAAAAAAAAAATTGCTTTCTTACTCAACGAATTCTAATTTTTTTTTGCGATACCGCCTTAAAAAACGTGTCCCGAAGAATGACCCTATAGTTTGAATAAAAACCACAGAACAAGGAAGATGCTCTATGACTCTAAGTGTCTGCCTCTTCGATTTTCGTGGTTTTTAAGATGATTGTAATCATGAACCCCAAAGGCAGACACGTGCTAATGAATTACCATAGTTTTTTTTTTTACATTTTTACAACTCCGTCCCATGAAAACGCAGAGCCCTAATTGTCTGTCTTTTCGATTTTATTTAGTTTCAAGATGATTGTAACCATGAACCCCAAAGGCAGACACGTGCAAATGATTTAGCATAGTTTTTTTTTTGACAAGTTCAATCCGCTGTAACGCAAAAACGCTGCGACATAGGACAAAATTTTACTGAACCAAATCAATTCGTACTGACCTAAACTGCAACTCACCGCGATGTGGATTCCGTGCAAGTACTTTACCGAAATGCTACCCACCTTCTTATCATGGATGGTCTGTTTATCATTCCATCCATACAGCTCTGCACATTCGTCTACTTTGTGAAGCCATACAATAATTGTTTGCTCTTTGCACATTGGATCGAAGTCAGGTATTACATTGTTGCTTAATACGGGGAAACTGTCTCGTTCACTAGTACGACTGTTCAATATTTTTAAAAATTGCAGAAAAGAAATCAGATGCTGAATCATACCTTGAATTTCCAGTATCCTGATGGTCCCTTCTAGGGCTCGGTCTCCGTCCTCGGAGCTCAGACGCGCATTGCTGCTCGCGTTCAAGTCCCCTCCCGGGGCTCTGTCTCCGATATTGGAGCTCACTCCTTGCGGAACTTTGTTGCTCTCGTTCTTTGTCCTCACTTTGGTCTGGTCTCCTGATCTCCGTAACAGAAAGCTCAGGCTCAGCTCTGCATTCTTTACGTCTCTAGTCCCTGCTAGGACTTCTGCTCAGTCTTCGTTTCCGAGATTCTGACTCACCACATCGATCACGTTGGTGTTCTCGAAGAATTTTACTCTTTAGAACCAGTAGACGTTCCCTTTCAGCGTCCAGTTCCTCTTCTCTTTCTTTAAGCCGTCGCAGCGGGCTCCCACTCCTCATACAACTTCGCTCCCGGCTGCGGCTGCTACGGATTCTATCACCCAAACTGTCTTCAGCTAGGTCAGGAACGTCTTTGGATCCCTCCGGCAATATGGGGGTCGAACTTCGAATATACGCTTCGACTTCTTCGTCATTCTCCATTTCGATAATCTGAAACTTCGAAATTGATTTTAGAGGTTGTACCATTACGAAAATTCTCTTTTCATTTTATAGATATATCTTAGTATTACTATGCTATTTAGATGCGATACACTTTTACAAAATTTACAATAATTTTATTAGTTTATTTTATATGAAAGAAAACAAAGTAAGAAAAAAAATAAAATTATTAGATTTAACCGTTTTAGTGGCAAGACCTTTCGAGTAACAAGTAAATAAGAGGACAAAACCGAGGGTAGTATGCCTTAATAGACCGGAAAATACAATACTAATAATTCACCACCCGACTGAGTTTTATTTGGTATCGATTGAAAAATAAAAAAGGACATCATTTTAATTCCGAAAATTATAGAGGCATTAATCGAAACAGTGTATGCGACAGATCTACTGAATTACTATAGGTAATCAACTAAATATATTAAATAACAATTCATGTTTGAATCTTATTCCTATAAATAGGAATAAGATTCAAATTCAAGAAGGAAATTTCCTTCCCAGATTTGTACGTTTCGTACCTTATTGAAGTAATATACTCAAGAAGAATGAATATAACCAACTATTTACGTAGAGTGTTATTATTATAAATCCTGACATCTGTGTATAACTTAAGTATCTGTAACTACCTCCAGGGAGTGCCCTGGCAAAGCAGAAACAAAAACATGTGTAAATTTGAAGGTTATTATACACCTTCAAGGAGTAGCCTTGACAGAGATGTATAACTTGCGTATTTGTTACTAACTCCAGGGAGTGCCCTGGCAAAGCAGAAACAAAAACTTGTGTAAATTCGAAGGTTATAATACACCTTCGAGCGGTTATTCCCAGTTGTCGCCACTGGCAACGTTCCCAGTTCCCACTGGGGACAAATGGGAAAAAAATTCCCATTTGTCACCACCTGTCGCGGGTGGTGACGAGTGGGATTTTTTTTTCCCATTTGTCACCACCTGGTTCAGAGTGGTTAGAGATAGGACGAAAAAAACCCAGTTGTTGTTAGTGGCGTGATTTCGAATGTTAAATTGCTTTACCATAAAAGTTAGATAAAAAAGGGGAGTACAGTGGCGGACACGATCGGCGTAACACTTCCGGTTTTTCCGTATTGCAAAATTACTCTTGTTCTTTGGTACAGTGGCGGACACGATCGGCGTAACACTTCCGGTTTTTCTGTATTGCAAAATAGCTCTTGTTCTTTCGCAATACAGACTAGGGCTGACGAAACCATAGACAAATCTGTTACGGCCTCCTAGTCCGTGACTGTACTGCAGTCTAGGGCTGACGAAACCATAGACAAATCTGTTACGGCCTCCTAGTCCGCCACTGTACGTCGCCTCGATCATAAAAAAGTACCACTATCGGGTATACATTTATTCATACAACATTTTTAGATTTTTTTTATGGATAGCGCCCCTAAGGCTACACTCTAACCTTCTCCTAGTCTTGTTGTCTTACTGTATTCGCCGGCAAGTAAACTTCCTCAATAGGCAAGTGCTGCTCACCAGGGAGGCGGTTAGGGGTGTCGTCTTCCACCTGTGTTGGAGGCGGCGTCTGTTGCGGTTTTAATATGGTGCCGAGTTGTAGGCGTTGAAGGACCAGTTTGTTAGAGAAAATAAATCATTTCTTTTTTACAAAAAGAGACCCGTCTTCAACGAACTGCAACAAACAAAATCTGAGAACTTCCTCTTTTTCGAAGTCTGCAAATAGGTACAGTGGCGGACACGGAGGCCGTAACAGATTGTCTATGATTTTTTATGCGACGCAACTGAGCGAAATGAGCGAGCAAGATAACATTATTTTTGTCAACCTCTCCACCGACACGACAACGAACTTCACGCCGTGCAAAAGACGCATGTGTGTGTCTGTGTGTAGGTGTAACCCATAGACATAGTAGAACGAACGCTAGGTGTTTTTATATTCGCCCATTCTGAGCAGGCAAAGTAACATTGTCTATACAGCCAAGTCTTCAGAAAATATATTTATTAGTAATAAAGTTGTCAGGTATTATGTAGTAGGCGTGTTGCTTTGTTTTCCCTATTTCCCTAACCAGTTCCTAACTTATCCACGTGCATTTAAATGTCTAAAGATGCTCTAAGGTCTAAAGCAATCACAAGTAGGTATGAAAGTATAGGTATAACTAATAACTATACTTACATACTTCTTTTTAAAGTTAACAGAAAGATTCGACAAATGGTCCGTCATGCTAAGCAATCAGCTGTTTTCGCGCGAAACAAAATAAATAAATTTAAATATGTATATGTGAACAAACTAGGGATTTTGCGAACACCCGGATAATTTGATATAAGTGTCGTAGTAAGATTGGATAATTAGGTTTTTTGCAAAAAAAACTAGGGATTTTGCGAAAACCCGGATAATTTGATATAAGCATTACTTTTTTTCAATCATACTGACATTAAGCAGTTTTTTTGCAAAAGACCTAGTATAATTGGAAACTTTGAAACCTTCCTTAACCCTGATTGGCTAGATTATTGCTTGCTGGTAAACTCTTATTCTGATTGGTTCGTTAAAATATCCTTTGACGCTACAGAGAACCAATCAGAACAGAATAAGAGTTTACTAATCTAACCAATCACGGTTAAGGCAGCTTTCAGATTTTTCAATTATACTAGGTTTTTTGCAAAGCTTACTGGAAACTCTTATTCTGATTGGTTCGTTAAAATATCCTTTGACGCTACATAGAACCAATCAGAATAAGAGTTTACTCATCTAGCCAACCACGGTTAAGGCAGCTTTCAGATTATTCAATTATACAAGTTTTTTTGCAAAAAAACGGCTTTATGTCAGGATGATGAAAAAAAATTAATGCTTATATCAAATTATCTGGGTTTTCGCAAAATCCCTAGTTTTTTTGCAAAAAACCTAATTATCAAATCTACTACAACAACATTACTTTTTTTTCAATCATCCTGACTAGGGTGTCCAATTTCCCGGCCTATTTCATTTCCCGGGAAACGGGAAAAAAATTAAAAATTTCCCGGGATTCCCGGGATCCCGGGAATTTTCAAAACCTTTAATAAATCATGTTATTTCTACAAAAAATAGATCGATTACTTGAAGTCGAAGTTTTATAGTAATTTTAATTAAAATAATCATACAGTCAATGGCAAAAAATGAGGCTCGGGTCCCATATAAAACACTTTGATTTTCTTTTCTCAAAACGCGCCAAAATATCGGGATGGCTTGGCAATGGTGTTTAACAATTCTTCGAAAAAGTAATTAAAAATGTGTTTTTTTTTTAACAGAAAACAGACAAATAAAAAGCTCTATTTTATATGGAGTTGGGACTTGTATTTTTTTTTGTTTTAAGGCTACTAACAAAAGGGGTTTCATCATTTAAACATTTTTGATCAATAAAGATTGGGTTAACTGACTGACCAATTTTATAGTCTCTTTAGTTGTTTTTTTTTTCCATAACTTTTTCGAAGATTTGATTGCAAACCCGATATTTTTGCGAATATTGAGGAAAAAAAGTGCATACTTAATGGTTTTTATCTCCATCCGTATCATAACTTTCCTACAATATGTTCAGAAACTATAAGACAATGGCATATTTTAAGACACCTGTATAAGTGGTGCATCTTAATTTTTACTTTACTTTATAGATAACCGAACTTTATTTACGTACAAGTTTAGAACATCTGCTTTGAAAAAAATATAATATTTGGTTGTGATTATCGACTGTGTCGAAATTCTTGCTCCATACATTTATTTGAATCTCAAATTTTTAAAATCGACTTGAGAATCCAAATCGACTAAGTCTAGATTGTTTATGAATTAAAAAAAAACTTAGAATGTCAGACATTTGTTTCGAACGAACTTCTAAAGATCAGTATTGTATTTTGCCGTGAAATAAGTATTCCACCAAAAAAAATTCTTAAAATATTGTAGAAAACTTATGATATGCATTAGATAAAGTTATGTTATGCAACTAGAAGACATAATTAGGCATTAAAACACTCATGTGATCTTATTATACCAAACACGTGTATTAATGCCTCATATTATGTACCAGTCACATAAATAACTATTAAGTATATGGGACCCCCTTTCCTAAAAGTTTGACCAAGCCACATTTTTTACCGTTGAGTGTATGATAGTTTCAATTAAAATTGCGGTAAAAGTTTGATCTAAAGTAATCTAAGTATCAATTTTTTGTGGAAATAACAGGATTTATCAAAGGTCTGAATAGTCCAATACCGATATGAGAATTGATTCGTTAGTATTTCATTCGAATTTCGCTATGGTATATTTTTCCCGGGATTCCCGGGAACTAGGGATTTTTTTCCCGGCAAGAAGATCGGCCGATTTCCCGGGAATTCCCGATCCCGGGATCCCGGGTAGGAAACCCTAATCCTGACATAAAGCAGTTTTTTTTGCAAAATACCTAGTTTAATTGATAAATCTGAAACCAGCCTTAACTCTGATTGGCTAGATTATTGCTTGCTGGTAAACTCTAATTCTGATTGGTTTTCTGTAGCGTCAAAAGATATTTTAACGAACCAATCAGAATAAGAGTTTACCAGCAAGCAATAATTTAGCCAATCAGAGTTAAGGAAGGTTTTAAAGTTTTCAATTATACTACGTTTTTTGCAAAAAAAACTGCTTTATGTCAGGATGATTAAAAAAAAAAAGGAATGCTTATTTAAATTAGCCAAAAATTCCTCAAACGACAAAGGATGCGGGAGTGTACAGTCACGGACTAGGAGGCCGTAACAGATTTGTCTATGGTTTCGTGAGCCCTAGACTGTATTACCAAAGAACAAGAGCTATTTTGTAATACAGAAAAACCGGAAGTGTTACGCCGATCGTGTCCGCCACTGTACTAAAACCTTCTCCTAAATGTAACAAATACATTACTGAAAACCGCATCAAAATCGGTTCAGCCAAACGCGAGATAATCGCGGACAAACATACATACATACATACAGTTCAAACTGATAACCTCCTTTTTTGAAGTCGGTTAATAAGTTCGATATCTCCTAAAATCTCCTCTAACAATATATTTTTATTATAATTTTTAATGTTATCTTGTCTCACGACCTCATGAAGCTATATAGTAGCTACATTGCACCTCCTTTTGTGTAAGTTGTCGTCGTCATAGTTACTAATAACAAATCCGTCACCGTAATGTCTGTATGTCTGTCTGTCTGTCACTCTGGCACTCACCAAAAAGTCTCTAACACTAGATTTCTGTATTTTTTAGGAAGTATTGATAAAATACATTGTTTGCTCTTCAAATTTATGTTTTGATTTTTTTCAGATGTGCCTCCCCAATCAAGAAAATCAAAAAAGACAAGCGCATTCAAGAAGCGACTAGTAAAATAATAAAAGATTTGAATACAACTGGGCAAGAAATATACATATTCACAAATGATGCTTTAGTTTCATTTATTTTCAGGGCTGTAATAATTATCGTACAGAAACTGTTGTCTGGTAAGTATGCGATGCGACTAGATAATGACTTTTATGACGATAGTTAAAAGTCACATAGCCAGCTTATAGTTTCTTTACAAGAATCAAGAATATATTAATATTATAATTTAAAGAATTTGAAATATAAAAAATTTAGGTAAGGATGCCAAAAAAAAAGAAGGCTGAATACGCTGGGGACCTTTGCCCAATATAAGCTTACAATCTCAGAATAATAATAATACAAGAACAAGTCTATACAGTCAATCACTCAGTGCGCAGTGGAGACAGATGAGCTATACACACCTATAGAGATATTATTATGTGTATGACAGCTAGGGATGTTAATCAACTACTTACGTGCCAATTAACGAGATGTCGATAAGTTCTTTGCAGTGGGTATACTTACCGGTTTTCTTTTGCATCTAATACTTTACGCAGAAGAAATCTTGCGGGAAAGCTAGTTGATTTAGTTGATGTATTTTTTTTTACAAATAATGTTTTTTAAAAGCATTTATTTAAATTGCATTGCAATGTATTTATGAATGATTGTTCGGATGAAATGTTACAACTCAATTTTGAAGCAGATATCTTTAAGGTGGTAACTCTCGGTATGGCGCGAAATTCAAATTTTTGAACTTAATCAAAAATGAATACTTTTGCCATAATAATTAAAAAATGCGAAAAAAATTGAATTTCACGCCATACCGAGAATTACCACCTTAAGCTATTGAGATTAAATTTTGTTCAAAATTTTGTTTATTGTTGATGAAAGATTGTTCTTCGTCAGTACTGATAGTTTAGCTCTCTCTTCTTCCGCGTAGGTATGTATAAAGATTGTACTTAAAAGAATTCGCGAATGTAAAAAACCAGCTCCCACATGCTAATCGTTATTATCACATACTAACGTTTTTGAAAGACAGAGTTACCGATTTTGTGTATATAAGAAACTTGATATTTGGTTTTTCACCCTATACAATACATACACAAAATCAGTAGGTCTGTCTTCCAAAACCGTTGCAACGTTCCAATGTGGGAAACGGTTTTTTAGATACGCAAAGTCATTTAAAATTTATTAATAATTTCCTTTTTACAAAAAAAAAACCCCCCCCGCCTTCAATAAAATAGGTACAGTCACGGACTAGGAGGCCGTAACAGATTTGTCTATGGTTTCGTCACTGTATTACAAAGAACAAGAGCTATTTTGCAATACAGAAAAACCAGAAGTGTTACGCCGATCGTGTCCGCTACTGTACTAAAACCTTTTCCTGAATGTAACAAATACTTTTGTGAAAACCACATCAAAATCGGTTCAGCCAAACTCGAGATAATCGCGGACAAACATACATACATATATAAAAACATACATACAAGTCAAACTGATAACCTCCTTTTTTGAAGTCGGTTAAAAACGAATACTTTCGTCATATTATATAAAAAACACAAAGATTTATGAATTTTGCGCCATACCGAGAGTTTCCACCTTAAATCCGCCCGGCCGGCTAGAGTTTTAGCGAGAAAACAAACCCCGATTGATTTTTATATCTTTTAATAGATAGAAGCTAGAAGATTATCATAAGATTTTAGTGTTACAGTTACATTACTATACTGTGCAGATTATAAACATATGATAAAAAAACATCGACTCTAACGTTGGTCGCGGCACATCACTAAAATCTCGAGTGGGGAGCCAGTGGGGAGTGTGGTTAGGTGCGGTGTGGAGGCGGGCTTGTGCGTGCCCGCCTCTCACGTCTCCTTCAACCCCGCGATTATTGAATTGTTTTTATAAAAATAAGTATGAAAATCGACTTCCCGGTGAAATGTAATACTTGATTTCGATTTAGTGTGTTTTCTGGTATAATTTTTGCAACAATCAACTGCACATTTCACCATAGTGACGGCGAAATACGAACAAAATCTCTCCAGGACCGCACGATGCAAGTAATCAGCACAGACTATAGACGCTCGCGGCGGGAACGCCTTTTTGTTCTCACCTGTGTCTACTGTTCCCACTTGGATGTACTCCCTCTATAGCTGTAATATGTATACTCTAAGCTTACAATTAAGAATAAAAAGAACTATCATACATCACTAGTGTTACCGCATCTTGGACTGACAACGCTAGAAGCCTTTGCCCGCCTACCCACGTAGTGATTTACCCAGCGCTGCCAGCGCCATCATGCGGCAAGGATGGACAACAGATAATTGGTCAAGACGGAGTTTATTTATTACTAATTAATGTTTTACATCTAATCACAAATACTTTATTAGGTTTATTAGGTACCATAAATTATGTTTTATGTCGCAACGCCAGTTGGCAGTGATGTGGACTGAGTAAGCGTGTGCACCCGGGTTCGATTCCTGGGCGGGGCGAATATTGATATGATGTACTTATATCAATGTTTGTTTCCGGTCTGGGTGTGATGTTCGTCTCTGTGTGTGTTTCGGGCACCCTAGATACAGGTTCTTCCTAGTTAGGGGCTCTGAGTGTGATGTGTTATTATTATTAATATAAAATCCGCGAAAAAATTTGAATTTCGTGCCATACTGAAAGGGGCCACTTTAAGATTTCAAGTTCAAGTTAGGGAGTAAGTCTTAAAAATGGAACATTAAAAAATCCTTAAAAAATAAAAGGGCCCAGGGCGGCAAATCTCTCAACCAAAGACGACCGACCCGCAATTGTCTCGCCGGCGACTTCGTCAACCAATGAGGGGTTTTCAAAGTGACAGAAAAGAAAAAAAAAAGTTTCTTAATATGCCGGTAGATGGCGGTGTCTAAAGCTATATAAGAGAAATGGGAAATCGAATATTGACTGAATCTTTGGATTGGATCATTTTCTGCTAAGTATAAATCTTAATTTCACCTACTCCGTCACTGCCTCAGTTAAATTTTAATTTTTATGTTTCATTTTGATCTATTGAATCATTCATTTCATCTTGACCTATTGCTCCTGGCAGAGCGCCATCTAGTAGCAGCTTAATGAAACTTGTTTTTTTCTTCTGAGCTGTCAAATTGAAAACCCCTCATTGCTGTGTTATTTGGGCGTGTAACAGAAATCACATGTGTTAAAGTGGCAATGGTTAACAAAGTCGCCAAAAAGTCAACCACGAGCCGATCGTTCCCAGTTAAGAAATCTGCCCCCCAGGTCATATATTTGGGGTAGAACGCAAAGCAAAGGGTCACCACTGTCCCCTATTTAAGTATGTACACTCATCTGTCATGCACCCTAGTGGAAATTTTTGTGGTTTTCAGAGGAGGACATCTTTTTGTTAGTGGTTTTCTGGTGGTTTGAGGAGCCTTTTCTGGTGGATTGCTATTTCAACCGTTGGCAACACTGGCCATTGGCAACACTGCTGCCAACTGAGCCACGGAGCAGTCAAATACGGATTGACTCGTAATTGTCTTGTTATTTTTGGCGAGTTCGTTAACCATTGCTGTTTTCTTTGGGCGTGTAACAGAAATCACATTTGTTAAAGCGGCAATGGTTTTTTTGTTTTTTATTTTAGTTATAAGTATTTACTGTTTTAATTTTTGTTTTGTAAATGTATTTTCTAATGTATATATTATGTATGTGTGTGTTGCTGTAAATAAACATTTTCTATTCTATTCTATTCTAATGGTTAACGAAGTCGCTAACAAGTCAATTACGAGTCGATCGTTTTTAGTTAAGAAATATGCCTCCCAGGTCATATATTTGGGGTAGAACGCATAGCAAAGGGTCACCACTGTCCCCCATTTTACGTATGTCCACTCATTTGTCATGCACCCTAGTGGAAATTTTAGTGGTTTTCAGAGGGGGACATCTTTTTGTTAGTGGTTTTCTGGTGGTTTGAGAAGCTTTATCTGGTGGATTGCTATTTCAACCGTTGGCAACACTGAGTAGTACCTATCTCTAGTTGGTCTGTGATACCTACGTAGGTAGTAGGTAGGAGTACCTAGGGGTGGTTTACCTTCTCCTCTCTGATCTGACTGAATTTGTGTAAAAATGGTTAACAAGATCAAGTGTAACATATTTTTCCACACACTGAAACTTTTGACCTCTCACCATTGTAATGTGTCTTCTGCAAGAATTAGACAACTATTTAGTTCAACAACATTATTAGACGAAAAGAAAATATTCGCTTCTAAAAGCAATTCTGAAAGGGACAATATTATAGCAGGTAGGTAATACTACATAAGGTCAGTGTGGGCAAGTCCGACATAGTTTTCTCCGAATTCACTGTGAGATTACATAAGAACTGATATTTGCATTCTACGCCGATTTATGTGCTCGAAGGTAATAGAGTATGAAATGTTTTTTTATTTACCAATGCAGAAAATATATTCACTTTCATAAGCTTCGAGATATAGATATTTAAAAAAAAAATTGAAAATAGACGGACTTCCCGCAAATGAAGGGCAAGTCCGTCTTGTGGTTTATTATCAAAATCTTCTATAGAAATACCCTTGAGAAATTCTTTCAGATGATAACGACAAATGGCTTGGCACTTTGGTTTTAATTCCGTTGTAAATACAGTTGAGGTTTCGATGATAATCCAATTTTATCATTTTTAGGGCAAGACCGTCATATCCAAGCAGGCAGGGGTTGTATACTTTTTTTTATTTTAAACAAAATAAATAATTGTGTAAGTATATAAATGACCCCCAATATAATGAATGGTGCTAAAGGCGATTTCGCCGTGAAGTCCATCTTCATTATACAATAAAATCAAGCTCAAAGCTGTTCAAAAGTTGATTTTCAACAACTTGCACTATACTCAAGGTTTACAATATCTGATATTATGGGAATTCCGTCATAGGCGGACTTTCCGATTTTTACTAGACGGACTTCCCAACTTTAATATTTGAATGTTATGATTCTTTTTGGATGAGAAAATTGTTTAAAACAAGTGATTTTATCAAATCTCCTGTAAGAAAAACAAAGAAGGATTATTAAATTACCCATGTAGAAACAGGAAATGGTAAAACTCCTTCAATTTCCATTTTTTCCAAAATTATTTCGGAAGTACAGTGGCGGACACGGTCGGCGTAACACTTTCGGTTTTTCTGTATTGCAAAATAGCTCTTGTTCTTTGGTAATACAGTATAGGGCTGACGAAACTATAGACAAATCTGTTACGGCCTCCTAGTCCGTGACTGTACGTCACTGCTAAACTTCAAGTTCAAATAGGCAAAAAAAATGTTTGCCAAATTTCTCCTAAGATAATGCTTGTAGTGACATCTATGATAATTAGCTGAAAAGTAATTTACAAATCTGCTTTACTGATCGAATCGTAACCGCTAAATTCCTTTTAGAACGGAAGTTATTGCCGCTAGACGGACTTACCTCCCAGACGGACTTCCCCACATTGACCTTACATATTAAACTTAAATAACATTACACCCTAAAACAACCGACCGACCCACAATTTGCCTTCCTATTTTGTTTTACAGGATTTGATGTTAAGAAAGCAAAATTAATAAGCCTAATGAATTTCAATAGTGCAGAAGATGCAATGCCATTTTACAGATTACCCATGTCCAAACTCCTTATGATATTTAAAAGAATTAAATTGGATGAAGACACTGGATTCAGCAAAAATAGACTTTATTATATTGCAGATCGTATACAGGTATAAATTTGTCTTTTTCTTTGGTATACGTATGATGAAAGACAACCTCCATGGTTCAAGTGGTGATTAAACTAGACTACATTTAGTACACTACCTCATGTAGTTTCCTAAATAAGGACAAGTGTAATCACAGTTAGGCAGGTAGGACACTAAGTACATATCGGAGATTGATGGGTACTGACACTAACTGTCCATGTCCTATTAGTTGGAGTCCCTCTGATGAGGGGATATAGGCATATATCATAATAACATGTAGTTTAGTCTAAGCGCCCTTTCAGTTGGCAGTGAGGTTGACTGTGACTATGGAAGTCCAGGTTCAATGCTCGTTAGTGATAAACAGTTATAAGATGTATGTTCATTTTAGGCTTCTTGGTATGGCTATGTTTTCATGTCAATGTATGTGTTTTGGGCACCTTAGTTACAGGTTCTTCCAGTTGGGGGAGAATGTGATTTATTAAATTTGTTACACCAAGCTACCAACTGCCAAAGGGCAATGTTGTTCAAGTACCAGATACCTATTAGCTAGTATTTTGTCAAATAAAAATAGAAATCATTTTTATTGTTCATACGCAGTACCTATTTTTTTGTCTTCAAATTGGGTGTGTTTTATATGTTTCATTGTAATGTTGTTTTTGTTATAGCAACCTGCATCACTACTTTGTGAACCAGTATCCCAACGAACATTTGTGTATACTTTATCATCTCAATGGTTGACAAGCTCAATTGATGTGCTAATGGGTGAGATTTTTAATTATAAATCTTCTTAAACCAAACTTTTCATTTGGCTTTCGGGGTTTTTTGTGAAATAGATAATTTTTAATGCAAGATTGTACTTCCTACTATGTGGATTTTAATGTTATTTGGTACTAATAATCTAAAATTTGGCATCAACATACTTACCTTGAATTTACTAAATCTCTTAGCTAGATTAAAGATAAAAAGACTTAAATCTCTGACAGAGTTCGGCATACCTGGAGAAAGAATAGCCCGAGACCTGTGGGTGCTGAAGTACCACCACGCGACCATTCGGCGCCGCCTGCAGCTCGTGCGCGCCCGCGGCGTCGACAACCTCTACCCGTGGATGGTGAGGTGTTCTCAAGATATTCTTGATAGGTAAATTTCCTAACAATTACAATGAAATTACCTATATTAACCTTTTAACCGCCAAGCACTTGATATGAAGTAGTCACAAAGTTCTCCCACCACGCCAAGCACTTCTCTGGAAGTAGCTTACATTTTTACATTTTATGACCCAACTATATGTTCTAAAGAGAAAAATCCAATTGGATACTGTCCTTGAAGCTTCTATGAAGTAATTCATGTTAACAGATTTTGTGAAAAGTTAATTAACTTAGAATAATAAGACGATAAACTTTAAGAAACTTTCAAATGAAAAATAGTGTGCTCTCCCACGCCAAGTACTTTACTGGAAGTGGTCTAGTGTTGTGACATTACTCGGAATTTTCGATGATTCCTAACAAATATATTTTTTAAATTATTATAACTATACACTTTTTCAACCATCTCATAACGTGTACGCATAGTGCGGACTGGAATAATATAATCTCTATTAGAATTTACTATTGATTCCTTTATTGTACAGTGGCGGACTAGGAGGCCGTAACAGATTTGTCTATGGTTTCGACAGCCCTAGTCTGTATTACCAAAGAACAAGACCTATTTTGCAATACAGAAAAACCGGAAGTGTTACGCCGACCGTGTCCGCCACTGTACACATCACAAATCCTCGCCTTTGAAAATGTCGACAACAATTAATAAGGTAGGCGGGCGGCTCTAGCGAAGCAACCCGTTCATCAGTTGTTTGATATATCCCGTACGCCAAGCACTTGAGGTGAAGTGCTGCTGTGACGTCACATACGCAAGACAAGTTTTTTAGTGCTGTGCTAAAGAGTGGACATTTTGGTACATTGTGTCTAGACTGTTGGTACGCTCAGCGTAAAAAATAGTGAAAGTACATCTACAGATGAATTGCGCTGCGCATTTTCCAATGGTTCTAATTAGAAACTAATAAAATATTGTTGAATTTAATTAAGTCAGTTTGGATTTGGTCGTAAAAGTACCTACTACTACGTTTACTTCGAAACGTGTACACTTAGATCTACAAATGGTCATCACAGATTTTTTACAAACATCCATACATAGCTGGGTAAACGCTTTAATAGACACCATAGAATTGAATATTATAGTATACTATAGAACAAAATCACGTCTTGTAAAAAAAGCTTTCAACATTTTAAACGGTATTCACAAAGTAATAGGAAATACCCAGCAAAACTAAAAAAATATATTGGCAATTAATTCCATAAATGGGTTTGATTTGTTTGCTAAAGCTTTAGGTAGCAGTTCTCAGAGACAAATAG
Source organism: Euspilapteryx auroguttella (assembly GCA_951802225.1). Taxonomy (NCBI): domain Eukaryota; kingdom Metazoa; phylum Arthropoda; class Insecta; order Lepidoptera; family Gracillariidae; genus Euspilapteryx; species Euspilapteryx auroguttella. Next base: position 5,695,686 of record OX637642.1, on the reverse strand, counting down.
ATGTCGCATTATGTTGTCTTTGTGTGTAAGGTATGTTGGATAGGCACCCCGCCTATGCGTTTATGCTAAAACAAAAGCGTCGATTCCAGGTAAGAATACTCTGCAAAAAACCCTTTACAAAAATGTGATTTATGACTTTGTTTACCTTAAAAATTATTCTTTCCCACGGCTTCTACTACTGGAATACAGATTTGCAGAGAACCATTGGGACCTTACCTCATAAGTTGTTTTTTGTGAACTAGTTAAAAGTTCATTAAAAAAAACTCTACAACATATATTTGTTTACGTATGTAAATTGAGATACTTAAGAAAATTCCTGATGAAAATTAAAAAATCTCTTTGATGAAGTGTAGAGGTTGTAAAAAGAGACTTTACAATTATTTGTAATTTTTAATTTAAATGTTATTTATGTCCTCAAAATTAAAACAACCTTTGATTTTACATAGTTCTTTATAATGACGTTTTGGATACGATGTTATCTATGATTGATTTATGGCAATGGTCGAGGGACGAACAGCTACAAACATAAATTAAATTAATTTTTAGATTTTAAATTTATAGAAAGTATAGTTTTAATTTTGTACATATTTGTATTTGAGGACGAAAGAGAATAATAAAAAAAAAAATTGCCAAAAGAAAACTAAGTATAGGTACTATATATTTTTTTATCCAGAATTAATTACGTAATTATACAAAAATAGAAAGAACGCGCGTGCGGTCGGTGCGAAGCCTAGATCCCTCTGGAGGGGCACGATAAGGACCGATGCGCTCGCGACACTATAGGCTCCGTCCACCCCATTTATATTGTCTTCATAATGTAAGGCCCATGCAAACGCAAAAGCGGAGCATTTTTTAATGGTGGCGAAAACACCAAGGGAACATTATTTTGTTGTTACGAGTGTTAGACAAATTTACCCAACAACTTCCATGTCCCAATACAACTCAATTTAATAAAGCTTGACGGCTATTGGTTTTTTCAAATTATAAGCTTTATAACACTAATACTATACGTTTTTTTAACTAACAACTATAGCTTTTGGAGTATAAATTGAGGTGTGTTTCCATGCCCATTGTCCAGGTATGATTCAATGAAATATCCCGCCACGCACATGACAAAAATGGTGCCTTAAACTGTAACGAGAAATGCATCACATGACATGTGACTCATGAACTTAAAATTATTAAGTTACTTGAGTGAGATTATTTTGATTGGTACATAAATGGTTTTATTAAAAACTAGTCCACCCGGCGAACTTCGCACCGCCTAACCTATAACTATCTTGTGCACGTATTAAACTTATAAACCTTCCTCTTGAATCACTCTATCTATTTAAAAAAAAACCGCATCGAAATCCGTTGCATAATTTTAAAGATTTAAATACGATTAAATAAAAGATAAAAAAATATAGTACAAAAAAACTATCGACTCTGTGATTAACAACTCTTTAACGAGATCGCACGATCGAACGACTTCGCAGTTTTTGTGTCTCTCCAGCGCCGAGTACTTGATATGAAGTAGTTAGTGACGTGCCACCGCTTTAGTTTGTTATATAATTCAGTTGAAAGTAATCAGACAAAACTCCATAAAAGCAAATTCTAATTGGGTTCTAGCATTACAAAAGTTTAAAAAACGGGAAAATGTTTAGCTTTTCGTATATTAATCACTCCATTGTTTATTTATCTCACATAAAAATTTTGGTTGATTTTGTGTGTCGATTGAATTTTGCAATCACTAATGTTTTTGAAGGTAAAATGCCTTGGCGTGGGGGAGCAACCGTCGTTTATTTCCAGTGGCGCCGAAAAGGTTAATCCCTCGCTCATGCCAGGTCAACTTTAAGTTGACGATACCGACGTAACGTAACCTCACCGCTCCCCCGGAACGGCAGATGGTGAGGTATCAATGGGGATTTTCCTGTGTTATCAGAAAAACGGATTAAATTAATCATGTTTTATTAATAAAGATTTGTTATATATTATTTTAAAGTAGATACCTATCTATTTTAGATCAATACAAATATCATTGGACACAAAGAATATCTTGGGAGATAATCTATCAACACAAATGTATTTAGCAAAAAGACTGAATGTACCCATGGAAGCTGTTGAAGAAATGTGCGCTAGATTCCCATCACTGAGGACTATAAGAGTAACAAAGGTAAGTGTTATTTTTAAAATATTAAGGGGCGAAAAGGTGCGAAACTAGCGCCACTGCGATAAATAATTAATATCTTTTAAACCATGGCCAAAATCAAAAATATGCGTCTTTGACTCCCTAGATAATAATGCTTAGAATTTTTAAGATTATCAAGGGAGTCAAAGACGCATAGTTTTGATTTCGGCCATGGTTTAAAAGCTATTAATTATTTATCGGGAGTGGCGCCAGTTTTGCACCGTGTAAGCCCCTAATGTATAGGTAATATTAAATTTTATAAGTATAAGTTTTTATTATAGACTAGCTGTCCCGGCGAATTTCGTATCGCGCCTTACAATTTGTATGGGAAAAATAAATTGTTACTACTACTAACTTCCTCCCATTTTTTTCATATTATGTTCTCTCACCTTTTAAACATTCCCTGAACTACTACGAACATTTCAAAACCAAAATCAGCTAAATCAGCCCGGCCGTTCTCGGTTTAAGCGAGACTAACGAAACATGATTATTTTTTATATATAAAGGGATTAGGATCATTTGACTAAGTGCTAGTACAGACGATGCCTCCGCGCCGCCGCTGCCCCGCCGCGCAATATGCTCACAATCATGCAAATTTTATCGCTACACTGTACTATTTTTAGTAATAAATACATTGCTAATTGCTAGTTATGAACATAGCACCGCGGTGGCGATGGCGGCGTCGTCTGTTTGAGCGCCTAGGTGAGGTCGTTCGGGGGGCGTTTCTTCTGACGGCTGCATAGTTGGCTGGATGGGTCTGATTCGTAGCAAGCCGCGGGGGGGCGCGGCTTGGTTCCGTCATCATGAAGGCGGCTTTCTCTTTTCTGTAGTTATAGTGTTATGATGTTCATTCAGACTGGCTGTGCTTATTGCGTAGACACGCGTGGGTAGGGGACGACTCTAAGCCACCTCGTCTATTGAAAAATTCTTTAAGCAGATTATCTAGTCTCTAGATTCTAGTGCATCCACATTTTTAATGAGAATGAGGAACAGCATTATTTTTATATGATCCTTTAATTTGACAGCTATGACAGCCTAATATCTTTAAATAATGATATTATGTCAGGTAAAGAGTTTCCTGGACTACCTGACGAGGTCGGGGTTCTCGCTGGAGGAGATCGCGCGCACGCCGCGCGTGCTGACGGGCTCGCAGCGCACCGTGGCGCGCCGCGTGGAGCAGCTGCGCGCGCTGGGCCGGCCCGCGCCGCTCGCCGTGCTGTGCCGCAGCGTCGCCGGCTTCGCCAAGTATTGCCAAACTTTGAAATTTGCTGCCGCCCTCAAAGAACCAGACAAAAATTATTAATAAAGAAGATAGTTTATCACAAAAATTCTTATTTCTTACTTTTTGTTTATTTTAAAACTCCTGCGTCTGTCCGTCGTCGCACTGTCGCGCGGCCTTAACTGCGGAAGAGTTTTTCATAGCATAGCATCGGCCCAAAGCAGGCGCTTGAATGACCGCGTAGCCACAAGCTGCGGGAGTCGGCCAAACTCTAGGCGCCTGCTTTTAGATTCACTGGGTGACTTTGAATTCAAAATTTATTTTTGAATATAGAGATTATTTTTACATACTGATTACAAATAAAATGAATTTTAGAAAGTTGGTTCGCATTTAAAAAAGTAATACTTAAGGTGGTAACTCTCGCTATGGCGCGAAATTCAAATTTTTTCGTGTTTTTTATTTATTCTGGCGAAAGTATACATTTTTAATAATGTTTAAATGAATTCGCGTATGTAAAAAAGCATCTCCCACATTGCAATACAACGTTTTTGGAAGACAGACCTACAGATTTTGTGTCTAAGGGGTAAAAGGCCAAAAAACAAGTTCCTTGAATATACACAAAATCGGTAACTCTGTCTTTCAAAAACGATATATCACAATGTGGGAAATAGGTTTTTACGTACGCGAATTCATTTAAACTTTATTAAAAATGAATACTTTCGCCAAAATAATTAAAAAACGTGAAAAAATTTGAATTTCGCGCCATACCGTGAGTTACCGCAATCAATGCATAGCAAGTATAAAATGAATCAGAGTGGACATACGATAAGTAGGGACAGGGGGGACCTCGTTAGAATAGGTTATGTTCCTTGGGGGGGACCGTATGCTATGCGTTCCACCCCATAGTACCTAACAGACTCGTGGTCCCCCTGCGTTGCCCCCCTGGGGGGGGCCACGAGGAATTCGCGTTTTACTCGTGGTACGTACCCGGACTTGCACTTGACCGTCGGATGAATAGAAATAGAAATAGAAAACTTTATTTGTTAACACAGGTAAAAGTTACAGGTGGTAGAGTAATAATTATTTAGAATCACTGTGTTAGGCCATTTTCAGGCATACAAATTTTTAGAAAACTTAAAAATATTAACATTTTAAAATATTTATGTGATAATGGTAACTGTAGGAACCGACAAATATTTAATATTTAGTGGTAATTACTTAACAAATGAAATATATATTTTTTATATAAACCAACAAAAACTTCTTCAAAAAAATCTCTCTCTATATAGAAATGTTCTTATCAGTCAAAAACTCACTTAAATTATAATAACATTTACTTACAAGTAGTTTGTGTATTTTTTGTTTGAATTTAGTTAAATTTAAATTCTGGAATGGTTCAGGTAGTTTGTTGAAAATTTGAGGTGCAAGGCAAATTAAACTATTATGTAATAAAGTAGTGTTAGACTGTTGTATACATAGGTTATGCTTGTTTCTTAATTTTACGTTTACAGATTTTAATGAATTACTAGGAAATAAAGTTTGATTCGTTTTGACAAAAATTAATACTTCATAAATGTACAGACAAGGAAGCGTCAAAATTTCGTATTTCCTAAATAAAGGTTTACAACTGTCTGTCTGACTTTTATTAAACATATAACGAATACAACGCTTTTGATGTTTAAATACAATTTCTTTATCAACAGAATAACCCCAAAAAATTATACCATAACGCAAGAAAGAAGCAATTAAACCATGGTAAGCTGTAATAACTGTTTCAGAATTGGCAATTTTTTGCAATTGATGCAGAGCGTAGGAGTTTCTACTTATTTTTTTACATAATTCTTTGCATTGGGTTTTCCATGATAAATCATCATCTAAATATAATCCTAAAAATTTAGTGCTATTGACTGCTAAGATATTTTTATTGTCAAATTTTATATTAAGTATTGGTTTGGCTTTTCTCTGCGCAAAGTGCATTATTTTGGTTTTATCGAGATTTGCATTAAGGTTGTTTTTCTCCATCCATTCAATGATAGATTGAAGAGTACTGTTGATTTCATTTTCATAACTATTCTTACTATAACATTTAAAGATAACTGTTGTATCGTCAGCAAATAAAACTGTTGGATACTTTACATTTAAAGGCAAATCATTTATATATATAAGGAATAGAAGCGGCCCTAGCACACTTCCTTGAGGAACGCCACTAATTACATTTTTAATATCAGAACAGTATTCATTTTCAGTTGTTGTTGCTAAATCAATACCTGATATAGCAACATATTGTTTTCTATTAGTTAAATATGATTCTAAAAGTTTGAAGGAGTTGCCTCTGATACCATAGCTTTTAATTTTATTAAGAAGAGTTGAGTGTTTTACAAAATCAAATGCTTTAGTTAGGTCCATAAATAAAGCGCAGATATCATTTCTCTGATCCACATTACTTAAAATTGGATGCAGAAGATCATATCGATCATGGAAATGCCAATTGTCGTAAGGGACATTTTTCGAAATTTCGTTTTTGATGCCATTATACTCAGTTTTTCACGCTCTATCGAATGGTATATTTGAAACCTCTCTAGCTTCCAAAAAATGTCCCTTACGACCTGACTTTTTTTGGGCCTAGCTCAGAAATTTATTAAAAAAAAAGCTTTATGGAACATTTAATTTTTTCACATTGGCGTAAGGGCCAATAAATTAAAATATTATTGATGATTTTTATACGGTTTTGTCAATATGTCCTTTACGACGTAAAAAAAAAAGTTGCAGTATCTAAAGCTCAAGGTCGTAAGGGTCGTAACTTAATCTTATGTTTATTAAAAACTCAGATTTTAATTATTATTTTATATGAATTTGTTTAAAAATAATGTTTTAAAAGTACCCATTCGTTGATGTATTTAATCAGTCAATCAAAATATAACTATCTCTGAGTGGGTACGACGTCAAATGTCAATCCGCATTGATTTCTAGCTTTAATGTTTATTGTATTCCTTAATCTTAACGTAACGGCGGGTTTTAATTTGACTCTATAGTAAAAGATAACAACTGACGAACTTACCATTTCTGTTGATGCCTAGTTCATTCCTGTCCCGAGTCTTAAAGACTTACTTGAGTGCACAGCGGCTGCGGTGAACAGTTTAAGGGATATAATATAACTCTTTTTGAACCCAGTCCTCAGCAGCCTTCGAGCTCTGATCCTGTAGTCCAGCTGACATAGTGGCGTTTTTTACAAACACTTCCATATACCAATAGGCACCGCTGAAGAGATTGCAGTACTACCCAGCTTCAAAGGCTTTCCCATAGTTCACAAATGCCAGGCAAAGAGGCAGATTATACTTTTCCGTCTTTTATATTACCTGCCTTAAAGCATGTATGTGGTCCATGGTACTTTGCCTTTACGAGAAATAGCTAATTCGAAGGGCGAAGACGTCAGACCTGCGCGCAAAACGATTCTTGATGACTCTCAAGAACAATTTATAAAGGTGGCTTAGATGTAAGCTCTTCAGCTGGTTTTATGGCCTTTTCTGAAGAACAGTACTACCGAACTTCTGTTGCACGCTTCTGGCGCAATCCCATCGCTGATATCAGAACTGAACCGTTTCGCATTTAAATCCCCTATGTCAACTGTGACGCAAGTTTTTGAGCAATGCATAGCACGGGATACATAATCTCCACATTTTCGTTGGACTGTATCGATGTGGGAGCGCATACTTGTATAACTTTTAACAAATACTGCTAAATTCATATACGTACAAGACACGCTACCCTTGCCGTCATAATATCGGTATTTACAACGCTTTGAAGGGAATTGTTCACTATGCACCCGAAACCTCCCTGGGATTGTGGTTCTCCCTCCTCAACAATAATGTTTTACCATAAAGAACTCAATACCTGCTTAAGCTTCGTTGGCCCGCGGGATCAACGTTAGTTAGTACACACACCCTGCCCCACCTTTTCCTAACCGCTACCAAAGCGCAAACTAGGCCAAAACGTTAATTTTAGCCATGATCATATGAGTGGGTTTGCCATAATTGTCACACTTGGCAGGAAGGTTGGAAATCGCAGTATGGCTGTTGTACTAAGCTGTTGTAGGATCATCGATGGACGCTACGTGCTTCGATTTTTTCCTATAGTCACCTTAGCCATATACATGGAAGATGGGGTGCTGGTATCCTATTCATACTATACGTTACATACCAACCATAACAAAAAAGCTTTTTAATGTAAGTCTTGTAGTTTTTTTAATTGGTCTTACTGAAGTATTTATTCCTATACACCATGTTAAAAGCTAAATTACTTTAAACTTGGGCTATAAACGAATTACTACCTACCTATCTTCATTAAAGTGTTGATTTTTATTGTAGACATTGAAGATTAATAATTTATTTTCTTTTAAATCTTACGAGGGCGCTATTGGAGTTCCTAGGTATTTGCTATTTTATAAAAATTATGCACTTAAATTTTAATTGTAAAAAATAATATTATTATTTTTTACAATTAATATTTAAACTTTAATGTTTTGTATTATTTGAGAAATTTTATCAATTTGTTTCACAAGGGTAACCAAACAATAACATTTTAACACTATAGACATAATTAAATATATTTTTTTTAGTTTCATCAGTACTAATAACAACACACTTGTTGGTATTTTAATTCCCTTACACCCCTCAAATTTTACATAGTTACTTTAAAATTAAATATTATAATGGACATACGACTACATTGGAAAAACACATATGGGACTTACAACCAATTATTTTATAAAGTTAAAAAAACTGTATAGGTCGTAAGGGAAAAAGTTGAAAAAAAGGTCAGCGTAAGGGACAATGTTGCTAAAATGGGTAGGGCGTAAGGGACAAAATCTTCTAAACCATTAGTTGTAGCGTATCCAAACTAAAATAATTGAAAAGATCTTCAAAAATTAGCACTGGTCTTCTTTTAATTGATCGCTGTAAATCAAGGCAATCAAAAGTTACAAAAGGATTTGTAAAAAAAATTTCGTTTTTTGGCTCTCCTGAAAAGTCGTGCTTTGTCCCTTACGACAATTGGCATTTCCATGATCGATATATTGCCATATTTATTGTTTTAGTTTTTTGAAACCCTTTTTGTTCATTAGCAAAAATGTTGTTTTTAGTAAAATATTCATAAATTCTGTTATATATAATCTTTTCTATTATTTTTGAGAAGGGTGAAAGTAAGGCTATGGGTCTATAATTTTTCATATTAGTTTTTTCATCTTTTTTAAATAAAGGAATTATTTTTGCGTTTTTTAACTTATCCGGAAATATTCCTTCAGTTATACAGAGATTTATAATATGGCTTAATGGTAGGGCTATATAGTCTGCAACATATTTAATAACTTTTATGCTGATACCGTCAGGACCTATCGAATTCTTATTTTTTTGAGATTTAATTATTTTCAAAATTTCCTCAGGATTAGTAGGACACATAAAAATAGAATTGCATTGATAATTACTATTATTATAGGTGTCATTTAGAATTGAATTCGGAGTTACTAGATTAATAAAATAATTATTAAATAAGTTAGATATGTCTATCGGATCAGTAACTATGGTAATTCCCTCTTTTATTTTCACAATAGGTTCTTTTGGATAGTTTAATTTAGTTTTATTAATTACTGACCATGTGGCTTTGGATTTATTATCAGATGTATTTATGTAAAAATTATTTTGTGATTTTTGGGTTAAACTAATAACTTTCTTCAATGTTTTCGAGTAATTTTTTAATTTGTTTTTATTATTTTCACTGCGATGATTTCTGAAAGACCATAGAAGTTGACGTTTCTTTTTGCAACAGATTTTTAGACCGTTAGAAATCCACTTCGGTTTTTTTTTGTTTGCAATATATACAGTTTTAAAAGGAAAACATAGAAGGTAAAAACTATTAAATATTTCAATAAATAAATTGAAGGCTTCATTTGGACATTTAGAAGTCATAACGTCAGAAAAACGCAAGGCTTTCATACATTCCTTAAACTTTTCAAGATTATCAATGCTATAATCTCTACGCTTAATTTTCCACTGTTTAATGACACTAGTTTTTTTTACAGGTACTTTAAGTATTTGAGCGGTGTGATCAGAAAGACCCAGCTCTACAATTTTACTTGAACTTCTTTTCACATTGTGTACAAAATTATCAATACAAGCTTTACTTATAAGTCTAGTAGGTTCATTCAATTCTAGGTGTAAATTATATTGAAAAAATAAATTTTTAAGATTATCAGAAGAAACATTACTTTTTAAAATATCAATATTGAGATCACCACAAATAATAATTTTTTTGTTCTTATGAACTAACTTATTCAATATTAATTCAGTCTTTTCAAAAAATATATCTAGCATTTGTGTTTTGGTAAATTTCAAATTATGCTTATTTCTACCAGGTACACGATATAAACAAACAATTATAATACTATGTTCTAGCAATTCAATTGCACAGGATTCAAATACACCTAAAAGAGAGATATTTGATAAACAGGAAACCATTTTAAAACTATGAATATTGCGAACCAAAATGCAAGATCCTCCCTTTCTTTCCTTCCTACAGTAATAAGCTGCTAATTTGAAATTTGGTACTGATAGTAGGTCAATGTCATTTTCACACATATTATGCTCAGTTACGCACAAAACATCAATACACTCATTATTTTCATCAAATTCTTGTAAATGTATTGTTAAATTGTCTGACTTATTTATAAGCCCTGATATGTTTTGGTGCATGACCCTAATTGACTGATAAAAGAAAAAACTGATTCTCTTTATTTGTCATTTCCACTTGTTTTACACCTTCTTTCACATAAGTTTGATCGATGTCAAATCTGATTCTATTAGCGATATGGGAAAACACTTTATTTAATCCTTTATTCATTACTTTACCAGTTGTATTCGAAAACATCTCATAAGGCAGAAAGGCATTGGTGTCAATAAGATGACCATATTTATATGAATTTATATCTAGTCTTATAAGGTTATTGAAGATTTCAACTCTGTAGTTGTATATAGGTCTGCCACATATGTACGTAGGTGCACATATAATTATATTTGTATGTGCAATGGCTTGAAGGCTTTTTCGGATGAGGTGGACCAAGCTTTCATTATTCACTGTCTGGGTAAAGTCTGATTCGCCTATAAGAATTATACAGTAATCATCTTCTGTGAAGTCTTTTAGTTTTCCTTCAATTCCCTCTAGTATTTCTGATAATTTAGCATGAGGCTTTGAATAATGACATAGTTGGAAGCTGTTGTCAAAATTATTCTCCATTATGCCAATTATCTTATTTCGGTTATTGTCACTTAGCACACAGATTTTATTTTTTTTGAGAATGGCATGGTCTGTGTTATTGCTATAGGTATTCATTGCTATTTTTTCTTGGTTTGGTTCTAGTATCTTTACCTGCTCAATCTCAGAATCTGACTCAGTTGGACTTATGCTAAGTCTTAGCTTTTGCTTTTTCTTTTTATTTGCTTTCTTGCTTTTGCTGCGAGGCGTTGTCATTTCTGTAAAAGATCTGTCTAAATCACTTGTCTGTTGGCCCTGTTGCAACATAGTTTGCTTAATTAAACTTATTTCAGCTACTGCATCGCTAAGTTTTTCTTTTAAGTTGGATATCTCTTCAAGAAGTTTACTGAGAGTGCCAGTACAATTTTGGCATGTTGACAGTTCCAAGAGGCTTGTAGTATGCTGTAATAGGCTAGTCTCGTCATTTGTTTCACTATCATTGACTATAACTTTCTTTCTGATGGTGACATGTTGCTCTGGCAGGGGTGTATTGGTGTTATTTGTTTTGGGAATTTTACAAATACATGCCTGGCACTTCCAGTTTAGTTTATGGTCTGCAGTCATATAACTAAAGAAACGTTTCTCCGACACGTTACCACACTCCAAATCGTATGACTCTTTGCATAGTGAGCAATTCAGAAAATGTTTTGACAACTCTTGGAAACATCCCGCGCATTGAGTCATTTTTTGAAATCTTTGTCGAAAAACATAGAATAACAGCTGTTCTTAGCTAAATATTAGACATTTAAATGTTTTTATTGAAGATATGACTATGTACGATAGGATTTTACTACAGTTATTTTGAATTTTGTCACTGTTCAGTTTAAGTTTTTAGGTTAAGTATTATTTGTCGTGATTTAATTGTTTTATGACACTGGAACACATTAATTAGCTGTAGCTGGAGAACTTTGAACTATTTTTACTGTATCACAAAATGCAAAAACTAATAATTTCGGTATTTAATTGATCGGAGTCAAAAAATCTAATGTTTACATGATGGCGCCAGTGTTGCCAGTGTTGGATGCATGTGGTACCTATGTAATTGGCCAATTTTTGGTTTGGTAGGGGAGACCGAGGGGAGTTGGAACATTTTTCACATTTTGCTCGATATCTTTAGTATTTTAAACACAAATGGTATGCTAAAGGTACCAAATGATAGCTTTTTTATTTCAGTTATCGATACCATATACGCGCAAGGTCTATGTTACACCTATTTTTTTTTAAATGGCTTATAGCGTAACAAGTTATTTTGTTCCAAATCTCCTCATACCGAGGTGAGTTGAAACAGGGGTGAGGTGAGTTGGAACATGGTAGGATCAGTACATTTTTGTGCGAGATAATTGTCGTATTAAAGAAAAAACACTATATTATGTTTATTTATTTGAATAAAATATTTTTAACTTAATATTTTAACAATAAAAAATTAGTTAAGTATTAATTAAATTTAAGCTTACCAGCTTTAAGCTTGTATTTAAGCAAAATAAAGATTTAATATTTAACTAAAACAACCAAAATATTTTTATGGAAAACAAAAATCCGTACTAATATAATAAAATTTAAATTATATATGAACTTTAAGCTTAAAGTAGGTACTTAGATACTCAAACATTCTCAAATGTCCATCTTCAAAGTAGTTTTTTTAGTTTTCTTAACCAAACAAAAATTAACCTAAAAAAATATTAATCATTCAATTATGGAAAACATAGGAAAATTCGCAATTGGTAACAAGATTTGCGTTCCAGACGTTGTAATAATTTTTTTTATGCTCTTGAATCTTCTTCATATTATTTCACTTTATAATTAACGTATTTTTCCCGAGTTCATATATTTCACAGCTTGCTATCCCTCTTACATTCTTCCACTTATAATCAGTAGGCATCCTTAAACAAACACACCGCCATACGTCGCCCATATACAAACAGTAAACGAGGTGAGTTGGAACAGACTGTTCCAAATCTCCTCAGTACAAAAAATCGTCCCAATTTTTTTTAAATTAATAAAAAAACAAAAAAAATATATGTAAATCAGCTTTTCGATGGCAATCCATTGAATCCTTAATGATTAAGCTTCTGAAAAAAGTAATCAGCTCACCGAAATTTAAGTAAATGTTTCAAATATAGGAATAACCAAAAATAGATTAAAACTTACTTTTGACGATTTTTACGAAGTCGAACACAGATAGCCAAAACGGGCCGCTTGTGGCGATAGGTGTTAACTCAATAGCCTGCGGGTGGTGGTAAGTGTTTGCTTAGCAAGGGGGGAAGGACGCTAACTGCATTAGTTTTTTTTTAAACGCGTTGTTCCAAATCACCTCTGTTCCAAATCCCCTCGGTCTCCCCTAGTTTTAAAGAAAAAAGTACCAGGCTAATATGAACTAAGAGAAGAAGCTCAACAACATGCCATGCACGCAGCGCCAGAACGGACATGCAGAACTCTTATTCAATTCAATACGTTACAGGAATTACGGGTAAAAAAATCGCACGCAAAGAAATTAGACAGGACAGGATCTAAGGCCCGCGCCAAACATGGTGATCAAATATGTTTTCAAAGTATGGCTCGCAGGGGGATTCAATAATATTGTCACATATTTGTTCATTTATGTGCGCTTTGTGGGTCCTATATATTTCGAGATATAAGTAGATTTTTGTTGAGCTTTAAAACCTTCTACTAGTTCATGTTAGCCTGGTACTTTTTTTTTAAACTGCCAAACTAAAAAGTAGCCAATTGAAGGGACCAGTTGCAGAAGTCCCTAAGTCCACTTAGGGACTTTTTGTTCTGATATTACCAGCGTGTAGAGGAGGTTCTAATTGTCTATGGAAAGTTTTGAGATATTTGCTATAAGGAAGTAACTCTCGGTATGGCGCGAAATTCAAATTTTTTCGCGTGTTTTAATTATTCTGGCGAAAGTATTCATTTTTAATAAAGTTTGAATGAATTCGCGTCCTTGGTAATGGTATGTAAAAAACCACAGAACAAAAAAACCATCTCCCATTGAAAAAATTTGAATTTCGCGCCATACCGAGAGTTAAATAATTATTTTCTTTTACTTCTTCAATTTATATTTTTTATTACCAAGTCATATAATTATGCAATAAATAAAATTAAGTTTAGAAAGAAAGAAAGAAAGAAAAATACATTTATTTACCAGTTTACCGGCGACATAAGTAAAATTATAAATTAAAGATTAAAAAATATATATATACATTACAACAAGGCAGTGAGCTTATAACAGCAAGTAAATAAAATGAAAATAGGTTGCAGTATGCCCTACGATCACTGAGTCATCAACAAGCGGCGGCCGCCGCCGGTTCAGTGGCAAACGGGATGCCAATTCAGCATAATGCTCCAGCTGTCCAAGACAACCAAAGCTGCTGATCTTCCATTGACTACCCTTAGGAAAACGGACTGAAACTTGGAGCGTCATCGTCAAACAGTAAAAGAAACACTGCTATAAAAACAAAATAATATGACAATAAATAAAATAAAAATAAACAAAGTAAATAAGTGGTGACAGTGTGATAAAATAAGGATAGAATAGTAAAAATAACATAGACTACGAATCAGTATGGTAATAAAATAATATAGAAATGTGTGTGTCTTAAAACTATAGCGTGTGCAATGTCGTTTTGGAGTGGGCTACAAGGTACGCAATTGTTTGTTTTGTTTAATGTTACTTTTATTTACTTTGACCGGCAAGTAATTTTTGCCGATCAAGCAGATATTTAGCTAGGTGTTTTTTAAAAGTATGAATCGTATTACATTCCTTAAGAGGCGGGGGTATGTCACACCAGCATTTAGTAGCTGCATACCTAAAACTCCCGCGGAATGCTGCGGTCCGGTGTGAGTGATAACGGAGCTGCTGTGAACCGACCCTAACTCCATATGCAAGACGCGATGTACGCCAGGTAAATCGCTCGTATAAGTACTTGGGCTTACCAGTTTTGATAATGCCAAATAACATTGTAGCGGTATACAACATCTGTCTCTGTTCCATTTTTAGGATGTTCGCGCCAAGGATGAACGGAGTAACGTGGGTACGCGGTGGAATGCGGAAACAGAACCTGGCGCAGGCGTTTTGTACTCTTTGGATGAGATTCTTAGTCCTTTGTAATAGGCAGGGGCCTATAGTGGTTAGACAATAGTTTAACTTAGACAGTATCAAGGTGTCACATAGGTTAACTCTAAGTGTGCAACTTAGGTAATCCCGGATCTTATATAGAACCTTAAGCCTATAAAAACATTGTCCTACAATATTTGTAACATGGTCTTCGAACCTAAGCCCACTGTCCATTAAAATACCTAGGTTTTTGGCCTTCTCGACGCGATCAATAGACAATCCTGACAGTAAAATTTTTGGGTGACACTTAGATATCCTGTCAATTTGTTTCCTAGAACCTAGTAGGTATCATAAACTTAGACTTATTCGGGTTGAGTACAAGCGAGTTTTTCTCGGACCAGGCCATTACGCGTGCTAGGTCTTCGTTTATACGTGTAACTGCGTCATCTACATTTCCTTTAATTACGGGGGCATAAATCTGTGTATCGTCAGCATACATGTGGTATTTGCAGTGATGAAAACAGTCAGTGATGTCAGAGGTATACAGGATGAACAGTAGAGGTCCTAAAATTGATCCCTGGGGTACACCCCTGACAACCTCCGCCGCTCGGGACTCATGCGGTTCACCAGTTTTATTTGCAATGACCACTCGTTGTGACCGAGTTTCGTAGGTTTAATACACCTGTGTTTGAGCTGTGCACTTCTGCACTCTCATAATCTATGAGGCGAGGGAGAAACTAGTGTCACCTTTGACACCTAGATGACATTGGACCCTTCGACCCTTCACTTTACTTACGTGCGAAAGGGACTCATCACGAAAAACGACGTTTCACTTGAGCTTATTTATTAAAAGTGATATTGGTTCTTTTTAAAAGCACTTTATTCACATAGTCATAAGGTTCATTTTTATATGATTAATAACATGCAGTGAGCATTCCAGTTCTACGTAGTACTTATTAATTCCATGCATAAACCCATTTGTGCCAGTGGGACATGTCGCACCTTCAGAATTGAAGGGGCTTAACTCAAAATTTCGCGAAATTGAGTTACGGTCATAGAAAGGCTTAAAAATGTGTGCTCTATCCGATGAATATTAAAACACAGGCTTTTTAACGACAGAAAAAGAATCCGATACTTACGTCTCTTTTACACAGGGACGTTTTCCTGCACCCGCTCGGAACCAGAGTGACGCAATCATTAATGCGCCAAAAGTAGGACGAACAGGTTCAGTTGTTTACAGGCTCATATCCGATTGTGGCTATATAATCCTAAACGTCATCGCTAAGTATAATTGTTATTATCAGTTCAATAAAGACACTTTATGTAAATAGGTCTTTACAATACCGAATTATACTAATATAAAGTGAGACTTATTTATGGTTGTGCCTTTTTCATACCGAAGCTATTTGAAAAAATGTTTATAAATTCAATGAATAGTTTAGCATTGTAGAGAACTTTTAGGTTTTAGGTCCTTAAAACCATAAAAAAATTAAAACTATCAGAATAAAAAAGGCTTATGTCTTCCATTGTTTTTTAAAAAAATAAAATATAAAAATTTAATATGAACCATCTTTTTACCGTTCATACGCTAGAAGACAACCTAGACTTTACCTTAGGAATATAAAACTTAAACTTTTTAGGTCAAATTAGCGAAATAAATACCTTTAAAGTGCAAAGTTACAATTTTTTTTGTTTTTTGCGATTTCCCGAAAATCTCAATTTTTGAGTTGTGCCCAGTGTTGCCAATGGCTATTTACCAGATTCCCCAAGATCACTCACAAAGGACACAAGGTCAAATTCCCCAAATTTGGGGAGAAAAATATCGTGATTCCCCACAAAATCCCCACACAATGAGATAGTGAACTATTTACGAAATAACTTTAAAAATCAACCATTTATTAATGACAAACACTTTAAAAATATCGCAATATCACTAAAAAAATCATCCGGTTTATTATAATCCTCCTCCGTTTTTCTCTTATATTCAGGTCTAAAAGTAAAAACTAGGTTAAATATTATGTAAAAATTGATGAAGTGTAAATTTAACATTAAAAAAAAAAAAAAAAAAAACAAAAAAAAAAAGAAGTTAAATTTAACATAATCGAACAAAAACTATTCTACTTAAAATAACCAAATATGTACTTATGTACATTAGCAAAGACTGGGGATAACCAACTGACTGATTTTAAGGTGGGGTGATACATTTTCATTATTGTATTTCGCTATTATTCAGTAATAAAAACGAAAAGATCAATAATCACTTCTCTAAAGATAAGTTCTAGCTTTTTTACCATTAAAATAAATAAAGGCAGTAATTTATATTAATTGATCATGGTTGTTTTGGTTGTAAGTTTGTTTTGAATTGGTTATATGCTAAATTCCCCGCATATTCCCCACACAGAGCCTCTCCCCACAAATTCCCCAATCGCTTTGGGATTCCCCGCAGTTTGGGGAATTCCCCACACATTGGCAACGCTGGTTTTGCCCCTACCGTTCTGAAGGTGCAATGTGTAGTTTCCATTGTCTATCTTTGAATTCGGGAATTTTTGACGTTTCGTAGGTGTTGCTACTAATAAAAGATCCCTACCGAAATAGGGGAAAAAATTACCCACAATAGCGAAAAACAAAAAGAAAATGCATTTTTAATTTTTTTGCCAAGATAAAAGATATATCTCATTCATCATCATCATCATTTCAGCCGTAAGACGTCCACTGCTGGACATAGGCCTCCCTCAAGGCTCTCCATCTGTACCGATCGCAGGTGGCCTGCATCCAGCGTGGACCCGCAGCCTTGCGCAGATCATCCGTCCATCTGGTCGGTGGACGTCCTACGCTGCGCTTGCCGATCCGTGGTCTCCACTCGAGAACTTTTCGGCCCCAGCGGCCATCTGTTCTGCGGCCTATATGACCTGCCCATTGCCACTTCAACGAGCTTATCCGCTTGGCTATGTCGGTGACCCTGGTTTCTCTGCGTATGTCCTCATTTCTGATTCGATCCCGCAGAGAAATCCCGAGCATAGCCCGCTCCATGGCTCGTTGAGCTACTCGGAGCCTGTTCATAAGCCCTATAGTGAAGCACCACGTTTCAGAACCGTATGTCATCACTGGCAGCACACATTGGTTAAATACCTTCGTCTTCAGGCACTGAGGAATATTGGACGAGAAGACGTTGCGTAGTTTCCCGAACGCCACCCATCCGAGCTGGATTCGGCGATTGACCTCCTTCTCGAAGTTGGACCTACCTAACTGGATGGTTTGTCCTAGGTATACGTACTAGTCGACAACTTCGAGAACCGAGTTCCCAACCATAACTGGGGTAGGCAGAACATGGACATTAGACATGACCTTCGTCTTGTCCATGTTCATTTTAAGGCCCACCTGTTGGGCGACTCGGTTGAGGCCTTCGAGCATCGTGCTGAGTTCCTCCATCGACCTTGCCATGACTACGATGTCGTCGGCAAACCGAAGGTGAGTGATGTATTCGCCGTTAATATTGATGCCCTGCCCTTTCCATTCTAGAAGTTTGAAGGCGTCTTCTAAAGTGGCGGTGAACAGTGTCGGAGATATAACATCTCCCTGTCTCACGCCTCTGTTCAAGGGAATAGCCTTCGAATTCTGTTCCTGTACTCGGACAGACATGGTGGCGTTGCTATACAAACACTTCAGCACTTCGATGTACCGATAGTCAATCCGGCATCGTTGGAGGGACTCTAGCACCGCCCATGTTTCGACCGAATCAAAGACCTTCTCATAGTCCACAAACGCTAGACATAGCGGCAAGTTATACTCTTCGGTCTTCTGTATAACTTGCCGCAGCGTATGTATGTGGTCTATGGTACTAAAGCCTTTTCGGAAGCCGGCTTGTTCGGGAGGCTGGAAGTCATCAAACCTTCGTTCGAGACGATTGGCGATGATCCTGGAAAACAGTTTATATAAACATGGCTCAAAAGCGAGATGGGCCTATAATTCTTCAAAAGGGTTTTATCGCCCTTCTTAAAGAAAAGCACCACCTCACTTCTGTTCCATGCTTCAGGCGTGGTCCCTTCGAGTAGGACAGAATTAAAGAGCCTCTAAAGGACTTTGAGTACCGGTGTTTCACCCGCTTTCAGAAGCTCTGACGTGATTCCATCCTCACCCGGTGCCTTGTTGTTTTTAAGCAGTTTCAGGGCCATCCTTATCTCGTACAGGCTGATGTCCGGGATATCTTCGGTATAGTGTCGGGTTAGTTTGGCTCTAGGGTCGTTAGCCGCACTAGTAACAGGCTTAGTGACCGAATCGTATAGCTGTCCGTAGAACTTCTCGATTTCCCTCAAAATTTCCGCTTTCGTCGACGCTATACTGCCGTCATCCCTCTTCAGCTTGGTCATTTGGCTTTGCCCAACAGACATATCTCTTGCGAACACTTTGGAGCCTTTATTTCGCTCTATCGTATCCTTAATACGCGCAGTATTAAAGACACGGATATCGTGTCGCAAGGCCTTCGAGATCTGCCTATTGAGCCGCCTATATGACGCAGCATCATCGGGAGACTGCAGTCTAAGCAAGCGTCGTTCAGCCATAAGTTTGAGGGTGTCTTCAGAGAGTTTCTGAGTTCTAGCGGTACGGCGAGTCCTAAAGAATTTAGATCCGACCGTATGGACAGTTTTTACGAACCTGTTATTGATCTCGTCCACTGATGCGTTGTCTAGACAATCAAAGCGATTAGAGAGCTCGAGTTGAAAGCTCTCGGGGTTTTCGATCTGAGCGAGGGTAGGACGGAGCGTAGACTTCATCAGGCGGTACCGTTCAAGTTTAACGTTCACATTCAATGTGCCTCTTACTATTCGGTGATCACTGCCGGTTTTTACCCTAAGAATCACGGAGACATCATTGAATATCCGTTTCTTGTCGGTCAAGATAAAGTCTATCTCGTTCCTAGAACCACCAGGGCTCATCCAGGTCCATTTCCTATGAGGTGGCTTCTGGAAGAAAGAATTCATCATGAAGAGTCCTTCTTTCTCCATGAAATCGGCCAGCCTCTGACCTCTAGGGTTCCGTTGCCCATAACCGAAGTTCCCCACTCTCAACTCATGCTCGCTTCTCTTGCCTAGTTTCGCATTGAAGTCCCCCATAACAACATTGAAGTGAGTTTTATGCGTATGTATGGCCCGACTAATGTCCTCATACATAGACTCTACTTCGTCATCTGAGTGTGTCGAGGTCGGTGCATAGACCTGAACGACCTTCAGCAAATATCTTTTAGATATTCTGAGTGTTAGGTATGCGACCCTGCTCGACACACTGTCGATGGTAATAATGTTGCTAACGAGGGACTTGTGGACGAGAAACCCGACACCACCTTGGGACAGTTGGTCGCCCTCCCGGTGGAAGAGCAGGTTACCCGATTTCAGGGTTATCGTGTCCTGTCCCTGTCTACGGACTTCTGATAGCCCTAGAATATCCCACCGTAACCTGCTCATTTCCTCTTCCAGCGCAACAATCATATCGTCAGTCCTCAAAGTGCGGACGTTGTGTGTTGCCAGGGCCAGTTGTCGTTTAAAGGGGTGGTAGCCGACCGTCCGGGGATTCTTAGCACCCCTTGCCCCGCCGTTACCGTGACCGCTACCGTGGTCAGGAATAGCGGGGCTGCCGGGGACTAGGGGCCTGGGCACATGCTGACTATTCATGAGGGGGGGGGGGTTGCCATACTCGCCACGCTTGGCAGGCGGGTTGGCGAGCGCAGTATGGTGTTGTATAAACCAGAAGACGCTGCTGCCCGTCTTCTGGTGCTGTCCCTCAGCCGGGTCCTACGGCTCCCACGGGAGGAGAGGGGAGGGCGACATTCTAACGCCGGCGCCCGCGGCAATATCTCAATATTAACTAGTAAATAACTAATAATTTTTTATATTAACATATTTGAACTCACATATTTTATAATCTCTACGAAAATAGTATCCTGGGTGTAACATCAGATAGTCAACGATTATCTATACCAATATTATAAAGAGGAAAGATTTGTTTGTTTGTTTGTAACGAATAGGCTCCGGAAATACTGAACCGATTTGAAAAATTCTTTCACTGGTAGAAAAAAACCAGGTCTCTAAACCTTCCAGAAGTCTAGATCTCAATGTCCGCGCGGTTCTCCTTGTTTCGTTCACGCGGACACCATCAAACCTTTATACTTCTTTATGACAAATTCCTGGTTTTCACCATTCAGTTTTGACAAAATTCGACAGAATCTGAGCGTAATCATTTTTTTATTTCAGAACTTGGTTGCGCGGTCTAAACGACAATGCTACATTAACCCCGAGTGTCATAGGCTATATTAGATTTAAAAAAAAAAATAGGGATCCTTACCTAAACTCAAATAATATAACCCAGGTGCAATATTTACCGTTGTTTACATATTTTGACAGGTGGTTTGTTGTTGTTGTTTGTTTTTTATTCGGCCATTCTGGGAAGTCAAAGAACATAGTCTATAGAGCCAAGTCTTTTGTAGTATCTTATATTTTATGGCGTAACGAAGTAAGCCGGGAAAGCTCGTTATTAGTATTTTAATAAAAAAATAACAAATATTTCTAAACACGAATAATTGATACAATTTCTTTTCAATATCACGAACAATTTTATTGATCTAATTAATTTTATTTATTACTACTCCCTTCAAATAGGCGGGTTTATTAAACCTTTAACAACCAGCTAGGCAAAGTGCGCAAATACCACTATAGTTCCCTATAGTCACGTAACCACGCACTCGTGCTGCTGAAGCTCAAGTGGTTGTGATGTGAGTGGGCAATGAGCATGGAGAAAATTCAGTAAGTATTAGGGCATGTAATATCGGAAGGTTTTCAATTCCCATACTGATATCGGACATTTTATCTCAATACCGGAATTCCGATATCAATATCGGAATCGTAAAAACTATAAAAATTACTCAAGAAACTAATATTTAAATCGTAAAATTTACAAAATCGTACTAAATTGTATTTAATTTCAATTACATGACTATTCCTAGGATTTTTAATACAATGAGAACAAAAAAAACATATTTTTTTTATAATAAATTATTTTGGAAGTACTTATATATATTTAAAAAACAAACATTGATGTAGTACATTGATACAATTCATTACATTGTATCAATGAACTGCTCTAAAATAATGTTTCTGATTAACAAAAGCTAAGAATAACCAATTTACAGTAACTTTTTATATTTTAGCCTTATCGTGAAACGCTTAAAAAATATTTTGGAAGTAAAATAAAAATAAATTTCTTGTTACGAGATTCCGATATTGGCTTCTTCAATATCGGAATTGAGTGGTATAATTTCAAAACCCGCTAAAATGCCTTTTAACATTTTTTTAGTTGTTTACATCACGTTATAGAGCTTTTAATTCCACGTGCATTCCTATAGACTGTTATTAGCAAAATCCTCTTTAAGGCGCATAAATCAATGAACAAATATAAGGTTCCATAGCAAAAGCCGCTAAAATGATGCTTGTCAATTTCAAAACTCACTAAAATTGATTCGACCAATAGAAGCAGTCCATTTAAGTCACTTGGTTGTCAAAACAGTATGGCGATTTTTGTTTTTGTTGGAGTGCTCGTGGTTTTTATTAATTATTAACGAGAAAGAATGGAGGAATTGGCGTGTGCGTCAGTGGGGCCGAAAAGGTCATGGCATCGAAATTTTGAAAATGCCAATATTCAGTGCATCGAACGAAGGATTAGTGCGCGAAGTGTCGAATTTGTGCATCCAGAGGTTCTGGAGTTATAGGCTAAAAACTAATTCTGCTGGGATGACGTCATCCTGGAAACACTTTTTTGAACCGCTGGGCCTAGGTCTTTGAAACTTGGCAGAAATGTAGCTTATAAATGTGCCTAAATGTGCGCTGAATCTGGTAAATGTGCCTCTTCAGATAACAGAGTTATTCCATCTGTTGCTGGACTGACGTTTTGCCGGAAATCTATTTTATTAAATATTTCGGAAACTGCTGACGCTAGAGAACTGGATTTTTTTATAAGCATTACTAGTCACTTTCTTGAATATGTGACAATATATCGGTTTCAAAATAATTGTTAGTTTTCGTGGAAAAAAAAAAACAACAAAAAGAGAAATACCCTGAGCACTAATTATAAGGACGATACTTGGAGACTTCAAAACTCTATAAACCCTTCCTTACCTTGTCCTTCACGTTATTCTGAAGTTTTTATAACGCTAGGTCAAATACTTTTCGAGAAATAAAGCTTTAACTAAATGTTTGACCGCGCGTTAGGTTTAACAACCTCTCACGCAAAAACCAAAGCAGCGACGACATTGGTAACCTGGCACTAATTCGAGTATTATGTAATAAAGATTTGCTTTAAATTTCAGTGTGATATTCTTAAACAATCCGAAGTTATTCAAGAAAAACATTAAATTTAGAACTAACCGACCAAATTAAATGGACCACTAAAAAGCGGCCATTGCATACAGTGTGCCCACATTTTCTAGTTTGTTGGATTATAGTGTACCTTTTAGCTGAAAAGTGTATTTTGAGGTTGCAATATGTACATGGCTAAGTTAAAAAATACGAAATTCCTTTCTCTTAGTACCTATATGATCTTTTGAGTAAGTACCTAATGCTAAACTACCTAGATATTATCATTATTTGAAGTAAGTATTAAATATCTAAGTAAGTACATAGATAATGTATAAATAGTAGTATCTAGTTAGTTAGGCATTAGGTAATGACGATTCACTAAGTATTCTTATCAAATTTCTTGCTAGGGTTTAGCGTTTAGCCTAGATATAGAGTACCTACTGAGGTAACTAAGTATATGCATGACGGGGTTGGCGGCGCGGGGCGGCGGCGGAGCGCGGGGCGGTCCGCTATGCTCTGCACCACAGAACAAGAGAATACAATAGAAATAGCATCATGAGATTTTAGTACTAAAACCAGTGTGTCCAAACTCACACATATAAACCAAACGCTCACTATGAAATCCAAGCTACCATTGGTGATTAACGACAAAGCCGAAAAGATCTACATCACAAAACTTTGAAGTAGACTATGAACCTTTTTCACAAATAAACAAAGATCAAAATCAAATAACAATTATGAAATACTTAAGATAATGATGACATACATATGATAAAAGAATAAAATTAGGTTTTTCCAAAGACATGGTAGAAAGCTATACATCCTCTTTGCTTTAAAATCCTCACGCATTGTTCCTAGTTTTACTATTCGACGCTAGATTATAATAATAACTCTCCAACAGAAACTTTTACTATAACTTTATTTCAAATTACACTAAGTATAAGGTGTACACTTTTTATATACCGATATACAGTTGGACATAGATTCGCCCTTTAACGTGGTTCAGTCTAGAATGATCGTGCGCCCGAGTGTTGCCCGCTTAAATAGGTAACGTCGGCGCTGCCAACGCAACAGTGCTACCAACACAACAGTGTTGCCAACACGTCAGCGCTGCCAACACAGTGTTGCTGTTGTACAAAAACTTAAATAATCAGAATAACAATTTCGGAAATCATGACATTCGGCCATACGACAAACGTGCAGACTCCCGGCGCACGTTATTTACACATTTAACTTATGTATAATAATTATATCATAATATATTTGAACTAAAAATAAAAAAAGTGATTAACTTATACAATACAATAGGATAAAACAAGCAAACAAAACCTGCATTACACAGGTATTTTATAATTTTAAATCATTAGCGAATACACAAAATCATTAATTCTATGAATTAAAACTAATCTTATGACACTAATTATAGTAAAATTCAGATTCTTAAATACTGACAACTTGTCCGCTCTACAATACAAATCATGACATTCTGTATTTGTTTCATTACCTACGTTAACCGAATATAGAAATTATTGTTTATTTACGTTTACCAATTGGCAAACAATTTATGTAAATACTTATGTAAATACACACACATATCTTCTATTATGTAAAAAGAAGATTAAAAAAAAAAAATGTATTATAACATTTGAGTATTCATTTAAAAATTAGAAATAAATTTTATAACATAAATTGGAATAAGTACAGGATGACAACAATCATAAATATATACATAATACCTTGATAAACCAATTACTTTTCATTATTGTTGTCCATATTTCTATGATTATTCTTAACAATTATCTAATTAATTTTTATTTTATTTTTTTAAACTACATTAAACAAATAAATTTTACTTTAACAATCTGGTCGTCAAATCTAATAAATTTACACGTGATGATTTACAACAAGAATATTTAATATACTTAATTATTATCACCAACATACATTATCTATACATATTTACTATTTTATTTTATACATTGATTATTATGATATACATTTATTTTATTATTTATATTTTAATGTATACAATTATTTAGATTACTTTGATTTTGGACTACCTATACAATATTTTAGATACTAACCCTGTTATTCATAAAAAGATAAAGAGCATTTTAGTTATTTGACGTATGTCTATTTAGATTGGATGTCACGTATTTACCATACAACAAACCAGAGAAGTAGACCTCCAGTAACGCTACTTAATGCAGTTCTAGGGTTTTTATGTGTATCCAGGGTCTTATCCTATCAGGAGAGATAATTGTAGTATAGGGCTTCCCTCTTTTACTGAACCCCGGTATATCGGCTATCCTATAACTGTCATTTTGCAATACCTCTGTAACCTTGTAAGGGCCGACAAACTTAGCCAGTAGTTTCGTGCTTTTCCCCTGATTATCAAAAGTATTGCCAGAGATTTTAACCAGATCTCCTACACTGTATTTTGCTGCAGGAGCTCTGTTACGATCATGTCTATCTTTTTATTTTCTCTGGTCTCTTAAAATATTTTGTTCAACATCCTGTCCTTACAATGTGTTAAGGCTCCCAAGAGAGGAGATTATACATCGTCTAGATTGGATATTCCCGTCGTTAAAATCAAAGTAGTCAAAGATTTAAAGTTGTGACCTACCGACGTCGAGATCAGAAAGTTTAATATCGTTGTTCCAAAAAACTCTACAAAACCACACACAAAATAACACATGTCATAACCTCATGTATGTACAACAAATCCATAACATTATTACACCAAAATGTACGTTCTATAACAGGAAAAACGGCACTTCTAGAGATGGTTTTAGCGGAACGAGTAGTTCATGTACTGGTAGTCATGGAAACTTGGTGCAAAAAGAATGAAATCCAACGTGTTGGGATCGAAGGGTATTGCCTAGCGAATTACTACTGTCGCACGCGCATCGCTCACGGCGGAACTGCACTTTATGTGAAGGACGGTGTTTTGTTTAGAGAACTGGCTGACCTTCAACGCTTATCAGTCGATTATCAGTGTGAAATGTTTGCAATAGAACTGTTGGAGTTTAATACTACAATTATCTCAATATATAGAACCGGACATGGAGACCTATGACATTTCTATCTGTTATAGAACTATTACTAAATCGACTTTTTAACGAAAATAAAAGATATATTATAGTAGGTGATATAAATGTAGATTTTCTCACAGCTAGCACTAATAAAGGATTAATTTCAGATCTATTGAGCAGCTTTAACTCAAAAATATTGTCGGATTTCCGACCCGAGTGGCCGACGGCTCCAGCACCACCTTGGAGTGGGGCGTGGTAAGCCGCGAGGATCGCTGCGTGACGGGTATGCCGCTCGATACACCGATAAGTGATCACAGTGCTCAGGTATTTACATTGGAATGCTCACAACCGCGAAGCAACAACAAAGACTTAAAAATAAATCAAAACTTTATTGAACGGCGTTATTTTTCAGCCGATTCAATTTAAGTATTATTTTTATTCTGACTTTGCAAATTATAATTGGAATCCGATTTTATACGATAATTTATAACATTGCTATAAAATTTGTTAAATTGTTTTCTATATTGACATATTATTTAAATATACATTTTCCTATAAAATAGACATTAGTTAAAAAATTTACTAGTGCGCCATGGATGAGTGATGAACTGGGCCCTTAGTCTCATTGCGCAAAACGTAACTATCGAATAAAAGTAGAGTAGAAACAGTACGTTAATCGCAAGAAAATACACATTTGGTAGTCTCGTAATCAATTTTGCTATAACTATAGCAGTAGTATCGCAACAGATTGGAATTGACCAAAAAGGGTAGTCTGCTCCATAATAAGATAATGTTATGATTACGTTCGACTGACATTATATATGTCAATAATGATTGATATTAAGTGACAGTTGCACTACGTAATTTCGTCTAATAAAACAGGATTTACTATTTAGGTAAAAAAAACACAGATTATTCTATAGCTTGCTATTCATATTCTATTGCTATACTGTAATGATTGATCAAAATTGCGAGACTCGCAATTTTTAGCACAATCGTAATAGAGTAATAGTAGAATAATCAAAGAATAAAAGTATAATCGTAAGTATAAGAGACTAGAGTCCCTGGTGACCTTTCAACATAAATTTGATGATTTTTGTCAACTTAAACATCAGTTTTGCACAAAACGACATGATTGCGAGCTGTGTTCGGCAGTATTCAGAACTTATTAAGACACATAGTGGGCGCGCTAGAAAATATAGACGGAAAAAAATAGCTAGTGCTAAATACCCGTCTAAAGAGATCTGGGGTAATTAATGATGAGATCTCGCAAAAGACTAGATCAAACACAATTCATCTCGTTGATAAAGGCCAGGATGTTCCTACTAATAAGATTGCGCAGCGGTTTAATGAATATTTCCTAAATTGCACATCCACTCTTAATATCCAAGTAAACAAGGAAGGTGCATTTACGTTCTTAAAAAGGAATGCACATGAAGAATTTATATTACCCACAATTACCCGTGATAGTCTTGATACGGTATTAAAAAGAAAAAGAAAAAAAAGTTGCTTCGATCACCAAACGCATTAGATTTGTATGACATCTCAATTAATGTATTATTATCGATATGGCCAGTAATAGCTGATATCCTTGTTATTTTAATAAATGAAATGTTTTGTACTGAGAAATACCCGGATGTTCTTAAAAGTACGCGTGTGTGCCCTATATACAAAGGAAAAGGCGAAAAAACTGAAACTGGTAGCCACAGACCTATTACAATTGTACCAAACATTTCTAACTAATAGAGTCAATAGTCTCAGCCTCTCTTATGCAACATCTAGAAAGGAACGAATTACTAACACGGCATCAGTATGCGTATAGGAAAGATAGATCAACAACCACTGCCGCACACCATGTGGTGGACTCTATAATATCTAACATAGATAGTAAATATAAAACGGCAGGTTTATTTTGCGACCTCACAAAAGCTTTTGATATTGTCCAGCACGATCTTCTACTTGAAAAGCTACGGGCATATGGCGTGAAAAGGCATCCCAATTTATAGGATCATTCCTTTGCAATCGCAACCAAACAGTAGAAGTCGTCACTCACGGGCGAAGATTAAGGTCAAATACGGGAAATATTACAATAGAAATTCAACAAGGGCCCTCTCTTGGAAATACCCTATTTCTGGTCTTTGTAAATGATATAGAACAGGCCGTTACTGATGGAACAGTTGCTTTGTTTGCGGATGACACAACGGTTATAATGAGTGGTCCTTCATACGAAGAATTAAATGATAAGATCAATAAAACATTTACACAACTGGATAAATGGTATTCAACAAATGGTTTAATCCTTAATCCTTCAAAATATAATCTTATCATCTTTAGCACTAGAGTTACAAGACCACCGCCACCATGCCTGATTAGCCCTGTCCCTCTAGCCCAAACGTGCAAGTTCCTAGGTCTCATACTAGACTCTAATTTAAATTGGAAACAACACATTGATATACTGTGCGATAAATTAGGAAGTGCTGCATATGCGCTACGAAAATTAAAACCGCTCGTTTCCAGTTCAGTGCTTAGGCAAGCTTACTTTGCGCACTTTCATTCCATATTGTCCTATGGTATCATATTATGGGGTAATTTGACAGACTCAAATCGTGCATTCATAATGCAAAAACGCGCCATTAGAACATTGGAGGGTAGTCGCAAATCATGTAGATCGCTTTTTTAAAAGTATCGAGTAATGACCCTGTACCGGGGAGCCTGGCCGCACACAACCCGCGCGTCATCGGGCCACACTATTATGAGCATTTATTTGCCTACTGAGCTGAAGGCGGAAATCAATAAAGAAGCGTTTTGTCGCCGACTGAAAAATATTTTGTTGGAACATGAATATTATTGTAAAGATGACTTTTTAAACTATAAATTTGTTTGACATTTGACATTATTTGTGTAATTTTAAGTACTCGACGGTGAAAATATGTAATTTAAGTATATTGAAATTATTGTTAGTATTTGACATTTTATATACAATTATACATTTAAAAATTTGACATTGTTAACACAGTACTTAAATCATTAACTAACTAGTTATTTATTTTTTTATAATTTTTGTTCAATATTTTGACGATCACATTATACTTTGACATTTTATAATACAACTTTGTATTATTATGAATATGATAGTGTGAAATAAATGAATCTAATCTAATCTAGTCTAAACTACTCTGCCAGTTAAAAGAACCTAAACAGAGTAAATATAAACCACTTACATAGCGAGTAAACATATAAAAGTAAACATAATAATCTAGGGGGTAAACATAACTCATAATATAAAGACTCCTACTAACGGATGAACACCACCCGCTTTCGCCTACGAGTAAACATAACTCACATAGCAGTAAACATAACTCATATAGCAGTAAACATAACCTACTATCTGTCCAACCCACTATATATATTTAAGCTTAACTTACTAAGGCGTAAACTTAACCAATTAATCTTGTAAATAAACACAACTCGTAAAGGGCAAACATGACCCACTATCTATAGGTAAAAAACTAATATAGGGGTAAACATAACCCACTATCTAGAGATAAAACTCATAAAAGGGGTAAACATAACCCTCTATCTAGGTAGTAAACATAACTCACGTAGGGGTAAACTTAACCCATTAATCTAGTGAGTAAACATAACTCACGGAGGGGTAAACATAACCCATTAATCTAGTGAGTAAACATAACTCACGTAGGGGTAAACATAACCCATTAATCTAGTGAGTAAACATAACTCACGTAGGGGTAAACATAACCCATTAATCTAGTGAGTAAACATAACTCACGTAGGGGTAAACATAACCCATTAATCTAGTGAGTAAACATAACTCACGTAGGGGTAAACATAACCCATTAGTCTAGTGAGTAAACATAACTCACGTAGGGGTAAACATAACCCATTAATCTAGTGAGTAAACATAACTCACGTAGGGGTAAACATAACCCATTAATCTAGTGAGTAAACATAACTCACGTAGGGGTAAACATAACCCATTAATCTAGTGAGTAAACATAACTCACGTAGGGGTAAACATAACCCATTAGTCTAGTGAGTAAACATAACTCACGTAGGGGTAAACATAACCCATTAATCTAGTGAGTAAACATAACTCACGTAGGGGTAAACATAACCCATTAATCTAGTGAGTAAACATAACTCACGTAGGGGTAAACATAACCCATTAATCTAGTGAGTAAACATAACTCGTGTAGGGGTAAACATAACCCATTAATCTAGTGAGTAAACATAACTCACGTAGGGGTAAACATAACCCAATAATCTAGTGAGTAAACATAACTCGTGTAGGGGTAAACATAACCCATTATTCTAGTGAGTAAACATAAATTACAGAGGGCTAAACTTAACCCATTCATTAAAGGTAACCCATGTAGAGTAAAACATATATCAAAATAAGTAAATTTAACCCACTTTCTAGGGAGTGGGTAATCATAACTCAGAAATGGGTAAACATGACCCACTTATTAGCAAGTTAACATAAACCGTATTGCATTTTTATTTTAAGTTACCTTTCAAATTTAAAATAATTGGCAAAATAATATAAGTAAGAATTTAAATTGTTAAATAAAAACAAGACAAACGTCAAAAAGTTTAATTGGAGACAAAGAGTACAATGGGCACCCTTAATACACAAAGCAATTTCTTCTAGACAACCCACAGTGTAAGTATAGATATAAATAGGGTAGGTTTATCTAAATTATGTGTGTGTTATTCATGAATTGCCAAATTCATTAGAAAATAACTTTTAAAATTAAATAATAAGAAAACACAAATGGGGGTAATCTGTAAAATCATAGTTACCAGTGCGAGAAATTATTTCAAAAATCACTGCCGAAGGGTAGCCTCGACCAAAAGATAATGTAAACAATGTCTCACACTTCGCTAACGAGAATATGTCACATTATCAGAGAGTTGCTCTGACCAAACGTAAAATAATTCTCGCCGCTGGTAATGAATTAAGTCTGCAAAATTAATGTGCACATCACTACCGGAGAGTAGCCCCGATCAAGTGACTGTACGCAAAAATTCACAAACTCCACTGACAAGAAAATCTCACACTATCAGAGAGTTGCCCTGATCAAATGCAAAAATATTTCTTGGTTGTGGTTAAACTTTGGTGGATAGGAAAGCGAGGAAATGTTTTCTCGAGTGTGACAAAGTAGTAGTCCATACTATCGCTACCAGAGAGTAGCCCCGGTCAAGCGAATGCACAATACCTGACACACATGATTTAAATACATTGCACTATCAGAGAGTAGCCCTGATCAAATGCAATTACTTTTTCACATTAGGGCGTTACCAAGGAAAAGAAAAAAAAAAAAAAAATTAAGTGCTCACAATGATCGACAACTTTCGGAGCACAGCCCCGACCTACATAATGCTTCAATTAAAACACACGGAATATCCTCGATCAATTAAATTCATTGAATATCACACACAAAAATATAAAATTGATAAATTGAGCAAATAAGAAAGCGGTTTTTTTTTTTTCATAATATTACATACCTTAGGTTCTCCCTCTTCTGAAGTATAATAATAACTCTCCAACAGAAACTTTTACTATAACTTTATTTCAAATTACACTAAGTATAAGGTGTACACTTTTTATATACCGATATACAGTTGGACATAGATTCGCCCTTTAACGTGGTTCAGTCTAGAATGATCGTGCGCCCGAGTGTTGCCCGCTTAAATAGGTAACGTCGGCGCTGCCAACGCAACAGTGCTACCAACACAACAGTGTTGCCAACACGTCAGCGCTGCCAACACAGTGTTGCTGTTGTACAAAAACTTAAATAATCAGAATAACAATTTCGGAAATCATGACAAGATGGAACTACAGCTTTTGTACTACCGCTACTAAACACTAGGTGGCTACGTCGAAAAATGAAAAACTAAGCTAGGGATGTACATATTGCGGGAGAAAGTTTGTCGATGAGAAAAACACATCGATATACAACTTTCTTTCATATGGCTACAGGTAACAATTACTTTTTTTTTTACGAAAATCTATGTGTATTCTACCCAAACGGCCTTCTTGGTGATTGGCGATGTATTGGTATTATCATATGAAAAAACCAGTCGCTCATAGAACAAAGTTTATTTTAGTGTACAGTTTAATTTTTATTTATTTCCAATGTCGTTTTTTATTCAACAGTTATGCTTCGCATAAATAGAGATTCAGAAATAAAAATGTGTTTAGTTATAAAATTGTATATACCTACAGTACTGCAAAAGTTATAATGCGCATAGAAATCTTCGTCACTGTCCGGCAACGGTCGTATTCCCAAGCGACGTAAGACGATATGTATTTAAGGAGGTTAAGTGCATTTTCTGCATGCGTAATTTAGTAGAATTATGATTTTTGATTCAGGTGTTTCCGTGAAATCGACAATTAGCGAATCTGCATGCGCATTATTAATTTTGGAGTAAGTACTGTACTTTAAATGAAGCTTTATTTTAACCAAAGTAAACAATTTAGGTGGATGGGTAGATAGACCAATAAAACAAGATGGGTTTTATATTTACATTATTTTATCTTATTTAATATCGAAGTACTTGCTTATTTATTACTTGCCTTAAACTCTTAACTAATCTTGGTTTTTTTAATACATAATATTTAGCATTTTTTCTTCTCTAGGTAAAACTCCTCTTAGCTTAAGAAGCTTTCATGATGGCTCCATCTTCAAGTTTATGCTTAAGTGTATTAGGTTCTGAGCTTGGCCCAAGGCGATCCAGTAACACAGGCTGTAAATAAATGAAAAGAAAAATAAAATATAGCACACTATAAGAGTGACGACTTGTCTTTATACAATACTAGTCGACCCGGCAAACTTCGTACCGCCTAACCTATTATTAGAACGTGCATGTTTTATACTTATAAACCTTCCTCTTGAATCACTCTATCTATTAAAAAAATCCGCATTAAAATCAGCAGTATTTTTAAAGATTTAAACATACCTAAGGACTGATGCGGAAAGCGACTTTATTTTTTACATATTACAACATTATTGTAATATGATGATGATGCTAATATAATTTCATTCATACGCAAGAGTCTAAGTTGAAAGATTCATATAATTTCATTCGTATTCAAGAAATTAACTTTAAAGTAAATCACATTTTAAACCGAAAAAAAGGTAGAGGTTTTCAAGTCGAAGCGAATACCTATTTTTTTTTCACTGAAAATTATTATTATCGATAGATTTTTATCATAGAAAATTATCGATAGATTTTCATCATGTTGAGCAATCTCTAACTGATTTCCATTATACTGTTGTCAAAATGTTCTAGAAAAAGTCATGAGTCTAATACCATAGATAAAGAAGAACGCTAAGAAGGTACAGTCACAGTCACAGGACTCACAGGCTTCAATGAAAATTCAATTTTACTGCTCCGTAATTAGGGTGTTTTCATTTTCTCACTTATGGTTTTGTTTTCCTGTTCATGTATAATTTCAAATTTATTTAAAAATACAGTGAAATATTACTTACCGATGTAATGATACGGCATAATTAGTACTTTTAAGTCCCCGACTTGTATTTTTGCATTCCAACAGCACAATATGGCATTTTAGTGGGTTTTTTTTCATATTTTTCCTGGTGGTTTGTTTACAAGAAGCTTAAAGCAACTGAGCTTATCAAATCTGTCAAAAACTACGAATAGGCACTGCAGAGCTAATGATAGGCACGCGGGCTCCGCCTACTCGCGATTTCTATTTAGAGAGAGAGAGCATCTTCCTTGTTCTGTGTGTACGAGGGCACAGAACAAGAGAATACAATAGAAATAGCATCATGAGCTTTTAGTACCGAAACCAGTGTGTCCAAACTCACACATATAAACCAAACGCTCACTATGAAATCCAAGCTACCATTGGTGATTAACGACAATGCCGAAAAGATCTACATCACAAAACTTTGAAGTAGACTATGAACCTTTTTTACAAATAAACAAAGATCAAAATCAAATAACAATTATGAAATACTTAAGATAATGATGACATACATATGATAAAAGAATGAAATTAGGTTTTTCCAAAGACATGGTAGAAAGCTATACATCCTCTTTGCTTTAAAATCCTCACGCATTGTTCCTAGTTTTACTATTCGACGCTAGATGGAACTACACCTTTTGTACTACCGCTACTAAACACTAGGTGGCTACGTCGAAAAATTAGGGATGTACATATTGCGGGAGCAAGTTTGTCGATGAGCAAAACCTATCGATATACTACTTTCTTTCATTATGGCTACAGTTAACAATTACTTTTTTTTACGAAAAACTATGGGTATTCTACGAAAACGGCCTTCTTGGTGATTGGCGATGTATTGGTATTATCATATGAAAAAACCAGTCGCTCATAGAACAAAGTTTATTTTAGTGTACAGTTTATTTTTTATTTATTTCCAATGTCGTTTTGTATTCAACAGTTATGCTTCGCATAAATAGAGATTCAGAAATAAAAATGTGTTTAGTTATAAAATTGTATATACCTACAGTACTGCAAAAGTTATAATGCGCATAGAAATCTTCGTCACTGTTCGACAACGGTCGTATTCCCAAGCGACGGAAGACGATATGTATTAAGTAGGTCAAGTGCATTTTCTGCATGCGTAATTTAGTAGAATTATGATTTTTGATTCAGGTGTTTCCGTGAAATCGACAATTAGCGAATCTGCATGCGCATTATTAATTTTGGAGTAAGTACTGTACTTTAAATGAAGCTTTATTTTAATCAAAGTAAACAATTTAGGTGGATGGGTAGATAGACCAATAAAACAAGATGGGTTTTATATTTATATTATTTTATCTTTTTTAATATCGAAGTACTTGCTTATTTATTACTTGCCTTAAACTCTTAACTAATCTTGGTTTTTTTTTTTTATAATATTTAGCATTTTTTCTTCTCTAGGTATTGTTTATTGAAACTCCTCTTACCTTAAGAAGCTTTCATGATGGCTCTATCTTCAAGTTTATGCTTAAGTGTATTAGGTTCTGAGCTTGGCCCAAGGTGATCCAGTAACATAAGCTGTAAATAAATGAAAAGAAAAATAAAATATAGCACACTATAAGAGTGACGACTTGTCTTTATACAATACTAGTCGACTCGGCAAACTTCGTACCGCCTAACCTATTATTAGAACGTGCATGTTTTATACTTATAAACCTTCCTTGAATCACTCTATCTTTTAAAAAAATCCGCATTAAAATCCGCTGTATTTTTAAAGATTTAAACATACCTAAGCACTGATGCGTAAAGCGACTTTATTTTTTACATATTACAACATTATCGATAGATTTTTATCATAGAAAATTATCGATAGATTTTCATCATGTTGAGCAATCTCTAACTGATTTCCATTATACTGTTGTCAAAATGTTCTAGAAAAAGTCATGAGTCTAATACCATAGATAAAGAAGAACGCTATGAAGGTACAGTCACAGTCACAGGCTTCAATGAAAATTCAATTTTACTGCTCCGTAATTAGGGTGTTTTCATTTTCTCACTTATGGTTTTGTTTTCTTGTTCATGTATAATTTCAAATTTATTTAAAAATACAGTGAAATATTACTTACCGATGTAATGATACGGCATAATTAGTACTTTTAAGTCCCCAACTTTAATTTTTGCATTCCAACACAGCACAATATGGCATTTTAGTGGGTTTTTTTCATATTTTTCCTGGTGGTTTGTTTACAAGTAGCATATAGCAACTGAGCTTATCAAATCTGTCAAAAACTACGCTTATGCACTGCAGAGCTAATGATAGGCACGCGGGCTCCGCCTACTCGCGATTTCTATTTAGAGAGAGAGAGCATCTTCCTTGTTCTGTGGTACGAGGGTGTGGCGATGTAGACTGGAACAGCTACTTTTTGAAAAAAATATCATAAATTTTTCAAAGGGGGTTTTAGCGGTATAATAGCGGAAAGCGCTTTGCAAGAAAAATCATAAAAAATACTTTCGCTTTGTTTATTGGCTTGAAAAAGATAATGTAACGATACTAACTATCCCGGCGAACTTTATGACATATAAACATAAAAACGATTTCTTGCCATAATAAACAAATAAATAAATAGCATAAAATAATACATACTTAATTATGTTGATATTAAAAAGGGCAATGGGCGACCTTATCGCTAAAAGCGATTACTTCCAGGCAACTGAAAATTCGATATGGGTGTCGTTTAATAGAACGCCCACAGAACGTGTAGGTACTTCAAGCTGTAATCCTCATCTTTTAAATCTTCGCTAAAACAAATTTTAAGAATGCAAATAATTAGTCATGAATTGATCCAAATTGGTCCACAAAGTAAAATAATTAGTCCACTTATACTTTAGAAGTTATAGCCAAATGTTTGTGAGGATTATGGCTTGACGTTCAAGCTGTAATCCTCATCTCTGGTCCAAGAAAACGGTAAAGCCTATCGACTTGGTTCAGGTCTAAATAATTAGTCCTCAATTGATCCACACGACATGCCAAATCTCAGAATTGGTCCTCCAGAGGTTCCGAAGTTATAAGGGCATCTTAGTGAGGATTATGGCTTGAACATTTGGCACCTTCAATTATCTCCGGAACGCCTATAGCTATTGTTTTGAAATTTGGCCAAAAATTAATCCTCAATTGGTCCACCAGAATCATAATCATTTTTAACTAGGTTTTCTTTGAAGAAGTACGGTAAAATCATCGGTTTTACTTTCCCATACATTGCGATCCATGTACAGGTGTGCACAAAATAATTGATAAACATTGATACTAACCGGTTACCTAAACGATTCTTTAGAAGAGTAAAGTGGGTAAAATATGTACTTATTATTTTGACGAGTTCCCAATTACGTAAATGCACTTACCAAGATATTTAACCAAAAAAAACCTGTATCTATGATTTATATTTTTGCATGTACTTCAATTAAAAGTTTACAATAGTTTCTTTTCTTACTTAACTTAATTACAGCACCGTTTATATTGCAAAAAATATTTAGTTTTAACAAAATCACAGTTGGTTCAAGTGTAAATAAAACAACAACAAAAATTTGTTGTGTACTTGCGCTTGCACCCCTCTTTAATTAATTATTTAAAGTAACCAGTGTTACTATGTTTGACATTATGTGTCTGTGTCAACGTAAATTGCTATCTATGTGTATGTATACATATTTTTATTATTTTGGATGTAAGCAATAATAATTAAGCGATTTTGTAAGGGCGACATTGGATCTTTTCTTTCTGTCCATTACGCAAAATGTGTTTTAAACGCGGAGGGGAGACGGAGCTGCGGGGAGTAAGTAAGTACTATTTATATTACTATTATTAGGTACCTACTACTATTGTATAAAATACTAGTCGACCCGGCAAACTTTGTACCGCCTTACCTCTTACTACATTGTGCATGTATTATACTTTAAACCTTCTTCTTGAATCACTCTATCTGTTAAAAAAACTTTTTATCAAAAAATTAAACCGCCGAAAAAACTGAAAAGCATTAAATAATTGGGAAACATTTTCTATTAGGACTTAATTTACTCACTTCTTAAAGTAATTTTGGCTAACCAAGAAATTTTAAGTCGGTGCCACACCACACAAGCAAATTCCTTAACTACCTATAGCGCGATGCGCGGCGGCACACGTTTTTCGGTTATTTCTTTGAATTTCAGATAATTTAGTGATCGTTATTCGTTGATTCTGTGGCACCGACTCAAAATTTCTTGGTTAACCAAAATTACTTTAAGAAGTGAGTAAATTAAGTCCTAATAGAAAATGTTTCCCAATTATTTAATGCTTTCCAGTTTTTTCGGCGGTTTAATTTTTTTATAAAAAGTTTTTATTTTTTGCTTTTAATTTTTTTTTGGGCTTATTTTTTTGACCCCAGCCAATCACCCTTCACAGGGTGGTCGCACCCCACAAGTTGGCCACACAACCTGGTGAAGGTTTAGGGACTAACAGGATGAGGTTCGATCACGACTGGTCGGTGAGGCGATTTTTGAGGGAGGCCTATGTCCAGCAGTGGACGTCTATCGGCTGAGATAATGATTATTAACATTCATACAAAAAAGATTCACAATTATACCTAGCAGTTTTTATGTAAATCACAAAACGGCAATACAATCTGTGAGTGAACAATTAAGTCACCCCTATTTTTCCACCCTTAGGGTTGGAATTTTATTTCCAAATTTTTATGGGACCAACTTCAAGGTATACCCTGTCGATTAAAAAAGGAATTATGAAAATCGGTCCACACAGTAAAAAGTTATGCGTGATAATACATAAAAAAATATATATATATATACGCGACGAATTGAGAACCTCCTCCTTTTTGTTTTTTCGTCGGTTAAAAAAAACCGCATCAAAATCCGTTGCATAGTTTAAAAGATATAAGCATACATAGGGACAGACGCGGAAAGCTATTTTGTTTTATACTATGTATTGATGACAACAGTAACAAACAACACAGTGTAAGGGAAGCTTACGTCTACTATCTCTATATGTATATATTGTAACTATGACCTCTATCTTCGATTGCGTGCACGCTGCTTTTGAGTGGAGACAAGGATAGCGCTATTTGGCCAATCCTGGGTTGAGACATCATGCGAGATACTCCTGTAGAGTTACATTAAATAATATATACACTAACCTAACAGTCGCGGAACTGTTGTCTCTTATCAACCCGGTATTGGCCAAATAGCGCTATCCTTGTCTCCACTCAAAGGCAGCGTGTGCGCACGCAACTGCGCACTTGAAAATAGAGCCTGGTTCTCGAATGTCGAAGAGCTAGTATTAGCTAAACTAGAACAGTACTAGAATGTAGCTAAAACGGGTATATTTGTAGCCAAAATCGGGAGATGAAAAAAAACAATGTAAATACTTGATAAAATTATTTCGTTTATTTATTAAAAGTATAGTTTCGCGCCATACCGAAAGTTACCACCTCACCATAAAAAACTGTGATTATTGCAATGAAGCAACTGTGATTATTAAAATATTTTTTTTTGTTATTATTATAATTGAACTAACTGAGATTATTGTTAGTTATTAAAAATAAGTAAGTAAATATAAGTATTGTGATATAAACGGTGATTTAATTAAGTTAAGTAAGAAAATACACTATTGTAAACTTTTAATTGAATATATACTTACAAAAATTTAAATTATACATAGAAGTTTTTTTTGGTTCATTAATGATTCACCTGCAACTAGTGATAGCAATCAATCAATCAGGCTGTCTTAAACATAAGTACATAGCGAAAACCAAACCGACTTTCACTTTTCTAAAGAATCGTTTAGGTAACTGGTTAATATCAATGTTAATCAATTATTTTGTGCACAACTGTACATGGATCGCAATGTATGGGAAAGTAAAACTGATGATTTTAACGTACTTCTTCAAAGAAAACCTAGTTCGAAGTGATTATAATTCTGGTGGACTAATTGAGGATTAATTTTTATTGCCGTTTCGACCGCGCAACCAAGTTCTGAAATAAAAAAATGATTACGCTCAGATTCTGTCGAAATTTGTCAAAACTGAATGGTGAAAACCAGGAATTTGTCAAAGCATAAATAAAGAAGTTATGAAGGTTTGATGGTGTCCGCGCGAACGAAACAAGGAGAACCGCGCGGACATTGAGATCTAGACTTCTGGAAGGTTTAGAGACCTGGTTTTTTTTGTCAAAGCAAGGTTCAATTTGCCAAAAAATGTCGAAGTAATAAAATTTTGGCTACCTCTAATACTTGACCAGATAATGACCCTTCAGTCCCATGGCCGCGCGAACCTCCAATTAAGATTCCTTTAGGTTCAATTATTTTCGTAACTATGCGTCCAAAACAGCCGGAATCGGTGTTCAGACCTTTATCTTAAGAAATCTAGAAAGTGTTGATAAAAGTGGCCACCTAAAAGCTATAATAAGGTGCTAGGCTACATTATCTAGTGTCACACAGTGCCACATTTTTTTATACTTATTTGTCTTACTTTAGAAGATATAATTTTTTACGCGAATGGCGCTAGCATCGCTGTAAACTGGCTCTTAAATCTTTGAAACTACGCAACGGATTTTGATGCCGTTTTTTTAAAAGATAGAGCGACTCAAGAGAAAGGTTTATAAGTATAATACCTGCACTAAAAAGTTACGTGTTAGGCGGTACCTAGATCGCTTGGTCGTTTTAGGTTCTGTATAGGTTTTCAGTATATCTAGGTAGGTATTGTCCATAAAA
Organism: Euspilapteryx auroguttella; assembly: GCA_951802225.1. Classification (NCBI taxonomy): domain Eukaryota; kingdom Metazoa; phylum Arthropoda; class Insecta; order Lepidoptera; family Gracillariidae; genus Euspilapteryx; species Euspilapteryx auroguttella. The sequence goes on along the minus strand of OX637642.1, from coordinate 5,655,336 downwards.
CGATTTCTACTCCCGCCACCAAAACTATCCACTGTCCGCAAATTATGACCGAAGCTAGATGACCACACAACACATTGAACACAAACAACTGTTGCTCGCACAACAAAGTAAATAACTTACTACCGCTTCTAAATAACTTACTTTTTTGACTCCATTTCACACTTTCTTTCTGCGTTTTTCTCTTTTTATGGCGTAAATCGGCGTAATTACTTGGATAAAATACGAATACTTTGTTCAAAAGTTTTAAAAGTTTTTACAAACAAAATGAAAACAATTACAACGATCATTTGAAAAACGTTTTGTTTATTCTTCACATAATCTTCTTTATTCTTCACTTAATGAGTGAGTGCATGCTGCCGCGGCAGATGAGGATTACAGCTTGAACGTCAAGCCATAATCCTCACAAACATTTGGCTATAACTTCTAAAGTATAAGTGGACTAATTATTTTACTTTGTGGACCAATTTGGATCAATTCATGACTAATTATTTGCATTCTCAAAATTTGTTTTAGCGAAGATTTAAAAGATGAGGATTACAGCTTGAAGTACACGTTTTTGGAGGCGCTGGTAATCTATGTGTAGGGACGCCCAAAGGCATCATATCCACAACTCAATTGAAAAAGGCGACCCAGCTAAAGTCTGGAAATTTCTTAGGTCTCTAGGAGTTGGAAGGTCACGCCAAAATTCACTTCCAAATGATTTAAACGTTGATTCACTGAACAAACACTTTTTCACTTCTTCTAAATTTGATGGTCCTTTAAAAATAGAAACGTTAAATCAAATTTCCTCGCTTCCGACTCCTGACTTTGCTCCCTTTTCATTCTGTCAGGTAATTGATGAGAATGTTAAGAGGAGCATTCTCCAAATTACTTCCAATGCTATTGGCAGCGACGATGTGGGCCGTAACATGATCATTCCCATTATGGATATAATAGTGCCTGTTATTACTTCGAAATTTAACAAACTATATCAAGTAGCACTTTTCCATTACTGTGGAAAAATGCATCAGTAACTCCGTTGCCCAAAATAAATAAACCTTCTTTACTGACAGACTACAGACCAATCACAATTCTCCCTTTCCTCTCAAAAGTTCTTGAACGCCTTGTCCATAACCAGCTTAGCTCTTTTCTCTCTAGTCATAACCTTCTTAACCAATTTCAATCCGGATTTCGGCCTGGTCACAGTACTGTTACCGCGCTTACTAAAATAACAGACGATATCCGATGGGGCATGGACAGTGGTCGGGTTACGGCCCTCGCGTTGCTAGACTTTAGCAATGCCTTCAACACAGTAGATTTCGACATACTCCTAGCATTGTTGGGCTCACTCAACATTTCTTCTGACGTTGTCAATTGGTTCAGTTCCTACCTGCAGGGACGTCGACAGCGCATTAAGATCGATGACACCGTATCTGACTGGTGTGATATCACTGCTGGTGTCCCGCAGGGTGGAGTTCTGTCGCCTCTCCTATTCGCTATCTTTATAAACTCTATCTCCTCCCAACTCTCTTCTTCCTACCATCTTTATGCAGACGATTTGCAAATTTACTCGCAGTCTACAATAAGTGATCTTTCAACTAATATCTCACAGTGCAACGCTGATCTTGAAAATATTGCGGCCTGGAGTAGATCCTATGGCCTTAATGTAAATCCAGCAAAAACCCAGGTAATTGTGATCGGCAGTTCACGGCTTGTATCACGTATCGACTGGACGCAAGTACCAAGCGTAGTGTTCGATGGAGTCTCTGTTACTTTTAGTGAAACCGTCAAAAATCTTGGCGTCATGTTTGATAGGCATCTGTCATGGTTGCCTCAACTTGAAAAGGTCAGTAAGAGTGTGTTTACCGCGTCGGGCTCCCTTCGACGCCTACGTAATTTCCTTCCTACAGCCACGAAAATTTCGTTAGCCCAGTCCTTACTTTTGCCTATTCTTGACTACGCCGACGTCACCTACCTTGATCTCACTGAAGATCAACTCAACAAACTTGAGCGTCTTCAAAATTTCTGTATCCGATTCATCTTCGGTCTACGCAAGTACGACTACGTATCCTATTTCCGCGCCAAGCTCAAGTGGCTCCCCATCCGCTACCGTCGGAATTCTCACATTCTCTTTCTTCTCTTTAACGTGTTATTCAATCCAGCTTCTCCTGCCTACCTTAAAGAGCGGTTTGAGTGGCTCAGCGGTACAACTCACAGCCGTTCGTTGCGGCTGTCATACTCGTTGCCCTTAAAATACCTCCACACCTAACTAGTTTCTACAAGGACTCCTTTACGGTCAGATCCGTTATGTTGTGGAACTCTCTTCCAGTCAGTATCCGACAAATCCGGAGCTTACCGCGTTTCAAGGAGGCAGTGAAATCGCACTTCTTGTCAATATGTTAGAGTTTTTGTTTTTGTCCTCTTATGATGTCATTTAATTATAATGTCTATTATTTTTATGTATTTATGTTTATTTAGTGTTTATCTATGTGTATATTTAGTAAGTTAGTTGAATGTATGTTTATTTTTTGAATATTTTATTTGTATGTACTTACATACAAATAAAATATTTTATGTAATTTAATGTATTTTTAAAAATAAAACTAGTATTTAATTTTGTTGCTTACAATACTGTATCGCCTACGACCAATTTAATATGTCTATGTGCAAACATTTCATATGGGTTGCCTGGAAGAAATCGCTTTTAGCGATAAGTCCGCCCATTGCATGCCAATTTAAATATGTGTACCATTAATTGTATAATGTTCTTTTGTATGCAATAAAGTGTTTTTTAACTTTAACTTTATGGATAAGGCTTTATAATACTATTGTGTGACGTGACCTAGTCTTTTGTGTTATAGTGACACAATAGTGACGCAAAAGTGACACAATAGTTACACATAAGTTATTCAAAGTGACACAATAGTGTTTTTTCAAAAACTATTTTTGGTTATAACTCGGTTATTTACTAGGATAACTGAGTGTCAAATGCTTTAAACTAAACTCAATATACCACCGTTTATAAACAAAGTTCAATCGTATTTTAATATCCATTACTTATCTCAAAATATCCAAAAACATTTTTTTTTGTCAGAAGTATAAAAATTTACTCGAAATTTCAAAAAAACCTGCTGACTAAACGAAAGGGCGGATTTCTTTATTTATGGTCTATATTTATTGGTGTTGTCTGTGCCATTCTGCCTATTTGACCTTTTCCCCCTAGAAACGCAGGATTAATACTAAAACGCGTTACACAAAAAAAATCGTTACACAATAGAAACATTTTTTGGAATGTGATCATTTGCTGCAATTATTTTGCTATTTGTGGATTATTGTCTATATTATTTCCGGAAGGTTTTGCACGTCATAGTTTTTACTGTCCCAAGTTTTTAGTGGTAGGTAATATGAAATACGAAAGACTGTCGTGAACATTATCTCAGACGTAGAAGAAGTTTTTGCCGTACAGATTTTGCACGACATGGTTTTTACCAGCCAAGTTTTTAGTGGCTGACACGAAAAACCCTGTCGTACACTTGGATGGTAGGTAACGATGCACACCCGAGTAACACATAACTTAGTAAACTTAATTTACTTAATTTTCTTCAAGATTCAGGGAAACAAAAGTTTATATATTGCGAAGTACTATTTTCATAGATTTATTTCTAATTCATAAATTTGATATTTGCTGCTATTTTCGCTCAATATGAAGGTGGCCGCGTTGGGCACAAAATACCTCTTATAAGTTGAAAAGTACTCTAGTACTATTTTTTTCCTTTAAGTACTAAATAGTACTAATTTTGTAGCATTAGCTGGCTTAAAATCAAACTAATCGGAGCTGGTGGCCGCGGCCCATAGTATGAGACCTCGGCAACAGCCCCGGATCTTCAATTTTTTTAGGCGGGGCAAAACTGAAAAATGGCGCCCCCCTGCCAGTTATATTCAATTTTTCCTTTTTAATGTGTATTATTACACCTATCAGCGGCCGTAGCATGACCTTCCATTTGTCGAGTTTTTCGTCACTTTTTACCTCTTTTTACACCATCTCAATACATTTCCCCATTTATATGTCAAAAGTGACAGAAGGATTCTACAAATGGTCGGTCATGCTCAATAATTCTGAGTAGCGATCTCCCATCCCTCTGTTCATGCTACGGCCGCAGATGTCTTACTTATTGATCGACATTCGACAATCGAACATGCCTGGAAATCATATTATAAACATAGCACAGGATAGGACACCACGGGTTTTCTCTTTTATGCAATGTTCCATTGGATTTTGTCTCATTTTTTGCAACTTTTTTAAGAAGACCATCCATTGCCAAGAAACTGGCCAGGATATATATAATTTTTGACTCGATTGATTTGCTGAGAATTCACTCAAATGCTTTGTCAAAAAGACAGCGCAATAGTGTCGCGCTGGGGCGCGGGCCATACGCTGCGCTAGAGCGCTCGTTGATGTCACACATCAAACACATGATTTGATTCGTCTGTAGTCTGAATTTGGCGCCCCTCTGATCTTGGCGCCCGGGGCACGTGCCCCGGCCTGCCCCTCCTAAATCCGGGGCTGGGCTCGATATCGCGACGAAACAGAATTGCGTCATTCGGATGTACGAGCGATTCATATTGGCTATCGAACTTTTATCGTGCGAGCGATATCGCTTCTTGAGGAAACACCCTTAGTGTTGAATTCCGTGCATGGCAATCGATCGATAGAGCGGGGGCGCGTCTGTCGCGCCAGCCACACAGGTGACGAACACGGTCGTCGGCCGTTCCGCTTAGTACGTAAATGCCCTATTCCGGAAATGGACACCGAGTGCTGAAAGGACTCATTCCGGAAAGGACTCGTTCTTAAAAAGACTGATTCCGAAAATGACTTAGTACGGAAACGACTCATTCCGGAAAGGACTTATTCTTATAAGAACTAATTCCTGAAATGGCTTGAAGTGGGTCACTGATAGGATAGCAATAAATACGCAATTTAAATAAATTAGCGTTAAAAGTGTTTATTTTTTAAACATACTTAATTCATACCACATACCAAATCGATTGAATTTTTTACGAATAAATAATAAAAAAAACTATTTTGATACCCTTTTTACGAATATTTAGTAAGTAAGCATTACGATAATACAGTTCTACGCAGAGTTTATCACTACAAAAATTAATATAAAACACAATCATAAATTATAAAAATACAATAATTCTAAAATAATACAATATAACTTACTTCCAAATTTAAAACTTAATAATTTTTTTTTTATTGTGTTAAGTTTAAGAGGTTTATTTATTATGTTTATGCTGAGATGATTTACATTATGCACTATGTAAAAAAATATATATATTTTTAACGCTTATGATTTAAAATTGCCTTTTTATTGCTATCCTACCATTTACTCACTTCAAGCCATTTCAGGAATGAGTCCTTTTATGAATAAGTCCTTTCGGGAATGAGTCTTTTCCGTACTAAGTCATTTTGGGAATCAGTCGTTTTAAGAATAAGCCCTTACCGGAATGAGTCCTTTCAGCACTCTGTGTCCATTTCCGGAATAGGGCATTTACGTACTAAGCGGGCCGTTCAAGGCCGCGATCGGTGGTGGCGATACACGGAATGCAAACTTTGACATAAATAAAAGAAAGGTTTTATTAATTTCAACCAAAATATCACGTTAAGTTTTCTTTTTAATATATTTTGGGTTTCAATGAACGAAATTAATGAACAGAATTTCATGAAACTTCGCAATTTTATTAATTTGACATTGTATTTAAAATGTTTGTGTGAAATTATATAGGTATTACGGGTGTTCGAAGTTCGCCGGGTTGGCAAGATGTTAATTATAATACTAAAATGTAGTACAGTGACATTCTGTTTGTCTTGTGTATTTGGGCTATGATTCACGTTAAGATATTACTCTAAGTGTAAATAATTTGTCTATGAGTATACTAATAATCAGGTAAGTTTGTATGTAAGTGATATTTTGCGGAACTACCCATTGTAATTATTATTTCACTAATATTTCTGTGTGTATTTTGACACAAGTAAAATACAGAAAAAATTTGTAACACCGTGATGGACAGATAGTCAATTCTACGAAAAAAAGCCTTTATCCTTATACAGGATGGCCCATAAGTCCTTTGAAATTTAAATTTCGAATAAAATTCAAACGGTGCGCAAAAATGGCGCGCGAGGTACGGGGGAAGCACTAACGGTCTTTCGGAATTCAGTCGCCATGGAGCGTTTCACTGGTGCCGACCGTGCTTTTTGTGTGCGCGAGTTTTATCGCAACAATAATTCTGCTACCGTTGCGCGGCTAACATCGTTTAATAACGTGTTATTCTCTGATGAGGCTCTCTTCCACATCAACGGCCATGTCAACGAGCAGAATTGTCGCTACTGGAGTTGCGAAAATCCAAATCGCAAACATGAAAGGCCCTTACATAGCCCTAAAGTGACAGTTTGGGTTCTCGAAATTTACGCCGCGCAACGGTAGCAGAATTATTGTTGCGATAAAACTCGCGCACACAAAAAGCACGGTCCGCACCAGTGAAACGCTCCATGGCGCCTGAATTCCGAAAGACCGTTAGTGCTTCCCCCGTACCCCGCGCGCCATTCTTGCGCACCGTTTGAATTTTATTCGAAATTTAAATTTCAAAGGACTTATGGGCCACCCTGTATTTTGAATACCAAAATACCATGAACAGCAATGATAAATAGCAAAAGTATGTAAAATAAATAAAATCTAGCATTTTAACTAAGTTGTTTGTGATAAGTACACAATGTTCAGCATTGCATTTTAACTACATTATAAAATAAGTCCAGCAGATGGCGGCAGAGTGACGGGTGCAGCCACTGCGGCCAGCCAGCTGCGGCCTACTGGTGCGCGCACTGCACGCCCGGGCCCGCGTGCATGTGCTCCTCGTCGTCGCTGGCGTAGGCCTCCTCGCGCCCGCGGCGCTCGCTCGCCGTGTACTCCATCAAGTTCACCTCCTCCACGTCCTCGCCCATTGGCATTACGAATGCCGGCCGTGGCGGTAAAAGGCTCTCAATTACTTTCAGCTGTTCTTCTGTAGCAAAGCTATTTTCAGGAAAAACTACATCAAATTTTATGTACAAATTTCCTTTCTCAAAAGGATTCTTGAATTGTGGCATTCCTTCGCCTTGAATTCCCTTGAGGTCCCCAGGTTTGATAACTTCTCCAGCAGGGTGTGTCACATGCAGATCTCGGCCATCTAAATGTTTCACTACAAATTCAAAACCACAGAGTGCTTCAGTGAGGTTTATCTCACGTTTTATCAAAAGATCATCTCCAGTTCTCTGGAACAACTCATGTGGTTTCTGCTGAAGCAGAATGATCACATCACCAGGTTGCACATCAGGCTGCTGGTCACCCTCACCTCTAAAGTAAATCTTTTGATTCTCTTTCATGCCCTTCTCCACATGAACTTCCAGTATTTTAGTTTCATTCAACACCTTCTTGCCTTTGCATTTAGAGCACCTATCTTTTTCATTGATAGTTTCGCCTTGACCCTGACAAGCGGGACAACGAGTTTGGAACTGACGAGTCATGTTAGGCCCTATTTGCTGATAGGAAACCTTTATTCCCTGTCCATGGCAATCTTTACAAGTAACAACTGCACCAGGCTTGCCACCAAGACCTTTGCAAGGCCCACATATAACATTTTTACTAAGCTGCAGCTTGGCAGTTTTACCATTGTACATGTCCTCCAGGGTAACTTTGAGAGGGTGCACCGTGTCCTCGCCGCGTGCCCTCCCACGGCCGCGGCTGCCTCCGCCCATTCCAAATATATCACCGAAAAAGCTTCCAAACAAGTCATCGGGCGGGAAACCGCCACCCTGCCCTCCTTCTTGCAGGCCTTTGAGACCGTAAGTGTCATAGGTTTGCCTCTTCTTGGGGTCAGACAGTACTTCGTAAGCGTAACTTATTTCTTTAAACCTATCACCTGCCGCAGGATTCTTATCGGGATGAAATTCCTTTGCCAGTTTGTGGTAATTCTAAAACAAACGTAAAAAAGCACGTTTTGATCGAATGACAAAATTACATGGCAAAATTATAAAGAGTAGGTTACCCTACACCGTATTCGTGAAAAATTTGTTGTTTTTCAGAACTTACCCTTTTGATTTCAGATTCACTTGCATTTCGCGAAACACCAAGGATATCATAAAGTTTATTATCGGCCATTTTAAAGGATACGTAGGTACAAAGAATTCTACAACAAAATTATTGCCACAGGCCACAGACCAACTAGAGATTATTGCTTTTTGATTTGACAATGAATGAAATGAAATGAACAGTGTCGCCGTCGCCACGCCAATGGCTAAAATTCCTCAAATTTGGGGAGAAAAATATCCTGATTCCCCACAAAATCCCCACACAATGAAATAGTGAACTATTTACGAAAAAACTTAAAAAATCAACCATTTATTAATGACAAACACTTATAAAATCGCAATCACTTTAAAAAAATCATCTGGTAAGTATATTATAATCCTACATCGGTTTTCTCTTATGTTCAGGCTAAATATACATGTAAAAATTAATAAAGTGTAAATTTAACTTACTCGAGCAAAAACCAAAAAAAGAAAAAAAAAACAAATATTTATAATAGGTATATATTACATAGCAAAGACTATCAACTAGGTCATTAGCAAAGACTATAACTATATATATAAAGATAAAGGCCTATAATTATTTTAATTTAAAAAAAGGCTCAAACTTATCTTTAGGGAAGTGATGATTTACCTTATTCGTTTAATTACGAATAATAGCAAAATACAATCATGAAAATGTATAACCCACCCTAAATCAGTCAGTTGGATATCCTTAATATTCGTTATATATAGTTATAAGTTATACCGGGTGTATCTGACAAGTCGGTAATAAATCAAAGGGGGACTTCTACTCACCATAACTAACAACTTTCCCAAAGCAACATAGGTCTAAATCTCAAAAAAATAACAGCTGTTCCATACATTGGTTCGATCAGCTGTGGTGTCCTAATAAATGGTTACTATCCGGTGTTGGTGGCACCCTCCCGCCGCGCTCTCGCACGGCTGTCGTGCGGCTGCCATTCCAAGTCTGACGCTCGGGCAGAGCGCACGTCTAGGGAGTGCGCTCCAACCACGATGTACATCCAAAGTGATAGTGAATTTATTACTATATAATATTTATATATACAGTGTGTCCGGGAAAGTTATAACATAATTTTAAGGGTGTATTCTATGATCAATTTCATCGATGAAAACACCCCATATGGGGGGTCGCAGCCTCACCCCCCCCTTAGTATGATGTTTTTAATTTTTTTTTTGCAAAAGTCGACCCTACCTACTTTTAAATTCACAGTTAAAGATTTAAGGCTCACAGAACCTTCATTAAGGTCTTGATCGAAGGCTTAGTAGTTAGGCTACCTAAGTTACTAACAAAATAACCAAGTATTGCTTTTACTTTTTTTTTTAAAGATGATAAACCAAAAAAAAAATTTTTTTTTTGTACATTTTTTACGGTTTTTCAAAGTTTTCACAAAAAAATTCAGATACTTTTTTTATTTTTTGTGTTTTATTGTTAGCTTTTGAGTTGTTCTCCAAATTGATATTAGATTTATTTCTCTACGTCTATTACTTCAGAAATTATCAACTACCAAAACCAAAAAGACCCTTCGCTTTTACCTTTTAATTTAAGATTTCAGTTTAACCCACTTTTATTAAAAAATAAAGTCAATATTTAATTCTTTTGTTAGTTATTTTGGTAGCCTACCTACTAAGCCTTCGTACAAGACCTAAATTAAGAGTCCTTTTACGCGAACAGTGGCGCCACTCTTGAAAAAAAAATATTTTCTAAAGTAAGGCTATTTTTCAGAAAAAAGTGCTCCCTTGTGCATAAAATCTTGGTCCCTAGTATTTTTTTTAAGTATATAAAATAATATCTAGGTTCAGAATGTTTATGGATTACTGTTTTTTGCTAAAAGTAGCTACTTTTAGCTACTTTTAGGAACAAACAGTAATACATGAAACAGTATAAACCTAAAGTGGCCACTTTTAGCAACAAACAGTAAAAAATAAATATTGTAAACCTAGATATTATTTAAATACTAAAAAAATACTAGGGACCAAGATTTTATGCACAAGGGAGCACTTTTTTCTGAAAAATAGCCTTACTTTAGAAAAAAAATTTTTTTCAAGAGTGGCGCCACTGTTCGCGTAAAAGGACTCTTAATTTAGGTCTTGTACGAAGGCTAAGTAGGTAGGCTACCAAAATAACTAACAAAATAATTAAATATTGACTTTATTTTTTAATAAAAGTGGGTTAAACTGAAATCTTAAATTAAAAGGTAAAAGCAAAGGGTCTTTTTGGTAGTTGATAATTTTTGAAGTAATAGACGTAGAGAAATAAATCTAATACCGATTTGGAGAACAACTCAAAAGCTAACAATAAAACACAAAAAATAAAAAAAAGTATCTGAATTTTTTTGTGAAAACTTTGAAAAACCGTAAAAAATGTACAAAAAAAAAATTTTTTTTTTGGTTTATCATCTTTAAAAAAAAAAGTAAAAGCAATACTTGGTTATTTTGTTAGTAACTTAGGTAGCCTAACTACTTAGCCTTCGATCAAGACCTTAATAAAGGTTCTGTGAGCCTTAGATCTTTAACTGTGAATTTAAAAGTAGGCGGGGTCGACTTTTGCAAAAAAAAATTTAAAAACATAATACTGAGGGGGGGGTGAGGCTGCGACCCCCCATATGGGGTGTTTTCATCGATGAAATTGATCATAGAATACACCCTTAAAATTTTGTTATAACTTCCCCGGACACACTGTATAGTTAAGGACCTGTAGTTTGAAGCTTCTTACCTAATTAGGTATGAGGGTCCCCCACCCTCGCAGCTGTGACATGCGCGCGTCGAAATGCGAAATGTCGCGGCAGTTTTAAATTTTATTACTTTTCATACAAGCCGAAGTTAAATCGAGATGTTTATACCTACCGCACAATTTTTCTTTCCGATTTTCGTTTCAGCTAACAAGAATTTGCGTTTAGGTAAGGTATTTGTAATAACGAGTTTTTTTTTAAACCATCTGAGAAATATAAAACAGATTTCTTAATTCTGAAAAATATAGATGTAGGATTTAGTTTAGACAAGTTATTAAAAAGTAACAAGATCTAATGAATTTCACTCTGTAGAAATAAAACAAAGTAAACCCTTTTTGTAGTGTTTTTTTCCATTAGAAATACACTACTGATTGTTTTAATTTGATTTTGTGACTCAAAAAACATTACATACAAATTACTATATAGTTTGAGTTGATAACTTTTTGCTCAATTTACTATGTTTACATACCTATAAATGCGGGAAATAGATACATCTCTTAAACCACTTTCCCTATCGTCCGTAATTTATTTCTCTAAGAGTAGTCGTCATTCCCTGGCCACCACCAGATCTGACTTCAAAGGACTTTTTCTTAAAGGGTTTTCTTAGAGGGTCTTTAGACTAAAGTCTAATAAAATAAAAACTAATCCGAAGACAATTATTGATCAAAAAGAAAATATCCGAATCGGATATCCGACTTAAAATTACTTGGTATACCCTACATAACTTTAAGAACTTAGTAATTATATTATTATTTTATGCATTTCGGTTTTTTTTTCGGCGGTTTAATTTTTTGATAAAAAAGTTTTTAGACGTTCGTTTGCATGAGTGCCGCAATTGTACCTCTAATAATTACAATTATTGTAACGGATCACATTAAGATGGTGTTATTTTCAAAAAATAAATTAATATTGTAAGAAGTACACAATTTAATTATTTCTGAAAATGTACTTAATATATTTTTTTAAATATTTTTTTAATTTTAAGAAACTTGGGTTTCTTCTGATTTGACATTCTGTATTTAGGCATAGACAAAGTAGAACGCTGCGCTTCCGTATTGCCGCCGCACGTACTTGCAGGTTTATACCTAAAGTGCGGAGTAAGCCAGAAAAAAAGGCTTGACAATACATTCATCATCATCATCATCAGCTTGTAAGAGCCCACTGCTGGACATAGGCCTCTTCTCTGGCACGCCATGCACATTTACATTACATACATGTTATTTTATTTTAGTTAAATATGTAAACTGAAGGTAAACTATGTTTTTTGTTTTTAATTATATTGTAGGTATGATTTTGCGTGTACTGTTGGATTAAATAAAATTGTTGTGTACCTCTATTATCTATTGTTTAATTCTCAAACTGGCGGGCACACTGGATGCGGTAGCGCGTATATTGCATTGTAAGTATATAGGTTTTTTACGAGAAAAATTATTTAATAAGTAGATTTCCGGGTTCGCTGATAACGAAAATGACATACCTACCAACATTTTGAAACCAAGATGGCAGAAATTCGAGCTATTAAACTTTCCAAAGGCAAGTCTGAGCTATCAAGCACTATACGCAAAATAACTTGTGTAAAATATTTAGGTCTATGTATGTTTATATAATATTATAATATCACTGTCTGATCTGAGACCGCTCGCTGCTACAGTTAAACAACCAAGTTTTCGTCAGCAGCTATTGTTCTATCATCCCTACGATTTAAGTTTTGTCTGTGAAAATAAAAAAGGTAAGTTTGTAATGCGACGGTTTTTTAAATGTAATATCGGTATCAAAATTGTTTTTTTTCAGCTTCATATAGATCCTAATCAGATGTTATGGTTCATTGTTTTGACATCTGTTGTCAAAACTTGTTTACATTTGAATAAAAATAAAACGAAATACGAGAGCGCGAAAACAAAAATTTGACACAGAACCGGCCTCGGCCGTGGCCACAAGGGTACTGACGGGGTAGGGAGCGGCGCGGCATGGCATCGGACCGCGCGAAAACGATGTTTTTTTTTAGTTTTTGCTGGTTTTTTGTCTTTTCGTTAAACTTAAAAATTCTTACTATAGTAGTATGTCTAAAATTTAAGGTCAGCAATTTTCATTCCAAAAATCAAATAAAAACAATCAGCGGTTTAAAAATAAAATGGAAAAAACGGAACAAAAAGGGGTAACTTTGAGATTTTTTTCTATCAACTAAAATTAATTAGATCCTGTTTCCCTTTAGTATGATGACTAGATTAGATCCTTAACTAACACATATATTTTTTTCAGAATGAAGACATAAATTTTGTATGTCTCAGATTGTTTAAAAAAATCTCAAAAACACAAATTTTTGAACCACCAAGCCTTAATAGTGGCTCCTGAACGCCACAAGTGATATAGTTAATAGTGGCTCCTGAACGCCACAGGGTCAATGTACGGGACAGCTGATTTTTGTTTTGAGATTTTTACCCTTGTTGCTTTGAGAAAGTTGTTAGATATGGTAAGCTGAATCCTTCCTTTAATTTATTACCGCCTTGTCAGGAACACCCGGTATAACCTATATAACTATATAATATAACGAATATTAAGAATATCCAACTGACTGATTTAAGCTTGTCACACATTGGGCAGATGCGATAAGATTTTATCTGCGTATACAAACTTTTTTATCTGAAGGTACCACACATTGCGCAGATGCGGTATATGACAAAATTATACATTCACTCGAAATCTCTCGGACTGAGCAGACTTGTTTTTTGTTAATAAGTGTTTAAAAAGCGTGTTACAATGAGTTCGCGTTTTACGAAAAGAACGCGTTTATTGCTTCTGGATTTATTAGACAGCTCGTCAGAAGATTATTCTGATTTTGAGAATGATGTACGTCTTGCTTTAAACATACCCACTAAATAACCGAAAAATTTGGATAGAACAGCATCTAAAGCTTAAAAAGGACCGCGGTGAATTCAATATATTTGAGGACTTATCCAAAAATAAATTTAATTTACAGCCTATTTTCGATTTGATTCAGTCCCTCTTAAAATTATTGTATACGTATTGATCACAGACCAACTAGAGATACTAGTATTGATATAAAAAATATACTAGCTTTTTACAAGATCAATCAATCAGTTTATTTTTTTGCCTTGTCAAAAAAGCTATTTGTTTTTTTTAGTTAATTGTGTTTTTTATATTTGGCCATTATGGGCAGGCAAAGGAACATAGCCCAAACAAACGTAATATTTTATTTGTAGGCTTGTTCGACTTTGATTTAATTTGTATGAATTGGTTTTCTTTTCTTTTTTTTGTAAATATGTAATGTAATATACTTAACTGTAAATATTAATTAAAGTAAACTGTAAATAAAATATGGTATTGTCGCGTAATATACTTGTATTATTAAACTACATACTAGGTATATTATATAGCATGAAAATATCTAACAAAATAGTATAATTAAAACTATTCCAACCCTGCTTCCCTCTGCCTAACCGCACCGCAGATCCTACCCTTGCGCATGCACAAAATTTGTATCGGCAGATGTTATCTGCAGATCTTTCAATTTATATGTCACGGCTCAGATATCTTTTACATTATCTGCGTAGTGTGTGGTCGTCCATAGGATTACATTGAAATTGATGTAGAAAGATAATCTGCGCCGATACAGATATCTTATCGTATCTGCACAGTCTGTGACGGGCACTGTCTTTACGGCGCTCTGACGTTACGTCGCTCCTGGCCCACGCTTTAAACCTACTGTCGATCACTACGTCGCTCTCAGTTCTTCAAGTACTGTGGTAACGTCGCTCGTAAAATTTATTAATGAAGGGGAAACTCTTCTAAAATGTATTTAACAGAAATATAATGCACTGTTTATTCCCTATATGTAATGATTTATAGTTGTAAAATTTTTACCAGTTCAAAATCATCAAGTGACAAAAAAACTTAGAATATTTTTCAAATTATCGGTGATGTCGTAGTACTTTTTTCTGTCTACGTAAATCAAACTTAAATATTCATGTAACTCATTAAAACTCCTAAAAATCATACTGCACATTACTAAATAATTTCTTACATGAATTTTGCTCTTTCAATAGAAATAAAACCCTAGAACAGGCACCCAACAATTATGTTGATGTTTTTTATCAACTACCTGGTTTTTTTTTATCAACTACATATTTTTTTTGCATCTAGGTATACAGTGTGCCCGGGGAAGTTATAACATAATTTTAAGGGTGTATTCTATGATCAATTTCATCGATGAAAACACCCCATATGGGGGGTCGCAGCCTCACCCCCCCCTCAGTATGATGTTTTTAATTTTTTTTTGCAAAAGTCGACCCCGCCTACTTTTAAATTCACAGTTGAAGATCTAAGGCTCACAGAACCTTCATTAAGGTCTTGATCGAAGGCTAAGTAGTTAGGCTACCTAAGTTACTAACAAAATAACCAAGTATTGCTTTTACCTTTTTTTTAAAGATGATAAACCAAAAAAAAAATTTTTTTTTTGTGAATTTTTTACGGTTTTTCAAAGTTTCCACAAAAAAATGCAGATATTTTTTTTTATTTTTTGTGTTTTATTGTTAGCTTTTGAGTTGTTATCCAAATTGGTATTCGATTTATTTCTCTACGTCTATTACTTCAGAAATTATCAACTACCAAAAAGACCCTTCGCTTTTACCTTTTAATTTAAAATTTCAGTTTAACCCACTTTTATTAAAAAATAAAGTTAATATTTAATTATTTTGTTAGTTGTTTAGGTAGCCTACCTTCTTAGCCTTCGTACAAGACCTAAATTAATAGTCCTTTTACGCGAACAGTGGCGCCACTCTAGAAAAAAAAATATTTTCTAAAGTAAGGCTTTTTTTCAGAAAAAAGTGCTCCTTTGTGCAATAAATCTTGGTCCGTATTACTTTTTTAGTATTTAAAATAATATCTAATTTTAGAATGTTTATGTTTTACTGTTTGTTGCTGAAAGTGGTCACTTTAGGTTTATTCTGTTTCATGTATTACTGTTAGTTCCTAAAAGTAGCTAAAAGTGGCCACTTTCAGCAACAAACAGTAAAACATAAACATTCTTAACCTAGATATTATTTTAAATACTAAAAAAATAATAGGGACCAAGATTTATTGCACAAGGGAGCACTTTTTTCTGAAAAAGAGTCTTACTTTAGAAAAAAAAAAAAATTCTAGAGTGGCGCCACTGTTCGCGTAAAAGGACTATTTATTTAAGTCTTGTACGAAGGCTAAGAAGGTAGGCTACCTAAAAAACTAACAAAATAATTTAATATTGACTTTATTTTTTAATAAAAGTGGGTTAAACTGAAATTTTAAATTAAAAGGTAAAAGCGAAGGGTCTTTTTGGTATTTGATAATTTCTGAAGTAATAGACGTAGAAAAATAAATCTAATACCGATTTGGAGAACAACTCAAAAGCTAACAATATAACACAAAAAATAAAAAAAAATATCTGCATTTTTTTGTGGAAACCTTGAAAAACCATAAAAAATGCAAAAAAAAAAAATTTTTTTGGTTTATCATCTCTAAAAAAAATGTTAAAGTAATACTTGGTTATTTTGTTAGTAACTTAGGTAGCCTAACTACTTAGCCTTCAATCAAGACCTTAATGAAGGTTCTGTGAGCCTTAGATCTTTAACTGTGAATTTAAAAGTAGGCGGGGTCGACTTTTGCAAAAAAAAAAAAAAAACATCATACTGAGGGGGGGTGAGGCTGCGACCCCCCATATGGGGTGTTTTCATCGATGAAATTGATCATAGAATACACCCTTAAAATTATGTTATAACTTTCCCGGACACACTGTATACCTTTATGTACAGCAGTTGCATCTGTTGATATTAATAAATAAAACTAAACTAATCTGTTGATATTAATAAATAATACTAGAGGCTGCCCCGCGGTTTCACTCGCGCATATTTCTCATAAACACAAAAATCCCGTTTTTTCCCGTTCCCATGGAAATTTCTGGAAATCCTTTCTTAGTGCTGACCTACACTCCTTAAGGAACCAACATGCAAAATTCAGTTCGCTACGCCCAGTAGTTTCGGCTCTGCGTTGTCTGTCAGTCAGTCAGTAACGGAAGAGTTTTTTATTTATTGATTCACTAGAGGCTGCCCCGCGGTTTCACACGCGCAGATTTCTTATAAATACAATAATCGAATTTTTCCCCGTTCCCATGGGAATTTCGGGAAATCCTTTCTTAGTGCTCACCTAGAAAGAAGAAAGAAAAAAAAATATTTACAAAAACTATGACAAACACAAAAAGTTAATCAATACATACAATACATAATACAAGTAAGACAAAAAAATATTAAAAAAAAAACAAATGATAAAAAAATCTCAAAAAAATCCAACAGAAGAAAAAAAAACAACAATACCTACACTCCCTAAGGAACCTACATACAAAATTTCAGCCCGCTACGCCCAGTAGTTTTGGCTCTGCGTTGTCTGTCAGTCAGTCAGTAACGGAAGAGTTTTATATATATTGATATTCATCATCACATCACTATCATTTCATTCTTCATACAAAAACCGGCAGACAATTGCAACTAGCCTAAAAATTTAAAAATTTACATTTACAATACTTTTCATTTTTGGTCTGATAAATATAACTACACAGAAATTTCGAAGTAAATTCGTCGTATAATTAAACAAGTAAGTACAAAACGACTTAACGTGGTTGATTTATACAATCCTTGTGAAAACAACTGTGAGAAAACACAAAAAACTATATTTTTTAATAATTTACTAACCGTTATCACAGCCGGCAATTATAAAATGAAGGGATTTTAAAAAGCCCTGTTACTCACAATTCTTGACCTATCAGCGCCATTTATATATTATTTTTAAGATGTTTAGCAGAACAACATCACACCAGTGGTAGGACTAACCCGCCATCCTAGAGGGTTTCAATGAAGTTAGTTGCATTTACCAGACAGTTGCAATTACAAGACTGCACCTTACATGTTTTAATTTTTTTGTTTATTTTTTAAATATTTTTTATTTTACTGATTTTAATTTGATTTTTTACATAAGTAAATTTATTATTTTATTTAGATAGTTTGCTGATTTTTACAATCAGGTAATTTAATATTGATTATAATTATGTAAAAAAGACTGATTTATTGATAAATATATAATTTCTTTCCTCTCTAAGTTTTTTTATTTACTAAAATTAAATTAAGCATGCCTTCATCATCATCATCATTTCAGCCGTAGGACGTCCACTGCTGGACATAGGCCTCCCTCAAGGCTCTCCATCTGTACCGATCGCAGGTGGCCTGCATCCAGCGTGGACCCGCAGCCTTGCGCAGATCATCCGTCCATCTGGTCGGTGGACGTCCTACGCTGCGCTTGCCGATCCGTGGTCTCCACTCGAGAACTTTTCGGCCCCAGCGGCCATCTGTTCTGCGGGCTATATGACCTGCCCATTGCCACTTCAACGAGCTTATCCGCTTGGCTATGTCGGTGACCCTGGTTTCTCTGCGTATGTCCTCATTTCTGATTCGATCCCGCAGAGAAATCCCGAGCATAGCCCGCTCCATGGCTCGTTGAGCTACTCGGAGCCTGTTCATAAGCCCTATAGTGAAGCACCACGTTTCAGAACCGTATGTCATCACTGGCAACACACATTGGTTAAATACCTTCGTCTTCAGGCACTGAGGAATATTGGACGAGAAGACGTTGCGTAGTTTCCCGAACGCCGCCCATCCGAGCTGGATTCGGCGATTGACCTCCTTCTCGAAGTTGGACCTACATAATTGGATGGTTTGTCCTAGGTATACGTACTCGTCGACAACTTCGAGAACCGAGTTCCCAACCATAACTGGGGTAGGCAGAACATGGACATTAGACATGACCTTCGTCTTGTCCATGTTCATTTTAAGGCCCACCTGTTGGGAGACTCAGTTGAGGCCTTCGAGCATCGTGCTGAGTTCCTCCATCGACCTTGCCATGACTACGATGTCGTCGGTAAACCGAAGGTGAGTGATGTATTCGCCGTTAATATTGATGCCCTGCCCTTTCCATTCTAGGAGTTTGAAGGCGTCTTCTAAAGTGGCGGTGAACAGTTTCGGAGATATAACATCTCCCTGTCTCACGCCTCTGTATAAGGGAATAGCCTTCGAATTCTGTTCCTGTACTCGGACAGACATGGTGGCGTTGCTATACAAACACTTAGCACTTCGATGTACCGATAGTCAATCCGGCATCGTTGGAGAGACTCTAGCACCGCCCATGTTTCGACCGAATCAAAGGCCTTCTCATAGTCCACAAACGCTAGACATAGCGGCAAGTTATACTCTTCGGTCTTCTGTGTAACTTGCCGCAGCGTATGTATGTGGTCTATGGTACTAAAGCCTTTTCGGAAGCATGCCCATAAGTTACTAAATATTCGGAGCGACGTAGAGACAGTACGCTGGAGGCAGGAGCGACGTGCCGACAGTGCTTCGTAGGTGCGGAGCGACGTAACGTCAGAGCGCCGTAAAGACAGTTAACCATTTTGCGTATTATTCGTAATTAAACGAATAAGGTAAATAATCACTTCCCTAAAGATAAGTTTGAGCCTTTTTAAAAATTAAAATAATTATAGGCCGTAATTTATATTTGTATGTACAATGGATGTTTTGGTTGTAATATTTTTTGAATTGGTCAAATGCTAAATTCCCCGCACAGTGCCTCTCCCCACAAATTCCCTAATCGCTTCGGGATTCCCCGCAGTTTGGGGAATTCTCCACACATTGGCAACGCTGGAAATGAAACTAAAATGATGAAATAAAAAGAATGAATGAAATGAATGAACAACAACTTGAACCATTCTGGATAGGAATAGGAACACAGTCCATACAGCCAAGTCTTTAGTAGTATTTTTTAGTACAGTGGCGGTCTAGGTCACCGTAACACTTCCGGTTTTTCTGTATTGCAAAATAGTTCTTGTTCTTTGGAAATTCAGTCTAGGGCTGACGAAACCATAGACAAATCTGTTACCTACGTCGCCAAATAACAAGAGCTATTTTGCAATACAGAAAAACCAGAAGTGTTTCGCCGTATCGTAGACCGCCACTGTACATAATCAATCAAGTCTTCTGTAGATTTTTTATCCTTAACTACATCCTTACCTCACCTAACTCGTTGAAATGTGAATGTGAGAAAGAGTTGAAATGTTCAACGAGGATGAAATCTGGTCACACGTCACACACATTATTCCGATCCGAAGTGCCCACAGACCAACTAGAGATACTACGTATGGAAGTGCCTACCTTTATTCTCACTTCACTACACAGTCCATGACTATGACACTTAATAATAAAGTGAAAAATGTAGAAATTAAAAAATTGCAACTTGAAATTTGTCGGATTTTCGAAAATTTTCATTACTAAATTTATCGGCCGCATTGTACAGTCAAGTGTTACGCCGACTCTGTCCGCCACTGTACAATGTACAGTGGCGGACACGATCGGCGTAACACTTCCGGTTTTTCTGTATTGAAAAATAGCTCTTGTTCTTTGGTAATACAGTCTAGGGCTGACGAAACCATAGACAAATCTGTTACGGCCTCCTAGTCCGTGACTGTACACTAATTTCGAAACACTAGCACAGTCAGCCAGCCACTGAAAACTAATCTACACTAATCTATAAAGAGAAACAAAATTCCGTCATTTTCTCGGTTACCGTCAAAAATACAAGAAGAATGAATCATGTATTTTTGTTGTTTTTAACCGACGAAAAAACCAAAAGGAGGAGGTTCTCAATTCGTCGCGTATATATATATATTTTTTTATGTATGATCACGCATAACTTTTTACTGTGTGGACCGATTTTGATAATTCCTTTTTTAATCGACAGGGTATACCTTGAAGTTGGTCCCATAATAATTTGGAAATAAAATTCCAACCCTAAGGGTGGAAAAATAGGGGTGACTTTATTGTTCACTCACAGATTGTATTGCCGTTTTGTGATTTACATGAAAACTGCTAGGTATAATTATGAGTCTTTTTTATATGAATGTTAATAATCATAATCTCAGCCGATAGACGTCCACTGCTGGACATAGGCCTCCCCCACAAATCGCCTCACCGACCGGTCGTGATCGAACCTTATCCTGTTAGTCCCTAAACCTTCACCAGGTTGTGTGGCCACCTTGTGGGGTGCGACCACGCTGTGAAGGGTGATTGGCTGGGGTCAAAAAAAATAGCCCAAAAAAAACTGAAAAGCAAAAAATAAAAACTTTTTATCAAAAAAATAAACCGCCGAAAAAACTGAAAAGCATTAAATAATTGGGAAACATTTTCTATTAGGACTTAATTTACTCACTTCTTAAAGTAATTTTGGTTAACCAAGAAATTTTGAGTCGGTGCCACAGAATCAACGAATAACGATCACTAAATTACCTGAAATTCAAAGAAATAACCGATAAACGCCGCGCATCGCGCTTTAGGTAGTTATGGAATTTGCTTGTGTGGTGTGGCACCGACTTAAAATTTCTTGGTTAACCAAAATTACTTTAAGAAGTGAGTAAATTAAGTCCTAATAGAAAATGTTTCCCAATTATTTAATGCTTTTCAGTTTTTTCGGCGGTTTAATTTTTTGATAAAAAGTTTTTATTTTAACTCCCATTCTAGGCATACAAAGGGACATAGTCTATACAGCCAACTCTTTAGTAGTAAGCTTGAGCGTAGCGAAATAGTATGTCTATGCTACAAGCTCAGAATAATAATAATACAAGAACAAGCCTATACAGTCAATCACTCAGTGCGCAGTGTAGACAGATGAGCTATACATACCTACAGAGATATGTGTATGACAGCTAGGGATGTAAATCAACTACTTACGTGCCAATTAACGAGATGTCGATAAGTTATTTGCATTGGGTGCATAAGTATACTTACCGGTTTTCTTTTGCATCTAATACTTTACGCAGAAGAAATCTTGCGGGGAAGCTAGTTGATTTATTAAATAAAAAAAACGTTTTGTTTAAGAATTTTTTTATTAACAATTAATGTTTTTTAAAAGCATTTATTTAAATTGCATTGCAATGTATGTATGAATGATTGTTCGGATGAAATCTTACAACTCAATTTTGAAGCAGATATCTTTAAGGTGGTAACTCTCGGTATGGCGCGAAATTTAAATTTTTGAACTTAATCAAAAATGAACACTTTTGCCATAATTTGTTTATTGGTTGATGAAAGATTGTTCTTCGTCAGTACTGATAAGCTCTCTCTTCTTCCGCGTAGGTATGTAAACAAGGTTTAAAGAATACGCGTATGTAAAAAACCAGCTCCCACATACTAATCGTTATTACATATTATCTTTTTTGAAAGACAGAGTTAACGATTTTGTGTATATATTATAAGAAACTTGATATTTGGTCTTTCACCCTACACAATACATACACAAAATCAGTAGGTCTGTCTTCCAAAACCGTTGCAACGTTCCAATGTGGGAAACGGTTCTTTTAGATAGGTTATAGAACAGATTTGTCTATGGTTTCGTCAGCCCTAGACTGTATTACTAAAGAACAAGAGCTATTTTGAAATACAGAAAAACCGGAAGTGTTACGCCGATCGTGTCCGCCACTGTACTAAAACCTTTTCCTGAATGTAAAAAATACTTTTGTGAAAACCACATCAAAATCGGTTCAGCCAACCTCGAGATAATCACGGGCAAACATACATACATACATACATACAAGTCAAACTGATAACCTAATTTTTTGAAGTCGGTTAAAAACAAATACTTTCGTCATAATAAATAAAAAACCCCAAGATTTATGAATTTTGCGCCATACCGTGAGTTTCCACCTTAAATCCGCCCGGCCGGCTAGAGTTTTAGCGAGAAAACAAACCCCGATTGATTTTTATATCTTATAGTAGATAGAAGCTAGAAGATTATCATAAGATTTTAGTGTTACAGTTACATTACTATACCGTGCAGATTATAAACATTTCATAAAAAACATCGACTCTAACGTTGGTCGCGGCACGTCACTAAAATCTCGAGTGGGGAGCAAGTGGGGAGAATGGTGAGGTGCGGTGTGGAGGCGAGCTTGTGCGTGCCCGCCTCTCACGTCTCCTTCAACCCCGCGATTATTGAATTGTTTTTATAAAAATAAGTATGAAAATCGACTTACCGGTGAAATGTAATACTTGATTTCGATTTGGTGTGTTTTCTGGTATAATTTTTGCAACAATCAACTGCACATTTCACCGTAGTGACGGTGAAATAGAGGTGAAATACGAACAAAATCTCTCCAGGACCGCACGGTGCAAGCAATCATCACAGACTATAGACGCTCGCGGCGGGAACGCCCTTTTGTTCTCACCTGTGTCTACTGTTCCCACTTGGATGTACTCCCTCTATAGCTAATATGTATACTCTAAGGCTACAAGTATGTTTAGGTAAGTATTCATGTATGTTATTCTGAGATGTATGTAGTATTTATTTTACTAGCTGACTGAAGTCTTCAGTTTTTTTTGTATTGTTTTTTTTGTATGTAGGTAAGTACCTACCATCATAAAGGTACGTCATTTTAGTTAAATCTATTCTATGGGTACCACTGACCAAAGCTTACTGTTGATAGCAGTGTACATACGTTCTCTCATGATTACCAAAAGTTGTTTTGTATGCTATGTTTGAGCCCTCTAATTCACTATCTAACTCCCAATGTGCTGTGTCAATGACCGACCACCGAGATTGTAACGTGGATAGTAAATCTTACATTTCCCACTTTTAGTCATCGAATTAAGATCTATATTCATTACAGTACGTTCAAATGCTCGGATGTGGCTTGAGTGCTTACGAAGAAGATCGTCTGTCTTGCTGGGCGTATACATGTACAGTCAAGGACTAGGAGGCCGTAACAGATTTGTCTATGGTTTCGTCAGGCCTAGACTGTATTAACAAAGAACAAGAGCTATTTTGCAATACAGAAAAACCGGAAGTGTTACGCCGACCGTGTCCGCCACTGTACATGTCCACTCACTGCTATCTGGTTCCTTGGGTGAACGCCTGAACGCTCACTTGTAGAAATGTCTTAGTGTCTGCTTCTTGATCACATACACAAATAAAAGTTTTGTCCAATCAATGTGGTCTTGTATCATAATGGCGCAAGTTCACTTCATTTAAAGTCACAGAAATTGTTCTTGTAAATTACTTACTGTAGGACTCGCGAAGTCCTCTATTTTCGAAGGACCGTAAAGATGTATGGTCTAGGACCACACTCTTTCGTGTTGTTAAAATAAAATAAACCCGATTACCTATATTGACTTGTAAATAATCTAACTGGGTAGGTGAGAGCGCGCGGTACTCTTGATGACCGAATGCGAACTGATTTTAGACAATTTAAATAAGACCGCTCGTTGGCGGAAATGCCTAAGTAAGCAAAAAGATGTGCAGTGGCGGACACGGTCGGCGTAACACTTCCGGTTTTTCTGTATTGCAAAATAGCTCTTGTTCCTTGGTAATACAGTTTAGGGCTATTTTCTGTAACCGGTGTAGAGTGCAGCATTATAATATGTCGTGGCCATATCGTCAAATTGACCATTTCATGATATGGCCGGCCATTTCATGGAATGTGAACTTTTCATGAAATGGCCAATATTCGTCGCAATTATTTCTCCGCTAGTTGCGCTGTTGTTGCGTCTGTTGTGTGATTTGATGTGACGCGCCATTACGGTTTACAATAATTATAATGAAAAAAGTTAATTTAAGGCGGTAACTCACGGTATGGCGCGAAATTCAAATTTTTTCACGTTTTTTAATTATTTTGGCGAAAGTATTCATTTTTAATAAAGTTTAAATGAATTCGCGTACGTAAAAACCTATTTTTCATATTGTGATATATCGTTTTTGAAAGACAGAGTTACCGATTTTGTGTATATTCAAGGAACTTGTTTTTTGGCCTTTTACCCCTTACACACAAAATCTGTAGGTCTGTCTTCCAAAAACGTTGTATTGCAATGTGGGAGATGGTTTTTTTACATACGCGAATTAATTTAAACTTTATTAAAAACTAGCTTTCCGCCCGCAGCTTCGCAAGCGCTTTCTATAATAAAAGTAAATAACTGGTTGATTTGTTTCTCAGAAATATAGGGAAATCATTTGTAATCGCACCAAAGCCTTAAAGAAATCTTAAAAAAGCAGTTTGCCTTTACAACAGTAAATTTTAGTTTTTCCAGTGCCCGTAGTATCTTCACGAATTCATGTCTTTGCTAGACTTATATTCCTTACGTTTCTATCTTGAGATGGGCTGAAAACTTAAATACTTATTGTTCCCTTTTCCATTTCAGGATATCCTTCATTAATGTCACCCTGTATTGTATAAACAAACTAACCTAAAATGATTAATCCCTGAGGCTAAGCTCTGAGGCTTCACTAAAAATCCATTTAGTTTAGTTTAGTTGAGTGTACGGGCGAGTTTCCGCAATTTGACAGCTATCGTGCCTATTTTGCGTGAATAAGGGGTAGCGCTACTCTAACCACCCCAGCTCCTCCACGAAGCTCAGCAGCGCTTTCACGTTGCCTACTGCCTCGCGCACGGTGCTTGGGAACCCTACGTACTTACGTCTGTATACTTCTACCTGTTTGCAGTCTAGTAGAATGTGTTTGGTAGTTTCGTCCGCCTCCATGCAAGCCCTACATGTAGGACTGTCAGTGATGCCTAGAGTAAACATATGTTTATTAAGAGTGTTATGCCCGGTCAGCAAACCTACATACTTACTAAGTTGGGATTTATTAAGCCTCAAAATGTTGGCTGTAAGTTTATTGTCGAGCGTTGGTATTATTTCTTTAAAGTGTTTGCATGAGTTTCCGGTGCTTTCCCAGTAACCCTGGTGCAGAGTCCTGATACGCTTCCTCATTTGGCTGCGCAGCCAACTGAATGGCAGGGGTACAATAGGTTCAGGCCCATGCGGAGGAGGGTCTGAGCCTCTTCGGGCCAGTTCGTCCGCCGCATCGTTTCCTCTAGAGCCGCTTTGTCCTTTTATCCATTGTAGAGTGATTGAATTGTTATTTCTACATGCGCTAGTCAGCTGTTGATGACACTCATGTATTAGTCCAGAGTTGATCTTATCGCTCTTTAGTGCTTGAAGTACTGACATACTGTCTGATAGTATCTTTATGTTTATGTCCTTTACATGTCTTCTTTGGATCGCGTTAGCAGCCTCTATTATGCCCAAGCATTCGGCTTGGAAGACAGTATTATGTTTTCCCAAGGGTTTTGAGATGTGTATGTTAAGATCTTCTGAAAATACACCAAATCCTGTTCCTGAGTTCGTTTTAGATCCATCTGTAAAAATTCTTAAGTTCGCTTCCCTTAGTCCTTCATTTTGGTCATCTGATAATAGAATATTATAAGGTTTGTTGAAGGCCAAGGTCATGGGTATCTTATCTGTCATTGCCTCAAACAGTGGTTCCCCCGCTGTTAGCGAGTCATATATTTTTGTGTGGGATGTTGTGTTTTTACTCTAAAAATCCATTTATATTGTACCCTAATTAGGTCTACTCAGATTCATCATCAGCGTCGCAATCCCAACTGATTGTCGTTTATTGCTGTAAATTTGCCTCCCCTACAGGTTGCCATAATTACCTTTCTTGCGCGACCCTTATCCAGTTTACTAACATCACTTTTTTTTCATACAAACTGTTACACTTTGTATCAGCACCCGCAAAAACTTTGAAAACACCTACCATATTACTTTATAAGGAAACCTAATGTTCGCCATACGTATATTGTATCAAGGCGACTCCAGGACTAATAAACGCAGTTATAATATCATATTTGATGTTTTAAGTATTATGGGGGCTCATTTTGAGAATTTTAAGATAGTGTCATTACATTAGATTTTAGCAAAAAAAAACTGTTTTACCCTGAACTCAGGGGCAAAATATTAAAAATATAAAACAATTTATGAGGTTTGTAATGTAAAGAGAATCTTCAGCGTAAATTTCAACTTTCTAATCGCAGCAGTTTAGAGTCTGATACAAACTGTTACATCCTGTATACGGCGGCTCAGTGAAGTTGTCCCCATATCCCGTCTTTGTGAGACGTAGGCACCCAGAATCAGCACAGCCACAAATGATTTCGCAATCAGCGCCCCCAAAAACCTATAAAACGCCACCCATATTGATTTTTAATATAAATTTCTTTCCGCCATCTTGGATTTCAAAATCGATGTCTTTTGTGTAATTAGCGACGCTTATAACCTAGAAACATCACTCATTTCTATTTTTAAGCAAAATAAGGAGCGGTTTCGGTTTTTCATACTAACTTTAACACCATGTATCATGGCTTACAGGACTAATTAACGCAGTTTTGATATCATATTTCATGTTGTTATATAAAAAGGACCTTATTTTGAAAATTTCAAGTCTAGTTAGTTTATTAGTTAATAGTTTAGATTTTAGCAAAAATCATATTTCACCCTGTATAAGAACTCAGGGGCAAGATATAAAAAAACTAAAACCATTTATGATGTTTGTAATGCAATGACAATATACAGTGTAAATTTCAACTTTCTAAACCCAGCAGTTTTGGAGTTTCATACAAACTGTTACACCCTGTATACGGCGTCCCGGTTAAGTTATCCCAAAATCCTTTTTTTCGTAATTAGCGCCCCCAACAATCTAGAAACATCGACTACTTCAATTTCTAAGAAAAATAATGAGCGGTTTTGGTTTTTCATACAAACTTTAACACCCTGTATCAAGGCTTTCAGGACTAATAAACGCAGTTTTGATATCATATTTGATGTTGTAATATTATAAAGAGCTTATTTTGAAAATTTCAAGTCTCTAGTGTTATTAGTTTAGATTTTAGCAAAAAACATATTTCACCCTGTATAAGACCTCAGGGGCAAAATTAAAAACAAACTAAATCATTTATAATGTTGGTGATACAAAAAGAATCCACAGTCTAAATTTCAACATTCTAAACCCAGTAGTTTAGGAGTTTCATACTAACTGTTACACCCTGTATACGGCGTCCCGGTTAAGTTATCGCAAAATCCCGTCTTAGTGGGTGCCTACGTCACGTAAAGAAGCTACTGTACAAATTTCATCTTTCTATCTTCAGCGGTTTCGGCTGGGCGATGATGAGTGAGTAAGTGAGTAGATCAGTGGTATTTGGATTTTATATTATAGATGTATATGTTACGGTAAATGTGAATAAAAATGAAATGTGAGTAAAAATTTAAATTTCGCGCCATAGCGAGAGTTACCACCTTAAGTGAGAAAAAGACGATAAAAGTAAGTACGGAACATCTAGGTTTTGATTCGAAGATTTGTAAGTTTTATGCAAACCACCAAAACCATGAAGTTCCGAACGATTTTTTAAAGGACCGTATTTAAATCATACATTACTAAACTTACTAAGTATAACTTTTTTTTTTACTTGTTATTGTGTTCTGAGTCAGATTATTTATATGTTAGTAATGGGAACTTTTACAACTAAAATAATGGAATTTAATTTTTTAAGTGTAAACAATTAAGTATGCAACATATTTTTTCTAAGTGAGGTAACCATGTAAGATTTTTGTCTAAAATTAAGTAATCCTAAGAATTTAGTTGTATTACTCTCTATAATATTTTCTCCATTACATTGAATATTTAAGTTTGTATGTGACATTTTTAAATTGAATAAATTTTGTTTTGTTGACATTTATTTTAAGATTATTAAATTCGTGCCAATCTACATTTTCAAATTCTACTGTATTTTTCATGCTACAACAACAGAGATATCATCGGCAAATTAACTATCTATTGTGTCAGGCAGATCGTTGCTATATAATAAGAAAAAGAAGGTAAGGGTCCTAACACACTTCCTTGTGGTAAGTACTCCATACTTATTAATTTGTGGTGTGGATGTTATAATGTTATATTGTCATTGGTTTTACTATTGATTCTTTTTATTTCTACTGTTTGTTCTCTATTGAAAGAAGAAAGAAAGAAAGAAAGAAAATTAAGCGTTTATTGCCAAACAGTGACACACAATAAAATTAACAACAACACAGACAAACAAAATACAAAAAAAAACAACATAAAAACGCTTAGATAGCTATCTATCCAATCAGAAACTATTCCCCTTTGTCCTTATCGATCACACTTTTTGTGTGTGTCCGAAGTGTCCGAGTCCGAGGCATGTCCGAGGTGTGCTCTAGGTCTTCTATTTTTAACCCCCGAACGAAAATTCAGAGAGGGGTGTTATAATTTTAACGTGTGTATCTGTCTGTCTGTCTGTGTATCTGTCTGTGGCATCGTAGAGCCCAAACGGCTGAACCGATTTCGTTTAGTAGCCGAGTGTTCTTAGCCATGTCTGATGAAGATCTGATCAGCGGTTTGAAGATCATCAGCTCTTTTCTAGGTGATGAGGGGATCTAACTAGCTTCCATATGTCCGATCGATTTCAAATTTGGTACCATGTTACATCTATGATATTGAAAGTATATGGTAAGGTAACCATGACCTGATCAGCCGTTTGAAGATGATCAGCTCTTGAATAATGGATGAGAGGATCTTACTTCTTACCTTCCATTTGTCCTATCATTTAAAATTTGGTACAGTGTTATGTAGCGCACACTAACGCCACCTAGCGCTACAACTTTAGAACCGAAGCAAATCCTAAATCGCGCCATCAAAGTTTCTGACGCAAGTAGCATAAATAGAATTTACAAAGTAGATGCATTGGGAGCGATTGGCCAGTCTCTCTTTGCATCCTACAGTTATTTTAATGACATTGAATGTATATGGTAAGGTAACCACAGAGCCGCGCCGACCCCCGGCAGCGCCTGTGTGCGAAACCTATGAAGCGCCTCTATTTTAACGAATCATCATAAAAAACGAATTTAATTTTTGAAAGAATATTTTTAATTGTTAATTTTGACTGAAATAAATGTTCTGCAGTTTTACAGTACTTACTTAGATAATATTATCATTAATATCTAAGTGTACAAAACTGTGGAACATTTAGGAATTAGGATACTATAAATAGGTAAATCCCAATCACTAATTCCCTCGCAGAATTTATTTTTATGTTTTGATTCAAATAGCTTGCAACAGAAGCAGTAAACGGCATTTTTGGACACTGAATACAGCAGTCACTCTCTGTGATACTTTTCACCGTTTCCTAAATGCCTTTCATAATAATACTCAGAAAAATTTCGTCCCGAAGAATCACGCGGAAAATTATACTGTTTAATTTGTTTAATCGGATTTTCTATTAAATACTGGATCAAAGTAGCGTTTAAAACTTCTGGCCAGGCTCCAGGATCATCTTTGGAAAAAGTTGGTATTGGTGACGATAATTGTTATTGATAACGTTAAGCTCGTAAGGAATGTAAACTAAAACCCTAAACGTAAAATGAAACTATAAACGTAAATAATAATAAACATTAAATATTGAGAGACTTGTTCAATAAGCGTTATATAGATGTTTTGTTGTTTACAAGGCCTATGTTGCGCCTATTGTACCTACTTACTTGTCGATACTCCACTACAAAAAACAATCATATAGGTAACAAAAATAATTTAGGTGGCAGTGGCGGCGCGGCGCGGCGCCCCTATTGTCTTGGCGCCTGTGTGCGCCGCACACTTCGCACACAGGGGCGGCGCGGCCCTGGGTAACCATGACCTGATCTGCCGTTTGAAGATGATCAGCTCGGAAATAGAAATAGTGGATGAGGGGATCTAACTACCTTCCATAGGTCTTATCGATTTTAAATTTGGTGCCGTGTTACTTCAATGATATTGAATTGATTGTTTGATATTGATTGTTTTTTTGCCTCTTGATTTTCTTTATTTTTCTCTTTTCAAATTTTTGTTTTTTTTTCTTGTTGGTTTTTTTTGAGATTTTTTTATCATTTGTTTTTTCTTTTCAATTTTTTTGTCTTACTTGTATTATGTAGGTATTGTATGTATTGATTAACTTTTTGTGTGTGTCATAGTTTTTGTAAATAAATATTTTTTCTTTCTGTCTTTCTTTCTTCTTTAAGGTAAGGTCTTTTTAGATGATTAGCTCTAGTTCTAGTTAAGTTGATGAGGGGTCTGACTGGGTCGGGGGTTTTTTAAAAAACTTAATTTGAGTTCTTATTGGTTATGATAAGACTATATTTTATGTTGCCACAATAAAATAAAAACAAATAAAAATAAACCCCCGACCCGACCTTACCCTGACACGTCATGTTTAAAGTAATAAGTTCAACGATAACACTACGCTTTAGTTATTTATATATGTTACGGTAAATGTGAATAATGCGGTAATTATGCATAATAACCGGTTATTATTAATAATTCCCGGCACTTGCGGTAAATGTAATAAAAACCACTGAATTAATCACATTTACCGGTAATTATTAATAATTCCCAGTCCCCATTAGTAAATGTAATAAAACACGTTTATATTCATCAGTTTTAAGTGTTTATCTTAAAAAAAAAAAAAGATAATTGGTTAGAAAATTATTGTAAAAATGTTAATGAACAAAATTTTTAGACAACAAAATGAAATAAAAAACGCTGCAACTCATCGTATTTCACTCTTCTCAACTCTAGTGTGTTTATTGAATAAAAAAAAAACATTTTTAAACTCTTATTATTATAATAATAACTCTTAAGAATAGAATTAACGAATAATCAGTCAAAAATTAGTAGAACTAAAATAATGAAAATAAGTAAAACAATAATATAAGCGCTCAAACAGACGACGCCGCCGCACCGCCGCCGCCGCGCATTTAATGCAAATTTTATCGTTCCACTGTACTCTTGTTAGTAACACTATGGACCTAATTATCACGAGAGGACTGTTTATTGCCAAAAAAATCGGGTAATTCTCAAGAAAAAACAAATGCGCAAAAAGAGCGAAAACATTTAGCAAAATTGTTTCCCACCTCCACAACCTGCGGCGCCACTTTCTATGCGACAAAAAACAAATGCTCCATCTAGTCGATTGTCAATTTGCAAAATGTTTTTCCTATTGGCGACTGGATGGCGCATTTGTTTTTTTTTCGCATATGAAGTGGCGCCGCAGGTTGTGGAGGTGGGAAATAGAGCTTTCTTGCGAATAACGCGATTTTGTTTAGCCATGAACAGTTCTCAACATCGCACATGACGTCGTCGCGGCATTTTGGTAGTTGTGTGTAAGCGACCACTGCAGCCAGCCTTCACTTTAATAACTATAATAATAATAAAAATTAAAAACCTCCGACCCAGTCAGAACCCTTATCATCAACTTAACTAGAACTAGAGCTAATCATCTTGAAAAGACCATGGTTGCCTTACTATATGCTTTCAATATCATTGATTGAATAACACGGCACACGCTACCAAATTTCAAATCGATAGGACATATGGAAGGTAGTTAGATCCTCTCATCAACTATTTTAGAGCTAATCATCTTCAAACGGCAGATCAGGTCATGGTCACCTTACCATATACTTTCAATATCATTGAAGTAACACTGTACCAAATTATAAATCGATAGGACAAATGGAAGGTACTTAGTTAGATCCTCATATCCATTATTCAAGAGCTGATCATCTTCAAACGGCCGATCAGGTCATGAAAACCTTACGATTTCAATATCATAGATGTAACATGGTACCAAATCTCAAATCAATCGGACATAAGGAAGCTAGTCAGATCCCCTCATCACCTAGAAAAGAGCTGATGATCTTTAAACCGCTTATCAGATCTTCATGAGACATGGCTAAGAACACTCGGGCTGAAATTATCTATGATACAAAAAAACTAAACGAAAATCGATTCAGCCGTTTGGACTCTACGATGCCACTGACAGTTACACAGACAGACAGAATACACACGTTAAAACTATAACACCCCTCTGATGTTTTCGTCCGGGGCTAAAAATAAAGTAGCATCGAATTATCGGAAAACTGATATTGTCGATAATATCGCAGCTAATATATTAAATCGATATCAAACACACAGATATTATAGAATGCTTATCAAATATTTACCTCCTAAAAATAACTCGTTAGAAATATCTATATTGGAACCACCTTGCATCTCTATGTAGGTGCCTAGCTAGGGAGCTAGGGCCCTACGTAGGGAGCTAGGGCGGTCGGGACCGCCTAGCCGCCTGGCGGTGGGGTCCTTACTCCAAATTTGTTATTACACTACCTCGCCACTACCAGTCGGGAGCTAGGCGTCAGCCAATATAATAGGGGCTTTAAGCTTGTGTCAACATTTACCTCGGTTGCATGGAAATTATGCATAATTACCGGTCAATGTGAATAATTTATCACATTGACCGCGTGCGTTGGTAATTATTAATAATAACCGGTAATTATGCATAATTACCGATTATTCACATTTACCTTAACATATACATAAGTATATAATTTAAGTTTTTTCTCTAAGCATTTCTTACTACTAAATTGTATTTATCTCCTCATTTGCTGCCTGAAAGAAATCTCTTTTAGTAATATGGCCGCCATTTGCATTGATATTTATAACTTGTTTTTTATGTACTTTGTTTTATTGTAATTGCAATAAAGAATTCTCGTATCTTATCTTACGCTCCAGTAGCGTTATCGATGACACGCGGCTAGTTCCGGCTGCGACCTCCAGAAGGTCTTCAATCGCTCCTGTGTCATGCGTGAAGAGGTGCGGCGGGCGGTTCTCTTATATTGGAAGTGAAAGTGACTGAATGCCAAAGGCTTAATTAGAGAGGAGAGTCGTGCCTGCGCCAGTCCCTCCGCCGGCACCGCGCTCCACGCTCGCGCCCGCGCACGTCATACTGTATTCTGTACCTACTGTGAGTGCAGCCAGCCGACAAACACCCGCCCGCAACTCTCCAAAAGATCATCAGTCACAGCCCGCCGACCTCACCACACACGACTTCACCAGTGCAGTTACCGATTCTTAGTTCAAAAATGTGCGGTTTTTTTTATTAAAAATTTTACTTACATATCGAAAGCATTGCACTATTTGCACTTATTGCTTCATGTCATGCATAGTAGGTATTATGTACTCCTAAAGGAGCACAGATTTCTCGTCTGATATAGGAGGCACCTTCTTACCTGGTAAATAAAGCTGCAAGGAGGGACTTAATTTTTTATGTTAAGAAGATTTGTTTTATTCAGTCAGTGTTAGTACCTAAACATTAAGTTGAAACTGCCCGTCACGTCTTGCACGTTATCCCATTTTTCACTTTATTGTAGGTATATTATCTTCCTTAAGGAACCCTATTTTTTATAAATATTTACCTGTACGAATACTGAATGTATAGTAATAAAATTATAAGGCCTATCTGCCCGTCCAAGAAGTTAATACTGGTACAGTGGCGGACACGGTTGGCGTAACACTTCCGGTTTTTCTGAATTGCAAAATAGCTCTTGTTCTTTGGTAATACAGTCTAGGGCTAACGAAATAATAGACAAATCTGTTACGGCCTCCTAGTCCGCCTGTACCTACTATAGCTAAAAAATAACATTTTAGAACAGTTTTTTGCCGAAAGAAAGACACTAGGTATACATAATTACTTACTTATTTTTTTTAATACCTACTTATCATATATTCTCAACTAGGATAAGTAAGTAATACATAGTATAAAATAAAATCGCTTCCCGCGTCTGTCCCTATGTATGCTTATATCTTTAAAAATAAGCAACGGATTTTGATGCGGCTTTCTTTAATAGATAAAGTGATTCAAGAGGAAGGTTTATAAGTAAAATACATGCACAAAATAGTTATAGGTTAGGCGGTGCGAAGTTCGCCGGGTCGACTAGTATCATATATTCTCAACTAGGATAAGTAAGTATACTTACAACAAATATAAAAGTTTTTAACTTCAAAGGTTTTTCACAAAGCCTTATTTGTTATTGAAGCAATTTCTATCAACTACTTTCGGCATCATGTGTAATTCCTCCTTACTTTGTAAACTAACCATTAAAAATTACATCAAGCCACGTGCAAAAACGTTGAAGTTTGTATATTTGGTGTCGCTTCTTTAGCGATACTTACTTAAAAAGCTGTTACGTAGTTCTAACTATTTTCGTTTTCAAGAAACTCGTGCCAAATTAACGATTTCTCGCAATGTGCACCTTTTCTCGCAAAAGTTAACTTGGAGCAAGGAGGTCAGAGAGGCGTGTTTGCTTTCACAAACTACAACAAATAAATTCATCTCACGTATCGATTGTCCTCACGTGCGCAGACGGTATTAAAAGAAAGTAAAATTAAAGGTAATGGTAGGGGAGCCCAAGAGGGGATTTCGGGATTTACTAAAGCGCGGCAGATTAATATACAGGAGGATACCTTCTACCCGGTTAAGTACCTCCACAAAACATGAGGCCCTTAAATAAGGCCGCCCGCGAAGGATACATCGGATTAGTAAAAAATAATTGACCATCA
Organism: Euspilapteryx auroguttella; assembly: GCA_951802225.1. NCBI lineage: Eukaryota > Metazoa > Arthropoda > Insecta > Lepidoptera > Gracillariidae > Euspilapteryx > Euspilapteryx auroguttella. The sequence goes on along the minus strand of OX637642.1, from coordinate 5,620,134 downwards.
GAAATTCTCGAGCGCGTCAGGTTAAGGTAGAGTGAGTTAATTACATCCTAAAAAGTGTAAATTCCACTAATCTGAAAATTTGAGAGTGACGTAAAGAAAAAAGAAATGGGAGGGCAACAAAGTTGTAAAAAAAACGTTATCTCGACATTCTCGAGCGTAGCTAAATTTTTTTGTATTTTGAAGGAAATAATTCAAGAATAATAAAAAATATATAATCTGACGATTTCCGCAAGCCAAAATAACAAAAATTCGTCGATGAAGTTAAATGCGTGCAGCTGCGTGATGCCTACATTTCCTTCTCCGCGGTTCTATTCCTTTCTCACTCTTTCTCTATATATTACTCTCTCACTTATTTATTTGCATGCTATTTCCTGAGCTTTTCAATTAATTAAGTTCAATAATTTAAAAATTAAAAGTGTTTTTTTTGGAATAACTTTTAAACGGCTTTATCGATCAACTTCAATAACTAATCCGCCCTTAAGCTTGAAAAACCACGCCGAGCGTCGCTTATCCGTTCAAAATATATCGATATCATGAACGAAAGAAAACCGAAAAAAATGTTTTTTCGGGATTACTCCGAAATGTTTGATTCGATCAATTAAAATTGCAAAATTACTTATGAGGATGATAAAACTGCGTCTAATGCCGCCAACCGCGTGAAAATTGGTTGATCCATTCAATAGTTATTGCGGTTTGAAAATTCCAAAAATAGTGTTCTATGAAACTTCTATCAGACTTTCGAGCTGGGAGAGCTCAAATGCATAGAAATATTATTTCTTTGAACTAAGAGAGCTCAAAATATCACATAAATTATATTTTGAGCTTTAAAATGTAATAAGTACAATTTTATTTCAAAATGTCGATTTTTTTGCACATTATGAAAATGGCCTCGAGTTTGCGTCCCATCGAAATCTTCAGATTAGTGAATGAGACCTTTTTTTTTGGTGCACTTAACACCCTTAGAAAATCTGACGCGATCGATAATTTTTTTTTTTTTAATTTTTAACCCTTACATACAACCACCTGCATCATGCAAAGGATCAGATTGACATAGTACATTATAAAAAATACGTAGGGCATTGATGCTATCAATATCTGACGCGCTCGAGGATGTCCTGTCCATGCAACAGTTTATTTTTACATATTTAAAAATCTATAGCCGCTTCCCCCACCGATGTAAAGGTTTAATCATATAACATTTTTTTCTTCATATCATCTAAGCTTTGCAACCCAATAGGTCTCTACGACTCTCGAGTAAATCCCCATTTAGCATCGTGGGCTCCCCTACTATAATGGATAGATAGTTTAGGTAGGTCTGACTGAATATCAAGTCAAAAATCTATACTTACCAATATTATAAAGAGGAAAGATTTGTTTGTTTGTTTGTAACGAATAGGCTCCGGAAACACTGAACCGATTTGAAAAATTCTTTCACTGGTAGGAAGCTAGAGTGTCATAGGCTATATTAGATTTTCAACAAAATTAGGGATCCTTACCTAAACTCAAATAATCAATATAATAACCCAAGGTGCAATATTTTTTTCGTTGTTTACATATTTTGACAGGTGGTTTGTTGTTGTTGTTGTTTGTTTTTTATTCGGCCATTCTGGGCAGTCAAAATAACATAGTCTATAGAGCCAAGTATTTTGTAGTATCTCATATTCTATGGCATAACGAAGTAAGCCGGGAAAGCTCGTAATAAATAAATGTATGAGTATAAGTAATAAGATTACAAATACATTTACTCGGTACCTAAATAATAATGAATACAGATGAGCCGGCACTGGAGCCTGGTGGTCGCCGGCCTGCTGGCCGCGCTCTCCGTGGCCGCGGCGCAGCGCCGCCTCGCCCTGCCCGACCCCAAGAGCTGTTCGAACCGTGAGTATTCTCTTCTCTACTATTTTATTTGAATCGTTATTTCAGTTTGTAAGTTGTTGACCGACGAAAAAAAAAGGAGGAGGTACTCAATTCGACACGTATATTTTTTTTTTTTTTTTTTTAATGTATGATCACGCATAACTTTTTACAGAGTAGTCCAATTTTGATAATTCTTTTTTTTAATCGACAGGGCATATCTTGAAGTTGGTCCCATAAAAATTTGGAAATAAAATTCCCACCCTAGGGGTGGGAAAAAAGGGGTGACTTTTTGGTCGGCGGGTCGATTTATCCACTCACAGGTTGCATTTCCGTGTTACATTATAACTTTTGATACCTACTTACAATATCTTTTGAAATGAAATAAAATCAGCCGAAAGACGTCCACTGCTGGACATAGGCCTCCCCCACAAATCGCCATACCGACCGGTCTTGTCGTCCCTGTAAACCATGTCGTCTGATCTGATATGCGGTGTGACCACCGAACACCTTGTGGGAGAAGAAAATAATAAAACCCTAAAAGAACTGAAAAGCATAAAATAAAACTTTTTATCAAAAAATAAAACCGCCGAAAAAAAAACTGAAAAGCATAAAATAATAATCGAATTACTTACTAAGTTTTAGTAAAAGTAATGTAGGGTATACCAAGTAATTTTGAGTCGGCGCCACAGATTCCTGTACAAAGATCACTAAATTAGGTATCTTAAATTTAAAGAAATAACCAAAATTCGTGCGCTGCCGCGCATCAATCTTTACGTAATTAAGAAATTTGCTTGTGTGGCGCGCCGACTTAAAATTATTTGGTATACCCTACATTACTTTAAGAACTTAGTAATTTGATTATTATTTTATGCTTTTCAGTTTTTTTTTCGGCGGTTTTATTTTTTGATAAAAAGTTTTATTTACGTTAGGCGCCTTAACACTGCGTTTAAATTACTCTTGTCTTAATTACAATGGTATATTTTATCTTTTACGCACACATGACGTCCTGGAGTGGGGCCGTATTCGCTTATTTTGCCAGCCACTACTTAGTCAATGTTAGTTCAGTACCATTCAACAGCGATCCATAGTACCTTTTGTATAGATGTTTTGTTTAAAGTAAGTATTGCGAAAAGGTAAAATATGACAATAATAATTGACATAGCATAATAATGAGACGATAATGAGTTTTTGTGCTTTTTTAAATAAGAGATTAGCCCCGCGCGTAGGCTAAGCACAATCATGCGAGAAAATTTTACAGTACCTACCTAACCTAACCTTGACTGCGACAAAGTCTAGAACAGAGTATAATATCTGTATTATCATTCATTACAAACATAAAGAGAAATCACGAAAAAAATCATTGCCACACGTGGTTACTTGCACACACACCCACATAACACTGCAATTATGTAAGGATAATAAAATAAGATTTTACCAATGACGCAACAGTGCTGCTGTAACAGAGTGCCTATTCATTGACGAGCTTATTGTAGTAACATGGTAGTAACTGAATAGGTAGAAGGTACGTAGAAACAAACTTTTCTTTTACAAGTACCAGTCGTTTCACTGTTTATTCAGTGATTTTAGCTCCCTTACATAAATCAAATCAAATCAAAGTATTTATTTGTAAACATAGGTACATACAGAGGTTGTTACAAAAATGCTGTGTCCGGCCAAAAATCAGCACACACAACTATTGTAACAGCCTAGGTACTCAGCCGCGGAAGGTTTCCAGTCAGTTCACCCACTCACGCGTAGCGCGTCAGAGCTACAAGAACGAACAGAAATAAGATCACGTACCTACAGAGTTCGGGAGATCAAAAAGTCAGTCAAAGTCAAGTCAACATCTTACAATGTTTAAACAAGTGACATGGGATGACCTGAGGGGATGACAAAAGAACCACGATTCAAAATCGAGACACTGATGATCCTATGTGGGCCGTCACGCACATGACATTTTTATACTTGTAAAAGTCCCTAATTACGTCGTATAGTGGCGGACTAGGAGGCCGTAACAGATTCGTCTATGGTTTCGTCAGCCCTAGACTGTATTACCAAAGAACCAGAGCTATTTTGCAATACTTACAGAAAAACCGAAGTGTTGCGCCGACCGTGTCCGCCACTGTACGTATATAAATACCTACCTCGATTTCGCATTATAGAAGCCCGTATGTTGCGAGGACAAGGACTGGGTGTGACCTGACCCTCGGTTAGTAAGTTTTACAATACAGTGTGGGAGCGTTCTCAGTGTAGGTCCCTTATACACATTGCATTAGAATTGTTATTATCCAGTTTTTGTAGCTGGTGTCTCTGTGAGCTGCTGTAGATTACTCCTCGCGAGGCCCGGGAGCCTGCCTTCGCTTGCATAGCAAAAAAGGTCTAAGTATAATAGTAGTTTTCTGAAGTATTTTTTTAATAATTTAAGTATACTTAAGTAGGTACTTAAATGTGTCTGATTACATCGTGTATTGTACTTTTCTATATACCTAAGTACATTCTTATAAAACCTAAGCTAATTAAATAAAATGCCTATAAAGTATATTGTGATACCTAATGATAGCTCAGGTGCCTATGATACTTCCACTTACGGGGATGATGGTGATGCATCGGGTCAGATCTCAGATCTCACGACCCGCTGAGACTATGCAAATTGGAATTATGCAATAATAGTCAAGTGAGTCTCCCACAATTCTGCGTGTACTGGGTATTGTCGGAGGCAGTAAAAGATAATTACCAAGAGAATGCGGCTCAGATGTACGTCGAATCATGGGCCGATATATGTGACATTTCCGTTCACTATTACATAAAATACCTGTTCTCTCTGGGTGCACAACAGTATAGGTGTGAAATCTTCTTGTTGCTACGTCTCACTCATCCTCTACGTTTATGTAGGAAGGTGAAATTTTTTGTATACTTTTAAGGCAAAGAAAGGCCTCGCCACGAAACAGCGTGCGCTTTCTATAGTTACGAAAGAAACGCAGCAATGAACTGCTTGAAGATGGGTTTGCTATTCTGATTACACGCTGTGTGACTAAATGCGAAAATTTCTTGTTCCGTTGTACCGGCCCGTTTATGACAAGTATGGCGATTGCTTCAATTGCTTGTACCTCTCATTAATCTATATGCATAGAGACCGGGCTCGTTCTCTAATGGTTACCTCCTCTGTATAGATATTAAAAAAGAAACTACCTACTAACCGAAGAGCCGGATTTTACATTGTCATTGTGAAGTCAGGATGTCTTAATCCTTGACTAAATCGTGAGAATTACAAAGATTCAAATAGTACTTGTTCCAAGTCCAAGCGACTGTTGTCGCGGGATGCTACATACAACTCGTTGCGAAACCATTGAGCATTCACAAGTAGGTCCAGCCCCAGCCAGGCGTTATTGCTGCCTCTTCATCGTGTATTATGCGCAACACAATATATTCAATCCTTTTGTATGTAAGTATAGCACTTAGTGGTCTATAGCTTTACAAAAGCGTGTCACAATCGCCGGTCTCTATTAAAGGATCTACATATATAACCAACTATTATTTGTTACCGCGTTTACATGTAAGGAAAGTGGTTGGTTATATGGTATCTTCTTAGTTCTACCACCTCTATACTACTGCGATCTGTCAGGGTTTTGTTGAGACTGTACGCTGTTGAGACTCTCTAGTAGTATGAACTTTAAACTTTACCAAGTGCATAATAGTAAATGTGTTGCAGGCGTGCGGCACTCGACGTACCGCGACGCGCGCGGCGTGCTGCACTCGTACTTCTTCAGCTGGGAGCACGCGCCCACGCGCAGCCTCGAGGTGGACTGGCTGGACGCCCGCAACATCTGCCGCCGGCACTGCATGGACGCCGTCTCGCTGGAGACACCGCAGGTATTAAATAATAACCCCTATTAAGACGCTATATGAGTTTTAAAGGTTTTTTAAATCAAGTAATTCTCTTACCGTCTTATTCATAAAGATACAGTAGATTTTAAGTCGCCTTACTGGAGGTCTACTTCTCTGGTTTGTTGTATGGTAAATACGTGACAACCAGTCTAAATTGACATACGTCAAATAACTAAAATCCTCTTTAACTTTTTATGAATAACAGGGTAAATCCATAGGCCCTATAGTATAGGAGTTACAGATCTGGAATTTTAATGTAACCTTTTTGAGGATATAACAAAGTTTTTTATAATTGAAAAACACTAGTGGAATCAAAAAACCTCGATACATTATTTCGTCAGATAACCATTCCAAAAAACGGGAATACCTAGTTCTTCGAAATTACTTACTATTTTTTGTTAAAATTACTTACCTCGGAATAATGATAATAAAGTAAATCAAATTCTGGTACTTAATTCATATTTGATTTAAAAGTTATAATTTAAAAGATATTCAATATTTATTACTTTTTCCAATAAAATGTGGTACCTAACCGATGTGGGCGACTGACAATGACTGTCCCTTTCCCTCAGTATGCTGTATCAAGGCTCTATCTCTGTTTCGGTCGTGTAATTTATTTGTCGTATATCGTCTTAACTTCTCTATAATTTCTGTTTGATAAGTAGGTACTCACAAATTTTTATTAGGTATAATTATTTAATAAATAATTATTGATTTTTAAAATAAAATTGCTGGTTTTTATAGCTTTATAGGTAGCGTAGCTGTAGGAAGCGTGCACAAAACTAATAGAGATAATGCATACTTTTTTTTTTTTTTTATAAGCAGGGCCCTATTTAATATAACTTACAAGTCCACAATTGTGAAAAAAAGCTACATATTTGTAAGGTTTTTTTACAAGTGCTGTTTAATAAAACTTACTAATAGGAAAAAATATACAGGTAAAAACCTTACAATTGCACCAATTACAAGTGTTGTTTAATAATACAAGTGCTGTTTAATAAACCTTACCTTACAGGTAACAGGTACTATTAACTATTCCAATTACAAGTGCCGTTTAATAAAAGTATTCAAGGTTAGAAAACCCCTGCATTTCTATGACAACTGTAGCTACAAGTTTATATGAAAATAAAAATTAAGAACCTTGTTAAGAGTCCTTTAACGCGAACAGTGACGCCACTCTAAAAAAAAATCATATTAATATAAGGCTTTTTATTTTTTAAAAAAAGGGCTCCCTAGTGCGTTAGATAATTAAATAATAATAACACATCACACTCGGAGCCCTTAACTAGGAAGAACCTGTATCTAGGGTGTCACACAGAGACGAACATTACACCCAGACCGGAAACAAACATCGATATTCGTCATATACATATTCGCTGCCCGGGAATCGAACCCACGTGCACACGCTTACTCAGTCCACATCACTGCCAACTGAGCCACGGAGCAGTCAGATATTGGTCCTTAGTATTTTTTAAGTATAAGTATTTCAAATTAGTATTCTAAAAACAAACAGTACAGTTTTAGTACTTTAAACAGTCTAAACCTATAACTACTGCGTTAACTACTACTCATACGTTTTTTTTCCCAAAAAAAAATCACCTATAGACTGATGCACTAAATTGTAAATACCTATCTGACACATGACGAGTAGAAATTTTACTACAATTTACAAATATGTAAACTTGTAATTACAATTGTGCATTCAATAAAACTGTTTTCTCTAAAAATATGTAGGTTTTCACCTGTAAGAAGAAAACCTTTATTAAACAGAGAATTGTAACATTGTAGCTACAATTTGTAAATTTTCTACTATTGTAAACTTGTAACTCGATTTTTTTATTAAACAGAAACTTGTAAATTGTAGCCTGTAAATTACAATTACAAATCTACAATTTGTAAGTTATATTAAATAGGCCCCAGGGCTATCCGCATGGCGTACCTTTCCATATTGAAGTATCCATTAAGCTTTAAGGTTTTATTGTAGGTAGGTACTCAACATAACATAATCTCACGCCTTTTATTCCCCGAAGGGTTAGGCAGATGCACCAGCTCAAGAGCCGGACCCACGTTTATCGTACTCTTACTGACTTAATCCTTTTAGACAAGACAGTAACCGTCCCTCTCTATGTCATTTAGTGGCGAGTGGAGGGACACGGCTTCTACGTAAAGCCAGGTTGACGGATATATATTTTCAAACCACGGATTGAGGAGCTACTTCCCTCGCCCCATACTCCGCACTGGCCATCTCCAGCATCCGGGCGCTGTGCAGTGCATGCCGCCCGACGAAATCTGAAATCCTGTAAATCGATCAGGCGCTGGGCCAAATATTAAATTATAGGCTGGGCTTCCGCTATCAGCGATCACGCATCCTTGTGTCATCATTCTATTTGAATTGTGCTGTGCGCCATTGACCAAAGAATTATTACTTAACAGCAAATCCATGTTGCGTCCAAGATGCGTATATATCGCACAATACTTAGTGTTACAATTTTATTAGAGCGTGCATTAGATTGCCGCCCACAGGTGCATTATCAGTCAGGTGATATATAGGCTTTTAACTCGCGCTTGTTCACGGCGTTAACTACACGCATCAGGGTCGTCCGTTGAAATCGTGATGCGTTCTCTCGCTCATTAAGCCAAGAGCTCTTGGCTAAATTATGTGTGAGTCAAGATTGTGAGGGTCGCAATTAGTATTTTTATAACAGCAAGGTCCATTGCTAAAGAACTTCATAGAGAGGATTACCTGTAGGATGCGGCCGTGTGTAAGCGTCAACACAGTGGATAAGATCATTCGTTTGGTCAAAGATGCTTTGTCAGATTCTTTACATGCTGAATCGAGTTCCATTACGACAAAAAGACTACGATGAGAATAATTAAGTTTATACACGTGTTTTTAGTTTAATACTTGCTTCGACTTCCTTGTTGTTGGTAACCGCTTTGCAAGCCTTTATTGTCTAATTTATTAAAGAAAGCATGTTTCTTGATTTTCTACTAAGTACTTCCCGTGTCGTGGTCGCTCAGTGTCAACGCACGTTTTACCACCGCATTGTGCGATCACGCACCTGCTTCGGCTGCCAACTGAGATTAACATCGCTTTGAGATTCAGTCTGAATCGCGTGTCGTTCGACGCGTTGTGAATAAGCAGTAAATAGTAAAGCGATCTATCAATATTCATTGGGAAGATACGTTCCGTTTGTAGAGCGTTGAAGTCGCTGCGTGAAAGGGGTGCAACGGCCGAGCGTGCAAGTAGGTACCGGCGCCGCAAGTGGCACACGGCACACATTCCTGCCGCGATCGCCACTCACTGCCACCTAGATCGCATTGCCCTTTCTGCGGGCACCGCGCGCCGAGACCAACATGGACATCCCGACCCAACAGGATACGATATAGTGGCGGCCGAGAAGCGAAGACCGTCAGTTCTTTCTTTTCAGGAATCTCTTCGCATTTGCCTATCCGTCAATCAGTTTCCATTGCATGTTTGCTACTTATAAAATTGCAGTGGGTCAACAACAACTACGTTGCGTATTATAGGTTCCGGTTTCCAACGGATGATGGAGAAACCAGTTAGGAAATCTACCATGCCACCACTACATACCACCGTCACCGTCGCGGCACGGCGGGGCGTGCTCGACGTATTTTAAATCATATAAAAAAAAGACAATATGGATTAAGTTTGTATCATTTATATGGTCGCTATGTTTTGTTCTAAACAAACGGATTCTACTTATTTGTAAACATTAGCGAAAGATTCAGTCTTAAAAGCCAACAGATCGAAACTAAGCAGCTTTGCTGATTATAAATTATAATAGCAGACAATTACATAATTGAAGCTTGACTTATCCGTTTATAAAATTGCATTGATGGTAACTGGAGCACGTCACTTTAGATACCGTAAACTGCTGCAACTTTGCCAATACGCTTCAAGTTTGCCTAATTTATTAAAACTGAAATTACTAGACAAGTGCTCACTATTTTTTACTTTCAATAATAGTAAAAATAGCACCGTTTTATTGGCAACCCATTTCTTATTATTAGAAATGGCTCTTTCTGTCTCTTTTTTTTATATGAAATATCAACAGTCACAAGCGGAGCGCATGGATTTTTAGGGTTGTGCAAACTTTTTGTTTTTACTTGAAAAAAACGAGAATTTCAACTTTCTTATTAATTACGGGGTAAGTCAATGAGCTCTTTCTCCTATTTATAATGATGTTTCTTGTTTAAATGATCATTTACGACTCTAAAGATGCTAGGCAATGTTGCAAAGGGATTCTTAGGCGGTAGTGCTTCAAGTTTGCCTAGGCCTAGGGTTGTCACTAGTCTCAACTACAGTGAAGCATTCTGAGGGTTGAGTTGTGATTTTACCAGTATAAGTATTTTTAAGTAAGTTTTACTTATTATTAAACAGTGTGAATGTGACTGTGTGTAAATAATAGACAAAAACGTTTTTTAAGAATTTCATAAAAATACAATACCCAAAGGGGCTATTACCAAATAACATTTTAAAGTTTTTTTTTATCATCAATTATGGCCTTCTTTCATTCTTTATGTGCGCTTTTGCCAAGAACATTATTATTAGTAATAAAACATAACTTATACTTATCAAAATGGGCAAACAACATAATATAAAAAATATATTTTTTTTATAATAATGTTGTGTAGTACGGCTAAATGTCTAAGATATTGAGTAGGTACAGGTACGCGAATAAAGATAAATATTGAAAAGAGAAGAAGACAAAAACTTGAAGCTCGGCTATACGCTGATTATTCGCAAGAAATCATTATACGTTTCTGTAGAGTACGCAGCAAAGCACTATCGAATTACAAGCCTGATTAAAATGCTGATGCCATTAGATTACTTATATAAAGTTTTTTTTTAATAATTAGTGTGTTTTTAAATTGTATGTTTTTCAATTTGTGACAACCCTAACTCTGCTTAAAAGTTACTATGAAAATATTTAAAGATGAAGCTCAAAGTGTGCCCAACATTGCCTGCTACCCAGATAAAAATAAATATGAGTATATGTGCTAAGCCATGCACATCTCGATGGTAACTCAATTGTTACCGATCTGTAATTAAAATCGGTTTTTAAATGCGACCCATATTTTTGATAATAATCTACTAGGCAAAGTTGAGTTATTTCATCACAACTTTGCCTACAACTTTGACAGTCTCTAGAAATCTATATATCAACAGTTTCGGCAACATGAACCTTTATTTGTGTGGCATTAATCTTTAATTCGCTTGCTATTGTTTACAAAAGCACAGATAACAAATACTTTAAAAGATATTTAAAAAAAAGCTTAAATTTCGTGCAAAGTTGCAGCAGTTTACGGTATAAAAATTATACGCTTTCAAACTGAAATGATAATTAATAACCGCATCTGCAAATTATCCTCTTTTTTATAGGCCAGTGTGCAGATTTAGCTTCCCGATTCCACGGGTTATATATATCGTGATACATACCTATAGGTATATTTATGTTCCGTGTTTTAGCTATGCATTATCCGCATCTAAGTCAATTTGATAATAAATATTTAGTTTTTAGAATAATCTAGCTAGTTAGTTCCATGCGATGAGCGAGTGCGGGGTCGCGGGGGTGTCAACAGCTGGCTTGAGCAATATCTAAAAAATAGGAAAATGACAACTAAGGTGGCGGGCAGTCGGAGCAATGCTGATGTAACGCTAGGAGTTCCTACCGGCTCCGTTTATGGACCAATAGGATACATAATGCACGTTAATAGTGTGTCAAAAATAATAAAATATTGTGATATGATAATGTACGCTGATGATGACATGTGCATAATTTATTCAGGTAAAAATCAAGACAATATAGAAAGTAAAATCCAGGAAGATCTTATCAATATAATAAAATGGTCACATGACAACGGAATTATTATTAATATGGCTAAAACAAAAGCAATGCACATATCAACACCGCAAAATATAAGAAAATGTAAAAGCTATGAAATAAAGGGGCATTCATATGATTGCATACACTTGAATTATACTAATTGTATAATACTTTTAAAAATAGGGTAAAAATGTTTTTTCTGTCGACCATTTAAGCATAGTAAGTACTTATATTTACTTTATAATAATACTTTTCTAATTCTTTATTATTTGGCTTTGTTTCAGCATCGTAGATTATAAATTGTGTAATTGGTATAATTATGAGCTGTACATAATATTTCATATTGAAAAGAGAGTGTACCGGCCGACAAACAGTCTTGCAGTTTGGCCGATATAATGACCGGTGTGAAGTTAGCAGCCAAAATTAGCAGCCAAGTATAACCCCATCATTTAAGGATGTCATTTAAAAAAAAAATTCCTTGAGTCACAATATTACCACGTAAGCCTCGACAAGACTTAAATAGTCACAGGCATTCTTCTCTGTCCTGAAGCTTACTATTTACTAACCACTACCTAGCCAGCCTAGCCTGACATACTAGCTACTTAGTGGGAACCTTAACTTCTCCATAAGTAGGGGTTTAGGTACCGAAATGAGCTAGCAGCCAAAGTAAATTGTTTTTTTTTACAAATTTTCAGAGTTTCAGGCTTCGTGCTCTGTCCTGAAGATTACTATCTACTAACCATTACCTAGACAGCCTAGCCTAACATACTAGCTACTCAGCGAGATCCTCTATATCTCCATAAGTAGGGGTTGAGATACCGAAATGAGCTAGCAGCCAAAGTGAATTGTTTTTTTTTTTTCAAATTTTCAGAGTTTCAGGCTTCGTGCTCTGTCCTGAAGCTTACTATCTACTAACCACTATCTTGCCAGCCTAGCCTGACATGCTAGCTACTTAGAGGGAGCCTGCACTTCTCCATAAGTAGGGGTTTAGGTACCGAAATGAGCTAGCAGCCAAAGTAAATTGAACATTTTTGACAAATTTTCAGAGTTTCAGGCATAGTGCTCTGTCCTGAAGCTTACTATCTACTAACCACTACCTTGCCAGCCTAGCCTGACATACTAGCTACTTAGAAAGAGCATTAACTTCTCCATAAATAGGGGTTTAGGTACCGAAATGAGCTAGCAGCCAAAGTGAATTGAATTTTTTTGTAAAATTTTCAGAGTTTCAGGCTTCGTGCTCTGTCCTGAAGCTTACTATCTACTAACCACTACCTAGCCAGCCTAGCCTGACATACTAGCTACTCAGCGAGATGCTCTATATCTCCATAAGTAGGGGTTTAGATACTGAAATGAGCTAACAGCCAAAGTGAATTGTTTTTTTTTTTACAATTTTTCAGAGTTTTAGGCATAGTGCTCTGTCCTGAACCTTACTATCTACTAACCACTACCTTGCCAGCCTAGCCTGACATGCTAGCTACTAAGAAAGAGCCTCAACTTCTCCATAAGTAGGGGTTTAGGTACCGAAATGAGCTAGCAGCCAAAAAAACAGATTTTTTTTACGAATTTTCAGAGTTTCAGGCTTCGTGCTCTGTCCTGAAGCTTACTATCTACTAAATACTATCTTGCCAGCCTAGCCTGACATGCTAGCTACTTAGAGGGAGCCTGAAATTCTCCATTAGTAGGGGTTTAGGTACCGAAATGAGCTAGCAGCCAAAGTAAATTGAACATTTTTGACAAATTTTCAGAGTTTCAGGCATAGTGCTCTGTCCTGAAGCTTACTATCTACTAACCACTACCTAGCCAGCCTAGCCTGACATACTAGCTACTTAGTGAGAGCCTTAACTTCTCCATAAGTAGGGGTTTAGGTACCGAAATGAGCTAGCAGCCAAAAAAAACAGTTTTTTTTTACGAATTTTCACAGTTTCAGGCTTCGTGCTCTGTCCTGAAGCTTACTATCTACTAACCACTACCTTGCCAGCCTAGCCTAACATACTAGCTACTTAGTGAGAGCCTTAACTTCTCCATAAGTAGGGGTTAAGGTACCGAAATGAGCTAGCAGCCAAATAGAATTGAATTTTTTTGTCAAATTTTCAGAGTTTCAGGCTTCGTGCTATGTCCTGAAGCTTACTATCTACTAACCACTACCTAGCCAACCTAGCCTAACATACTAGCTACTCAGCGAGATCCTCTATATCTCCATAAGTAGGGGTTTAGATACTGAAATGAGCTAGCAGCCAAAGTGAATTGATTTTTTTTTACAAATTTTCAGAGTTTCAGGCTTCGTGCTCTGTCCTGAAGCTTACTATCTACTAACCACTACCTTGCCAGCCTAGCCTGACATGCTAGCTACTTAGAAGGGGCCTCAACTTCTCCATAAGTAGGGGTTTAGGTACCGAAATGAGCTAGCAGCCAAAACAAACAGATTTTTTTTACGAATTTTCAGAGTTTCAGGCTTCGTGCTCTGTCCTGAAGCTTACTATCTACTAACCACTACCTTGCCAGCCTAGCCTGACATGCTAGCTACTTAGAGGGAGCCTGAAATTCTCCATAAGTAGGGGTTTAGGTACCGAAATGAGCTAGCAGCCAAAGTAAATTGAACATTTTTGACAAATTTTCAGAGTTTCAGGCATAGTGCTCTGTCCTGAGGCTTACTATCTACTAACCACTACCTAGCCAGCCTAGCCTGACATACTAGCTACTTAGTGAGAGCCTTAACTTCTCCATAAGTAGGGGTTTAGGTACCGAAATGAGCTAGCAGCCAAAAAAAACAGATTTTTTTACGAATTTTGACAGTTTCAGGCTTCGTGCTCTGTCCTGAAGCTTACTATCTACTAACCACTACCTTGCCAGCCTAGCCTGACATACTAGCTACTTAGTGAGAGCCTTAACTTCTCTATAAGTAGGGGTTAAGGTACCGAAATGAGCTAGCAGCCAAATAGAATTGAATTTTTTTGTCAAATTTTCAGAGTTTCAGGCTTCGTGCTATGTCCTGAAGCTTACTATCTACTAACCACTACCTAGCCAACCTAGCCTAACATACTAACTACTCAGCGAGATCCTCTATATCTCCATAAGTAGGGGTTTAGATACTGAAATGAGCTAGCAGCCAAAGTGAATTGTTTTTTTTTTTTCAAATTTTCAGAGTTTCAGGCTTTGTGCTCTGTCCTGAAGCTTACTATCTACTAACCACTATCTTGCCAGCCTAGCCTGACATGCTAGCTACTTAGAGGGAGCCTGAACTTCTCCATAAGTAGGGGTTTAGGTACCGAAATGAGCTAGCAGCCAAAGTAAATTGAACATTTTTGACAAATTTTCAGAGTTTAAGGCATAGTGCTCTGTCCTGAAGCTTACTATCTACTAACCACTACCTTGCCAGCCTAGCCTGACATACTAGCTACTTAGAAAGAGCATTAACTTCTCTATAAATAGGGGTTTAGGTACCGAAATGAGCTAGCAGCCAAAGTGAATTGAATTTTTTTGTAAAATTTTCAGAGTTTCAGGCTTCGTGCTCTGTCCTGAAGCTTACTATCTACTAACCACTACCTAGCCAGCCTAGCCTGACATACTAGCTACTCATCGAGATGCTCTATATCTCCATAAGTAGGGGTTTAGATACTGAAATGAGCTAGCAG
The DNA here is from genome assembly GCA_951802225.1 of Euspilapteryx auroguttella. Taxonomy (NCBI): domain Eukaryota; kingdom Metazoa; phylum Arthropoda; class Insecta; order Lepidoptera; family Gracillariidae; genus Euspilapteryx; species Euspilapteryx auroguttella. Next base: position 5,604,908 of record OX637642.1, on the reverse strand, counting down.
CCAAAGTGAATTGATTTTTTTTTAACAAATTTTCAGAGTTTCAGGCATAGTGCTCTGTCCTGAAGCTTACTATCTACTAACCACTACCTTGCCAGCCTAGCCTGACATGCTAGCTACTTAGAAAGAGCCTCAACTTCTCCATAAGTAGGGGTTTAGGTACCGAAATGAGCTAGCAGCCAAAAAAAACAGATTTTTTTTACGAATTTTCAGAGTTTCAGGCTTCGTGCTCTGTCCTGAAGCTTACTATCTACTAACCACTACCTTGCCAGCCTAGCATGACATGCTAGCTACTTAGAAGAAGCCTCAACTTCTCCATAAGTAGGGGTTTAGGTACCGAAATGAGCTAGCAGCCAAAAAAAACAGATTTTTT